>CAJINU010000024.1:387033-1044892 GCA_905178165.1 Amoebophrya sp. A25 | reverse complement strand
TGGGTTCGTGGGTTCATGGGTTCATGGGTTCATGGGTTCATGGGTTTGGGGTTTGTTTGTTTTTGTGTCGGAGGTTTTGGGTTTGGGTGTTGGAGGTTTTGGGTTTGGGTGTTGGAGGTTGAGGTTTCCGAAGGGATGTGTTTGCAAAGTTTTATTGCTCTTAATATTGATGTTATTCAACTAGATAAGATTATGAACTCCAACATAGCTAAGATGATGATGTACTTCTAAAGAAGATGATGTCTAAAGAAATATGAAGATCTACAATCCTTATTATTACTAGTAAGCAAAAGCAATACATAGAAGAAGGTTAGATAATATTGAGAGCGTCGAGAATTGTCAGGAGCACTCAGAGACACAAAAAGCTAGTCATTATCTTGAAACAACCGCGAATTCATATTTCTCATAAAGTAGAGAAGGCACACGAGGTGGTAGCTCAAGACTAGAAGTATTCGTTTCGTATTCGTAGTTCTTTACTCGATCGCGATGATCCATTGTACTAGAAGAAGCCTATGATCAACAATAGCTATAGATGATGAGAGTTACTGTTGTACTAGAGGAAGCATACTATCAGCAATTATAGAAGCTATAGATCATCATGCCTCGATCGATCCTTAGGAGATGGCGCATATCAGTCCCTGAGATTTCTCGATCCTGAGACAGAGCGACACTGTCTCCTCGGGTGGTCTAGTAAACGCAAATGAGCGAGGGGAAGGAGACCCTGATTTGACATTTGATTAGGCTTAGGCCTCCTTAGGCAATAAAGGTCATACTCCATAAATCATGAAAAATATGTGATGTTGTTGATACGTGGATCATTCAGAATATGTGTTTTTATTTTTCTGTGAGTGCTGAGGCTGACTCATATTTCCTTCTATCAAGTCGTGATCGGGATCCTCGTGCGCAGATCACGGCTGTCTCTCTTCTATTCCTCTCGTCTGTAATGCGCGTTACGTCTAAGGTAAGTAGTGCTACAACTATGACGGCCAATATTGTTACTTGCCAGGAGAGACGCACGACACCCGCACTCCGCCCTCTGATAGATAACAATTTACTAGGTACTTCACTGTTTGCGATCTATCATGATCATGATGGTGGCCATTTGTTGTGTCTGTTGCACGACAAAGCTACTTTCACTAGAGCTAATTTCATGATGTTAAGTCGTAACGAAAATATGACATCATCTACATGAAATGGCGTGGAACAGGGAGACTCGGAGCAATTGTTCCCGAACCAATCGTTTTCATTGAGATGACTGAAAGTTGACGCTCGTACAGATGCTCCTAACGGCGTCATGAGTTAGACGCTGTAGGAAGTATACTAGTATTTGTATTTTTACCAATTACTCGGTAGATCTGACTGAGATCCTAATATTGCCAATTAGCATGGTGGTCCATCGAGGGGATATTATTTGCAATTACCCGATTGCTAATAACCCTGATCGTCCAGCGAGAGATGAATAGACACGGCAGCTATGAGTACGTACTCGAAAAAGCACTACGAACTACTTGCGAAACACTTCTTGGGTGGATGTGTGTCTTCTCTTCTCTGTGAAAGAACGTGAACTCGAATAGATAGTCGTCCATCAACCATGCTTGATCCAACAAATAATCACATTGTTTTCACAATTATAGAATTCGTTGCATGAATAAAACCATACTTCCTAAACTGAATCTGATGATTCTTGCAATTATGTTGCAGTATGGCGTGTTCGCCAGCATGGCCTGAGTGTTCATCTGTGCCATCCAGTCCTTACCCTGATGTAGTATGCTTTTGTGTACTCGAAAACTGAAAATAACCGAGTAAGTGACTGAAATAAGGGAGGTAAGTAGGTTTGACGGGGCTACTCTTCCTTGTTCAGGTTTACCTGTGCTTATTTCAAGTAATTACTCGGTTATTTCAGTTTTTCGAATAGTTCTTCTGTTGGCTTCTCAGACTTGAGTTGGGCGACTATGTTGCTACAGGAGGAGAAGCGCATAAAAATGGAGCGAGGAGAGGCACTTGATTTAGTACTTTATATATATCGACTAGTGCTACTACTGGCACAGCGGGACTTGAGCTATTGCGGCCATTTTGCCACTGTTGTGGAGGTGGATCCGGGCATGAAATGTAAGACTTCTCTGCGCCCTCCCAGCTGGTGCGCTGGCCCTTTGGCCGAATACTTTGAAACTGAAATGAGTGCGAGATAGAATCCATCTCCATCACGTCAAGTCGGCCATAGTCAATCTACACAGTCATCTAAATCTTGCTCAGGACCATATATGTGTACTATGGGAAAAATTAGGAGCCCAATTCGAATCGACTAACAACAACAACAACAACAACATCATCATCACCAGCATCACCATCATCATCATCATCATCATCATCGCAGAAGAGACTCGGGGAAGTCGTAGTAGAATTCTAGAACGATCGGTCTACGTTCATCGTATTGATCGGTCTGTCTGAACGACCATCGAATTTTGAGGACGGTCATCGGTGGCACGTTATACTAAGACTAGGCATGCGCGCTGAAGTTTTACCTAAAATATTAGCCACAGAGAATGGCATTGGAATGCGCGCTGAAGTTTTACCCACAGAGAATGGCACTTCCGTGTTACTATCTTATCAACGCAGCTATGGCAGTGATGTTTCGGTCTTTTCCTTCAAATCTTATGGTAACTTTGTGAATTCGGCGTGAACAGTTTTGACTACTTTTTCGATGTAAAAAAATCAGTGATAGATGTTATTTCTTATGATGTTGAAAATGTTACTAGTTTACTATACTATAGATACATAGTGATGTGAAGATGCGGAGTCCACAGTCCACAATCACTGATGCCATGCCAAAATGTTGCCAACTTGACATTTAGAAACAAATGGGATACTTGTACAGTATCAGTCTTTCTTGAGCTTGCGTTTCCTTTCTGAAATCTGAAACGTTTCTGCAACTATCCCCTTTTTCCATAGTTTATCTGGCACGACTAGTCTCTCGTCTGTTCTTCAGACCTAAAGAGGTCTGAATTCAAATTCCATTTGCGACATCATCTTGGGTGTCACCATTTCTATTTGCTATAACATCTAAAATTTGGGTTTCAATTTCTCGATTAAATCCTCCATGGATGATAGCACAGGAGCACAGCAACTGTCCGTAGAGACGCGCTGATGAAAGCTGCTCCGCTATTCCATTTTTAAGACTAGCTGTAGATTCTGACTGATGAATTGTTACTAGCCCCCTGGCGTGGATCCCCAGGGTACGGATTCGATGGGAGCACGGGCCACTTGCTAGATATGCACTCCCTCGGATTTTTGGCACCTTTTGAAGCGTTTGAGGCTGCGCAGGAAGCTCGCGCGCGCCTTCTCTCACGAGAACGGCGAAGGGGCCCGGCCTGCTTTCATATTTCTGCGTGAGGACACGCGGACGCCAGGGACTACACAAGACCGCCTGCCCCCATATCCTCACGGGGGGAGGGATTGCAAACTTTGAACGCTTGCGCCTATTCGAATACTCAAAATAACCGAGTTACTGACTGAAATATGGGAGGTAGCTTACCGTCAAGGCTACTCTTCCTCCTCGTCAGTATCTCGGTTATTCTGATCAGTTACTTGCTTATTTCAGTTTTTCGAATAGGTGGTGGTGGGATATGTAGTGAATGCAACGTCCCTCGAACTGGAGTGGATAGCGGTGGGTAAAGTAAGAGCGGCAAAGCCAAATCAATTTCATGAGGGGGAAGGCCTGCGCGGGCTCCGTTGCCTGGGCTTGCCTGCTCCATTCGGCTCCGGCGGGGTGTCCGCGTGTCTGTGGTGTCACCAGGGAGCGGCGGGCCCTTGGTGTGCTGCCTATTACCTTGCCTTCCGCCTGAGGGCGAGGAGACGTGGACACCAGAGAGAGGCAGGCGCGCTTGCGCGCTTATCCTGAGCGGGGGGGAAGACATAGGCAGGCGCAGGGCCTTTGGTGCTGGTCTTCCTTGAGGTGGCAGAGGGCTGAGGCCATGAGGGCCCACGGGCCGACGGTGCTGGGCGTGGCTTGTTCGTGGTTCATGGCTTTTTTTCTTGGCCAGGGGGGGGCGAGAGCTTTGCGGAGCCCCGCCAAGCTGGCGAAACTGTGCCAAAGTATGCGGCCCGTCGATCGTGTGCGTAGCCCTAACCCCTAAGCCTACCCGAAACCCTAAGCCCGGTGAACAACTGTTGTGACGAGACAGAAGAGCAGAAGAAAGCAGGAAGCTGAGGCGAGTAGAGGGCGCGAACAACTACTCTGTGATACAAATGTCGTCCAGCGTGATCGCCCCTTCGTGTGAGTCGACGAGCCGTGAAGACCGTAGAGACATCGTAGAAAGATCGGAGAGACGTCGTAGAAAGATCGGAAAAAGATCATAGACGAGACATCATCGTAGAAAGATCATAGACGAGACATCATCGGAGAAAGATCGTAGAGACATCATCGTGGAAGACCTCGCATCTCGTAACACTCCCTCTACAACGAAGAGTCTTTAGATTTTCTCAACATAATTTCATCGTTTGCAACAAGTTGACTGTGGAAAAAATAATCCATCTTTATTTTTGAACTCAACTCTCTCTCTATCCATTGACACTATCCACTCACAACTCTCTGACTCCATCCACTCACTTATTCATTGATTTTATCACCCTGTTGAACTTACCTCCTCGGCCCCGCTCCCTCCTTCATGTGTGCATCTGGTTCCAATGAATCTCGTAGTCATTTACTAAAGTTTCTTATTTCAAGTTCTCGTGACTTGGTAATTAATCAAAGTAAGACTAAAAGCAACAACTGCGTAAGACTAAAAACAACAACAGCAGCAACCGACGTTAGATTACGAACACAACAATAGCAACAACATACGTAATGCGACACACAACATCGTAAGGCCATACAACTAAGAGTAGAACGTAGTTGAGACGAAAGACGACATTTACCGTAATTCCTGAGACGAAAGATTACAACAAGAACTCCAAGGTCGATATCTCTCGGAACGAAGCATCAACATAATTTCCAAAGAAATGTAGCACTGCGCAAAGAAATCAAACGCAATTCTTAAGGAAGTACTGCACTGCGCGACATCATAATATTAAGAAGTTATTATTCCCTCGTCCTCACACTCACAGACAAGTAATCAAATATATTACAGTTTTCCACTGGTGTAAAAGTAAAGAACCAAAAAATAGAGATACGCACAATCTCGATTCCTTTCTATCCTACAACGAAATAACGACCTCCGCCTCGTTTCCTATCCTATCTTAAGTAGAAGGAAGAAGATTTATCCTAAGCTAAGTAGAAGGAAGTGAATCTTCGGGAGAGGATCAAGATCAAACAAAATGGCGGTAAAACTTTCCATTCCGGGAGGACAGCACCTGCTGTTCCTCTATTTGGTCGTGGGCTTCTTCTTCGGCGGGACGCTCTTGTGCTATGTTATGGCTGGAGTCATTTGCATTTGTTGAATAAAAAAGAGGTGGAGTCGGTAAGTTTGACTCATGTAGCTCTTTTTACTTCTTGGATGGCTCTTCGGACGATGAGATTTGACCATAGATTATCACAAAGAAGAAGAGTGCCCATCTCTTTGGTCATCCAAAATGTTGGGCTGTTTTTCCGTAGAAAAATTCTCACCCTGCTACTGCTTCTACCAGAACAGATCACTTTAACAACATTCTAGTAGCCATCTTGTTATCTCCTACTTTCCCGGTATTAGCAAGTAGTATGTAGGTTAGTTACTTCACCCTCCGACAGTAGATCCTTTTATTTTTAAGGATCTTCTCTCCTGGTATTAGCTAGTGCAGGGTCACGAATGAAATCGTAGTTCACGCCGAAAGCTAGCAGCGTGGGTTGAGTAACTAGCCTAGAAGAAGCTGCAGCTCCAATAGTAAATGAAGGTAGTCCGCCTGTTTTTTTTACGTGGATTTACTCCTCTCGTATCTTTTCCCAGATAGTTTACAGTATTAGCCACCTGAAAATTAACTTATTGAAAATCAAGATGCAAGGTCATCTTCTGAGAGATATCCATACCAAGTTTTTGACAAGAGCTATCACTTCTGAGAGATTTTGTCCATCTTCCTTTTCCGTTTTTAGCTGGCTACAATGCGTCTGGTGTCTTTTTTTAGGCGGACCCACTTCGCCCGGTGTCGTATTAAGTTGACCTACTCTACCCTGTGTCTCTTTTAGGTGCATCCACTTCGCGTGTCTTATTTCGGTAGGCCCACTCTCTCCGCCGTGTGTATTTTTTAGGCGGAGGGGTTTGGTCGCTTGGTATCTTTCTTAGATGCATATGCCGCGCCTGGTGTCTTACGATAATTCCCCACAGTGCCGCGCAATGAGTGTGCGCGTGGCTGCGGCGGGGAGCCCCTGAACCTGAGTCTTTCTGTTTTAGGTGGATCCATTCCCCGCCTGGTGTCTTTTTTAGGTGCTTCCACTCCGCTTTTCTTTTCTAGGCTCATATTTCTAGGTGGGTCCACCCCGCTTGGTGTCTTTTTTAGGTGCATCCACTCACATTATTTTTCTTAGGCGGGTGCCCTTTTCGGTGGGTCCTTCGAATCGGTCCCCCGGGTGTCTTTTTTAGGTACATCCACTCCGCCTGGCCTTCTTAGGTGGATAATTTTAGGCGCATCCGCTCCGCCTGTCTTTCTTAGGTGGATATTTTCTGGCGGATACTTTTAGGCTGATGCTCTGTTTTAGATGGATATTTTTAGACGGATGCTTTATTTTAGATGGATACCTTTGGCGGTACATACAAGCCACCCTGTGGATGGCGGGTCAACACCTGACCTAGCCTACCTCTAGCTGGATACCTTTCGGTGAATGTTTTAGATGGATGGCGTTTTTAGGTGGATACTTTTCGGCGGATATTTCTAGCTGGGCCCACTCCGCTTGCCTTGTTTAGGCGGATCCCCCACTCCGCTTGTTTTTTTTTGCTGGGTATCCTGCGTGCCCTTCTGCGTCTTACGTATGGTTCTTCATCAGATCTTGTCTTTCATGTGTATCACTGTGCCCTTCGTCGAAAGTCCTCCTTAAATGGCCCTTCATGGGCCATGCATGACGAGGCTGAACGACCAGGACTCACCTCAAGTGGCCCCACGAGGTCGGGATAATAGATTCTTTTGATGGTGAGTCCCTTTCGAGTTCCACAACCCTGAGAACAGGCGAACACATAGCCCACTAAGCCTAGCCAGCTACGAAGCTGGCTAGGTGGGATGCATGGTAGGCGCCTCCCTGTTCACTGACAGACTTACCAAGCCCCCCAAGCGTGCACTTCCCGTTCAGGCTGGGCAAGGAGTTTCTATCTAGCTAGCTAAGTGTATCGCTGGGAGCCGACTCCACCTTTCCAGAGGACTAAATCCTTCCAGAGCACTGCGTGCTTTTCTCTAGTTGAAATATATTGAGCGATATTGAATGACTTTTACTTTGCCTAGCCATCTGGAGGAGCTAACTATCTACTCTGCGTGTCGTCTATTAATATCTGGAGCTAGCTAACTACGTAGGTATCCATGATTCAATCTATATCTAACTAATGATCCAGAACTATGCGTAAAGTTCAATCAAGATAACGGCAAAAAAGCTATTCGACTATCTCTAACGATTGGCGCATCGGACTGGGTATCTCTTTAGAGACGCAAAACGATTTTTTTTATGGTCGGCTTTTATTCATCTCGCCAAGAAAGCATCTTGACACCCTTTGCGTCCCTGTATTATTCCTATGATGAATTATTACAAGGGCACAACGAACAACAACAACAACATGCATCGCCGGCTTCGCGCTGTGTTGTCGTGGTTGTTGTTGGTACTAAAGACATCAAGATGGGACCCGGGCGACCGGGATGAATTCTAGCACACTCTAATATCCAATGGATGGCGGGCCGTTGGAGTCTTTCGTGGTCAGTCCTGGTCCTGGAGGTCCCTCTATCACTCCATGCGAAGCCGGATGCACCTTTTTGCAAGACTCCTCTTCGTGTGCATGTGATAAGAAAACCGAGGAGAGGTCGACGGCCACGACGACTGCGAAAACGACCGGCGCTGAGGCTGAGGCGAAGCACGGGGCCCGTGGTGGTGGTGCTTCTGGTGCTTCTACTGTTGCCGCTGCTGCTTCTGGTGCTTCTACTGCTGCTTCTGTTGCGGGTTCTGGTGGTGCTAGCGCTGCTGCGGCAGCTAAATCTGAAGCAAAGCCTGCGCCGTCATCTGTTGTAAGAATCTTGTTGTTTGCTACTGCATACTAGAAAGCCGTCGATATTAGACTCAGCAGCAGGGGTGGCTCTTCGCTTTTTTAGCTTCAATCTAGTCCACCCGCCGACTATTGTGGCTGAATATATCAGCTGCTGTTACTGTTCATCATGCATTTCTCATTAAGGGTAGGCCAGGTTAGTGCTTTTGGTGTCGCCGTTTGTTTTGACTCTCCTGAGGGAGAAAAGCACAACAAACGGGAAAGAAACAGAAACACCAAGGCCCAATGTCTGGCGTCAGGTTGGGCACCGTGCTCACCGTCTTGCTTTTTGTTGTCTTCGGAAAAAGTGGGAGCCCACTCAAGATCGATCCATGCCAGTCGCTCTGCCTTCATGTGCGACATTTTTGGGAAATATAGGACACCGAGTTTTGTTTTCTTTGGAAAGGCTTCCCACGGGAGGATATGGATTTTCCGTGGCACGCAGATCCCTTCCCATGGCACGGGAGTGGGGCCATCTAGAGGCGTGGCACTCCTTGACAAATAGAAGGTGGGGCACGTCGTGACATGACACGGCGCTGGACTCCCCTGCATGATCACCATGCCATGGCCCTTGTTTTTTTATTTAGGGTTGTTGCTTCGTTCTCTCTTCCTCTTGCGTTGTGTTTATTTTTTGTGCCTCTCAATTCATTGTAATAGCCTAGAGTAATAGTAACCTGTTCAGCGTTCGGCTGTTTGTTTCTAATTTGATTGCATAGGAACAAATCGCAGTCGTTTTTTGCTGGAATTTCCGAAGTTTTTCGCTGCCAATCATTGCCAATCATCTGAGGGTCGTGGGGGGTCTTGGTTGTCGTCGTGCTTCAGGTTTTTCCTTGTAGTTTTCGGGGACCGTGTATTTTCAGCATTTGCGTGGCCGTGGGTCTTCGCGTCCAATATTAATGGATGAAGTTTTCAGCATCCTTACCCTGATCTTGGGTCTACTCCCTTTTTTCCTTGGAACGAAGCCAATACGGTCAAGGGGGGGGGCTTAAATGGTCTGACAGATCTTTTTATCCATTATTTTTTGACGGGGCTGCTTTGATCACTGGGCCGAGCTGGTGTTAGGATCTTTGTTTTCGATGCCGTGCCCGTGAGTTTCCGTGACTGACGTAGGCTCTTCTGGCTGCCACCTTGTTTCAATATTGCAAGACTTGGCCTACGACTACTACTACGCACTGCCACTACACATCAGTAAAGCCATGCGTCTATCATCATCTTGGTCACCATAGTTAGTTAGTGTAGATGTCACATGTTGTGGCCCACTCTGAATTCGACCCGATCTTGTTCGAGGGGTTCGAGGCTTATACTTTCAAAGCAATTTGACGGCTCTCTTGAGCCTTCCGTGTTTGCACCATTACCGTTTTGTAGCTCTTTGAATCCATCTCCATGCAAGAAGTGCGGTTCGTTGAATCCATCCAAAGAATACCATGGAGAATCCATTTTAGAGGCTGGGGTAGTGTCGGCATAACTAACGTCGATACCTTACTCGAGCGTTTTCGAGGTCGCAACGTGCTGGCTCTGGCTTTTCGCTGCACTTTTTCGATAGTAACCTCGTCGTGAGCAGTCCACCCTCTCAGCTTGTTCATTACTGTTTTTTCAGAATTTTGCGTTGCCTGACCAGTGTGGAGGATAGTAAATAGCGGCTCCTTGGTTTTTTTAGTAGAGTGGTCCTATTCTTTTACTTCCGTTTTGTTGTTCAGATGAGTGCTTTTCCGTGGGGGGTATGCTTCTTTCATTTCCCCGTAAATGCGCGCTTCGGATCACGACGACGCCGCTCTCGGAGTGTGGTGTTTTGTTAGGCCTCAAGTCGGTGGGTGTTTGCCAGGGGGGCACAGCTAGGCGTGTAACATGGAGGCACATTAAAGAGTGCAGAACCCTGTAGAGGGTGCCCGCCGTGGTGGTCTTGGCGGGTGCCTTAGCACTGGCGCCCACGTGTGCCAGGGCTCCAGCTTGAATGATGTCACAGCCCCGTGGCCCATTTTCAAGCGGAAGCACCCTGGGGGACCGACTGGCGCATGTGGGCACACCGCACCGATCCCATTGCCGTTCTGGGCGGCGTTCCCTTGCGCCGCTAACTAAGGCACTCAGCCAAGCTGCCGCCGAATAGAGAACTTATAGGACCAAGCTGCCCCCTTGCTTCCTTACACAAAAACAGGAGGCGGAACCATTTTTCTCTTCTCGAAATGGTGTCCCGGGTCTGTCAGCGTGTGCCCTGGGCCCCACACTGACTGCTCGAGAGGCCGTTGGGGTTGGTCGCTTTTTGTTTCGCCGCGACCAAGCGTGCATCTTTACGGGGCTCGGGGGTTGTTTTCTGGTCATTCTGCAGGACGGGGAGGGCGCAGGGGCTCGTGGTATCGGGCATATGCTTGCTTCGAATTCCAGCAAGGTAGAAAAGGGCTGACTGTATTGCGAGCCAGGGTGGCGTAAGTACTTAAACTTTTTAGACAGCGGGGCAGGACTCGGGACTCCCCGGCGCCTCCTTGGCCAGGCGTGGCTAGCTTGCTGCAAGTGCGTGGGGAGTGTGTTGCGCGTCATGGTGGGCAGGCCGGGCGCGCAGCTGGTTTTACAACTAAGTGGCGGCGCGCGCTGCTGAGTGGGTGTTCTCTTCTGCGTGTCATCCGCTAGCGTGTTTGCTTGCTCTTTTTTTAGTCGTTTGCTGGCCTGTGTCAAGGCAGTGCCGTCGATGGCCCAGCGCGTCCCCCTTCGTTCTTTTGTTTGGATGGCTACACGCAGGTGGATTTCTTCTTTATCGGCTGCCCAGGCCAAGGAGATAATATTTATATTACGCATGACTCTCTTTGATTTAATATTATGCCTGACCCACTTTCTGTTTCTGCGGACTTTATCCAAGGAGCCCCCCATCATCGGAGTTGAGCTAGGAGGCTGGGGGAGCTCGATGCGAGGGGCCCCTCAGGTAACCTACCCTAGCTTTTCACCCCCGTCTCTTGTGTGGTTATATTATCTTTCCGATCAGGAGGCGGTGGCAGTTCGAAAATTTTCTGACTGCTTTTTCGGATCAGGTTCAGGCCCAGGCTAACGAGTTACGGAAGATGATTTTGGGGGGCAAGGACCCCGCCAAAACGACGATCGTTTTTCTTTCGGCTGGCAATGATCTCGACAATGAGCGAGAGGACGCGACGAATATGAAGACTAAAATCATGAACGCGCTGATTAAGAAGTCAGCAGAAATGGCGAAGACGGAAAAGTACAGGTTTGTCACTGGAGGCGCCAGTCATTGGCAGCATGTCTTTGCTACGGGTATGAGCGGGATGGGGCAGACAACGCACAACTTCCCCGACCTTGATCGCGATTTTATTTCTCCCAACGGTGTTCTTGTCCAAAGAAAGGCCAACGACGTGCCACCGCCTGCAGCATTCCCCCCGCCTCAGGGAGAGAACGAGCTTACCCACATGAAGGAACTCACACTTCTTATGGCAAGAAGACTATCACTCACACACATACCTCGAGACCTGTGCTATTGAAGATGTCACAACTTGGACTGAAGCTGCGAACTTTTTTGCAAGCACAAAGCTGCCCCTCGTTTTCAGTTTTCGGTCTTTACTAGTTAGTTTGTGAACGGCGCCGGCGTGTGACTTCGGGTATGGCTATGAGTAATGATCTGTCTATCATAGGCGAAGTCAAGGAGCAGCCGGACTACTACAAAGAGTTGTTTATCGAACTGGTCGCGGATGTATATTTGGTCTTCAAAGGTGGTCCGAAAGCTCCTGCCGAAGTCTTTGACGCGTATCGCCGTGGAGACTTGGTCGTACCGGTGCTTTTTTCTGGAGGTATGAGCAGCCCAAAGTCTACGTCACAGATTTCCGAGGGCGCCGGCCTGCTCCCTGAGCCTATATTCAACAGAGCAAAAGAGTGGCAGAAATACGACCTGTGCGCCCCTGACAAAGCGGAGCCGGAGGCGATTGCCGATGCCGTTTGGGGTCAAATTGAAGAGAGAAGGGTAAAGATTCTTTCCACTGATAGTTTTGCCGAGCCTTTTTGTCGGGGCGGGCTGCTGTGTTCCTTTATAGTTTAGCGGCTTTGCTTGTCTCAGGCCGTTTGCACAAAGAAAACAGGCAAAGGGGAAGAAAAGGCAAAGGGGAAGACAAGGCAAAGGGAAAGAAAAGGCAAAGGGAAAGAAAAGGCAAAGGGAAGGAAAAGGCAAAGGGAGAGAAAAGGCAAAGGGAAAGAAAAGGCAAAGGGGAAGAAAAGGCAAAGGGGAAGAGACGGCAAAGGGAAAGGAAAGGCAGAGGCAAAGAAAAGGCAAAGGGAAAGGGAGCACAGGGGGACAGGGACAGGCAAAGGGAGAGGAAAAGGCAAGAGGAAAGGAAAAGAGGAGGCAGGGGGGAAGGAAGAGGCAGAGAGTGAGGCAAAGGGAAAGGCAAAGGGAAGGGGAAGAGGCACAGGGGGAGGAAAAGGCAAAGGGAAAAGCAGAGGAGAAGGCAAGGGGGAAGGCAGGGGAGAAGGCGGAGGAAAGGGCAAAGGAAAAGGCAACGGAAGAGGCAGCGGGAAAGGCAGAGGAAAAGGCAAAGGGAAAGGGAAAGGCAGGGGAAAAGGCAGGAGAAGACGAGGCAAAGGGGAAGGGAAAGGCAGAGGAAAAGGCAAAGGGAAGGGCGAAGGAAGAGGCAGAGGAAAAGGCAAAGGGAAGGGCCACGGAAAAGGCCAGGGAAAAGGCAAAGGGAAAGGGGAGAGCGCAATAGGCTCCAGGTGGCTGGGACTGGCGTGCGTCGGGTTTCTATCTTGTAGCCCTCTGAGACGGTGTAGCACTTATCAGAATGTGCGCGCGCTGTGCATCTTCGCGCCTAGTATTGAAGTAAATGGATGAAGTTTCTTGCATCCTCACCCCGGTCGCCTTGGCTCGCCCTTCTTTCTTTGGAGGCCAATGCGGTGAAGGTGGAGAGGGGGGCCTAAATGGTCTGCCCGATCTTTTTACGCAAAGCAACTCTGAGGGGATTGCTTTGGCCACGGTGCTGAACTGGTTTCGGGATCTTTTTTCCATTTCGTGCGCGTAGGAGCTTTCTGTGCTGACGTAAGTTCGATCATTCCAACTGCCTCCCTGCTTCCGTAATTCATGACCGGGGCTTCGGCTATTGCCCCTTCTACTGCGCATCAGAAAAAGCATTCATCTTGAAGCGTCTTCGTTACCGCGTCCCTGGCTAGACGCGACACGCCGTGATGGACTGGCCTTGGTCTTGTTGGGGTGTGCTGCTCACGCTTCTGGCGCATTTCTAATGGCTTGGGCCTTCGGCTTTTCTATGATTCCAGCCGTTTCAGAATTAACAGGTAAAGACGATAGCTCGCCGAATCCGTGCAGCGGGTGGGGCACTCTGAATCCATTCAAACAGTGCCGCAGAGAGTCTGTTCTTCGACGGCTTCTACTGCAAGGGAGTCGCTGAGTTTGTACTTTTTGGCGCGCGCAGCTACTAGTACTAAGAGTCGGCTTGCCTTCGATTGATCCTCTAAAAGGCTGGGGCCGTGGAGGTATAAGAAACGCTGGCACAGCCTCGCTTCCTCGAGCGGTGTTCGGTAGTGTTTTCGAGGTCGCGGCCTCAGCATTCTGCGGTGTGCTGGTTGTGGCTCCCCACTGGGCCTTGTAGATAGTGTTCTCGCCGCGATCCATCCACAGTTTCAGCGTGTTCTCGCTCGTCTTTTCAGAATTTTTGGCTACCTTCCCGGTGTGGGGGGTCGTACGACGTGCATGGCGGCCGGCTGGTTTTAGTAGGCGGCCTTTTTCCTTTTTTCGTTTTGGTGTCCAGGTGCTTTTTCGTCGAGGAGGGTCCGTCGGTTTCTATCGTTTTCTGAGCAGCAAGTTAGTGCGCGCTTCGGATCACGGCGGCGCCGCTCTCGGGCCTCAAGTCGATGGACGTTTGTTAGGGGGAGGGGCAACTAGGCGTGTGACATGAAGGCACATTAAAGAGTGCGGAATCGTTGCAGAGGGTGTCCGCCGCGGTGGTCTTGGCGGGTGCCTTAGGTCTGGCGCTAACCGGTGCCGGGGCTCCCGCTCTAATGATATCACGGCCCCGCGGGGCCTCAAGTGCAAGCACCCTGGGCCCCAGGGTGCTTGCACTTGAACCTGGGAGGGATCGGCGGGCACATTTGGCCACACTGCGGCGACCCCTTTCCAGGCGGCGCTCTGTTAAGGAACATAGTCAATTTGCCGCCCAAAAGGGTACCCAAATCAAGGAGGTTGCCCCCTCGCTCCCTTACACGACAAATGCAGGGGGCGGGGCCCTCTTTTCCCTCCTCGAAAGGGTGCTCCGCGCTGACTGCTCGAGAGACCATTGGGGAGCCTGTGCTCGTGGTCGCTTCTTGTCGAGCCGTGGCCCAGCGTACATCTTGGCGGGCTCAGGGGGTGTTTTCTGGTGTGCATAGGGGTTCGCAGTATCGGGCTGAGGGCCTCCCTACTTCGAATTCCATCGAGGTAGAAAAGGGCTTGTGCAATTGCGAGCCAGGGTGGCGCAGGTAGTTCGTTGAACCTTTTAGACAGCAGGGCAGGGCCTGGGACTCTCCGGCGCCTCCTCGGCCAGGTGTGGATAGCTTGCTTGAAGTGTGTGGGGAGTGTGTTCGGCTCGCTGCGCGTCATCGTCGGCAGGGTGGGTGCGCAGCTCGTAAGTGAGGCGGCGAAGTGGCGGCGCGTGTTGCTCAGTGGGTGCTTCCGCGTGTCATCTGTTGGCGCGTGTGCTTGCTCTTTAGTCGTTTGCCTGCGAGCGTCCTGCAAGGCAGTGCCATCGAGACAGCAGCGCGTCCCCCTGTTCTCGTGTGTGCTTTTGCTTGACGGATTTCTTTTCTACTGGCTGCC
This sequence comes from Amoebophrya sp. A25, assembly GCA_905178165.1. Classification (NCBI taxonomy): domain Eukaryota; class Dinophyceae; order Syndiniales; family Amoebophryaceae; genus Amoebophrya; species Amoebophrya sp. A25. The sequence goes on along the minus strand of CAJINU010000024.1, from coordinate 1,029,916 downwards.
CAGGTGAGGGAGATACTGTCATGCGTGACCTGCTTTCTGCCGACTTTATTCAGGGTGCTCACCATCCTCGGAGCTGAGTTAGGAGGCCGGGAGAGCTAGGTGCGAAGGATCCCAAACCGCGCCTGGCTTCTCCTTTCTGTCTCCCGTGTCGTGAGGTGATTATATTATCTTCGTTCCCGACGGGGAGGCGGTGGCAGTTGAGTTAGAAGGCTATTACGTATGGCCCCGGTAGTCTGCGGCCTTTGTTTTTCAGCTGAAATTCTGTTGTCGGTCGGCGCGAGCTACTAGAAGAGTAGTGAGAGGTAGCCGCGCAGGGGGTGCTTTTTTTATTTATTAGCCCTCCTTGGCCCCTTCGTGCCTCTGTGTTTGTTCTTGTTTCTTCTTGACTCCGAGCGCGCCTTTTCCTCCTTGTCTTTCGGATAGTAGATTGATAGGGTGTGATACGGTACACGTTTCTTGCCTCTTGGCGTAGCCTTTCTCAATTCAAGCACTGGCTTCTCCGCTTCAAAGCTTATTGGACTGCCCTTCCGGATCAGGTTGAGGCGAAAGAGGTGCGGAAGATCATTTTGGGCGACAAGCGTCCCGCCGAAGCAGCGATCGTTTTTCTTGTGGCAGGCAATAATCGCAACAATGAGGGAAAGGACGCGACGAACATTAAGACTAAAATGATGAATGCGTTGATTGAGAAGTCAGCAGAAATGGCGGGGACGGGAAAGTACATTTTTGTCACTGGAGGCGCCAGCCATTGGCAGCATGTTTTTGCTACGGGTATGAGCGGGAAGGGGCAGACAACGCACAACTTCGCCGACCACAACGGAGATTTTATTTCTTCGAAAGATGTCCTCGACGCTGACGGCGTGAAGAAATCGGATGCCGCATTTCCGCCTGCTAGGGCCGGGGCTGAGGGTACCCATATGCTGCCACTTAAAGTGATTATGGCAACGGGCTCCTCATTCATACCACAACGGAAAACTTTTGCGCCATTAAAAGCACTACTTTCGTTTAGATTGAATATTGAAAGTTGCAAGCCCACTTGACTAAGGACAAAGCCGTTCCTTGTTTGTGGTTTTCGGTCTTCGTTTCTGAGTGGCGCAAGCTTGTGACCTCGGGTATGAGTAATGACCCCTCTTTCATAGGGGAAGCTACGGGGACTGACAAGAACTTGCTTACCGGGCTGGTTGCGGATGTATATGTGGTCTTCCAAGGCGGCCAAGCAGCTCCAGCAGAAGTCGCTCCCGCGCATGAAAAAGGGGCATTGGTCGTGCCGGTGCTTTGCTCTGGGGGGACCAGTGCACCAGGAGGGGAAAATGGAGCGGCCCTTCCTGAGGATATATACAACAACGCAAAAACTTGGCAGCTGGAACAGGATGGCGATTTGTGCGCCCCTGGCGAAGAGGATCCGAAGGCGATTGCCGATGCTGTTTGGGGTCAAGTTGCAGGGAACATGGTATAGAATTCTCCCATCGATAGTTTTGCTGAGTTTTTTTGTTCGTGTTGTGTCCCTTTACAACTTACCGGCCCTTCGCCAGTCTTAGGCCATTCGCCGAAAGTGCTAGTTGAGCCCAGGCAGGTTGGTGCCCTCAGTTGTTCGCCCTGCTTTGCCTGTAAGGTGCTTGTTTGTAAGCGCCTATGTAGCTTTGCTGCAGTAGGATTCCCGTAGGTGGATGTAAATTTTCTCTGGGATTATCATACAGATCCGACGCCATTGGGCTTTGGCCATCTAGCCCGCGCCATTGGAATGGGGCCATCTAAGAGTGCTGCAGCCTTCGACAAATAGGGGGTGGAATGCGTGGCATCGCAGTGCGCTGGACTTCCCTGTATCAGCGTGCCGCGGTCCTGGTTGTTTTCTGGGTTGTTGTTTCGTTCCTTCGTTCTCTCTCCCCTTCTGCGTTGACCAAAAGAGTAGCCGAACAGGCTGCCCCCCTTTCTTTTCGAAAGGGCGCCCAGAGTCAGCGTGTGCCCAAACTGACTGCTCGAGGGACCAGTGGGGGGCCCTTGTTCGTGGTCGCTTCTTGTGTAACCCCGTCCCGGGTGGTTTCTCTTTCCTTACGGTGCTCGGCGGCTCGCCCTCGGACGGCAGCCCGCCCGGGCCACCCGGGGTGAATGGTGGACGGCGGACCAGGTCACCGGCCGTTTTTCGGGAAGTACGTACGTAAAGGGCGGGGGTTCGTGGGGCATATCGTTTGCCACGAATTCAATCAAGGTAGAAAGGAGCTGGCCCATTTGCAGAAAACCAGGGTGGGGCAAGTAGTTGGTAGCGTGGTCCGGGGTGGGTGCACGGGTTGTACCGTGTGGCGCCCTCTGCCTTGGGCGCTAGTGTTTGCCCTTTCGCTCGGCGGATGAGTTAGTATTAGCATGTTTGCCGCATGTAGTATGTGCGGCAGTTCCACAAGTCCACAGCTAGCCGGCGGACCGCCTGGGAGCCCGAGTCGGTTGACCTCTGCGTATTGTAGGTCATTGCAAATGCCACTTTCATTTGCGACTCCAATTTTCATTGGTTTAAAACAACGTATTTTTCAGGATCCTCTGTTGGTTTTTAGGTTGTTCGCATGCACCACTACTTCCTTGCAGAACCCACGTTTTTTTATGGAGTTGTATGTGCTAAGTGAAAGAAAGACAGAGGAGCCTGGTGTTGAATTATCCACCGGGGATTTGGCGAACCTTGACGATGCCTACTTTGTTGTATTGGTAAGTAAATGATTCTGGAATTTGGTGACCTGATTTTGGTCACAAGGGAAAGCAAGAAGAGAACCCTTGAGAGCAAAATCCTGCTACCGAATAGATACCAGAGCAGTACAGTTGGATGGGCAGCAAATCCCAAAGGATTAGCTTTGACGAAAGAGGCGGGTCCATGCTGCTGCGTCGTGTGGTGGTCGTCGTGTCTGCAAAGCTTGCTTTGCCTCGTCGTCCTCTAATGTGAGGCAGCGGGTGCGCTGTGGGGGCCCGCCTTTGCACTAAGTTTTTTTGTCCCTAGGCATACAGTGGCATTCTGCACTTCCAAGCACCGGCTTCGGGCCATTCGATAGTTTTATTTCTACTTTTTGCGGATTTTTGTTTGGCTCGTCTGTTGTATCCTTAATCTTGTTAGGCCCCTCCTCTGCCCGGCAATTTCTCCAAATATTTGTGTCGACTGTGTGAGAATATGTATGTCTATTCATGTATTGTAGCACGATCTATGTAGAGTGGGCAATAGCAACCTATCCTATCTTATCCTATCCTATTGTAGGAGGAGAAGGAGCTAGCATCGAAATTCATGAAGAAGCACAATACGGAGCGCCGCGTCGTTATCGCTGTTTTGGGAGGCGATTTCCCTGCAGCTGCTCACGACACAGAGGGTAAGGAAAGGAATTTTCTGGAGACAGTGGTTCCTGCTGTGGCAGAGAAGGTGGTCGGTCTAGTGGGAGACAAAGTTCTCTTCGTGACAGGTGGTGTATCCGACACGCAAAGGCTTTTCGGCCAGGGCGTCGCGAAGGCAAAATCAGAAGTGAGCCTCTACAATCTCAAAGGCGAACCTGTCACATGCCAAGCTGCTCCCTTGGAGGGAGACTGGAAAGGGAATGCATGGGGCGTTCCCTATCCTCACAATGACCCGAAAGATAGTCGGAAGGCCAAGCTCACGGGCCTGCTTGGTGACGTTGTTATTACCATTGGAGGCGGCGACGTGGTGATAGAGGAGGCGAAACTCGCCGTCAATGAAGCCAAGCAGGTCGTCCCATTGATAGCTACCGGTGTACCATTTCCAGAAGAGGCGCTGGAGAGGCCGGAATTCGTGGCCGAGGATCTCTGGAACGGTTTAGCCACGAAAATCGACGGTGCTGAGCAGAAGTATGCGGAAAACGCAGCAGAGGTCATCCGCGCTGCTGTAGATGAAGCCCGCGTCTAAGCGTCCGCTGCTGCTGATGCTTCTGGCGTCTAGGCTGCGTAAAGCCGCGTTTTTCTGTCAGTAGATTTGCTACATGTAGGTATTATCAGATGTATTAGCTTCCATATCCAAATTGATATTGATAATGATGCTTCCCCGTCCTGTGTGTGCACTTCCATCGCATGCGCTCTAGAATAGCTTCACTCTGCGAATGTGACTAGTTAGTATATCGATTAATGCTATTTGTAGCTACGTTGTATGATTTGGGAAACGGTTACGGCTCATGAAGTTGGAGCTGAAGCAAAGGCGTGCGTGTCTGCGTGTGTCTGCTTAAGTGACATCTGTCATTGTCCTGGGCTTGTTAATATTGTGAGAAGCGATGTTTTTTATCGCGCTTTTTTTTTTTGTTCATGTCGGTCCATCCAAGATTATGAAGTGTCCTCGTGTTCTTGTCGTCGATGTTGTAACATTTCCGCTCAGCACACACGTACTACTAAATTAGACCCGACTCGAGCTGCTAGTTTCTGTACTGCTTATGCACCTGATTTAGCTGTTCTCAAATAATGCTACCAACTGACGACCCCGAGTAGTCGTCCGTGTAACAAAGTGAAGGAAGGATAGTACTTAGCACGATGCACATTTTCGTCTGTGTAGTTTTCCGTGGAGGACATCTACAGAGTCTTTCCTCGCCCATTAGTTACAGTTTTTGTGTAACACTGAAGATTATATAGCATTAGTATGGAAATAGTTGAGGGAGGGTTTCTGATTTTTGTGGAGTGTTTCTCCAACTAGCGGTTTTTCGATTTTAGAGGTTTTTGGTTTTTGCGCTGTTGTTTTGGTTGGCGCGGATTGCGTCTTTTCGGGTAATTGCATAGAAGTGCTACAGAAGAAGTTCTTGGGCGGCTCTTTTAAGTATGAGAAGTGTCATAAAGTGCAGAACCCTCCTCAAAGACCTGAGTGATATGTCAGACTCAGGCCTTCTTGGTTCAAGAAACAAAGAAGCCCACTCTTGACTGACCGTTCTTGACTGGCCTTTCTTCTTGGCGTGGGGGCTCGAGCTGGGGCTGGGTACGTACTTGACCGTCGTCCGGTCCGTTGAGTGATCGGCTGCGCACGTGCCTGATATCGTTCAACTAAAAGACTATCCAGCACTTATAATTTTGCAAAGGAAGGTCTACGCCTATTTAGGTCTAGCTTTTTCGCTTTCGTATCCGTGTTATGTTGGAAGGGTATCGCTAGAAGTACTAGCAGCTTCGCATTCGTAGCTGTGGCACATGCGCACGATTTCTCAAGTGCCATTTTTTTGTAATTCTACTGTGGGGGGGGCTACTACAGAAACCGGCCTGTGCGTATGTTGCAACCTTATTGACCTTGTATTTTTACGAAGTTTGCTAGTAGTTGTATACTGCGTGCCAGTCTTGTTCTAGCCTGATGATGCCAGCTTCTACTGCTCCGGTGATGTCTGCGAGGCGCCAGCCGTTCACTTCTATTTGCTTTTGCCTTTTTCCTCGATAGCTCGTCTAGCCGCATGATTTTTCTTTTTTATCACGCGGCCGCTGCGGCAGTCTGCCCAGGTTTTTTGTGGGAGCAAATAGACTGTCTTTTGTATCTATTGTGTCCAGCGCCCTGCAGCAAGCTAATTTTTTGAATTTATTGATGCTTCTTATTGTTGATACTGGGAACATTTTGATAAAGCGCGCTAGATTTTGGAGAACAGAACCACCGCATAAAGAGTGGCTTTTTCCTAGATTTTGGAGATACGCAAGGACCTTGCGTAGGTCGCCAAGATGAGGCATCCCTGTTGCTGTTATTCCCGGGAAGCCCACCCCACGGGGCCTCCCAGCACGACGTCGAACCCCAAATAAGCGGTTTGTTTTCTTCTTTTAGATGAATTTTTCGGAGTAATAACTAATAAGAAGTTTCTGTCCGGGAGGCTCGCTCCAATTTCTGGCTACGGCAGCAACATTGAATGCCAGTATTTGCTTTTTTGTGGATAAGTAGTTATGACATAGAGCAGTGCTAGCGCTCAGCCAGTACCAGGCCATTCAGCTAGAGTTTTTGAATTTATATAGGATAAAGATTGATCATTTATGCGGAGGAAGAGGACCTTTCCGGTCAAAATCATTCTAGCGTCGTCCCCTCGGCGCAGTGGATTCGTCCTCTCGCAGCTGGTCTATTCGTCCGGAGTCGTGTTTATTAGTTTACAACAAGCCGAAGCCACTACTTGTAAGAATAGCAAACTTGTTTGACGGGCGAGCGCGCTGTCGGAGTTCTGGCACTGTGCTCTCGTTCGTCCAAGCTTGCATAAGACCGAGCACACAAGTACTCAGTAGAACATCGCATCACTGTGACAACGCCTCTCCTGTGTATCGAGTATTATTTGGAGAGGATGTTTGCTCGATAGCATTTTTGGAGTGACAGACGAATGTAATGGAGCAGAAGCAACTATAGGTACGTCCAGGAAGTGCTGCCAGGTGGTAGTAATCTCGGGAGAAGAATGCTACATAAGGTAGAGACTTTGGGAGGCTGGTAGGCGCAGAGGGCGCCTCAAAAGAACTATCCTGGACGTGCGTTGTGGCCGCCATTAAATTCTTACAGCAGTTACGCAATTCTGATCAGGAGGTCGTAAGTAATCAAACGTAGTCCTAACTGATGGGTGATCTACTGTAGATGAGGAATTTCTTCGAGGATAGCTGGTGCTGGTAAATTTAACGAGAGTTGCAGAAGAATTATTCTAACATGTCCGTCGACGCAGAAAAGAACGAAAAGAATTTTTGAATTGTTGATATGATGTAGTCAGTGAGTTGTACTTCTAAGGCCGTATGAAAAGAACAAGTTAGTAGAGACACACAAGAAAAAGAATTATGAAGTTCATAAATATAGTTTTGTCGCTATCCCTATGGTAGTCATGACGTTCTTGTTAATATTATGAAAAATCATTGATGGAGGCTCCTTGTCAGGCTTAATGTTATTATCTGAATAATATCGTTCGTTGCTTCGTTTCTAATTATATCTTCAAGGCATAATGATCAAGAACAAGCTCGTTGATGTTGCCGAAGGCATATACTCAGGAATGAGTCTCATAATCTAGAAGGTGCTGGTATGTTGGCTAGATGATGGGATTTGATCGCGTGAGATGACTGTTTGTCTCAGGTTGCGTGATGAAGTAAGAGTAGCAAGCACTTGATGCTTTACTTGTATAATGAGCAGGTGGGAATATATTCCTCTAGCAGGACAACTTACTTGTATGAGCAGGGTTTGGGGTAGTTGTATGAGCTTATCATATCATCCTCTACCTAGCCAATACGCTTCATAAAAATCCTCTAGGTAATCCATGTTACATCTGCCCATGATGCCCCGTCTGGTCGTCTCTTAGGGTGTATGAAGAGACTGGTTGTCTTAGCACGTGTGGGATCTTTTCGGTGCCATCCTTCCGCACTCGCAGCTTGTGACGTACTTGCAAAGGAGATCATGATGCTTTCTCTTTGTATGGCCAAAAGGGGATGGCACTTCCAAAGGGGATGGTGCTAGGTACTTCCAAAGCAGGGGATCATGGTGCAGATACTTCCAAAGCAGGGGATCACTCTGCTACGTAAGTACTTCCAAAGCAGGGGATGGCGCTAGGTAGTGCTAGGTACTTCCAAAGCAGGGGATTATGGTGCAGATGCTTCCAAAGCAGGGGATCATTCTGCTAGGTAAGTACTTCCAAAGCAGGGGATGGCGCTAGGTAGTGCTAGGTACTTCCAAAGCAGGGGATGGCGCTAGGTAGTGCTAGGTACTTCCAAAGCAGGGGATCATGGTGCAGATACTTCCAAAGCAGGGGATCATTCTGCTAGGTAAGTACTTCCAAAGCAGGGGATGGCGCTAGGTAGTGCTAGGTACTTCCAAAGCAGGGGATCATGGTGCAGATACTTCCAAAGCAGGGGATCATTCTGCTAGGTAAGTACCTCCAAAGCAGGGGATGGCGCTAGGTAGTGCTAGGTACTTCCAAAGCAGGGGATGGCGCTTTCTCTTCGACGCTCCTGACGCACTGAATTTTTTGTAGCAAGCAGGATGCCTCTTCCAATAAATGGCTCTTTGGTAACTTGTGACTTTGATCCCAGCAGGGGAAAGCAAGAAGCGACCCCTTTTGAGATCGAAAAAATATGGTGACCGAATACCAAAACAGTAGTACATGATGCGACAAAGGTCCACGAGATGAAGGCCGCCGACGCTGCCACCTGAGTCTGAGTCTGACAACATTGACGAACTTTGAACTTGTTTGCCCTAAGAACTTTGCAGGCCTCAAGGAAGTGGGCTCTTCCTCTTTCTGATTCTCCCATACAAAACGAAGGGGTTAATATAAACGTTTTTTCACAAACGAAGGAGTTAATATGGAAAGGGCGATGATCGCAGGGAATTTTATGCTATGTCGTATAATGGAAACTACGAGCTGGGCTAACTACTACAAAGAAAAAATAACTTTCCACCTATAATTTAGTAAAAGAAGTATTATTGTGTTTGTGTCTGCGAACTACGAAGTAGCAGTCCTGAAGTTCCAAGCTAACTTACTTAGAAATATGTTTCTCTAAGAAATGGGCCGACCCCGTTTCGGACTGTGCCCTACGATTAGGTTTACTACCTCTACTACCACTAGTACTACCAACAGCGCGAAGCCTATTCGGTCTTGTTGAATTGGCTCGTCTAGCAAGAAGCAGTGGGATAAGAAGTAGCGACCGACTCAATGGGTACTATGTCTGAGACAGAAGTTTTACTTAGGAGATGATAAAAGAACTACTATTGATGTTATTCAACTAGATCAGATTAAGAACTCCAACATAGCTAAGATGATGATGTACTTCTAAAGAAGATGATGTCTAAAGAAATATGAAGATCTACAATCCTTGTTATTACTAGTAAGCAAAAGCAATACATAGAAGAAGGTTAGATCATAATATTGAGAGCGTCGAGAATTGTCAGGAGCACTCAGAGACACAAAAAGCTAGTCATGATCTTGAAACAACCGCGAATTCATATTTCTCATAAAGTAGAGAAGGCACACGAGGTGGTAGCTCAAGACTAGAAGTATTCGTTTCGTATTCGTAGTTCTTTACTCGATCGCGATGATCCATTGTACTAGAAGAAGCCTATGATCAACAATAGCTATACATAGATGATGAGAGTTTCTGTTGTACTAGAAGAAGCATACTATCAGCAATTATAGAAGCTATAGATCATGCCTAGATCGATCCCCAGGAGATGGCGCATACCAGTCCCTGAGATTTCTCGATCCTGAGACAGAGCGACACTGTCTCCTCCAATTTTCCTCGGGTGGTCTAGTAAACGCAAATGAGCGAGGGAAAGGAGACCCTGATGATGACGACGATGCGCCACCGTTGACATTTGGTTAGGCTTAGGCCTCCTTAGGCAATAAAGGTCATACTACATAGATCATGAAAAATATGTGATGTTGTTGATACGTGGATCATGCAGAATATAGGTTTTTATTTTTCTGTGAGTGCTGAGGCTGACTCATATTTTCTTCTACCAAGTCGTGATCGGGATCCTCGTGTGCAGATCACGGCTGTCTCTCTTCTATTCATCTCGTCTGTAATGCGCGTTACGTCTAAGGTAAGTAGTGCTACAACTATGACGGCCAATATTGTTACTTGCCAGGAGAGACGCACGACGCCCGCACTCCGCCCTCTGATAGATAACAATTTACTAGGTACTTCACTGTTTGCGATCTATCATGATCATGATGGTGGCCATTTGTTGTGTCTGTTGCACGACAAAGCCACTTTCACTAGAGCTAGTTTCATGATGTCAAAAAGTCCTAACGAAAAAAGATAACATCATCTATATGATATGGTGTAAAACTACAGGGAGACTCGGACTTGATTGGTGTTAGTGTCTCAGAGTTGGTGATAGTGACAGTCTCAGAGTATCAGTTTTTGAGAACCGAGAAAATCCAATCGTTCCCAAACCAATCGTTTTCATTGAGATGACTGAAACTTGATGCTCATACAGTAGATGCTCCTAACGGCGCCATTACAGGTTGTGAGTAATTGGCTGCGGATGACGGCGAGTCGATTCCTATACTCTTCTATCTTAGTATTTGTATTCATTGTACCAATTACTCGGTAGATCTGACTGAGAATATGAATAGAAAAGGCAGCTATGATTATGTTCTCGACAAGGTACTACGAACTACTTGCGAAACACTTGATGTTCTTGGGTGGATGTGTGTCTTCACTTCTCTGTGAAAGAACTTGAACTCTCGAATAGATAGTCGTCCAACCATGCTTGATCTAACAAATAATTATACATTGTTTTCACAAACACAACACTTAGAATTCGTATTCGTTGCATGAGTAAAACCATACTTCCTAGACTGAACAATCTGATGATTCTTGCCTTTTACAGTATGGCGTATTATATGGCGTAAGCGTATGCGCCAGCTGCATGGCCTGAGTGTTCATCTGTGCCATCCAGTCCTTACCCTGATGTAGCATGCCTGAGTGTGAGTACTAGTTCTTCTGTTGGCTTTTATGCAGAGTTGAAAAGAGTCGAACGGATATGCTACAGGAGGAGAAGCGCATCAAAATGGAGCGAGGAGAGGCACTTCGTTTTTAGCACTTTATAGCGACTTCTAGGAGTACTACTGGTACTGGCACATGAGGACTTGGGCTACTGTTGCCGTTTTGCCAATGAAACAGACCTGCGGACAATGAATGTCGTGGAGGTGGACGAGTGCTACTAGATTATGGAATACATAGTACATTTTACATCTTCAAGGAAGAGTCGGCCATAGTCAATCTAGTAGACAGTCATCTAAATCTTGCGCAGGACCATATGATGAATACGGGCACTATGGTATAGATCAGGAGTCCAGCAATCCGAATCGACTAACATCATCATCATCATCATCAGCAGGAGAGCTCAGAGAAGACGCGCGAGAGTCGTATGAGCTTTCTAGGAAGATCGGTCTACGTCCGCATCGATCGGTCTGCCTGAACGAACACCGAATGTAGAGGACAGAGATCGGTCGCATGTTAAATACTAAGACTAAGTATGCAGAAGTTTTACCTAGTATTAGTTCTTGTAGCAGTCGCAGTAGAATAGGAGTACAACTAAACCCATTCGAGGGGTACAAAGTCCAAATGCAGTTAGTGGCATTCTTCGAGAAGTATCTTACCGAATATTGATATTTTTCAATCGAAGATACTAGGTCGACCACTATGATCGTCTACTCTGATCTGATAGATCATTGATAATCGATTATCCCTGTCTGACCATGTGTGAGTATCATGTTTTTGATATCGTAACGCTCGCCTATCTGTCGTTCATTCAAAAAACAAGATAGTACCGAGCGTGCACCTATGGCTGACACACCGATTCACTCATAGTTCAACTACCCCGTTCTTGAGTATCCGACAGAATTTTCTCATCCAAACTTCTGCCGAGTAAACAAGTACCTTTTTCGTCCTGGTAGTAAAGACTATAATTTAGGGATATGAAGATGCAACATGATCCTTCCACCTCATAATTGAGATTCTCCCAGCACTTCGTCATTGAGTATCTACGTATCAATTTCGATGCATGTCCTGGAATTCATCTTTTCTTGATCATTTGGAGCAACTCTGCTGCTCATCAATCATGCGTATGCTGCATGCTGCTTCTACTTCCGCCACTGCTTCTGCTGTGGCTACGCGCAGTACTACAACAACTATGCGTGCGAGCACTACTCTCGACTGTTTGAACGAGAATGCGACTGAAGCTTCAGGAAGATACGTCACCGCACGGGCACGCGACCAATAAGCCACGCATCGAACGTGCTTTCGCTTGCCACAATAATCGAATTCTGATTGTCAGCTACAATTACTGAGCAAACACCTTGCAACATGAACATCCATGGACTCCCAACTACAACTACAGCTGAAACGCTTCGCATGGTACTGAAACATCTGGCATCTACGGTGCTTTCTGAGTAGGTCACACTAAATGTCACGATGGCCAGATCCTGAGAGCAAGTAGTACTAGAGATATACGACCTGCTGGCATGAAGATGCACCATCACGAGGTCATGGGCGGCCCGAACGGATTCGGGCATCAGGACAAGGTTAAGATGAAATTCAAAAACGTCACTAGTACTAGTAGTAGTAGAGTTGAAAAGGGCACTTCTTGCACTGGTGTTCAAAACGCAACTAGCAGTAGTAGTAGAGTAAATACCTACTACATCATTCATCAGGATCAGGGCAGGAACATTCATCAAGGCTCCCATTCTAACAAGGCCTCGATGCTACAGTCTCTGTTTCAAAAAAACGTTGAACTAGCGAAGGAAGACGCTGAGGCGAAGGGCGCGAGCATACGGCAATTCTACGATAATCGACCCTACGAATGGTTATGATGGGATTAAGAAGTAGACATAAAAAAGGGCAAAAGAAATATGTTTGTTCTTGAGTAGAGACATTGTAGACATAGAGAGATATTACTGTGTGAATGAAGTTCCTGAAGACCGAAGGCGAATTCAAAAAAAAAGTGGACGAATGAAAAACTCAGAGATGATTTTTCCTGATTTTTAGGTACAATCACTTGAGACGAACGTATTTGTTGTAGGTGACTATGCAGCGTAGAAGAAGTTGCAGAGATGTTGGGCGATTCTCTATTAGTTGTAAACAGTCTAAAGCAAGGTCCCAAGCTTCCGCTTCCGGGTAGAGGTGACAACGAGGTTCCGATTCTGATCGGAAAAATACCAAGCCGCGACGATCATATTAATTTGCCACTGGTGAAGACGGTTAAGAACCCAAATAATTATACTGCAAGAAGAGGAGGAGGACCACAGAAAATGGACACGTTTCTTGGAGGTAGAGCAGACCAACAGACATGGCTCTTACATGACAAGAAATTATCCTGGGATCAGAGGCAAAAGCTTGCAGCAAACATTCTAGGAGAGCTCTCGCGGTCAGCCCACGATCTCGAAGAACCTCCTATATCGTTAACCGACTTAGAAAACGCGCAACGGATGAATGTAGAAAGTGAGAGGAGAAGAAACCCGAAGATCGTGTATCCGGGAATGGATGACTTCTTTGACTGATAAGATACTAGATGTGGTGTGCTGCTGCACTTCATGTTATTTCTGATATTTTCTCGTGGGTGACCACAGCAGGCTGAAAGATGGAAGATACTTACAAACAAACGTTTGCACACCCAAACTCATGGAGATGAAGTTTCTCATCTACGAGCTCATTTCGCAGCGAACGGAAAAAGCATTTTTTTTGCATGAAGAAAGACCTCCTTTCATAGAAGGGTTTCGTGCATAAGCATATAAACGGCAGCTCTCTATGTCTAAAAGTGAAAAAAGCTGTTGAACAAGTAGGTGGGTCGAAGGATTTCATTTGGATGAGAAGAAGACGGCATCTCTTAAAAAATGCAAAAAAATCAAAAATGAGAAACAAAGAGCTCCTTTAATGTGCTCTAGGAGCGACTATATTTATTATAGATCATACAACTATTCATCTTCATCAGAAGTAGTCTGGCATCAAGTCAAGAACAACATCTGGCTAGGTGGGCCTAGGGATTGTAACTCTGTCGAAGGAATCTTCATGTCGTTCTGGCAATTTACTTGTGCAACATCCACTACTACTACTCTGGAGCAGCAGTGGAATTTAATATAGTTGTAACGACGAAGTATCAACGCTGAACAAAAACAGCACGCTCTAACAAATTAGAAAGTACCTAATATTATTTCTGAATTTGTATGTGATTCTTCCAGGCTCGCTCAATACACAAAAAAACCATGTTGTTGGAACACGGCTTCAAACGGTTAGTGTCTTTTCCGGCTCAGCCGGAGGGCCGTGAGAAGATGGAACGGATTAAACGGCTGTGTGGTCAGCGGTTTATCGCAGAAGACGATGGAGTCATGATGATTGACCTACTTGAATTATGGCTATCCTCGGAAAGATGTAGACAATTATCCATCGGTAAATTTTGGTTTTACGCAACTTACACTGGCATTCTGGGGCGTTGTTGAGGAGAAAATTTTTCTTGATTAGTTACGAATCCATCTCGTCTATGTTGATTCAACGACCCTGGTAGTAACACTTTGTCATCGGAGTAGAGCGATTGCTCTTAGGGGTAGCGCCGCTAATTGATGGGCTAGCATTCGACTGCTGTTATGGGGGTGGACTTTTCCTGCTCGGCGAGCTATTTCGGACAGGCGACTTCGAACCTGGCGTGCCCGTGGATACGGACAAGGTTTTTTGCGTTAATAAATTCAAGTAGTAGAAGTAGAAGTAGATCCTGAATAAGATGCTGTATTTCTTCTAAGGTCGAGTATTGATAGATTTGGAAAAACTAAGAAGGAATACCCACAGACACCCAAACTGTTGTTGTTGCTTGGAGTTATTTTTTCTCTTGTGATTTGAACCTGTTTTACTTCTCCATACTCTGACGGGATCCATGAGCATGAACCTATATTCACTGTGGTAGTAGTTGCACAACGAACTATTTAATTCCGCATCAAGAACAATCCAGAGTCTGTTTTTACAACCACAACGTATGGCCCAACTACATAGGCACTTGGGTACTACGTCTTGACGCTGGCCCACCCCCATGTATGCAAGATTATCGACGAAAGCGGACTTATTGTTAAGGCTCGAGAAAGGCCATCGATCTTTCATCTCAGCATCTGACTTGGCCCTATTTATTTATTTGAAGATCCTGAACGAGATGGATTTAGGCAACAAGATCTAACATTGAGGTGGGGGGATTCCTTCTTGCCAATTACCAGTCAGTGCAATCGCGATATCCCAAAGAGGTCGCTGCGATTATCTTACGGATTCGGATCATACTCATAAGTAGATATTTCTTTATGATCTTGATCATCAAGATCAGGAGCATATCTATGTTCTTGTGCTGTGGAGTCCGAGGTACGTTTAGGGCCTAGTACGTGCTCAAGAAAAAGTTGACAGCACTAATTCTTTCGAAAAACGTTCTCTCTGGTGATGTCTTGCGGTACCTGCAGTACGCACTCGACATTAAGACTACGTACTAGAAAAACTTTACAACAAGGATAGAGGACAGGTGTGCGTTTAATAAGCAGTTCTTGTTTGAATAACCAGCACAGCGACGGGGGCGCTACCCGACAAAGAAACACACTTTTAGAATCTTCAGGGACAGGTCGTGGGGATCATACTTACATCATATTTAAGCACCCGCGTGAATATTGATGTTGGGTCGTACCTCGTAGCTCGTCGATCGCGTGCTTATCAAACATGATGATCTGGTGTGTGCTGGACCCTGAGAAGATAATGCTGTTGATCGGAATCTTATCATGGTGTTTTCATATGATAGACCTATTTTTATTTATAGCAATAGCGAACTTGTTGGTCAATGGTCATTACTGGCTCAAGATCCAATGGATGAACCTGATTTCAATGCCAAATGACTGCTCTCACTCGTCACCTTGATCATGATCAATACCGTTCCTTGTCCTGAACTCTTGTTAGTTCCTCGTATGATCATCATTTGAACTCAATGAATTCCAACATGAATTAGCAGCAAGATCTCCCAGATCTTTAACTGCACTATGACCCTTCATGATATCCCAATGACATTGAACCCATTTTGATACCATTTCAGGGCCTTAAACAGTCAGTGATCATTCGGCACGTCCGTTCTGATCGTCTTTCTGTTACATTGCAACAGTAGTCATTCCATTTGCTCTCTAGAGCCTCGTATTGCGCTTGGACGTGTTCGGGTGTTCCAACAGAACTTCTTATAGGAGATCATTCTACAAGACACATAATTTGTAGTTTTTCTAATGATAAGAGAGTTAATCAGGAACCTGCTGAGGACGGGGGGATGGCTTCGACGAGGTCCTCTTCTTCCGGAGGGGAAAACGAGGAGAGCGTCAGCACAGCTAAACAGAAGGCACCTGCTAGTTTTTAAGGGTATCTTGGTACTAGAAATTCCATACTCTTCTAAAAGTTACTTATAAAGTGGCGCACGTTCTTTTGGCTTTTTTGGTCCCGAGATGTCTGTAGTTAAAAGATCGCTTTCCTCCAAGCCCAAGGGCGGGTGGGATCTTCTACTACCTCTAAAAAGTGCATGGTGGTTTTCAAAAAGGATCGTTGGCACTGGATGATGGTAGTCGCGCGCGTGCAATCGAGATAAAGGAGCGGGCGAACGAGTTATATCGTCAGGGAATGCTTCCCGGAAATGCGAAAGGAAAAGGCTTGTTGCAGCAAGCAGCAAAGATGTACGAGGAGGCCTACGGTAATTTAGATATTTGGTACTTCTCTATGGACAGTGGCGGCTGCGTCTGTCGACTTTTTTCGTTTGTCTTTCTGTCTCTTAGTAGTCAATCTGTCTAGTTGTTAACCTATGCCCAGAAAGAAGGCAAATGCTACAGTCTCATGATTTGAGTTCGTTTCCTTGGTTAGCTGTCTCGTTCCAGTTGTTGTAGAGCAAGATGAAGATAGGACTTTTAGTAAGTAAACACAGGTATACACGCCGATTATGTTTACTTGTCGAATGCGGCGCAGGCATTGTGCACCAGTGAAGACTGGATAGGGGCAAAAAGCTATGCTGAGCGTGCACTGGAGCAGTGCTCTCGAGAGTTAGGGCTCAATAGATACAATTCATTTCTACACGCCCTTTCTCTCTAGGCTATTTCCTTCGTTCTTGGAATCGGGAGATAGGTAGGCAAGAAATGGATCTTCTTGAGCTCTAAGAGACGAGATGGACGCTGTGGCTGGTGGCTACAGCAGCACCGCTTCCGCCTCTTTGGAGGAGCGCACAAGAGTCGCCCTCCAGAAACGGAAGTTAGGGATCGATGCAGTCACTGATCACCTCTCTCTCATTTATCGAATAGACTATAATCTGCTGAGGACACTGTCAGAGTCACTGACTCAGCATGATCTCTATCTACTTATTCATGTACAAAGATGACTATGATGTTGGTTCTTATAAAGGTATCTCATGTACTGAATAGACTCGATTGTTCTTGAAGACTGGATTTCGATTTTCTCTCATGTATTTCAAGAGTGGGAATTTTTAAGAATAGAAGAAGCAAGAAGGCCAAGAGTCGATCCTGCACTCCACCTCCACTAATATATTAAGTTAGATATTAAGCCCACACTGCGAGTTCGAAATAAACAAGATATAAGTACTGACTGTTGGTCTCTCTGTTGATCACCGTCTACTAGTACTCTCATTAAATTATAAAGATTGCCTAGCTCTAAGGAAGATACTGCAACGGCTAGCGACAGCGCAGATTCACCTCCGGGAGTTCTCTGCGGCGGCCGCAAGTCTCAACTCAGCACTCGCAGTCTGCAAAAGATTCGTTCGGGAGAAGTCCTTATGTCACATCTCAACTTTGACAGGAACGTAATCGAACCTGTTGACTCCTCTAGACTTCTACACTCATCGATTACTTATAGTACAACCTCCCTTTTTAGTTTACTCCGTCAAAACTCAGAGGGAAGGGGATGAACCAACACTGCTTCTGCAGTTGTAAAAACCAGCAAGGGGAGCAGGAACTGCAGCTGTGACTGTGACGTCATTTCTACGTGCGTTAGCATATGATGAAAAACTTGCACCTCCAACATTTTCTGCATCCTCGGGGTCGATTAAGGCTGGGAGCAATATCTTAATGCTGGTATCGTATGGTGCAGTCACTGCGTAGCCCTGTCCGTATGTACTCCTGTTTCTGAAACACATTTGCTTTGTTACCGAAACATATACTACGAGGATTAAGGGTTTAGGAGGGGTAAGGGTTTAGGAGGGGTAAACCCTTAGGAGGGGTACCCGAAAACATATACGTTAATAACTGAGAACGTAGTTGTCCTCGTAGTTCATCGAGTTCATCTCCTTTCTTTATGATGTTTGTTGATGATGCTGGGACGTTTTCTCTGCTAAGACCGGCAGTAGTTCATCAGCAGGAGATGGGATTGGAGCAAGAGATGGGAGTGGAGCAAGCGAGCTCTTTGCGCTGTGTAAGCAGATTCCTGCAAGCGCGTTGCCTCCTGTTAAGACTCAGCTGCAGTCGTGAGTTTCTAGAATCAGGGCGTTGGTTAGACGACCACTTCTGGTCTATCTTCTAGTACCAATACCATCAGCAATCTGGAGCATAAAAACTGCTCTAATCACCACCACGAGTGGGTGCTGCAACATGCAAGTGTAGAAAAGCATTTCAACAAGTCAGATTACGTCCTGATGGAAAAAAGGATCTGCGGAAAATGGGCGTATGGTCCGCCGGACAATTAAGGCGAACTGCTGAAAACGGATTTTACACAAGGATCTATACTATTACTAGTAGTTCAAGAGTACTAGTATAAGTAAATCATGCTTCATCAGTTCCAGGGAGTGTAGTATGCCTCATCTTCTTAGACAAACGAACTAGGCTCTGGAGTCTCATGAGAGGAAGGGTTAGCGTTAGGGTTTAGGGAGATATAATACAAGTATGGCATACTGGTATCCTCGTTCGAAAACTAGTACCACAGATATTAATGTTGAGCAAAAATAAAAACTACCGTTACAACCTGCTACTTCTCTAATTTCAGCCCAACAATTTTGAGATCCGCTTGCTGCCACACGGCGCACTAGTCTACGTCGAGTTCGAGGTCTCAGTGGAGCTATTGCAAGATCGCCTGCTTTCGTGGCATGGCGATTTCTCTCTGGTTCCTGGCATGATGCTGGAGTTGAATTTCGAACCTAGTATGGATTCTATGACATGGAAAAACAAAAAGTGTCGTGCTTCTCATCATAGTTGTCAAGATCTAATTAGAATTACTTATACTTCAAGAGTATTTAATTGACTTCTGTTGGTGAGGTTTTTAATAACGATCGACTACTCCACTTTCATCCAACCTGTTGTATCTGCATTACTTACTTTTCTATCTTCCTCTGGTCTTTCTTTTTTCTAGTTAGGTCGGCTCCGCCACAATTACTTAGGCAGAAGTCGGGGCTAGGCCAGAAACTTAACCTAGGCGTAGGCACGTTCCATTATCCAGAAGTTACGTTCCGGGTATTGCTGAGGTACCTTCATACTGTTACCTCAAGCTGCTCAAGTTGAGCATGCAATGATTGAGAAGTTAAGTATACATAGATAGGAAGGTTTCACTTGAGTTGTACTATGAGATGAAAAAGTTTGAGGTGTACTATGAGCTGAATGAGTACACTTTTTTACTTAAGTTTATTTATTCCACTATCGGGCTCGGGGGCTGGTCTAAAACTCCATCATCTTCATCTTTATGGTCTTGTCTTCATAGATTCGCTGAGCGTGACATTCGTCCCACCTCCGCCAGAGGAGATGACGGATGAATTTCGGGAAAAATTTGGGAAGGGTCCCCAAAAATTCTCGGCCCGGCGTGTCTCCTTCAGTCCCGAGTACCTAGCGACTCTGGAAGAAAGGGAAACAGGGAAAGCGACTCTAGAAGAAAGGGATGGCGATTCTAGAAGAAAAGACGACTCGGCGAAACTAGACGACCACCAGAAGTCGAGTAAAAAAGCGACCACAATAGACAAGAGAGACGAACGAAGGACAACATCTTCGTCTTCTGAAAGAAGAATAGACGAGCAGCTGGGAAAGGTGGGACAGACACCTCAGCAGGAAAAAGCGGCCAGGCGGCCAGCAGGCGTAGAGTTAAGCTCTGTTGGAATATATTATTCCTGACCTCCTGTGTAACCACATGGTATCAGCAAAACTACTTACCTATGTACATTTGTTGTATCTACAAGGCGACTAAGTATTCAGAATAAGAGCAGTTAAGAGAGATCTATACTTGTCTCGTCTAATTAAGTATTAGAATGAGAGCAGTCTATACTTGTCTACTAATACCTAGCTTCGCTTTCATCACTGTCTTCACAGTGAATAACGATTTACCTAGAGAGGTGTCCGTCGGTCTCCCGTATAGCTGTACTAACCGACGTCTCCTGTGTAGTATTAAGTTGCTGATGAAGTCTAAGTCAATTGTGAGAGATATGAAAGGAAGTCGTAAGGCTTCTACTCAAGGAAAGAATTGATTACTATCTAATGAAAGCCAATTCAATCTAGACAATTCCATCATGTGTGCGTTTTTCTTTATGCTTACATTACACCCGCACCAGTTAGATAAGCTATTAGCTTATCTAACTGCGGGTGTCATTGAAGTTAAACGACCTACAACCTAGACAATTCCATCGTCCTTCTTACTACAATTACTACTACTTGCAGTTCTATTTCTAATGGAGCGTTTTTTTGTCACCGCGTGTGAGTCGCATTCCTGCCTAGTCGGGGAGTACAGGGTCATGGCTGATCCTGAAAATGGCAAGCCGTGCTATGTAAAGACAGTCGAGGACGAGGACGGCACCCGTCGTGTTAAGGTCCGATCATTCAAAGAAGAAGAGCAAAAAGATCATATTATACATCTGGGTTACAACTTTTAACTGATCACTCAAAGAAGTAGATTAAGATTTTTTACATTGCTTTTCTTGTTCTAGTTCTTAGGTCCGAACAATGGCATACATTTCCAACAACAAACTTAGAGGAGAGAATAATTAATGATCGTTCCCGTACTTCGTTCGACTCTTCACTTTTCATTGACTTGTTTGAATTTGACAGACTTCTCGTCTTATACTTTGCTTTTTTTGCACAATAGACAGTAGGTACAACTCTTCTCGTGAATCAGAACCATCTTTAGTACAAAGATTTACTGCATCATGCTAATCATGAACAGACGAAGACGAGTGCTACCTATTATTGCTGGTTTCGTGGTGGACAGTGGGTATTTACGACTCTCTTGGATGCCTCACCTTATCGGGCTCCATTCTTACTACGGTGTGCGAACGCAAACGGTCCTACGCCTCTGCAGTTGAGACCAAGGCCTTTTTGGTTTGCGAAGCAAGGAAAGGTTAGGACTCAAGATCCTTGGGAAAGTCCTGTTCAGGTAATCCATGATCTCCAAAAGCAGCTTGCTTGGAGCTTCTAAGTAAGCATTAATTCTCTCAAATTGATTCTGCTGCATTTTTACAGTAAAAATGAAAAGGTGGAAAACGAATTTTTATAGTCCTATTCACTTAAGAACTTCTACTTCACAAGAAAGCATCAAGATGAAGGATCTCAAGGTGTTGAAGGATCTCGTCAAGATGTGCTTCATCTACTATTTCGGAGGTGACCTCCTGCTCTAAGAAGGGACCCGAAGTGCGTGATCCGACTGTATCGCTGAATCAAGAAACGTCTTTGCCATCATCGTCCTCGTCGTCCGCCTCCTCCTCTTCATACCAGGTGGACGGTGGCACAGCTTCAGTAACAACGATTTCCACAGCAGGCGAGAGGAATGATAACGCTTCCTCTGACAAGACTCAGAACAATCACGAGAAGACGAAGAGTTCTCGTAAAGAACTATCATGTAGCTTCCCGTCTTCATCTTCTTCAGTGTGTGCGAGTCAGGGTGGATTTTCTGAAGAGGCGAGAATACCACAATGCGTTTTTTTAGACCATCTAGTAGTGCCCGTGCCGAACGACGGGGACAGCGGCGGGAGGTCTTCTCCCAGAACAAGGGTGTCTTCTACTTTGGCGAAAAGGAAGAGAGCGGGCAAAAAGGTTCCGTCGCGTATTTCCGGGTTTTATGTGAAGACTGCTGGCGTGCGTGGTGAGGAAGCGTCCAACATCGAGGGGTCGAACATCGAAGAGGGATCGCAGTTTGTGAGCACACACGACGAGGGACTATGCCTTCGTCTGCGGCTGGAGGAGGCACGCCTCCATTGGGTGGTTTGGGACGCCAATGAGAAGGTGGTAATAGCAAGATGGCGCGATGAACATCAACAAGATTGTGAAGTCGTCGATCGTAACGATTCGTCTATTCATTCGCCTAGAAGTCAGAACGCGACTTCTTCGGGTACAAGTAGCTGTATAGTGACAGGAGGAAAACGACGATTATTGCCCGCGGTGGCACCTTGGCTTTCCACAGATGCCTCAGCGGGAGTGAAGCAGGAAAATGCTGGGCAAAGCTGGGCTTGGGAAACTTATGGCTAATTGTATTTCAACGCTTTCACCTTTTACTCAAGGTCAAGTTGCACAATAATTAGATCCTATGCTTGTATCATTTTTTTCATTAATACAACTTTCTCTCTCTCCATTAATATCTATTCAATATCATCTCTGTCATGTTGGTACACTTGCGTCACTCATTTCCAGTGTTCGTAGGGGTAGAGACACACAGTCACGGGTCGTAAAAACAGCCAAGAGATTCCGCACAACATTCTCATGTAGTTGATAAACAAGTCTAGAACTTCTAAGGCTACAAGGAGTAACCAAGCCTAGACTTCGTAGTACGAAAACATTCTGCTGAGGCTAGGAGTAATGAACTACTAGCCTAGAACTTCTACTAGAGGAAGTATTCCGCACAACATTGTCAGGCTACAGAAAGAAATAAAGAAAAACAAGCCTTAATCTTCTCGGTGAAGTGGTACTAAAACTAGTAAAGTACAAGTACGATTTCTTGCCGATCTGTTCCACGATTTCTTCTCTCTAGACTACGTTCTAAGAAAACGTGGAGCAGATCGGCAAGAAATACACATGGACGCAATCGCGGACGTTCAGCCGGGATCGCATGCTTCGGTGTCTGCCAGTGCCAGAATTTCTCACCGGAGGGCTACTCACATCCGCGAGACTGGAGTTGTGGGGTCGGGCCACCTTACCCGCTCGCCCAGCACAACTTGATGGAAGTGATCATCAACATAAACAACATGAACAACATAAACAAGAACACGGAAGTGATCATCAACATAGACAACATGTAGAACAACAACAACAACTAGATGCTGTTTATTTAAGGCTCAACTTTCATTGCTTTCATTGAGGTTGGTCACTGAGATCGAAGAGGGGCCCCCTTGAGAGAACAGGGGAAAACTGAGGGAAAACAAGGAGAGAGATGCGGGGGGCCTCCTATTCAGAGTCAGTGAGCAATGAATGCTGGCCTGCTTTAATGTATCTACTGAAACACTGTGACGTTGCAACCGCTACTACTTGTTGTAGTGGTCTTCGTGAGCAAGGCACAACTACGGACGAGGCAGTCATCAGGGTCAATTGTGACAGAGCTGGCGCCACTATTAAGGCCAGTCAATCTTCACTATCTGGTGTCGTGGACTATGTATGCTGAGTGAGTTCTCCCTGCGAACAAGTCCTGACTCAGGGGGAATTCAATGTAGTAACTTGTAATTACAAGGTACAAGGAAAAAAGGGACGAATCTACTGCGAATCCAGCCACGACGGATAGTGATTGGCTGGCGTTAACGCTAGCAGCTTCGAGATCCGAAATCCGTTCACGTCTGGCGGAGATGATCTGGATCTGATGTTTCAGAAAAAGCAGAATCATCTGATCATTACACCTAGACTTTAAGGGGGTCGTGTTGAGTAGAATCATCTGGGTGATGAGATGAAATGATTTAATTATTGAGGATGACTTACACTCAGTTAGAATCATCTGGGTGATGAGAAATGATTTAAGCGGGTGATCATGAGGATGACTTTTCACACCAAGAGCTTACTTACTCGGGTGGATATATCATCTTTTCAGGAGGTAGTATTAGTGCGACGTGATGGTGAACAAGGTTCGATTGTACTTACTAGCACAAGAAAGCGAGACGATACTAAGATTGTTCTTGTACCTGCAAGAGCAGCACGTCTAGCACTACATCCTGGAGCAGAAAAACAAGCACTGATGTCAGAAAAGATAGCAATTCTTCTAAGTAGCACTTCTAAGTGCTCATGCAGAAAAACAAGCACTGTCACCTGTGAATAGAAGCGGATCGAACTCAATCTATTTGTCGCCTGAGCATTTTTGATGCCGATCACTAGTCAGGAGGGAGCATTTTCCTCCTAATCCCAATACTGCTCTCGACGCTGATGCGGCGACTTCAATGCTGCAAGTAACGCCTTGTAACGGAGATGTTGTTCTTCTAGGACGAAGAAGATGAGTACTAATAAACGCTAGAGCAAAGCATTTCGTGAGAAGACGAGGGAGTAAAAAAACATCTGTGTGTGTGAAAAGCTCTGTCAGCATTGAGAGTTGAGATTTCGTAGATTTTGTCTACTTCCTGGTTGTGTTGTGCTTAATATTGCAACGTCGATGCGTGTTGATGAGAAACAGCTGTGAGAAAGACAGATTGACCGTCGGACTTCAAGAACACTGGCTTTTTAATAAGATATGCCCACCTCCACGTCCACCTCCAATCTTTTCCCGCCCTGTCTCCTATCATCTGATCTTAGACTCATTATCGTCTCTTCATCATTAACGTGCTAGTTGTCAGTTTCGTGTGGTGATTCAGATGCAAGAAGTAGTTCACTTGATGCTAGTATCATGAAAGAGAATATACAACCGTGAACATCTCGTATGATCGTCCCTCTTCAATGACACGATATCCTTACAATTTGTACATCAATCCAACATCAGCGATGCATCTGCGTCGTTTTTGTTGCCCATTTCCTACTCCCAACTTTTGTCTTTTTCCCACATAGGTTTTGAAGGTTCTGGCTTTGTATCTACAACTTACGAATAGAGACATGGATATGAATCTTAATAGTCTGACTGAGGAAAGAAGCAAGTCTATTTTTAGTGCTACATTTACTGCTACAATCTCGGAACAGACGAGTCTTTTACTGCGACAAACACTTGTTCGAACTGAAGCAACTGCTCACCAGGAGTTGGTTATGTTTTCTTGATAATTAAGGCTTCCCCTAATTAATTCATCTTCGGGAGCATCCCCAAGAGGCTTTCAATTGGAAACGGCGCCTATGATGCATCCCGGGATGGATTAGGGTGAGCCCTGATTATTATACACTCATTTACCGAACATCACTCGTGGGTCGTGCGTCAGAATTTACAACACACATCTTCAATTCGAAGTATAAAAAGATACTTGCAGTGCTGAAGTGATTTTTCTTTTTCTCGCATTCTTCTTACTTCCACAACTCAAGCAAGAAGAGGCTGAACAACTCAATCAGACAAGATGGCGACAACTTCAGAACATTCGGGACAGCATTTGATGTTCTTCCTCGTCCTCGGCTTATTTTGGGGCGCGCACCTCACGTGTTATGTTACGGCTACAGAAAAATAGATCATGATAAGAAGGAGATGCAGAGCTAGAAAGTGCATTAGAATGTCCTCAACGGCGGTGCAACGTTGATCCACACATTGTTCTACTGTGCTTTGTAGTCTCCTAATATGGTGCTGGGGAGGGTCGACTTATCCATTTATTTCGTAAGCGAGAGCACTCTTACTATTGGGTACTTCCCCCAAAGAGACCCTAAGGGCAGAAGCGGACGCTTCCCTTTGTGTAAGTAATTCAGTATGTGAAAGACATTAAAACTGAGAGAGAACTCACTTCTCCTTCTAGGTAAAATCTTTTCCAAAAATGATCTTAGGATGACGATCATTCCCGCACTCCCCATGTGCGTCAACTGATCTACATGAACGGCCCCATTTTCCTTACCATCCTAGTGTTGTACTTCTTCAGTCGAGGTTGCTTCTCTCTTGAGATGATCGAGGTGAAGGCGTCCGCAGGGAAGTTATATGTATCGTTACCTCAAGTAGAGCATGCTGCTTTTATCTCGTGGTTGATATTTACTTATACATAGTAAAACATCGGCTGGGGCAAGCATTTAGACGGGGTCATCCTGAGTACAAGTAGAGGCTGCAGTTATTGTTTCATTCTTAAGAAAGCGGCTTTTACTTTTAGTATCTATTTCAAGAACAGGATGAATAGTAATTGCTGAAGTGGTTTTTAAGTATAACATTTACTTCAAGAACAGGGTAGACCACGAACCTCGCTAATGAGAGGCGGGTGGGACTGGGTACCTCGTTGGAGGAACAGGAACGCTACTTGGCGACAGGAGAGCCATTGAAATCCTTCGTCCCTGACTCTGAACAAGCAAAGGACGGCATAGCAGCGTCTGAGCCGCCCTGCAGCTTTCTGGAAAAGGGCTCTTCCTCTTCGTGCGGGGGGAGGACTGACAGGAGCGCTTCCACTGGTGATACAACGAGCTTGGAGGCGCCCGATGATGATAGGTCTACTAGTGCCGACGGAATAGCTGCGCATCTCGAGAAGGAAGCGCCCGACGCTGTTCCTCGCGCTGCCCCTGCTGGTGCTGATTCGTCGCAAGCGCGAGACGGAGATGCTACTGCTGCTCCTGCCGCTGATCATGGCGCTGAGCCTGGTGCCGCTGCTGGTGTTGGCGCTCCTGCTCCTGCCGCTGATGATGGCGCTCAGCCTGGTGCCGCTGCTGGTGTTGGCGCTCCTGCTCCTGCCGCTGATGATGGCGCTCAGCCTGGTGCCGCTGCTGGTGTTGGCGCTCCTGCTCCTGCCGCTGATGATGGCGCCCAGCCTGGTGCCGCTGCTGGTGTTGGCGCTACTGCTGCTGCTACTGCTGCTGCCACTGCTGCTGCCACCTCTGCCGGCGCTGTCCAAAAAACTGTTGCTTCATCAGAAAGTAGAGCCGTCAAGCAGCAGGTACATTTTTTTTCTTTGCGACCACAGCCAGGTACTAAGAAACTTATGTTTCTAGGACCTTGTTAAATAATGGAATACTCGCCATAGTAGTTAGAGTAGACTGAACTCCTCAGAATCCCATAAAGATAAACATTGTACTAAGTACTCGTGTACTTAACTCACGTTGGCGGACCCAGCGTTGACTTCATGTGGCCGTGAATGTAATGATCGAAAGCAATCTCACGCTACAAAAGCAGGTTGACTCTTCGGTCGTAGGTGGTGGTACGCGGAAGGAGAAGAAAGAGGCGAAAGCCAAGTTAAAGTTAAGGCTACCGCTAAAGCGTCTTCAGCACCCAGCCTGGCTCCTTTTCTTCTTGAAAAAGAAGCCAAGGATGGTATCAAGGATGTTGCGAACGCGGTAGCGCTAATGATGAAAGCAGAAGATAAATTCAAGAAGGCCGAGAAAGAATATCGAGATGCGTACTGGTACGCCACGCAGTCGCAGAATGAGATTGAGAAGCAGAAGAACGCCAAGAAGTCCTCGTGGACAACGCAGGGAGCAGCAGCACTCGCAAAGGCACAAGAATTATGGCTCATAAATGATTGTAGAATAGATCTAGATGTTAAGAATTCAACATCGATCTTCGTCACAGATGAGTGAGTGTGAGTACACTAATTTCGTGTCTGTTTACTTCTTAGTTTCCATTGATTGATTTCCAAAAGAAAGCACGATCTACATCTGCTTCGAAAAGGATCTTCGCTAACAAATGCGTACAAGAAGAAGCTGGGATTATGTCAAGATGCGTACACGGCGAAACAACAGGCAGAGGTGGGTGCGCGCACTGTGGGTGTCCAAGTTGAATATGGATGTTGTTTGTTCCACTTCCATCGATCTTTCAGACCATCTAGGCTGGCCCTTTTGTTCCTTTAGCTTTATAAAAGTGTATAGTTTACAAGAGAGCCTAGATGATCTGGCTAGATGGGAATAACAACATCCACGACGGAGATGGAAACAAGACCGAGGATCCTGCGGCAGGAGGAGGTGCAAAGCAAGGATGCCAAGATCCACCTGAACTGAGAAAGCCGACGAAAAATGGATCCGGCGGCATCTTCCAGGAGATCGCAAGCTTAGTAGGGCAGGGCATAGTAGCCGTCCTTACCTGACAGCTCCGACCTTTTTCAACATAAGGTAGAGGCTTAGGTCCAACGACGTTCAAAGCACTAAGAAAATAACCGGCTACTTTTTTCTTTGTTGTTCAATTTGAACTAGAAAGCGCTCAATATTACTTACTTAATTAGAAAGTGTTCAATTTTTACTTAGATCCTACAAGATTTCGCAGATATGACCACAAATATGCGCATGTGTATGCTTTTCCGTGTCTCTGCAACTTACAACTGGCCTCCCTCTACTGAGGAGGCAAGAAGCCTGTGGACATAGGAGCAGCATGCGGCTTGTCATATCATCACTTCGCGCAGCATCGGTTTTTCCTACTTCGTCTTTGTCTTCTACGTCGTCGAGAGATCGTGAATTAGCTCGTCAAGCTTCAAAAGAAGCAGGAGGTGGAAGAGAAAAATAAAAGAGAAGATGAGGAAAAAGGAAAAGATAGAAAATTGATGTCGATTGTAAAAAAGGTACGCCCTACAATCAATAAAAAGCATTTTTGAAATTTTGTTCAACGAAAAAATGTTACATCTGCAGATTGATTCTTGCAGGAGCATCTTGGGATCGATTAGGAGAATAATCACTTCTCAATGTCAGGAGCCCATACTTGTTTGTAACGTGAGCCTCTCTCTCATGATCATGCTACGAACATGTTGATGTTGAACTACAAGTTGAAATAAGTGAGGTCTTACTCTGTCCTCTGCTCTCCACTTGTTCCCTTAGCTGATGTTGAAGATCCCATGTCTTGTCCAGAAATCTTTGCTAGTTCCGCATGGAGTCCGTTTCCGAGTTTTAAGGAATGAACTGACACCAGTTGTAAGAGATGGATTGAACCTTTTTTTCTCTGCTAGTCAGACAGTGCTGGTTTGTCTGTATGAAGAATGTATCTGTATGCAGCTGCAACCAAGAAATCGTGAGAAAATTCACTTGGTGAGTGCAGCTAGGAAAAGGTCGAGGCATCGCCCTCAAAAATCTAAGAAGTAAA
Organism: Amoebophrya sp. A25; assembly: GCA_905178165.1. NCBI lineage: Eukaryota > Dinophyceae > Syndiniales > Amoebophryaceae > Amoebophrya > Amoebophrya sp. A25. Next base: position 1,001,455 of record CAJINU010000024.1, on the reverse strand, counting down.
AGAGCTAGGAATAGAAGGAGAACTCATGAGTGGTGTGAACAAGACTGAGAGACAACGAGTCTATTCTACCGACCCGCTAGAAGTGACCCACTACACCCACTTCCTCTCACGCTTTTGCTCATTCAACCAAAACTTGCTCACTCTCTGCAAAAACAAAGCAGGTCATGATAAGTCTACTTACAAAGAAAGTTGCAAGAAGACGCACAGATTTTTATACCGAGATGAAAGACGAAGCTCCACCGATCAGCATCAACTACTAGTACATCGCTAGCTCCACTCCTCAATACTATTACTACTTCTAGTAGGACCTTGTTTAATACCACTTCACTGCGAGGGAGACTTCGGCACAACTTCGTCAAGGACATCAGTTTGACTTTGAAAGAAGAAAAAAAGAGGACCTTTACAACTTCCCCACTTTGACCTTACATCAAATTTAATACAGACCCATTACCACTTCACTACGGACTTCCCACCATCATGTCGTCGTCTACGCAAGCGCCGCTTCCGCGAGGCAGACATGACTTGAAGAGCCGAAACACGACGACGACGTCGTCTAGCCGAAAAATGACTATCTACGTTTTCGATGAGACCACTGGCGGAAGCCGGAACTTCACGTGCAGACAGGACGTCCTACTACAGCACATGAAGTACTCCCTTCTACAATTAATTATGGGTTGTTGAAACATCTCATGTTTCCACGCTTTTCTCCCTGACCATTACGGGTTGTTGTTGAAACATGTCACTTCATCTTTTACTAACACGCTTTTCTCCCTGACCATTATGGGTTGTTGTTGAAACATGTCACTTCATCTTTTACTAACACGCTTTTCTCCCTGACCATTGCTCTCTAAAAATGAAATGCTTCATACAGATACAGCACATGAAGTACTTACTGCATCTGATGAAAGTGGAGAAGCACTTCTTGAAACTTGAGTACTAGGGTTGATCGATCAACTCTCAACTTTCAAGCGGCTGCTCTAGTAGCTCTACGTCTACTTCTCCACGTGATCTTTTACGTATGGTCTTTTCGACCAGAACTCCTATTTTTGTAGAGAGTCGTCGCCTATGATATGATCTTCCAGGACCACGTGCATATGACTTTTTCAAGAGAGGAAAAAGCCATAGAAGATAATGTCCGAGAGAGATAGGTGAACATCTTCTGCAAGCGCCTGTTCTTGACTATAATCATGTTAAAGTTGTACAACAAGTGTCTTCTATCTTGATTACGTACAACAAATCGTTACTGTCTGGATCGAGTTTAGCGAGTAGCAAAACTGGTGCGAACACATTGTCTAGGTATTTCCGGTCGTATTTGTCGGAGTCCTCAGCGTCCGACGATGTGGAGATCAGCGTGCACTGCGATGTCGGAGTCTTCGCGTGGCTGGTGCGCTATATGGACAATTTATGAGTAGTTCTAAGTTAGCAGCTCCCTTTGGCCACTTTACTCCGTTATTTCAGTTTTTCGAATAGTAATGTAGAAGTAGTAATTCTAGAAGTAGCTCCCCATAAATTTTAGGAAAATTAGTAGAAGTAGTAATTCTAGAAGTAGCTCCCCATTCAAATGGTTCGTCATTCTTCATTATGCTATGCAACTTGTTGCACATGGAGCCCTTTGTTTCATCATGCACACTCACATTGTTCTTTTGTAGCAAGTAGTAGAGTTCTAAAGAAACCAGCATACATATCGAAATTGAGTGCGAGCACGGTGGTCTCCATCTTGATCAGTGCGCAGTTCCTCCAGATGGACGCATTGGTGGAAAAATGCATGGATTTTCTGCAGACAGAGGGCCTCGATAAAGTTTTGGCACTGCCCATCGATCTCAGCTGTCTTACAGTTAAGGGTTAACCAATTACATCCCCCACAACCATTCCTCCCTCTTTTTCCAGTAGGAAAGAGGTGAGGGATGTTCTGAAGAATGTAATTCTGCAACCTCTAATACAGACGGTCTCTTAGAGCGATTGGCAGACCGTGTGGGACCTGAATCGCTGGAAGGGATACACGATCCAGAGGATAAGCTCATCTCCAAGTTATACGATCGCCATTTGACTTTATGAAGAAGAGAATTCGACTTTCAATGAATCACTACCCGTGGTCGAGTGAGAAATTTAATGTGAAAGGACAAGAACAAGATAGAACCGTACTTGAATGGTTCTGGTATTTTTGGTATAGCCTGATTGAATTTGATCCTAAGGGTTCTCTTCTTGTTTTCCCTTATGATCAAATTCAGGCTATACCAAAAATACCGGAACCATTCAAATTCGACTCATGATAATGTGAAAGGACAAGAAGATAGAACCGTACTGTTAAAAAAAATTTTTGTAAGTCATCTAGTAGATCTGCGCTACTCTATCCTTTACCTACAGTCATTTCCTTTATACTTTTGTTTCCTTAGTAATGATATTGTATGTCATCTAGTAGAAGTGGAAGGGCTGGATTAGGATCTTAGTATTGTACGTCTAGGAGGTTCTTGTGGAAGTGCTGGATCATTGAGGGTCTATTCTACCAACCGTAGGAACGACGTATTCCAAGAATTACAACCGTAGTTCTTGTATGAAAGTAGCAGTATGGAAATGGACTTTAACTCCTGTACTACTTACTAGAGTTGTCACCAACAAGCACCATCATGCTAATCCAGAACCTTTCAACTGAAAGACAGCACTATAATTCTTGGCTTCCATTTAGATCGTCGTATTTCTTTCATTGCTCCGTCTTTTGGCGAACTCCGAAGAGCTGCATCGGTGTGTCTTCTGCCGTGCCTTGTTTTTTCCGAGTTGCCTTCAGACCTCCGGAAACAATTCGCGTAGTAGTACTTATGGTTTTTAGAAGGTATTTGATCATGTGGCTGAACTTGTTTGTTTATCAATCTGAAGAAATCAAAGGAGGATCCTGCTACTTTATTTACGTGGGCTTGTTCATCTTCATGCGTTCAAGGAGATAAACAAGATGAAATAGATAAACTAGAAGAATTAGTTCAAGATGCTGAAAATTATCATGAGGTTTTTTGAAAACAACTACAAGGGTTGAAGCAAGATAGGTTGAATTTTAAAGTACAGCTCTTGCACCCCTGCTTAGGTCTAAAGTACAGTTGCAGCCACGAAAAAAAGGTCAAACCAAGTGAAAAAAGGAGCAGATGCGAAAGCTAGTCGAGCTCTATCATCCACGCGAGTCGTGAGGAAGTCACAGACCACGTTATGGGAGGATTTTCTTTAGCAATCTATACATAGAATAGTAGTCCAGTACTAGAAAAACGATTAGATGTGAATGCGATTGCTAAAATGGACCACGGGTGTCGCTCGGCTCATAACTAGCACAAGAGACAAAGAAGTCTCTGATCGAGGTACAACAGGACAGGAAAACTTACCAGGTCCAGTATGAGAAATGGTGGTGCTAACGCTATTAAGCTGCCATAATTAGAAAAACAACAAGTTGAAGTTTATGGACAGAATTCAGTCATATTCTAGTGTGGGCGTCTACAATTTTTAGACTCTCTATTCGCAGGGCAGTCGTGACAGGAATACAACCTACAATCTAGTCCATTCATCATCGTACTTATATCATCCTTCCTCCTGCTCTCTTTTTCATTTCCACAGCACGACTGCTATCGTTGTCCAAAGGCGGAGCTTTTTATCGATTTCAATGGGCGCGTTATCGCACAGCACGTCACGGATCGCGATTTTGACATCCATGAGCAGTTACATCTCCAGAAGCAACGCATTGCACAGATTCGACGTGCTTTTATGTACTAAACATGATCTGAATCCACATTTTTCAAAGCGTGCTTCGAAATGAGAAGGTATTCAAAAGTATTCTAATTCTCCCTCGTCGTTGTAGAACAAGTGCTTTCCGCCACGGATGCTAACAACCTGTACTAGTTGTAGGCCGGCTTGCACAACAAGCTAGACTTACAATAGTAGTACAAGATGTGCTTTCTTCGGGATGGGGATACAAGATTCCTCTTGTGAGGATGAATGACAGAAGTATAGTGGATATGAACAAGACGACAATATTCTGTTGACTCAACCTCCAATCCTTGCAATGCTGCAAAGAACGAACAACAGTCCTCAAATATGACCAGTGGCACTGACGGAGCAACTGTCGACGTGGTCACCTCAGCGATTATACCACCAGGGTTTACCATGTCCGATCTCTATTACGGCGTCATTATGGCTAGCCTCATGTTGTCGCGATACAAAAGTGTACTAATTGTGGTCTTTGGTTTTCTCTTAGGAGTACCTTAATTAAGATTTTAGGCATAAGAACTAAGAGCAATAAGGTAACCTCAGGCATAACAACAGGCGCAAGAAAGAGGGGCCTAAAAAGAAAACTTGGCATTATTATATAAATATTTTTGTCTAAAGAAGCTAAAGGATCTTGGTCTTCTTCGGTTCAAAACATATTTATATAAATATAATCACATCGGCGCTCAAAGCACTAAGTAAGACAGCCGGTTAGTTTTCACCTCGACTAAATTAGGTTTATCCCGAGCAACATTATATATAATCACATCAGGACTTTTATGACAAATTGCGTACCACGTACATAAGTTTTCGAAGAAGATAAGCTTCATACATAAAGAAAGAAGAAGTAGCAGTTCACCTTTCTAATTTTTTTGGCAGTTATGGGGACGTGTGAACATGTTGCATTGCTCCGTATGCGACCAAGTTTTTCCACTTGCGGACTATCATCGGTGCCTCTATCATCCCGAGGAACCTATCTTCCCGGATGCAGCGGGGAAGGTGCCGATTTTGTACAGCCTACTTAGGAAATGTTCGAGTGTATAATTAGATTAGTGTTCATCTTAGTTAAGGAGCTAATAAAGATTAACTAATTCACTATCGTCTAGAACAACTTCTACATTAAGTAAGTAAGTAAGTAAGTAAGTAAGTACGTGTTGTAAACTATCGCGCCACGCAATTGCGAAGCAATGCAAAAATAGTACATTTTCTATCCATGTGAGTTTAAATTGTTTACAATTCCAAGTAAAAGCGTCTGAAAGAATGCAAGAATAGTCTCATAAGCGATCAACATGCTGTATCCCTAGTATCCCCCTTTTCCTTTTATTGATGCTCTTTGTTTTCTATTAGTTGTTCCTTGTTTGTTGGAAGTGTAACTACACTATGCTTGCTCTCGCTACCTTGCTTGTTCTGCGAGCCATAATATCAGTATTATCATACCCCACGATTGGGTACTACACTACTACTACTACTAAACGCAACCAGGCTGGACGCTACCCTTGTTGTGATATGGCTGTCCTGCGCTTCGATTCGACAGAACAAAGGCGTGGGTGCTGCGAACGAAAGCATCAGATCCTGAAGGCTCTAGTCTGCGAACATGATGCCGAAGACCTCTGCCGGTTACTCTACAAATTCGAGGACAAAATCTGTCGAAAGATATGATGAGTGATCTCAGACTTAGGATATTGAATTTGAAAGATGTTTTTAGTGTTTGTACTTGTAGTACTAGTTTTTCCAGAACAAGTAATATTAGACCTTCTCCTGATTGTTATTTGATCGTAGTTTCGCGGTTGTTCGTTTCCGTATAAGTGCGCAAATCTTTGTCTACGTCTATCCACACGGCGGCACATCATCAAGGAAGAACACCATCATCAAGGATTCTTCGATATGGATTGATCTACGTACTTACGCCTCTCTCGCTGTTTCATATTGGACGGAGCTGTTTCAAAAGGACGTCTTCGAGCTAGCGGATGAGGTGCAAACCGCAGACAAGAAACGTCGAGGGTCGAATAACAAGCTGCAAGACTATGATGACGATGGGCAAAAACGAATTAGTTCTATTAACGCATGTTGATATTGATACTTGATTCCGGTACGTAGAGTATGAGTAATACCTAGTGATTCTGGAGGTAGACCAGCACCTAACTAGGTCGTGGCCTAATACAGAGCTACTTTAAACGTCGCTATGATGATTTTTATTCTAAACAATAGTTGTTTCTGCATGTTGTATGCTTAATAGTGTCCCTTTCAGTCTTTTTTCATGTTGCTGTCGCTGCGGATGAAATCGTCAAGCAGGGAGGAGACTATCACGAAAACGCTACGTCGCAATCGAGCGAGTCTGACGACGCTGACAGCGCATTATGACGCTCAATTCCAACTTTCTGCTGTTACTCAAAGTTGTAAAGTAGTTTCTGTTGTACTACAGTTGTAGTTGTACCAACTTCTAGAATCAATAATACATGATGTAACATCAAAAGTTCTTGTTCAAGAAGGAGACATGATCAAATTCAAAAGTGACTCCTGAGATAAGCGGTTCTTTACACGTGTTCGGTGCTCCCACTTTTTAGAGAGTAGTACAGGTGGGTACACTCACATTCTAACTCCAGACGACAGTACGCATGTTAGTGGAGGCGATGGCGAGGAGGAGTACGATACTGACGATTCGGCACCTCGGATCACGCGGAGCCGGCTTCCGCCAGCTGGTGCTTCTGACTCTGACCGACCGGCGCCACAGTATGCACGCACGTTGGGCGATCGCAAGGAAGGGGAACACTGTACTACTATTGATCATTTTTTACTAGTATTATAGTCTACGTGTACGTTGTAATACGTACTCCAACTCCTACTCTACAGTCAAGAAAAGACTTTTAGTTTTACTAGAACATGAACAATCAACATCTTTCTATTGAAATAATCAATCGACACTACATCAGTTTATGATCCGCGATGCTCTGCTGATAAAGCCTACATTTTTGAGGCGGTACCGGAATATGCCCACGTCGGACAGCACAAGGGTGCACGGTCCAAGCGAAATCGGGGAAACAACTAAGGCTAAACTAATCAATCAGAATCGTTTTTGCGGAACGGATTTCCCTTCGAAATCTTCAAGTGAATAATATAGGGCAAGGAAGGGAATCTACTCCACCGTCAGGGATGATGATTGGCTGGCGCTAAAACAAGCGTGGATCGATTGCAGCGCGACCCCGTGCGCCCTCGGGCGGCATGGCAGGTCTACAGCTTTCCCCGGGTGTGGGTACTGCTACTGAACATGTGATTCATCACCAGTCTAACTAGACCCAGCACACTGATCTAAGTAGAATAACAACGTGATCGGAGGTACTGTAACTACTGCTTGGATAGATTTGGAAGCTCTCCACGAAATTCGCTTACCACTAGTACTTCCACTTCCTCTACTTCCTCTTCCCTCACTCACGACAATGTCGGAAATTCTTGAGTCTCGATCTCTAAGAATCACTTCTTCTCTCCACTCTAAACTTCCTCTACTTCCTCTTGATCAACACATCCACTAGACGCCGTATCCTTTTTCGATTTGCGGTTTCCTGGCAATACCCGACGACAGAGGGACCAGAGGCTTGATATGCTTCGCGAGGACGACAAGAGGCGAACACGAGTGCTCCTAATGCGGCAACGCAAGAAGGCGAATCGCTTCGCAAAGGAGAACCCTGAGCAGGAGTCAGCAGAAGGCAATGAGCGCACTTCCAACGTTAAGGCTAAATACAACTAGGCAAAAATAACCACTATTTCATGTCGTGCAACATGTGGACCACTTTGCTTAGAAGACGTCAAGGGAATGAGTTGTGCAAGTGAATTCCCTTGATGGAGGGAGTCAAGGGAATGAGTGAAAGTGAATTCCCTTGAGCGAAGAAGTCAAGGGTAATATAGTCCGAGTTTACAGGTACTCGAGCAGGGTCCTTGATAGCGATTCTTGCATACTAGCTTTAAAAACCGTAGTGGAATGCAGCTGCCCGCACCCCTTCGCGATGGACACTCTTCGTTATTAGCTAATAACTTACTAGGGAAAAGCCTCTATGGTACGCCAGGAGGAGCCGGTGGTGTCACAAATAGCCTTTTTTTAAGGCTTCGTCCCCTAGCCTAAATCATCTACTTCACAGATTCACTTGTTTCAGAAGCATCTTCTTGAAGCGGTTCCTCCCATGTGGAGAAAGAAAGCATCTTGAAGCTGTCCCCCCTCCATAGGGAGAAACATATGGAGAAATAAGAAAGAAGTATCCTCACAATCACATATCGAGAAAGAAAGAAGCATCTTCAGGAAGATGAGTCGTAAGATGGATAAGCATAAGGATGATTGAGCGCTAACTCTTGCCGGGGGAGGTGGGAGCAGTCTGGTTGGTGGCGCACCAGGTGCAACTGGTACTACTAGTGGAGGCAGTAGTACAAAGTCGATGACGAAAAACTCTGATAGAAAACGACGCATGGTGATGGGCATGGGAGAGATCAAACCAAAACCAGCAAGACCAAGCAGTGCCGCGGGTAGCAACGCGGGTACTAATTCGAATCTTACTGGAGGAAAACGGCTGCTTCGATAGCTGCTCTACTTTTCTCCGGTGTCCGCAAGTTCTTCGGCGAGGGTTCTGTTTTGATTTCTTCTAGAAGACTGAGGAGATGAAGATAGAAGTGCAAAAGAAGGAGAAGGAAAGATCGAAATATGGCGACTACTTGATAAAATCTGATGAGCCATTGACATTGTGACGTGGTACGGAGCTGCCATGAATGCATATAGAAATTCAACCTAGTAATTCAACCTAGTCAAAAATCGTATCCCCTCATATGGACAGCATGAAGTTCTTACTAATTTCGTGATATTGGACGAAGACGAGACAAAGACTCGCGCCACCGCTACAAATTTTTTTCAGTAGTTTCATTCGTGACGAGAGCACTTCTGATGTAGATTCAGGTGGCCAGCGCCAGTAGAATGAGCATGGGAGACTGGAGGATGCGACATTCATACGTGAACCTCGAAAAGATGATGATGCAGTCATGCAGCCAACATTTCTCATCTGGTACAAATAGTGTCTCCACGCAGCAGCACCAAGATGAAAGATCGCGAAAAAGTGGAAAAAATTAGCTGAAATGATCATCATCTAAGATGTAGGTAGCAGTAGCAAGCATATCCATATTTTTAAAAAGAGGAAACGAACAGATCGTCGTGATGAGGGTGAACTATGATAAGTACATAGATCATGATTAGGACTATTCATCTTACGGAGGTAGCAAGCATATTGAAACACCACATGGTGCTGAGTTGACGCTGACTACTCCTGTCCCTACGACCATCAACATGGAGGAAAAAGTTATGTTAGCTACGACTACTCCTGTCACGACACATTCATTCGTAGAATCCGTTTAACGCGAGCATCAACATGGACTTAGGTGGAGGACACGCGTCGGCTGCGGATGGTGCGAAGACAGCCGCCCAGAAACGGCGCGCTTCGGGACAGTCATACGGACGTGGCCGGTCGGCTAGTATCGTCGACGACTTTGGTGCTGGATCCCAGAGTCTCGGCGCACAGCGCCTACAAGGCGCAACTTTCGGTAGTTCTCCGAGCAAGAATATTGGCAACGTTTAAGACGAGTGAGTTGAAACTCGATCTCTTCGTTTTCTACACCCCAATTTATAAGAGTTGAAATATCTCATCTACTTCATTTTTTTTCTATAACCTATACATAGTTGTACCTAAGTACTTGCATTCTAGAACCTTAAGCTATTTTTAGATGATCTGACAGAGCGTTGAAATATATTGTCATCTCTGCAACCTACTTGTAGATTTAAGTATTGAAGCTACTATATATATAATATGTGGGTGATCATGAAAATGAAAAGAGCAGGTACAACTAGAGGTCTACTGCTCAACAACCGAACCTTTTTTAAGTTTCACCGAACACGACGGTCAACGTCACCGCTCCGACATCCGCCTCCGGAGCGTCAGGGGTACTTCATCCAGGGACATCAGGATCGGGATCCGGGACAGCAGGAAGTGGCTCTCCACCTGGTCCTCCCGCGCATCCTTAAGGCTAATAAATATGGATACTGCAGTACTGAGAACCCTTTCAAATCGAACGCGCAATTATGAATCGAAGAGACACGACACAAATCGCCAATTTTTGCGACATTTCAAATCGAAACATGATCTGACGTTTCCAGGAAAGAGTCTTACTCTTATTTCCAACAGATGTTGCCAGGAAAGAGTCTGAGTAGATGTGCATGCAAGTCTACTTACTCTTAGTACTAGATGTGCATAATGCAACTCACTCTCACATCGTTTTACAACTCTTAGTAGATGCGCATGCAACTCACATACAACATTTGTCCAGCACCCTACTAATGTCCGAATCGTAGCCGTTTCGGCCGAGCTCTGTCCACAGCCTCTTTCTCGCGATCGCCGTCCAGAGGTCATATTCTGGAGGAGGATGACCACGGACGCAGCGGCAGCTTCCTTGGGACAGGAGGACCCAGCGCAGGTGGAGGAGACCGGAGCGGTGCTGTAAGCTTCAATTATGCTAATAAAGATTAACTAATCCACTATCATCTAGAAAAACTGCATTATGCTGATGAAAGGTGGAAGCTTTGGGCGAGAGTCTAGCAGGTGCCGAGTCCTTTTTGCGTTTTTGGTGCACAAAGAGTTGAAAAATATGATTTGCTTAAGAATAAGATCTTTTCACACAATGAAGAAATGCACGTGATTGAAGTAGTAAATTCGAAGACGAAAAGGAGCAAGAACAAGTAAGAGTAAGTATGTAGTAATGTTTATCAGGAGAGGAAGCACAATATATCGTAGTGAGTAGTTGTTTTTAATCGGAGATGGTGATGAAGCCTAGCATATGTAGTCGATTATCTTTCTTATCATCGATCATTATTTATATCATATTTCTAACATGGTCGCGGGGGTCCTCGAGGGAGGACGATAAGCAGGGCACAAACAGCGGCTTTCGGCGGTGATGGCGCCGCCCGTTCGGGCTCGTTCCTTCAGTTGCCAGACGGGCCGGGCAGTGGCGCAAGTTCGAGGTTGGGCCCTTTGTTAAGGCTAGCTTATCGTATCCCATTCCCAGGTCAGCGGCTGAGTGAGTGGGGTCTACCTTCTTGATCAGGGACTAACTTGGACTACTGCTAAACCTTCATTTTAAAGGGCAAACACAAACTATAATACTAAAAGGGACATCAACTACGACACAGGGCATCTCTCCTCACTTAACAACCTTCACTCAACCCCGTAGATAAGGAAAAACTTAACTAGCTTTAACCTTGGGAGCACCTGGGGGATCAGGCGGTAGTTTTTCGGGACCGGCAGGAGGGCGAGATCATGTGTCTGGAGCAGGTGGCTTGTTAGCTTTACCAGGAGCCGCGTCGTCAGGAGGGCCATCTCTATGATCGAAGATTTGTTCGTTAATAAACTTGCAGTACTTAGTTCAAGAAGCTTTATTTAATATCATTAACTTTATGGACAACTATCTAGGACAACTCAAACTCATACATTATATATAATTTAAGTATGTACTTACAACTTGTTACTTACAGCATGGCCTTGTTGTTTTGAGTCAGTTGAAGTATCGTCATGACCTCTACCTCAAGATGTGTCCGATAAGTACTCGACAACTATTAATTGAAAGCACCTACAATCTAAACAATTTCATCATCCTTCTTTGTTCTATTAATTGACAAGTGACTTTCACTACTACTACAACTTACTTACTCATGAATGGGTACACTACTACTACTACTACTACTACTACTACTACTACTACTACTACTACTACAGCATGGCCTTGTCTTGAGGCAGTTGAAGTATCGTCACTTTTCATTTTCAAGTGGCGGAGAGGATAATAGCAGGCGGAAGTCATTTTTGGCCCCGATGAGTGGCGGACTGCCAGGATTGGAAGGGCATGGGCAACTAGAGGCTCTGTTACTGCAAACTGGCCACGGACACCTTCTGCAGCAGGCAGCCGGCAGCGGCGGCGGTGGTGACGGTATGGCAGGAGGGCCACGAGTGTCCTACTTTCCGACCCTGGGAAACAACACGCATCATGCTGGATCTGTTATGACGACTGAGACTGACTTAAACTTACCACGCCATCTTCTCTCCTCCTCGTTTTCTCTTTTTCGCACAAAATAACATTAAGATCTTCAAGCACTACCTGCTGGGAGTACTAATCTTCAAACCGTACATCTTGAAACTACCTACACCGCCCCCCATTCATCAATTGTAATACATAGAATAGTGAAAATAGTCTCCTGCTGCAGCTCATATATCTGCATCACTTTCTCCTTCTCCCCATTCAATCCTGGTCCTGCGCGAGATGGGGAGCGGGATTCGGACGTCTCCAATTCTCAGACCATGCCAGGCGTCGATACTGGTCAAAACGGAGATCAAATGGTTGCCCTTGATGATAGTTAAGGCTAGTTTATCACTATCGGGTAGTATGGGAGTTGTATGCTGAGCGGAGTGAGCAGTCCGCCTTAATTTCATCAAGGGGGGTAAAAAACGAAGGGGCGGAACGCAGAGCATCTCACTCAACCAAGGTGGATAGTGAAAAACTAGCGGTAAGACAGTGCGATGGATGTCGTCGTGGCGTCCTCAAAATGGACGAAATACAAGCTTTACCTCTGGCTTTTCCTCGAAGAACCTTTCGTGTCGCCAGCAGCAAGCTTCGTATTCAAATACTAGGACATCACCATCCTTGATCTTGATTGTTTCACACGCCATATTTCATGATCACCACGACAACATTTAGCTTATGCTTACCTCGTCTAGCCTAAGTTCCTTCTCCATTTCTCCCACAGTTGTCGCTTATGGTTGTAACGTTGATAGCGATTTCACTGGGAATGGCGGCGACAGAACAGAGCTACACCTATTTCTCATATGCGGAAAACAACTTGTACCCGAAATACGCTGTATTTGACGACGACGACGATTCTAGTGGAAGCGTTTCATCTAGTGGATCATCGTATGAAAGGAAACGGTAACGTATGAAAGTACTTAAATGCGATTTTTATTCAACTCAGTGACTAAAGAAAAGGAAAACACACAAGGACAAAGCTTAACTTTCCTGAGTCTGCTAAAGTCCACTAAGTTACCTCAAGTAGATCAAAACAGTTATTGCTGTCTTCGATCTGGAAGAAGCGAGATCTAGTGGTAGACATCAGCTCACATCTTCGCTGCAATTTTATATATACGTCGTTGTTGACCTTGACGCTCAAGTTGAATGGTTCCGGTATTTGGTAACCTGAATTTGATCATAAGGGAAAACAAGAAGAGAACCCTTCGGATCAAACTCAGGTTACCAAATACCAGAACCACACACAAGTTAAAATGTTGATTTTCCAATCATCTGCTACTAGTAAAAGCCTTGTTCCCCCGCAGATTTCAAATACTAGTTATGGGTGTACTAGGGAATTCATCCCCCAAATCATCAAGAAAAGAAGAAGAAAAAGCGAGCCAGATGATTCCTGAGATGAACTTCCTATAACTCTTCTAGACTTGAATAGTTGACTAACCTCTAGACTTTGAAAACGCACTAACTAAAACGTCTTCATCTAACACGTTTCATCACACTCGCGTCGAAGCGGAACAGGCAGAGATGGGTCGTTGGGGACGCTTGGATTGCGATTTTCCGTAGTGGTTTTTTTCACCTTGGAGGGTCTCCTGCGTTTCGTCATTGCACCCCGTCGATCGCAATTCTTCACGCAACCGAACAATGTGGCGGATATTTTAGCTGTGCTGCCGTTCTGGTGTAACAACGTCTTTCATTACGATGTTTTTACCGCAAGAAGAGCAAAGATGTAGTTTATTTTACTTAGTGCTTCTTCTAGTTCGCTGCTACTTACTTATACTTACAACTACAACAACGTTCTTGTCATTCAAAATTAGTTTCGTGTTAGAAAGATATTCACTTTGTCATCGTGGTCACTTCATTCACGTATAGTACAACTAGAGTGTTGAGGGTTTGGTTTTCGAAACAAACTAGTTCAAGGTCGACGACTTCGCTAATCCAAATTCTCTAATCCAAACTCCACAAACGCGTGTCCGTGTACTTCAATGTGCTGAGCATCTTTTCCTCGTTTTTTTGGGTGCTGAAGTTGACGCGCTATTTCAATGGTTGGTTCCTACTGTCCCGAGCGTTGCGGGACGCAGCGCGCGCGCTCCTAGTCCCCGTCTTTTTCCTCATGATCGTAGTGATCTCGGGTTCGAGTCTCTTGCTCCTCTTCGAAAAAGGTCATGCGGGTGGACCAAGCGGACCCGTACTGTCCTAATCTATAACTACTTATAACTACTAAAACATTTTTGACAAGTAGGAATGACATTTTTTCCACCTCTAAAGGAACAATCTTCTAGTCAACACTCGTACATCAAGGGGAACAACTTATAACTACTAAAACATTTTTGAGAAGGAGAAGGAAAAAAATCTTCAGCTTCAACTTCATCAAGTAGGAATGATATTTTTTAAACAAAATCGTGTCACGACACCTTCAAGTTCAACTTTTTTCTAGAACGAAATAGAACTAGTCTAGATGAACGATTTGTCCACCGTCTTTCTTAATCTTCTTTTTCACACCACGGTTGAATCTTCATCAGGCTTGCCGTGCCTTGGATCTCCTGACTGAAGCCACAGAGTTAAATCTTCCGAACATTAGCGACTTTGAGACTCAGCATGTTGCCTGCGACACGGATGCTTTTACCGCTGTAAAATGCGTCAATTGCGTTACTATCACTACGCTCTTCGAAGCCATCCACTACATTATGAGTCTTTTGTCTTCCCACCCAGGGTCGCAGAACAAGTCGTGTTGGAATTATACGTAGTATGTAGTGTGTTGTACTTGTAGAATCACGAAGAGGACAAGCAATGCTTCATGGGACTGTGGCTTGTATGTGTAGTTGACCTGGGCCTCCAGCGACATTTAGAGGCTCTCTTTAAAAACTTACCTCATCTTCTTCGCTGAAGTATCATCGCGTTTCGACGCCGTCCTCTAATTCCCTTATCGTATGCGTGGTTTCGATTCAGATTACTGAGGTCTATGGAAAGGACGTTGCGAGCGATCCGGGAAGGGTTTGGTCCGTGATCATGATGTTTCTCGGTGTCATTTTTCTCTCCATGCCCATTGCGATTGTGGGCACCAGCTTCAGCCAGACCTGGTTTGAGCAGGATATCATCATTCTAGTGGAGAAAGTGCGCTCCCGCATGCGCCAACAGGGATATACCACGGATGACTTGAGGGAGGTATTTAACGAGCTCGACGAAGACGGATCTGGGAGCATAGAGTTTCATGAATTCAAACGCATGCTCGAAGCCTTTCATTTTTTCGGCTCGCTTGCCACGTGCCGCAAGCTCTTCAATCATTTCGACTGCAATGGGACTGGGAGTTAAGAAGAAGTGGAAGATCGAGAAGTAACTCAGGATTTTGATTTTTATTGAAAATAGGTGTTAGATCATTTAGATTTCGCTTTGCTGCTGCTGCATTTACAGTGTAGTTGCAGTTGCAATCGTAGCGGAGGTTTTTTGTCATAAGCGAATTGAGTAATGGAAACACTTTTTTTGGCCTGAGTCGATACCACCTCATTCGTAGTGGAGCGTAGTCCAGTGCTTTCTCGCGGTTTTGCTCTAACGCAGCATTTCGTACCAGGAGTTTGTTTGTGGAATTTTTCCGGAGATCATCGACGTGGACGACCTTGGTGACGAGGACGAGTACAACTACCACAACAATGCCTTGATGGGCGGTGAACAAGAGGGCTCGGAGGAGGAAGGAACGGAGGGATCATCTAGTGACCACGCCGATACTAGTAGCTCCTCCTCCGAAGTAGAGCATCTGAGAACAATGGATAGTACAACTAGTTCTGCTCCCAGTGGGCCAGGGCCGTTAGGTATGATCTAGAGGTATCTAATGTCCAGCTCCTCTGTCTTACTCCAGGAGCAACGTCCTGCTTTGCCTTTGCGTCTTTATTTCAAGTACCTCTTAAGTAGAATAAAAGAAGTGAGGGTGGATGATATAAGTATCTACTAGAGTGCAAATAACATGTTAAGTATCTAAAATGGCGCTGAATTAACCTCTATCTAAGACGAGCACTAGCGCTGTCCAGAAGACGCTATCGCAAGAATCATCCAGTGCTGTTGGAAGTCTTTTAGGCAACACTAGCATGACCAAGGTCGCCAGCAATGCAGCTGCACGTGTGTTGCGCTTTCAACGCAGTTCCACATCGGGAAACCTTGATGCAGTTCGCGACCTTTCCACGAAAATGAAAGGGTCACCGTCTTCTGCTCAACCCTCCCGTTTAGGAGGGGGATCGCCTGTTATGATCTAGTTTTTGAAGTACATACTTCTGGTACTTTTCGTTCTACTCTTCCAATTTATTATGAAAGAGAACAAAACAGCACCAACATTTTCTTTATGCAAGGAAACTACATCAGGAGCACGTAGACTTAGCGAACCGTAGTTATAATTGTACACCACCTTGTACTTGTTCATAATATTCGGAGGTTCAGCAGCACAAGGAGGTGCAGCAGAAGATGCGGGCGTTCCAGCGAATCCTCCATTTCATGGGATGAGCTATGGGTTTGGAGGAAGTGGGCCAGCTGGACCTCCTGGTGGAGGAAATTTCGGACTTGGAGCTGCGTTTGCGGGTGGTGTGGGTGCCGGGAATCTCTCTGGGGCAGCGTCAAAACTGGCCGCGAAAGTTCAGGCACTCGAGAATAAATGTCGCTCTATCGATGAGGATGCGCGAAAACTGCTCAAGGGTTTAACGGAGATGAAGAGAGCTAACTTAGTGCCTGCGGGAGCACATGGTGGAGGTGCGACAAGTGCGAGCTCACCAAATTTAAGGCTACCCTAAAAGTGTCGGAGACAGCTCGAAGTGGCTTGAAGGTGTGCCACTTCCCGACTTGGCGGCTTAATGTGAGTCAATCGGTGCACTTGATCAATTGAACAACGAGCCAAAGAGCTCGAAAGCCTTAGCATCTTGATGGTTCGCCGCATTTACCTCACGGCTACACTAAAAGAAAAGCCATCAGCCCAATACATAGACATCTTGGGAGATTGATTCGTCTCAATAAAAAATCGAAATCGCGATGCTCTACTATGCAATAGCCGTATCTTATTTCTAACAAACACAGCATCTCCGAGTGGAGGCGTGCCACCTGTATTGGTCATACCTGCTACTGGAAACAACATTGACGGTCGTAGTGGAAGCCCGACCTCTGACCACGTGAACAGGCCGCCATCACCTAACGGGTCTGGTGCGAGCAATGTGGGAGCCATAAAGATCGGCAATCAACACTATCAGGCAGTTTCTTGAAGTTGTAGTAGGCAATAATCATGTGATTTTTACATTTACAATTTTTACAACTCACGAGCAGATGTGGCAGATGACTGCAAGTAGTTGTCGCTTCTAGTAGTTGTATTTTTGTCTTTGTTAGCGAGGAAACTCAAATAAGGCGCGAAAAATAGAGATTAAGATTAACATTGCGCAGAGTGTCAGTAACTAGAACTTCCGATTTATCATTTGAAGATGAACAACTTTGAAATAGGGCTTCTTCATCCTCAGAAGTTGCTTTCTTCCCTTTCTAACCTTAGATAACATTCAAAGATCATGATGCTTCTCACGACGATATCTTGCAAGAAATAGACTTAAAAATAGACTTGTGGTGAATCCTGATGAACTGGGCTTTTTCCAGCAATTGTGAACCTTTTTTGACAGAGTTTCATTCAGCACTCAGCACTGGAAGCAGTTAGCTTGCATTGATTTTGATTTTCGTTAGCATGTAAGAGCTTTGCTGGTGCAAGTTGTAGTTTATTCTGTCCTGGTCCTCCTGCTGCCAGTAGTTTGCCTTTGTGGTATAATATTACGGAGCCTGTAGTTGTTGCATTTTGTGAATAAGTACTTAGTGTAGAAGTACTAGTAGTTGCTAGAAGCGCTAGCAGTAGTGCATTTTTGTGATAGCGCAAGACAAGTGTACGTAGGAGTGTGATCTGCACTCCGAAAACATGCATTGATTTTGCTTTTGATTTTTGCAAGCATTGCAACTTACTACAAAGACTAAGTAGATTTCTGCTCAGACAAGATGAAGAAGAACTACGTCGCTAAACAAGCAAGTACAGAAACGGATGACCATTGCTAAGAGGATGGCTTCAACAAAAAACGGAGTCGTAGGTGAGCAGATGAGTGAAGCGAAAGTTCGTGAAGCAAGAGCTTGCAATCATGGACATGGTAGGTAGCTGAACGTCTTTGTTGTACTACAAAGGAATGGTGAGTAGAGACTTCTGAGTCTCCTAGTAATGATACTAGTAGAGTCGCAAAACGGAGACAGAGAGCGTTTAGTGTACGTTCTTTAGTAAGTTGCACAAAATGTCGTGGTCATCGACACAGGTAAGAAAGAAAGTCACGTTGATGATGATCTCGTCAACATTTTCCAGTGCTAGTTAAGTTGTAGAACTAAACTTTAAGAAAACAAGCACAAAAACTTAACAAGAACAAAGACAATGCCAGACGCATGTGATTCGACGGTGTTGCGTCGAACGCGGCATGCTGAGCGACGCTTGGAGCGTTTGCTGAATGCGCCGCTTGGCAAACGTCGGAATTCGGAAGATCCTCTTGAAGAGCTTCTAGAGGAGGAAGTTTTTTCCCCATGCCGCAACAACAGAAATCGCAAGCGAACCA
The DNA here is from genome assembly GCA_905178165.1 of Amoebophrya sp. A25. NCBI lineage: Eukaryota > Dinophyceae > Syndiniales > Amoebophryaceae > Amoebophrya > Amoebophrya sp. A25. The sequence continues at coordinate 983,036 of CAJINU010000024.1, read as the reverse complement.
GACGATGTGAAGATGAAGAAGAGTTTACTCCCAGTAAGCCGAAGATCAGGGATCATGAGGAGGACATCAAAAGTGTACTAAGTGCTGTTTCGAGTAAGAAGTGTAATACAACTTCTAGTCGAACAACTACAAGCTTGGACTTGGTAGGAGGTGTAGTAGATCAACAACAGATGATGAGAGGGCTTCTTGTCTCGAAGGAAGACACAACACCAAAGCAACAATTAGAAGGTGACGAACAGGAGGCGAGCTCGGTTCAGGAACAGGATCTTTCAGATGAAAGGGGTAACAGCAGCCTGTTTCATAATAAATATAGAAGCTTGCACCTCGCTGGCGCCGAGGAGCAGGATGATTGTCCGAGGCAGCACAAAAAAAGCAAAATCCAAACTACTAGAAGTGCTGCTAGTAGTTTAGATGATGCGCCAGGAGCAGGAGCAGCCGCTTCCTCGTGTACAACAACAACTTCAAGGTCGTCTGGCTACAACCGTGAACAACATCGTCGTGTGCCTCCACCTCTTAGTTGTGCAGCACCGCAAACACCTGAACCGCAGCTGAAAAATGTACCTGTAAATGACGACCTTCAACCGGTTGAGTTGGATTTTTCAGCCAAAGCGTTAGAAAGCAAAAAACTGAGGTAGTACATCATCTTATCTTTAAATCTGTATCTTGTTCTTGTTCGGAGGAAAAAGGAATAAGAGGAGGATCAAGAAGTAGAAGTACTTATAATGTCCTCATCAAGGAGTAGGAGATTATTTCTTAGCCATCGGATGCGGAGATGTTATTGCTAGGTACTATGCTTTTTAGTAACTTTCATCATGTTGATGTTCGCAAGAGCACAAATTTCTCCAGGTTCGCAAGCGATTCTGAGGAGAGCCCTAAGAATCGACGATTTGGAGACGGCGTTTTCACACCCTCGCCGTCGCCCTTGGATGCCCCTACGCCAATGTCCTTGCCGAAGACAAAAGGCCGCGAGAATGTCGCCACCGGGCCATTCCATAATAAGAAAAAAAAGCTGGTACAACTACATCACAAATAATTTGCTTCGAGGTAGTAGATAATCTGAAGAGTAGGGTTCGAGGGAGTAGATCATTGAGTAGATGTAGTAGTGTCTAGTTGTGACACTGAGAATTTTTGATCCGAATTTCTATGAAAATTTTTGATTTCTCTTTCGTAGAAATTGGAATTTGGACGATCTCCAGCATCTCTTTTTCAGATCATGGGCGGCGCAGAGGCGGAAGACCATGTCCGAAAAGGCAGCAGCGACAAGAGTGCTGCTCGTTCCTCTAGAAAGGAGCGACGCCGTCAGCAGTTCGGAGACGCTCGCAAACGCCTGGACACGACTGAGGGCATGTGATGCAGAAAGAAGAAGGACATCATGTGGATATGGGAATCATAGCATGGATGTTTTAAGCACCACGAAGAGCAAGATTATAAGATGGGATAAGATGAGGTGATCAACAGAAGGGCGTCGATATCATCATATTAATAGGTACGTTGAATGTGAATCTATCATTTGAAAACGCCTAGCAGCTACTCTACTGAACAAAAATGAATGTAACGCCAGAAACATTAAGGAAGATAAGGCTGCAGAACAACTTTATACTCGGCATAATAATGAACCAAGGAGTGGTAGTACAACTACAAGTACCTCCAGTCAGACCACGTCCACGACAGAATACGAACAAAGAGACTACTAAGGTTCGAGATTATAGATGAATTATAGTCTTTCATTAACATCCACAATTCATCAGAAAGGCATGAAACGAAGATTTGCACAGCGAACTTCAGTTTTTCTATCCTGTTTGAAAATCGAGTCCACGAAGTAGTTGTAGTACTGGTTTATGTCACGACATTTCTCTCTTGTTTTTATCAACATGGCAATCCCACTCATACATCATCGCGATCGCGGTAGCACCAATCAAGTATACGAATACCAACTTCTTAGTATCCGTGTCATGTGCGTCCCCCGGGTCGTCCTTCTGTACAGAAGTAAACCTTCGCAGTCGACAGTATTTCACCATTGCAGTATTTTTACGAAACTCCTGGAATGTACTTATCGGATTTTTTGATGAGCTTTCCATTGCAAGAACAAGTTGTTCCCAATGATGATGATGATGATGATCGCCAGATGGTAGCGTGGATTTTTTCACATCGTTCGACGCACCAAATGTAAGAAAGTATTTACTGCTAGAAGATGAAGATTCCTGATTCCAGCGGGGACATCTGACACAGTCAAAATATCGTGTACAATTCGAAATCGGTCGAGCGTAGAGCTTTTTCGAGGTCCAGTCTTTCATGCAGGTCCTGTCGTTTTGATGCACCAGACATGAAATCGCGAATCGGTGATAATTCGAGTCTTCGATTGTCGAGCACATATGTATGCGGATTGTCGTGCTGGCACTCTGTTGAGCCTTGTTCTAGGAATCCGCGAGAGAAGCATGAAGCTAGTATCAGGGAAATCAATGTGTCATTATGCTACAACTGCTCGAGGTCCATCAGACATGGTTACAACGAAAAGGCGCTACGAAAAGCTTCCGAGAAAATCGTTAGTAAAATACCATCTTCGCATCACAAAAACGTAGGTAGAGCAGTACAACTAAACCAACGAAGATCGGTTTTGCAAAAAGTAAGTAAAAAGACTCAATAGTAGACGTAGAGTGAAGACAAGTTCAAGTAAACAAAATAAAAACAACAGTAGAAACAACATACTACAACTTTCCTACAGCGAGAACGATCAAAATTTCAGAGCAGTTGTTTGACTACTGAGTTCTCCAGCACCAGAACAAGATAAGAACAAAGAAGATGCCGTCTCCGTTTAAGAATCCGGCCCTCGTCAAGGATGAGACCAATCCGAACTCCACGTCAATGAAGGATGCGTTTCGTCCAGGCCAGAAGAACCCAACGCATGATCTTGAGTTATGGTGCGACCTCAAAAATAAGTGTATATAAGTACTTGGATTTGCTGCAAAAGCGAGGATAGTTCTTGAGATGGGTTTTCTGACACGACAACTTGCTGTTTTAGTATTCTTATCTGCTGGGGTTGAACAGTGCGTACATGTATGGTTCTGGTATTTGGTATAGCCTGAATTTGATCCTAAGGGTTCTCTTCTTGTTTTCCCTTAGGATCCAACTCAGGTTACCAAATACCAGAACCATTCAGTACAACTAGTTTCCCATTTTCCAAGAATCTAGTCCATAATTATAATTCGTAATATACAAGAACAAGCAGTCAAAATCAAAAAATTTTCTTTCTGCTAAGGATCGAGTTCATGGAAAAGCATGGTGGCCCGAACGCATTCGACAACTACGAATCGGTCACCGTACGCAACCAGACGAGCTATGACCACTACTTCAACGATCCTGAGTGGAAGGCGCTACTAAAGATGCAAAATGCACCACTCGAAGAGGAACAGAAGGAAGAGGTAAGTAGTGTTTTTGGCTTTGTGTGGTTCGTTTCAGTTTGGTGGAGATTGGTCTCAGTTTGATTGTGTAGTGGAAATACATAGAACTAGAGTACTTAAATAATTTGTTGTACAACTACTTTTTGTATCATTGAAGACTTCATCTAGTTGTACTCGAACCTACGTTGTCCTAGCAGGTGCGGCCTGGCCGCGAAGCGGTAAACCCTCAACCTTAACCTTAACCTCTACTTGTAATTGTATCATGATTTATGAAAGTAATTCATCATCCTACAACAACTACCCGCCTACTTAGGTAGAAGTAGCTGTGATCAAGATCATTGAAGATGACTTCATCATAATATACCAGGCTAGTGACTCCCCACCGAAAGTAGACACGTTTGAGCGATGTTTGGGGCATCGCGTCTACGACCTAGAGGAACCATGGAGCAAGGAGACGGGTCGTTTCTGGCGTGAAGGGAATAATTATGGAAGCAGGTTGATGAAGATAGATGTCCTGATGAAGATACATGTCCTAAACAGAAAACATACAAGGACATAACTCAACTTTCCTGAGTCAGTTAAAGTTTACTAAGTTGCCTCAAGTAGTACAAAATTGTTATTTTTCTTTTGAAGATGTTTGTCCCCACGAGAGAATTCAGTCTGGTTTTGCTTCATCTTTTCGTTTGTACTTTGTTCCCGTTCAATATTTTACGTTTACAACTTTACAATCCTCGATGTTGAACCTCCAGCAGAACTTCTTTCCACTTTATGTGATAAGTAGAACTAGAACGTAATAAAGCCGTAAATTCATAAGTTACCTCTTATTGCTGTGCCATCTTCTACTTACACCTTGATGTTGTAGCTCTTGCTCTGCTTCTAATGTTCGGATCTGAATGCAGCCAAAGACTACCGATCCAAAGGTCCGCGTCAGATGTTGCACGAAGTCGCTGCAGCCGGTCACGCAGGCACTTATCTGGAGGAGGTAGAGGAAATCGAGAGCAAGCGGTGCGTCTTTGAAAGACCAGAACCAACAATGAAGGAAGCAATGCTCAGGACAGGTAATACTGTAGAATAATGAAAGAGGCCACGCGTAGGACTACAGGTACAACTACTAGAACTAGAATAATGATGAAGGAAGCAATGCTCAGGACAGGCACTTACAACGCCAACGGGAAGGTCACCTAGAAGAAGTTTTGAAACAAAAAAAAGCAAAATATGGCTACAACCCAAACACTTCCCCTTCCACCCCTTGTGCAAACTTCAGACGTACCCCTGGACTGGGTTTCCTCCCACTAGTACTACTACTGCTTGTTGCTGCTCGGTAGCCTTCCACTTGCAGCTACTTTTGGTGCTTCCGGTTTTGATGTTTGGTTACTTGTTCCTTTTATTGTTCTCTGGAGGTGGACTCCAAAAACATCATATTCAACAACTATACAGGACTTCCCGTATCCGATGGCAGCCCCTCGAAGGGAAGAAAGAGTGCAGATAAGAAAGCGACGCAGCCAGTGACAAATTTGCGCACACAGACAGCATATACGAAGGACGCACCAATCACCTTCTATAGCGAGCAACTGAAGAGCGATGCACGTACATTTAGCCAATTTGATTGCAATTCTATTTCTACTAGTACTAGAGTTGTACTAGGAGTTGGACGAGTGGCAGGGCGTTCTATCACATTCTTTTTCCCATAATATCCTTGACCATGTTGTTGTTGATGTTGTCTAGCATTTGACAACGATGAATAATTGCAAACTTCATCGGGAAACAATCCTCCTGTAGTTTAATTACAACCTTTTTACCTCCTAAGCCTCATCCTAAAGAACCTTAAATGAGTCGAATTCAAATCTGCACCAGCTTTCGTCCGATCTACGGTTTACACGTCTGCTATTACGGGACATCAAGTTTTTGGGAAAAACAGCAAGTTTTCAGCGCCGACGCAGTTGAGTGTAACGAGTATCCCACATAAGACTGAGGCTGACAACACCATGTTCCACGAAAGTGAGGACCGACGACGAGCTGGGGACCCACGCCCTTCTGCCAGTAGCGCGTCTAGCAGCACCTTGAGCGGAAACTTGTCATTGCCTTAAGGCTATCCGATAATTCTGTATAATGATTTTTATTTTGACGAAAAAATTGAAGTACTCAGTAGTACGTAGAAGTATGTTCCCTTCCTTGTACGAGAAGGGAAGAACAAGGATAAAGGGTATGCTCAAAAATATATGATTACCAGACAGAGTTCTGTGCAGGTTCTAATTCCCGCATCTGAAAATCACGTTAGTTGCTGGATTACGAGAACGTGGTGGACCCCTCTGCCTAGCGAAGTTGAGGAAAGGACTCGCTAGTGTTGCAGATGCAGGCGGCTTCGTCCAGACATTTAAGGGAAGTAGATGGAAGATCATCATCATCATTGCTTCTGGAGAAAAATACTAATTTTTCACATTAGCAGAAGAATAGTTATAACACGAAATTTCAAGAAGACAAGAAGATATTGGACATTCTAAGAACAAAGCACGTAGTCTCTAATGAAGCGGATGCAGCACAGATGCTGACGGTATCAGGTGTGGACCAAAAATGTATCGGTTACCTCCTAGAGCGGATGGAGATTGATACTGCAGTCGCAATTGACCGGGTAATGCAAGCACTGAGGCCTCCGATCCGCGAGAAGGGCGATCGGGATCTCTTCATTAAAGGTAGTACTTACGCACTCTGAAGATGATGTGTCTTTTCCACCTCTTCGTCTTCCACCTTTTGAAAACAATCAGATGAACAATGGTGTAGTTCTACTGCTGATCCCGAACCCTCCTGAGAGTGAGACGACCTTCGTAATCATTAGCTCAAGAATGAATTTCCCCCAAAAACATCAAACCAGATATCCTGTCGTCATCAGAAGGATGGGAGGCAGTGTGCAGCAAGTATGCGGACAAGTTCGGTGTAAAATCGAAGGATCAGGCGCGCATATTTTTGACAGATCTAGGCGCCGTTTGTGCCGATGCAGCAGAAATGCAAGCAGTTCTTGCGGACGATGAGAGCTAATCCCATTAGTCCTGCTTACGTACACTGACCCCCATCGTCGAATTGTTCCACCTGCCCGGAACGGACAACATCCCCTTTTGTTCTTTGATATCATCTCTAGATCGACTCAAAAATTTTGTCTTGTCATCGCTGGAAAGCAAAGTCAATACTATCAAGACGTGTCATATTCGAAGCATAGTAAGTTGTAGTACAACATCAAGCAGCTCATATTCATGAGTCTTACAACAAGTATGCTCAAGTAAGTAGTAGCGGCACCCTTATTCATCATTGCTGCAGTAGCACAACATCATCTTCTTTATCGACTAGTAGCACAAGAAAAGTAACAAAGATCATGCTTCGTAGAAAATGTCATATTTTCGTCCACCCACATTACACAAATGAACCTCGTCGTCAAATATTTCACGATAATGTTTTCATGTTCATGTTGCATTAGAGAATGATTCTTCATCAACATCTTAAGTAGTAGTAAGTAGCCTCTCAAGGTAACAAGTACAACATTCCATTTCATCCAGTTAGTAACCAAAAAGTAACATGCCAGATCATCGTCAGTACGATGGTCGACCCTAGTAGAAGTACAACGTCAACAAGAAGTACCTCATGGCTTATTCACATTCAACACTCAACAACATCATTATCATTTTCGACATTGCACCGTTTGCATCCTCGTCATTTATCTGATTTCCAAGAATACCAACAATCATGAATACCAATAAGGGATAGGAAAGTCTCTAGTATCAGTATCTAGCACGTAAGGAACTACCCACCTGTGATTTGTCATATCTTCATCAACGTCATCAACATTCTCTTCTCCATCCACGTAAGAATAGCATTTTTGTCAACATACCAGCGACGCTCAGAGCACATACAGGAAATCAACCTCGTTGCTTAGTATCCCTAAGTAACCCTATTAAGTATCCCTAAGTACTTAACCCTTCTAACCTGCCCGCTCCCAAAATCTCCCACGACGCTATCGGCACAGCCTGCACATTTGTTACTTTTCATTCTTGCTCCATTCATTCTCGTGGGTGTTCCTCTCGGGCGGCGTCAGCATCCGTTGGTGGATGAATTTGTCTTCCTCGTCCGCGTGTTCTAGTATACAACTACCGGATCTTGGCCTTGGGTACTTCTACTGACGTAGGCACAACTTGTGCGGTTCGGTTGCGTCGTCGACGTGCATCTGCGGTTACGGTGAGTGAGAGGAATTCCCTTTGACTGTTCTGATCTATGAAGCTGCTGTCGACAGAGGTGGATCATGCGAGCGCTCAAAAGCTCTTATTATAGAATGAATACAAATATAGTAGTACTTTTTCTCTAACGTATTTCTACTCAATAAAGCAAAGCGCGCCGAAGCCGAACTCAACAACTGGATAAGATAAGACCAGAAGTACAATAACTTCACACGTCATCTTCAACGTCGCATTTTCACTTTCTCAACAACGAGAGGAAAAAGATGGTTCCGCATGTAGTAGACATGGCTGCGGACGAGCGCATTGATTGGCGCCACAAGTCCTTTCGTCTGACTGGTTGCTACTTGGTGTTTTACACCATCCTGACGGGTATTGCGGGTGTCATTGTGCTATTGCAGGATGTTTCTCCGCTACAGTCTCTGTGGGAGACCTCGATTCTGCAATGCAGCGCTCCTCTTCCGGGTCCTGTGCCTTCTACGTCAAGTTGGAGGAGCTTGAGTACGACTATGCTGAGCACGGATGTCGTTCAGGAACCAGAGACTTCGAAGAATGTTCAGGAAAGAGAAAAAGAAAAGCAGGAGGACAAAAGCCAGTCCGATATCATCAAAGACACGAAGACGGAGAAGAACAAAGGGAACAACAAGCAGGAAAACGAGGCAGCACCTGAGAATGCTAAAGGTGACGCAGAGGCTGTGGGGATTACAGATGCCAGCCCCCCTTCTAACGAGGATGGCGAACCTGTAGGAACAGATAACCAGTCTTCTGGTGAACCGACGCCCGTTGACGGACCTGCTTCGGATGAAAAGTTGCCTTTTTCAGGATCGGAGAAAAAGCCTCCTGAAGAAGACAATAGTACAAGTGGTCCGATTCCGATTCCCGCATCGACGCGCTGTCACTTGTGGGCACGCTTGGGAGCGTTTTTGACAATGGTCGCCCACATAGTCTTCTTTGCCTCGATTGCGAATTTGACACTCAAACTTGCGAAACCAGGAAATTTTGGAACACGTACTACCTGTGATTCTGATTTGAATAAAAGCAGTCCTTATCTTACTATGCAGCGGATGTGTTACCACGCTGTACGGACCTGGATGATGAAGTACGTAGCATGAGCGATTCATTGATTGTTTTGAGTGCAACCGCATAGAAAAAACCCTAGTACTGCTGTCGTTGTAAGTAGGTCAAGCACTAGCACTACAATGTGTACCTCCTCTTGAGTTGTAGATGTTCGAAGTGATACCACGAGAGTATCGTTTTGTTTTCAGTTCTAAAAATCTTGACCTTCTATCATTTTCACCTGAGGATCACGATCTTCACTTAGAACCACACATGATAAGCATTTTAGCCAACGTCCCTCTACTTCATCTGGAGACATCAACATCTTCATCCGAAACAAGCTATGCAGGTAATTGCCAGCGCTGTGGTTTGTTTTTCTTGACACAGCTGGATTTTGCTCGCTACCTCGCCTGTGTCGTCTTCCTCCGGAGCCTGCCGTTGACTCTATGCGTCTACGGAGAAGACGCGGTGTTTTCGCAACACCATAGTACGACTCAGATCGGTTGGGGACCCCGCGCCTCTACTTCGTCTGGTGCTGCGACTGGATCCTCGTCTATGTCTGGAGGGTCTACGTCTGCCTCTGGCGTAGGATTCGGTGGAATCGGCATTGAAGACTATTCAGGAGGTACAGTTAGGGTCCAGGCAACGACCTTTGGTCAATTTTGGGTACTAGCAACCACGGCGTGGGAAGTTTTCTACGGCGTGTTGCTTTTGTGGCGACTGATCGCGTCAGCCGCATCGTTGTGTCCCAGTACGATGGAGAGCGGACCGGTTTTGGAAGCACAGGAAGACAAGAATACGGAAATGGATGACTATCCTCAAGAAGGAGGAAGACATCTGGGCTATCATCCGCGAGCGGTACCACATGCTGGGGTTCCAGTTTGAGCGGCATGAGCATAGCTATGATATGGCATATGACCTGCAGCCAGAGTGTAGAAAGATGATCACCAGAAGCACATTGTATTTAATTGTAAAAAACTGAAAGGGCGCGACGACACGATTCTTTTTTCCTCGAGGTGGACATAACGATAACTAGAAAAATGTATTTTCATTACACGATCACGACATTTTCATTATTTTCAATTTCTATTAGATCATTATACTGTAAACATTTAAAATGTTATTAGTTCAGCAACAAGATGTAGATTGATGGACAATATCGAGGAGGTCATCGACTGAGATAGATTCTAATTAACAATTCTTTTGGTATAAGAAACACGTCCGAGGACCACTACATCTACGAGAATCATTCATAGAATTGGAGAAGAGAAATGGTTGGTTTTCTTGAAGCTTACTAAGATCATATGTTTTAGGAGGTTGTGGTTGAGAGGGCATGATTTGGATCATAACCGCGCAACGCCCACGCGTTGTCACACGACCTGGTGATGGAAAAAAACGAGAGAAGAATACCTCTAAAGAACCGAGACTTCTGCAGAACAATATCAGATATTTGAAGATCATATCATCGCATTTGCTTGCCGAAGATGTACAGCTGGTGCCTCAGTTTGCCGAGGTCTAACATATCAAAATGCGGAGTACATATCATGCCTTCAGACGCGTCGTTGGGATGCATTTCTTCACGCGTACTACTCATACAAGATGCTCGTTTTTATAGAGCAGGAAGGGTTTTTTATGACTTGGCTCAGGCTCTTGCGTGCAATAATCTGAGTTATGCGGCGTAGGATCTGTTGCACGATGGGCTTTTGCAGGTACGCGGCAACCGAAAGTCTTCACGACCATAGTACTTCTATATCTGAGCAGTTCTAGTACGTTCTAGACGTTCATCTGGCACTAAGGTCGAGAATACCAGGACGACGTTGACAGAAGCTACTATCATCCAACGAGATATAGAAGATAACAAGCGCGTTCGCGTAACTACATCATAGCCATAGCTTACATTGTACTTGAACACATCATTGACCGCATAATTGACAACTACCACGACCTCTGCACAATATCCATAAAAATCATATTCACATTTGTAGTCGGCTGATTTACCTTGACGACCAAAACGAGAAAATACATAAGATGAGAAGTGACCAGTATGATGCTGGAGATAGTGATCAGTCTTCCGTGATGACTCTACAAGGACAAGAAAGAACGGTGCGTCGTGGCTGGCGGCATCTCAGCTTCGGTTAAGGCTCACAATTCGCTGGAACAGCTTTCTTGTAATCTCGAGCATGCTTTTTTTAGTCAGAATGAACACGTAAGCAAGTAGTAGGTGCGGATCTCTTTTCGTGACTCTATATTCTAGATAAAGCACACCTCCTCATCTTCCTATTTTCTATTTCTCTTACTCCTTCTAAGGAATCTTCTTGTCGTTGTGGCTTCGTCTGTACAGTCGGATCTATACGACTTTCTGGGCCTACGAAACCTTCGTCATTCTCGCGGGCTTGATTCTAGTCCCCAGCAGCAAGTACGTTCCGATCAGTGGGCCTCGAAGAGGTGGAGGTGACGTTGATGAACACGCAGGCACCACATTTTATGGTCAGATTTTGTCTATCTTTCTCGGCATCTCGGTACCCGCTTCCACCTCCCTTGTATTTCATGGAAAAGGGGTCCTCGAGATGAGGGGACCGAGATGAATTAAAACTGACTCTAAACATTGGCCGGGACACCAGTAACCACACCGGGACCGACATCAAGGCACCCAGGCCTGACATTTCCAACCGAATGGGCAGCTTGGGTCTTCTTCGCAATCTTCGTGTTTACGCTTTCGCTCACTAAAAACCTCGTCAAGCGAGCGGCGAAGCCAAGAAAGTTCAAGGAGAGTACTACGACAAGAACAATTCTGATTTTTGTTTTCTAGTCCTCTAACGATCGTTCGTACGACTTTCATCAGATGATTGAGATGTTCGTTGTACAACAATAACAAACAGATGTAGTTGACCGTTCTTTCCATTTTTGCCATCGCTCTTTTATTTCGCGCCATATTACGAATCATTTTTCAATTTCAATATCGTCAATAAATACCTCAACCTCATCAGTGAAATGCCGGTTGATCCTGTTGTGCTTTTTGTGCATTGGACATTTGATCTACGACGCGTATTATTGGACGGGTCGCTTTGTTCTGCAGAGTTCAGTGCCCGCTCGCCAAGTACCTGTGGGTCCTCATGGCGAGAGGACCTCCACAAGCCAAATTGATCGAGACTGGAGCGACTATTACTTGCAAAAGATTCTCAGCCGTTCGCCTCTGCAGCCGATGGAACGTCGCCAAAGTTTGAGCGATATTTTGCCTTTGCCTGCTAACTTTCGTGTGTACGAAGAGCAACTTCGAGAAGTCGCAGGCAACGCGGTGGGCCTTGCTGGCAACGCTGTTCTGCAATTGCGTGGTTTCCTAGCAGGTACTCCAGGGGGCGCTCCTACTATTAAGGCTCAGCTTTCAATGGAAGAAGAACGATTTTGTACAAACTCTAGAAGAAAGAGAAACCCACGGTCAGGACGCTTAACTTGACTTTCTCAGCATATTTCGTTTCAGCGGGTCACTGAGATCCCTCTTGAGGAAAGATGGGGGGGAAAATGAAGGAAAAGCAAAGGGAGAGGCATGGGGCCCATTTCTTTCAGAGTCATGATGACCATTGAGTGCTGAGCTTTAATACTAGTACTGCTTCTGCAGGAGGAGGAGGAGGAGGAGGAGGAGGAGGAGGACCACCACGAGCTTCTTCAGGCATGGGTGCTGGCGGTCTACTTGAATCAGGACTTGCACCACCTGGAGGGGGCCGTGGACAAGCTGTAGGTGGTGCTGACCTCCCAGAACAAACAAGTGAAGTTTCGTGGTTCGCCGTGCATGAGAAGTTTCTCTTTCCCTTTCACGCTCAGATCCTGGTGGCGCCAGTGACACAAGCCTACCACTTTTTGAGCAACGGGGAAAATCTTCACACGCCCAACTCGATCACGGAATTAGTTAGTGCAGCCGGGTTCTTCTGGCACCTGCTGTTTGTCAGTAGCGCTGTGAGCACTTCAGTCACGTTGTTAGTGCTCCTTTTGGCTTGCTGCGCTCTTTGCGGCGACGATGTGCGTTCACAAGCAGGGACTCCTGGGACGAACAGTTTATGGCCGCATATAACGAAATGATGAAATAGATTTAGATAACTCAGCTTTATTGTTCTAGTGGTTTTTTCTGAGGAAAGCATCTCCATATCGGAGATATGCATGGTTTGAGACAGGATGTTGGTTCTGAGCAAGATTTAAAGCGCAGGAGCATACGGAGTGTCTAATCTACGCCAGTGGCGCCAGAGCAGGCAATCATCGGGCATCGGCTTACAACAACTACGGTCGGTCAACACAGGGGAACAGACCAGGCGTCCTCAGCCGTGCTCCCAGCATCCATCGCAGTGGACAGACCGAACAGCTCCTAGCGCAGCAACCCTTGTCGGAGTATCCAAAGGTTTAAATGGCTGATTCTTCAGGATATGAAATGTTGTGGAGGATCAACACGAGAAAGAAGACTTCTTCAAGAAGTTCCTCAAAGTAGAAGAAGAAAAGAAGTTCCTCACAAAGGCAAATCTGTACCTCCTCCATCACATTTGATTTCAAGAAAAAGAGACTCTCAGTTTTGATGCCGAATACTAGAATAGAAAACTACGACATGCACATGAATTAGAGACGAGGAAACAAACAAGCGCAGGGGCGCGGGCAAAATGACTCCATAAGAATGAATGTCTAACAATTCTATTTCTACACGAAGATAAGGATACGCGTCGAAAGACAACATAGACTAGTAGTACTACATCGTAGAAGAAGTTGATATGATAGATAAGGTATATCATGTATTAAAAAGTACTATTTTCACTTCGCAGTATAATTCTTGTTCGCATCTTCACGTCATCTTGGGTGCAACTAGGCAGGTGGCAAAAATCCTGCTGGCTTGCTTGCGCTCAACATAGATAATAAAATCGCATACTAAATTTAACACTTCTAAGAGGCTTATGTTGATCTTCTTTTGAAGAAAGCTATTCTTGAGTCACGCCTCATTTTTCATGAAGAACGAGTTCGTTTCGCTTCGTTTTGACTACTTGATATGTACTACATGACATGAACAAATAGATAGAAAGATACACTAATGACATGAAGATACGTAAGTCGCTTTGTTTGAATGTGCAACATGGATTGTTTGCAATTCTAAAACAAGTCGGACGAGTGAAGATATATGTAGTTGTTAAAATATCTTTCGAAACCGAAGATTGGATGAAAGAGGAATCATGTCTTGATGTTGGGAGGTTTATTGGGCCCACTCGTTGTAACGGACAAGGAGGTGAAATTTGTTGTGAAGGACATCGTTATCGTTTCGATTGCGAACGTTGATTTCACGAAGTAGAAATAGGGAGAAGGTGACGACGATTGGACCATCTGGCTACAACTTTGTCGTTCGACTTTTGGAGCGATTTTTCCTGCTCAGTTCATGCGTTGCGCGGTCGTTGGAATGTTGTTACCTATTTTTCACTCGATGCAATGCCACTGTAACAAGATCTTCATGAAGAAGAGTTGGACATTCATTACTCAAAATTTGGCTCTGGCTGAAAGAAATAAAAGAAGGTCATCTATTCTACAAATTATGAAAGTAGGGACTATGGTGGAAATTGAAATGTGAAGAACAGTTCGAATCGATGATAGGTTCCGGATTCAAATGGTCTCTGTGAAGAGACTCCCAGACGCGACGGATCGACCAAACTCATTAACGCGACTCATCGAATCTCTACAATCATGATGACTCCTGGCGATATGGCGATGTTGAACAGCGAAAGCGAAAAGCATGCCTCTACTACTTCGAGTTTGAATGAGGAAGCGGTTGTGCTCGATGTCCTCGAGGACGCAGTGGAGGACGAAAAAGATGTTTCGCTGTCTTTTTCTGGGGCCTCGTCATTGTGTCTCGAAAACTCAATCGAATACTCGGACGCTGAGAGTCGCAAGCGGCGCATCAATGCGGGTTCCTCTACTTCGAGAGACCTGCCTCATGCGGACGACGTGGCGGGCAAGGCAGGTGGCTGCATGGAAGATGGTAATGGAGGAATTGGTGCTGCCGGTCGTGAGGGAAGAAAAGCAAAATCTTCGAAGGTCGAAATATGTCTAAATCAGAGCCAGAGGACGAGCAATACACAGGACCTCCGCACCAGTCGCAGAGAACGGCGACGAGAGGGAAACGAACGTGCTCTAGCTGCCGACCATGCTACCGTGAAGGTTGCCGATCACTCGACAAGAAACCGAGAAAATGCATCACGCCGAAATGCAGCACGTCGAGTGCCCGACGAACGAGGCAAGGACGTAGAAAGGGCAGATCATCAGAGGAAGAAGGTGAAAATAAGAGGTGGCAAGAAAGGAGCTGACGCCAGACCTGTGTTGTCTAGCTCCTCAACGTCAGGAGACTCTGACGCTGCTATCAGTCGCTCTATTTCCGAGAAAAAGCGGAGAAGAGCGACGTCAGAAGATGCAAACCAGCGCGAAGATAGCACCAGGAGGCGAAATGCGGGACAACGTGGGAAAAAGACGCGTGTTGGTGGTAGGGATAAGAAAAATATGCTTCGAGATGGCTCTGAAGAAGAAGGCGAAAAACAAGTTCGAAGCCGACGACAGGTGCGACTGTTCGGCGATAGGAGCCGAAGAAGCAATCAGGATTTGTCGTGCTCAGAAGACGAAGAAGTAGAATGTAGCTCCTCTGCCTCGTCTGACTCACCGCTGGGAATAGAGCCTCCTTCTGTAGGCACCAGAACTTCCACCAAAATAGAGCAGAGAACGAGAAGCAAGAACTGCAACACTTCGACTCGAGTAGACGACCGGAAAAATGGGGCCGCTTCTTCCAGAGCTGCCACGACCTCGTCTAGGACGCTACGACCATCACGTGATGATCGTGTAAAGAGTTACGTCGACAATCACAATCTTCGTCGTCGCGAGCGCGATCACAACCACCACGACCAGGAAGATCATGATCATCTACATCAACACCGACGATCAGCCTCCGCGCGCGCCCCTGCGCCTCTTGGTCGTGGAGCAACGCGGCGATCGCACTCGGAAACAAGACCTAGACCCTGTGGTCCGCACTCTTTTGATGGCGACGACTTCCAGATCGCGATGCGATACGTACTGAGAACGCCGCTTCGCGTGCTTCAGTACTTCTATCCTGACATTGAGTTGTCTCTAAAGAATGGAGATCACTATGGTGGAATCGGGAATGGTAGTACCTTTTTTGGCGGTTCTGGGGGTAACATTACGGTTGCGAGACGAGGACCACCGTCGCGTAGGGCGCCACCGCGGAGAGCAGCGAGTCGTTTTCAAGAAGACGACCTTGATGCGAGTCACTGTGATGCGAGTAGCTGTGTTGATGGTACGACTGATATCAATAATGTTGGTTCTACGAGCAACATCAATGACAACTCTTACAATGCTGGTGCTCGGTCGTTGTCTCGCGACGTTTGTAAGAATCCTGAGGAGGCACACCCTTTACGAGATCATCAGAGACGAGGAAGATCACCGATAGCATCGTCCGCGACGTCAAGAGCAGGCGTGGTGCTGGATGATAATCAGCACGGTGCAGCTGATGATAGAACTAGTAGAAGTGCAACTAGTACAAGTTGTACAACTCGCCCAAGCCCAGTACCCCTTCTCGATTGGTCACTGATCGGGGAAGACGTGGATCCGCGATTGCTGGAGACGATTCAAAGACGAGTAAGCTTTTGGGATGTTGAGGATGCTCACGTTGCAGGACCACAACTTATGCGCGCACTGCGAGAGGCAGCGGAATCCGGATGGAGTATGGACGAGACAAGACGTATGTCGTGGGCAGCGAGACTTGCGCAGATGCCAAGACGAAGTCCTGGATCATCAAAAACTACTAGAAGTACACCAGTTCCTTCGGCTTCCGGTAGTGGCAGCGCCAGAGGACCCTCACAACCTACCACTTCGACAACACAAACTAGTCTTATAGGTTTGGTAGCGTTTTTGTTACATGTCTGGTTCGAATATCGACCTGGGATCTTTACTGGTACATCCAGCTACGTCACTGGCTTCGGTACGTCGACAGTTTCTTTTCGGAAATTTTGCAACACTCTGCGATTTGCGCTTAGAGGCATTCTTGCAGGTGGTGGCTTTTCTTCAACGTCTTCTCACGATCCTCGTCCAACGAGCTGTTTTCCCTATAACCACCAGAGTACTAGAACTGGATCGGGGTCTTCTTCGGTGCTTGTGGCAGCAAGTGATGTGCTCTTCAGCTTCGTGCCATACGACCCGTGGGGAATCTTCGGTGCAAGAGATGAAGTCCGGCTCTGCACAAGAATGAGCGTGTACTTTTTGCGTGTTGTCCTTGTCGCTTGATGTACTACTAAGTCGATAAAAAGCAACATGTAACGACCTGCTGTTTCTAAGTATATTAATCGAGTCTACCGTAGCAGCGGTGGCACGACTACTGTTGTCGACAATGAATGAAATTGCTTTTCTTGAGCTGTTACAGCTGTAGCACTGGTGAAGACACTTAGTGTAACTGGGCTTTTAATATCTCGATCAACATGTTTTTTCGAAAGTTTCACAAACATCATACAGCGCGGCTGAGATCAACGCAATTTTGCTGACGCCTCCTGTCGTTGCGAACCTTGAGGCAGGGCATCCGGCTGTTCATGACAACTATAGACTACGACGAGCGCCTGCTGGTGTCGGTGTTCACGAACATCAACAACAAGGACCTCCACTAGCGCAACATGGTGGAGGACCTCGCCTTCCAGCTGCGTCTTTTACTAGAGTTGGAGATGTTGGCATAGTTGTGGAGGATGGCGTAGAAGTGGAGGTCCCACCACACAACTATTCGTCGACTAGTGCGGTAGGCACCCCGCGTGCGCCTACTTCTCGTCAAAATCAATCTCAACATAGTCACATCCACATGATGAATAGTGGCCACCAAGATCTGCTATTTGGATCGTCAGCGAGTGTGGCCTGTTTGACACCGATCGCGCCAGAACCGGGATCTCATTTTGTGATGCCAGGGACGCGACTGCAATCTCCAAGCTTTCTGCAGGAAGACGAGGATCCTCGAGATCTTCTTGCGAGCACAACAACATCGACGCTCATCAATGGCGTTCTTGGTGGTCAGGAGGAGCACCATAATCCTTTTGTTCAAGAAGATGTCCATAGTTCTTGTACTAGTAGTTGTAGAAGAGGTGCTTCCAGTATAGCAGGTGCACCAGGAGGTGGACGATTACACGATGACTCCAGGCCTGAAGAGGACGATCATCGACACGATAGAAGAAACACAAACTACAAGAACTACAACACGCACACTCAACATTACGGAGGAAGCGACCACATGAATAGATCTCCTCTGCAAGAGCATGGTCATGTTGTTGGCCCACGACTAGGTGGTCAACATGCGAAAAATATGGAGCGGCCTGAAGAGTCTTCACCTCCACCTGTTGTGGTTTCTAGTGGGCCTGGTGTCAGTTTTTTTCGCGAGAATTGGAGTGCTGCGACAGCTGCTCCGGCACCATCATCTTCCAGGTCAAATAGAGCTCCTTTTCCTAGTATTAAGGCTCAGAGAAATTCATCTTAAGAGGCATCTTTGACCGCTTTCCTAAGGAGGAAGTGCGTTAAAGATGCTCTTCAAGATGAATAAAAGTAAGGTCTAATTATAGTAGTAGTAGTAGTCAAAAGAGATACGGAGGAGGACATCATGATGGAGCTGGTGGTGGAGACGACACAATGTCGACTCAAATTTCAGATGTTCGCGGCTGGATGCCTCGTGAGCTCGTCGACGCAATGGATGCCTCATCCTCTAGCGAAGGCACGGAGTCGGATCAATAGATACAACTCGATGCCTCATCCTCTAGCGTCGGATCGATGATTGTTGATGCTTGAAAGTATATCTTCGAAGAAGTTGGAAATTTTGCATTTACTTGTTAGGTACTTACCATTTTTACCAAGTTACCTGACAAAGACAATGCAAGAATTATCGGTTCGATAGTTCTTGTGTACTCCTCCTGATTCCTTCTATATTCATTGTTCTTGTTCTTACTCAGTACTAGAAGTTCTGCTTAAAATTGCTTTTCAGATCCAGTACAGATTTTGCACAGATGCTGAAGAGAACAGAGTTCTTGAACTTTAATAATGAACATCATGCCCGCTATCATGTCTGAACTGAAGACGAATCTGTGCTGTATCATGTGGTGGATGTGTTGATTTCGGAGAGTGTTCGACGTGATATGCCTCTTGACTGTCTACCTTTACCCAGCTGACTAAAAAAATCGTAGTAGAAAAGACTTTCCTCGTAGAGACGATTTCTGTGTGAGAGCTGAGCGTTGAAGGGAGTGTCTTCGGTCTAATGATGAGAGCCTTGCTAGTGTACGTATCTACGTACTGGATGCTATGCAATAAAAGTTTGGCGATCTTCATGTAGTTGTTCTGATTCTGAACGAGACTCAAATGAGTCATTCTGTGATAGAAGAGATGTTTACAAAGATTCTGCAAACAGAGTTGAATTGAGAGCAGCCCGTTCCTGGTGGTGGTCGAACGCACATCAGTAGGCACAGAGCAAAATCGAGTGGAGTTGATATCGCCTTTTGTAGTCAGATGGTCATCGCATCATGGCTTCATGGTTTTCCCACCTTCTTCTCGCTTTCCTAAAATTCGACAAAACAGGCCCCCATGCCTATGAAAAAAATTCGATAAACATACGCCCATGCCTATGAAAAAGAATACCCCCCTAGGTTTTCTCTCGCAAGGACTTGTTAGCGATCCTCTATATTTCCCGGAAGGCGAAGCGCACATCCAAATTTAGTATTTTGTTTTTCAACATAAGAACTGAGGCTGAGCTTTTTTCCTTTAGTTACGATACAGAGAGATGATAGAGTAATATAAAAATCGGCTTTACCACCTCCACCTTATAGCCTTCCTATTTCTTACTCTACGAAGATGTTTAGTCGTTTGTTCAAAAGAGGCTCGTCGAGTGCTAGTGGCACTTCTATTGCTGATGTTCCAAACAACGAAAATGAAGTTGTTGCCACCTCTGAGGGTACTGGACACGTTCCCGCTAACGCTGAAGCAGGAACGAAAAAGGGAGCGTCGTCTTCCAAAAAGAGAAGCGGTAAGAAAAAGGAGGCAGCTTCTCCAGAAAGAGGTGGAGATGTGGAGAAGAAAGAGAAGAGAGACGAGAACGGCGAGAAAGATGCTCCTGCGCCGGATCTTCAAGATGAAGAGAATTCCTCTCCAGGTAGTGAAGAATCCAGAGATGACCACGATGAATTTGACGAAAATGCGGAACTTGCTGTCCTAGACCCAGAGGAACTGGCTAGACGACAGATTGAGGCTAAAATTCGAGAGGCAACGCCAGAGGAGCCTACAAGATCGACCAGGTTGCAGAACAAGATTTTCGACGACTCGAATCGGTTCGTAGAGTTCGAAGTTGGAGATAAAATCCGCTTTTTCAAAGCTTTCAAGCATAACGAGAAAACGCAAGCCCGCGAAGACTTGCCTAAATTTCACCGATTGCAGTCGAAGGTGGCGATGGGCAAATACATTGGCGGAGAGGTCGTGGACGTTGATGAACTCACGGTGCGCATTAGTCTGGGTGATGGTGGAAATGAGCGATGGATTCCGCGAAATTCAGTTCTTCTTTTGCCCAAAGCGGTGAAAATCCCGGATATCATGGCTTCAGCCTATCGGGGGCAAGCGCACCAAGGAGAAGAAGAATTTGTTCCTCCGCCACCTCCAGTGGAGATGACCCCTCCAGAGGAAAAGAAGTTGCCTGCTGCAAAGGGTCCTCGTCTCGGCATTTTGACCGGTGATATGGCGCTGCATGATAGTTACAAGGGCAGTATGAACCAAAAGATGTTGCCAGGAGATGAAGAGTCAGAAATCACGGAGCCCAACATGAGGATGAGCTTGAGCATTACGGTACCCGTTTACCCGACTGTAGATGGCAATATGGACGAAACCTTACGCCAAGTCCAGGCCGCGAGGCGAAAAACAAGGCAGATCTTGGAAGAGGAGGAGCGCATCCGAAATTCGCGTTGGTTGAAGGCAAAACGACGTGCTAAATACCTCAAAAACTTCATTTTGCCAGAAAAGCCTCCGCCACTCCCGCCTCCGCCAAAAGTGGTATTTTTGGAAGATTTGGCCAAAGAGGAGAAGCACAAGTGCTGGATCAAAGTGGCCACTCACTGGTACAGAGATCCTGAAGAAATCGCGGCAGCACAACGCCTGAAAGAGTCACTGGAACAGCGGGCCAGAGAACGCACCGGAGATGAAGTGCCAGCCGCGATAGAAGATCATCGGGCCAGAGGTGGAACAGGAGAAGTGCCAGCCGCGATAGAAGATGGTCCTGCTCCAGAACGAGCAGGTCCTGCAGGAGGCGAAGGAGGAGTAGGCGAGGCAAATAGAGGCATTCCGAGAGGCGATGACGTTGCAGAAGCGATGCAAAAAGTAGAGGATGAACAGGGTCCTCAGGGAGCAGAAGGACAAGCACAACCGACCACAGAAGAGACTGGAGATGAGGCGGTGAAACAAGAAGATGCTGCTGAAAAGAGTCAAACTGGTGATGTTCCAGATGCAGAGAAGGGTGACAAAACAGCTAACGATGCAGAGGATCATAGGTCTCCAAAAGACGAAGCGGAAGGGAAGGGAGACGAGGGTTCCGCAGGAACACAAGACGAAGGAGTAGCACCACCAAAGCCGCAGCCGCCGCATCAAGCGGAAGTAGATGGAGCTGCGCCTCACCAGGATGGCGAGGGCGGTGAAAACCAGCCAGATGGGGAAAACAAGGCTTCTGGGGAAGCAGGAGACGGAACAGGTCCTCAAGCAGAAGAAGGAGAAGGACAAAATGCTGAAACAAAGGATCCTCATCTTGTTCAAGAGAACCCACAGGAAGGTGAGGGTGAGGGCGACCAAGATGATTTACTCCCTGAGGACGATGAAGAAGAGGAGGAAGCAGAAGAAGATTTCGATGATGATATTGCCAGAAAAGTGAAGGAAAAAGCTGCCGAGCTAGCGCGGAAAGAAGCTGCCGAAGCTGCAGCAAAAGCGGCAGTTGAGGAAGAAAAACGTCAAGAGGCTCGCAAGAACGAGGAACAGGGTGTCTACTACTTTAATCTCGTTACGGGCGAATCCACATTCAGTCGTCCACCGAAGATCAGCGACGTGCGGATTATGGCATGGACCCGCGAATATATGGATGTCGTTTCCCAAGGACCGCAGGTACTTAGTACAGATCATGGACTTTTTACAATAACTCTGACACACATGACACACATGACATGGTGCTCATACTTCATAGGGACGTGTAGACAGATAAATAAACGGAAACAATGAATAAATCCACAACATGACCTTGAATGATCAATAAGTGTGGCCCCAAGAACTTGAACTAGCTTGCCTCGATGAATCATGTTCAACAATTCAAAAACCATCAGGAGAGCGGCATCATTTACCGCTGCCGGCGCACTCTTCGAGAAAGAGCCATGCCTTTAGACATCATGAGCGCTGAAGTGTTGCAGGGGCTCCAAACGTTGTACAAGGGAGACAACCCGAACTACATCGCTCCAGGGGGAAAATCAACGGTGGTCCGCGACCCTGCTGAGGCTCAGAAGCTGTTCGCGATGCCGCTCACAGACTTGCTGAGCCAAAACATGAAAACGATAAAGAAGTACGTCCCTCCCAAGTCCTCCTTGGATCCCGCTGACTGGGCTTTGGCTGGCTTACAGGGGGTGGCGGGAGTGAACAGCGGTAGCATATCAACCACAGGAGTACGGCGAGGTCCACGAGGAACGACATTCGGCTTTTCAGGTTCGATGATGAGTGGTACGTCAGGAGGGGGTCACCGCTACAGTGTAGTAGCTCCGTCAGCCATGGCCGCCGCATCTATGCTGGCAGATGTGACTGCGACAACAACAAACGATTACGAAGCTGGTACGACCAGAACCGATGTGGACGAGGAGCTGCCCTCTCCAATTTCTAGGCTGGACGCAGTCGCAGCAGAGACAACCTATCAATCAAATGACGGGGAGGGGGTAGTAGAGGGTGAGGTTGCACAGAGAGGGGACGATTTGGTGGACGAGGGTGTTCTTGATGAACGGGAGGAACAAGAACGGGGCTTAGCAGTGGTCCCCCCATCTCCTACGATCTATCGTTCTTTTGGTGGCCTTTCTTCGTCGCTCGACTACGATGCAGTCCGAAGTATGAAGCGGGTGCCGTTTGAGAGCACAAGAAGCCTGGAGAGCACCTACGGCCCTGACTTTACGCGGTTATCCAAGAGGGACGGCACCTTGCGTGGCCCGAATGGCGAGCTGGATCCCTTAGCCAATCCTTCACGGCTCTATGGCGCCAATCTGGCGAAATTGAATCGGTCCCAGGTTGTGAAGAAGAAGCAGAAAGCGCGGCTTCAGCATCGGCATTTGGCGCTGGCGCCAAAACGTAATCAGGAAAGCTATTTCGACGAGAACGGTCAACCAATCAAGGATCAGGAAGATGCGCTCTTCACGCAAGATGGGCCCACTGCGACTGAAGCTTCGCTACTACTAGAACAACAAATGGTCCGGTTTGGAGCAGGTGGCGGATCTAGTGACGCGGCGAGCTCAGGCTACGACTGCTCGCCACGCGGCATGTCGCCTGGTGCCTCGATGTATTCGACAAGAGACAACTTCAACTTGTGGAGCAAAAGTTCGTATGGTGCCTACGGCAGTTCCAACACCACTAGTGTGGTAAAGCTGCCCAACGCAGCAGCGGCCAGTGCAGTCGGTGTGATCTCTTATGGACGCGGGCGACGTCATAACCCCGATTACCGGTACGTGGGAGGCGACAAGCGCTACGATTTCAGGTCGGATGAGGGGACTTATACAGCGTACGAGACCCGTGAGGACGGCGTCATCCAAAAGAAGCCGCCAGGCGAGACCCCCTTGCACGCCTTTTTGAGAACGCAGTCCACTTTGTTGAAAGAGTCGCAAGAAATGTCAGCAGGCTTTCCGATCCGTGATATGCGCGCTTCGCGTGCTGCGTCGCTCTACACCGGCTCCGGCTCGCGGCAGGCCTCGCCGCTGGACGGAATGACCGCGCGCAAGCTAGGCCGACCCAGTGGCGTCCTCGGCAGCAGCACCGACCGGCCTCTGTCCAAGAGCGAAAAGCGCAAGCTTTTTCCTTCCCCACCAGGCACCGCAGACCACGTACCGCAGAGTCTGCAGGACCGACTCGAGAAGCCCGTTGTTGCCAAAGGCCAGAAGCACGAGATCGTCGGTGACATGGGTCATGGTGGTGGTGTGTTACGAGCCCGCGCCGACGCTGTGAAGAAGATGGAACGCAAACTGTCGCAGCAGGAACGACTCAGCGTCTCACGAGAGACGTTCATTTCGTCTATGGGTGTCACAGATGATGCGATGGACGAAATGCAAAAGGTAAGGATGGGAGGCTCAACATCCGATAATTTTCCACCACGTGGTCCTGGACGAGGCATGCATCTTCCTGCTGGAACAGGTCTTCAGAACAGCTCCTACATGTCAGGAATGGACTCCCTCTACGGTGACCTTTATAACGACTACGGACATCATGAGAAGATGAACAACAACCTTCATAACGCGAATCAAGCGATTCTGGTCGCGCGTGGTCGCCGCATCGGCATTCAAGGATCGGATCTGGACTTCTACGACTTGTCGGATCCAGCAGTCTTCGGTCGTGGAGGCCCTGGACGGCACGTTTCCCTAGGAAAGTTCGGCACCATCGACCTCGCACGACCTGTCGAAGATACGCTTGTGAACGCTATGGGGTGCACACAGGATTCCCTCTACATGCATCCGAGCGACGTTCGGCCAGAGGGCGAAACCTCGCAGACGGACTTCAAGTACAAACGTGTAGTGCGCGAGTGGGGGAGGCCTCAGGCCGGAAGTGCCTCTAGTCCGGGTACGAAGCTTTTTGCAGGAGACTTCGCTTCGTCTTCCCCAACAGGGCAGAAAGGTGGCAGGAGTATCTACACTCACAATCACAACTACGGGTACCAGCGGGTAGGACGCAGTGTGGAGGGCAAACAAATTGAGCGAGCGGTAGGGGTCAATGTAGCCGGCGAACCGCCTCGACCAAGAAAACTCACGTCAAGCTTCTTCGCGGCCATGCTTGGATATGGATGAAGAGTTCCATTTTGTGTCCATTTTGGACATTGCAGATTCCGTAATCTATCATGTTCCATCCAACACGCACTTTTTTTCTTCTTACAGTGTAAAAATACAAATAACTACATGTTGAAATGATGAGACGAAGCACCATCGCTGCAGCAGGTTGTTGTCTTTGAAATTCAGCAGCACTCATGGTGCTCTTATTCGAAAACATCCGCTGCCGATTGCGATGCGGCTAGTGGAGCTTCAAGTTCGCATCTTTAAAACCTTGCTCCCGCGACGATGCTGTGTTCTTTTAGCCTCCTGCCTCGAAGGAAAGAAAAGCAAAGTGACGCACGCAGGGTGAATTGAATGATTGACTCGAGATCGACACGTCGAGCGACGTGAACAAGATGGTAGTAATGTGGCAATGAGTGATCGAACAAGAGCGCAAAACGATCAGAATCGAATGATAACCGAAATGTAGTTTTCAATGGAAATTGCGTAAAGATCGTCTTTTCATCAAAGCAACGTACTCGTCAGTCAATGTAGTCTGAAATTCTGCAGGGTTCGGTCTAGAAAAGTTTCATCTTTTATGGCTCTTTAATCGCCTCGAACACTCACACCTGTATAGGTGAGCCACCTCCTATCCTATCCTAGTAGAGGGCTGTGGTCGTTGTTCTTATTCCACATATAATAAATTTATCAAGTAGGAGTCTCCTTGTTGGCTACTTCTACACCGAAGATTGTCTTCAGCTTTTTATTTCTAGTTGGTTTATTGTCATGGAGGTCATTAAACAACCTACAAGAACAATCTAGTCCCTTCATGGTGATCATCATTTTTTAGAGTTTCTTCGGCAAAGCATAAACAAGGAAAATAATGGGACCAGTGGCCTCTTCTTCCTCTACTTCTGAGTTTCCAGCGGCTCCTGCTGGCAACAATAAGGGAAGAGGGGAATGCTGTGGCTCGTACGGCGCTACGGATTCGACGGAGGCGTTAAAGATGTCCAGTCAACAGTTGGTAACCACGACAGGAGCAACAGCGACAACATTGTGCAGAAGTGAAGAAGATGTGCGAGCGAGTGCCGCCTTGGCCGCGGCAAATGGTGATCGCCAAGATGGACGATACCGTCACTCGTCAACAGGGTGGAAGAGTCTCCTCTGCTGTAATGCCGTCCGCTACTGCACGACCGAAGAAGAACAAGAAGATGTCGCGACAGAAAACGGCGGCGCCATGATCGCGATAGATATGCGAAATAAGCTCAGCGGGGAAGTGTTAACAGTAGAGATTCCGAGTGAGAAAATGGAGAGGGTCAGAGTTGTTCATTCAACGTCGATCAAACAGCAGAATAAACAGTGTCAAAATCAAACTTCGCAACATCATTCCGAAGTCATGTTGTCGATATCGATGAAGGAGCTTAAGCGTGCGATTGCGCAACAGCATAGCGAGGAGCGTAGATCGTTTCGCTATGTCGCTCTCTATAATGACCCGGACGATGATGATACCAAAACCAACATGGAAAGCACGACCCGCCTGCTCAGCAGTTTCGGGAACAACTCTACTACTTCAGAAGATGTCAAGATGAACTCCTTTTTTTCCAGAGAAGAACTCGATGATCAAGCACCACATGGACATGGTACTAACTATAATGCTGACGAAGAGATCGACGAGGAGATAGACACACCAGTACGTTTTCTATTCCGAAAGATTACGTGCTTCGACGACGAACAAGAGCAAAACACAGACTCCGACAAGATGAGCAACACGTCTACTACTGGCAGAACTGGCGCACTCGTTTCTGCGACTACGGGAGCTGACCAAGGAGCTCAAGGTAGTGCTGAACAGATCGAGCACATTCTTTTTGGGAATACCAACTCCTCGCCTAGTCCACTTTCACTTGCGTTTCTTATTCGAGGTTATCCTAGTCGCGAAAAATTGGAGTTGGAACTGAGCCAAGACCCTGCCTGGGTCTCTATTAAAAGAGGCAATGAGGAAGAGGAATCAAGAAATCAACAGCATCCTTTCGTAAAGTTTCTGTTGGCGCTAGACATGCGAAGGTACGGACTTCATCCAGATGAGGAAAGAAAAGAACTGGTTGCTTTCATTTCTGATTTGCACATTGAATTCTGGGCCCCACCGGAAAAGGTGCAGCTGGAGGAGGTCCATGATGATTATGATAGCTACTATCCTAGTCCTTTGTCCGACGAAAACGAGAAAAGGGACTGTTTGGAGCTCGCGGAAGACGTTGCTTCAGTGCTCAGCGGAAGCGAGGTCGGGCGAGTCTTGTCGTTGTACAAGACAACGTCAAGAGTTATGAAGACCACGACTTTGCAGCCTCTATCTTTCAACTTGCCTTAGCATCTGCAAGCATCACAAAAGGAAATAAAAGTAGTAAATCATGATGAAGCCCAAGCCTTGCGCTTGTGCTTTAGATGATTTTTTTCATATTTTTTTGTTTCCTAGATAGGCGTACTCCACCGATTTTATAATAATTTGCCATTCGTTTTCGTTCCTCTATAAAAATTCTTGCACTCTCCTGCCTTACTGGCTTTTTAAATTTGTTCTCTTTCTTCATAATTTTGGGTTGGTCGCCGAAAGACGGGCTCTCGGACTATCGAAGAGACGGACGGCAAAGTGGTATCTCGCCTCACCTGTGGTCCGAGACTGTCTGGCGCGAGCTTCTATTAAGGCTCAACTTTCAGTGGTCATTGGGGTTGGTCACTGAGATCGAAGAGACGACCCCTTGAGGAAAGATGGGGGGAAAACGAAGGGAAAGGGGAGAGCCTTGGAGGAATCTCTTCCGTTCAGAGTCAGTGACCAATGAATGTTGAGCTTTAATTCTATGTTGTGATAAGGTTGGTTTTTCCTGGCTTAATAACGAAAACGGGGAGCGAGAACCACCCGTAGCTGCCGTGGAGGAGCCGATTTTCTACACATTTGTCTATGCGCCTACGTGCATTTGCATGGAGCTGCTGGGCGTGCTGCAGGACGAAATGCACCACGATGGTTATGGACGAGGGCGGAATCTTCCTGCCATCAGCAGAGAAAAAGAAGGGGATCATGAAGGGGGAACAAAAATAAGTACACTGCCAGCCGCTGGTGCAGCATCTTCATCTTCTTCACCAGTCGTGCGTGGTAGGAATCACCCGACAAAATCACGCCTTCGTGCACTTCCAGAGACTCTCGTCAGTCATGGCCTTATTCTCTACGCACTGGCATTTCGAAGCCGTAAGTTTGTGGAAGCAGATGGATTCGACTCTACGGCTGCTTTGTTTCGTGCGTTGTTTCGCCATCCAAAGTGGACTAGCGCAGCCCTTGTCTCAACGGTCACCCGCCTGGACCGCAGAGATCGGACCACCAGGAAGAAAACTCCAGTAATATGGGCTATGATACGCAGCACGTCGATTACCGCGGAGGTAGTGCTCGAAGCTCTGAGAGAGGAACACGGGCCCTTGCCCACGCGATCTCTGAAGAGGATCTGCAGAACTGAAGACGAAAATGGTGACTTCGGTCGAGAAGTAGAGTTACGGTCAGCTTTTCTCCATCTTTCTGCTCGGCCGCATCTCGGTGCCCGTTTCCCTTGTATTTATTCATGGGAAAGGGGTGGAGATGAGGAGGGGACCGAGACGGATTCAAGCTGACTCTAATAGAGTATGACTGTCTCTCCGCGGCGATCGACGCGCTCAGAAACTTGTACACAAAAGAAATATGCATGAGCATCATGAGGAAAGATAATATGTCGAGACAGAGAGAGAAAGAGGTCCGAAAAGGTTTGGTCGCAATATGTTTGGAAATTTTAAAAAGGGAGGACTTCACCCTTTACGACGCGGCGATGACTGAAGAGGAAGCATTGCGGGCAGTTGGGCGTACACCTCCGCAAGCAGTATCATATTTATGGGTTTAGGGAATTCATCTCCAAACAAGTCTTCACCTGGAAGAGAAAGACAAGAGGAAAAAGGGGCCCAGAAGATGATCCCTGAGATGAATTCCCAATACCTCTAACACATATTCAATTGGCCTCTGATGTTGATATTGAGGAAGATTACATCGCAGATTACAAAACGATCCTCTCAGCGCTTTTTCAACAGATAAGATTACGGGCGAAGGTGAAGAACTTCACTGTTGTAGGTTCTGCTGGTTTTTTTTGGGTCTGCTGGGTCTTTTGATAGATTGTAAAAAGATGTCCATAAAGCTGCAATTGTAGCTCTCCTCTGGAGGTACTATGAAATATTACTCTTACTGTGTGGCCTCAAAAGTAAGTAGACAATAATAGCCACAATAAAAGAGGCACCATGACATGACATGACAGCTGCAGCATGATTGGTTTTGAGTACTTCTTCAGTCTGTGATGTCAATGTCATTAGTTTTAGAAGTCGTGGTCTAATGAAACATCAACCGAGAGCGCTGAGTGAGCTGGAAGCTTTTTTCGAACAATGGGACGTCGACATTGCAAGACACAAGCGGATATTTGACCCTCGGTTCGGAGACCAGGTTTCAGGTTTCAGAATGGAGGAAGGTTCCTTCGATGGCTACTTCGCGTTTCAATCTTTGCCTGGTGGATCTGCAATTGAGCGGCTTGAGCACGTCCTGCGTGAAGAAGCGACACGAGACGTAAGCGGAGGAACAACTAGTGATAGAAATATGAAGATTGTAGATTTCTCTACTAATTTTGCGGCCTCCCCGCTCGTCTATCTTGACCGTGTGTGGCCGTGAACTTTTTTTTCATAAGGAAAAATGTGAGGCACGAGCAGATTGCCATACGCTGTAGATTACTATATCTATAAATATTCTGCACGACTTCTCACTTATTTTCAAATTGAGAACAAATTCGAAGACATTCTTCTCCTCCGACTACCACCACCTTAGGGAACACAAACATAAAATGACCCCTCGACCGTCTCAGCGTTTAAGTGAAGTTAAACGACCTACAATCTAATCCAATCATCATCAGTATTTTTTTGTTTAAAAAGATGTAACGACTTGGTCTTCTTCGGTTCAAAATCATCAACATTCACATTCTTCTCCTCCGATCTCGATTGGTAGCACGTCGCATCTTTTTTAGAACGGCTTGAAAAGCCTCATAAGGAGACACGAAGAGCTATAGAAGAGGTTCGTCCTTCATGGCGATGACATGGCATGGTGCTGCGTTCATGTACCCTCTTGTGTTGCTTTCTTGTGATTTTGACGCAGTCGAAGATGTTGATACATCAGAAAAGTTTCTTCTCGTGTGTCCTCGTAGAAAGGGTTGGGATAAAAAAATCAAATCGCAGCACAACCTTGAGCTAAAAAGATATCATAACTACAAAATCAGAGAGAGAGACAGACACAGACTGACGACACCAGCTGCGCATCGTGGGAAATGTTCAGAGAATGTTGTCCAGATGAACCTTAGGAAATTGCAGCAAATCTTGATAGACAAGTCCTGGAAGTTTGAGATCGTTGTAATCGAAGAAGAAAAGACCTTGCTGCTTCTTTCTTACAACCAGGAGTATCATCGCGTCGTTTTTGTTGTCTCTGAAGATTTTTTGTCACCACATCAATGAGCCTTTAAAGATGGTCCCCAGAGGTACCCTATCAAGTCCTGTGGCATCACTACAACAATCACTACTAGCTCCTTCGGCGTTACAACTTGCAGGGCCGCCCTCGTACGAGGGAGGATCGTGGTTTCCGACAATGAGTGACATCCAACGGTCAATCGAGACTGCTGGAGTCGCCGCAATGCGAGCGCTTAGCGGAGGGAAGGCTTCCTCTGGCGCACAAGCGACTTCTCTGAGCGAAAGCAAGCAAGTCTACCCAGAACCGATCGGACGCACTACTTATGTTGACTAGCATACTTGATGAAGATGAAGATGTTTTCAAGACCGTGTATGCGTATCTCTGATCTTTTATCATTCTATCAGCACTGTCGTCTTTTTCAAGACCGTGTATGCGTATCTCTGATCTTTTATCATTTTCTCCGTTCTATCGTCTCACAGATTATTGTTGACAACTCCAGCACGACTTCCATTTTGATTTTCGAGTTCCTCCAACAGCCATGATATCCTCTTTCATGCATCGCAGAAAGGCGGAGATGCGAACCATGACTTTTGGGTCCCCTTACTGTTTTCGCTTGTCGCCGGTATGTCTACCTCTTTCGGCGCCCTTCTGTTAAGGCTTGCCGTAATTCATCTTAAGAGGCATCTTTGGGCACGATTTCAAGGGGAATTCACTTCAAAGATGCACTTTAAGATGAATATGGATAAGGTCTAATTCTGGTTGTGATGAAGGGAAGGATGACGTCGAACACCATGGCCTTCTCTCTTGCGCTGGCGGCTGGAGTGATGGCAGCTGTTTCTTGTATTTCGCTCATAGAAGTCTTCAGGGATGAAGAAGAATCCCCTAAAGGCAGCAAAAACACTAACACAAGCTCTTCAGTGTTTTTTCACATCGGCTGCTTTCTGTATGGCGGCTATTGTAAGTTTCGATGCCGACCATTAACATATAATCGACGACGTCTTCTTGTCTGAAGATGAGTAAATTAATAGTAGAGCCAGCAGTATGAAGAATCTTCATCTTCTTTCAGTATCTTCTAATATTATATTAATCAACAAATACAGAAGCAGATTTGAAATTAGAATAGAGTACCTCGACCCCAAAACTACCTCCCCAAAGCTACCTCCTACTCCTCCTCCTCCTCCGCCTCTTGTCAGGCATATGAATCAATCAATCGTGAATCAATCAATCAATCTAACGGCCTCCTCCTCCTCTTCCTCTAACGGAAAGTCGGCAGTGGATTCTATTTCTTGTTATCGAAGTACGTACTTCCCGATTTACCGGATACGACGGATTTCGCACAAAAGCATCCAGGAGATGGCTTTGGTATAGATAGCGGACCAGAAGACCAAGGCGCATCAGTAGCCGCCACCCTCGGCTCGGTCACCACTGGATCGGGGGCATCGGCATTAGGCAGAAGTAGACTCAGTCCGCAAGTAATGGAGTTAAGAATTTGAAAAAATCGTGACATGTTCGAAGGTGTAGTTGTTGACCACTTCTCTCCAGTTCATATAGACCGAGTTCTAATCGGCGCAAGTCCAGGTGTAGCATCGATTGGCAGCGACGAAGAACAGAGACGTCGGCTGACAGGAGACGTAGACGAACCGCCAATGAACAATGTAGTTGCATCAAGCAAAGGAGGTGGAAATAGCGGAGTTTATGGCCAAGAAATGCTCTCATCCTACCATCGTCATAATTCTTGATGTTGTAGTTTATTTTGTGATGGAGTTTATTTTGTAATATAAGGGAAAAGAAGAAGTTCTTATTATTTCGATGGAAGGTGTCCATTTCTCTAGTTAGCACTTCTAAGTTATAGAGGTCGTGTTACACCGCGATCATGACCTCCTAGACTCTTTAGGCGGCGTTTCCAAGTCCTCAAGTTCGACACGAGCGGTCGCCGCTGCAAATGGTCCTAGCAATGATGCTGAGAGGCCTCAATCCCCACCTTCAACCTCTTCCTTATCTTTCCTTCAGCCTGAGCCAGGTGTACCACAGACAGCGCACCAAAAACGAAGCTGGCGAATCACGATTCTCCTTTTTTTGTCGTTGTTGTTATGACCACGTAGTAGCGGTAAAAAACTCGATTAGAAGAAAAAGCCTCTGAGCCTATCATCGAATCCCAATCCATCGTAATTCAAAACAAACTGAATCAGTAACACTACTGGAAAGTTATTACTACAGAACAAGCCTCCACCCCTTCCGTCGACCTACTACAACTCAACTACAGCTGAAACAACACCTCGTTCATCTTCCCTGCACAATTTTCCAGAGGGGCTTGCTGTTGCCATATCGACCTTGGACAACATGCAGTTAGGGGTGACGATAACTTTCGGAATTTTGATACACAACATACCGGAAGGACTCGCAATTGCAGTACCATGTCTCACTTAAGGCCACCATCTTCCTCAATCCTTGGATCATTGTTCTCTTTCTACTACAACTTGAAAAAGGTTCCTCGTCCATGGACGAAGACTTGACTTGTGGCCATCTTCATTAACTTGAAAAAGGTTCCTCGTCCATGGACGATGAAGATGCTCATGCTCCGCAGGAGCAGGACGCGATGATTTCTCCATGGACGAAGATGCTCATGAGGTGGAACACGACATCATGAAGCACGAAGATCTAATTCACAGCACGACCGAATGAACCTTGGCTTGCCTTCGGACTAGCCACGCTCAGCGGCGTAGCAGAGCCTATCGGCGCTGCCTTGGGACTCCTCATAGTGAAAGGAGGCACCACTGGAGCAGATGGCAAGACGACGCTTTTACCAGTGAAGTCGTGCCTAGCATTCGTCTCCGGGATCATGTTTATGGAGGATATTCTAGTAATATAAGTACTATTTAGACTATAACCGCTTTTTACTTTTCCTAGTTAGATTGGCTCCACGACCCATACTATAACTGCTTCGTTTTTCCTCTTCTTGCATTAAACTAGGTTTATCCCTACTTCATGCACTATAGATAATAGGAACGTCATGTTGTAAGTGTTAGTTGATGTTGAAGATTTTGCTCCTCTTCATCCTCAAGCGCTAGTCCTCTATGGAACGCGGATTTTCCACCTTGCGCTGTTCCACCCTTGGTTTTTTTATTTTTTTTTGAAAGTATCATGTATCTATATACTTAACTAAGAAGGTGAACTACCTCCTCGTGTGAAAATCCATCCCCTCCACCTCCTTCATAAGCTTAATGGTCGTCGTCTACGAGCTGATACCGGAAAGCCTCATATGGGACAAAACGCCGAGACGATACTGGGTCAAAGCTGGCATGGCTGCTGGGGTTCTGGTGATGCTTTTGACAGAAGCAATACTGAGCAATGTAGTACCGAAAATGGTTTTGTAGAAATCATCCTCGAAGGAACATCTGGGAGTAGTACTGCTTTAATACAGGTCGTGCATCGATTTTTAAAGGATGAAGAAAATCGAGACGCGAGCTGTGCTTGTAGTTGATCTGGTTGTGTACGCGTAGTCCTCAACGCCGTTACAGCAATTTTATCGTGAGAATCATAGTCACTTCCTAGTGCTCCAGATGGAGAAGCTCGATGACATTCATCGTGTCATGAGCCGCATGTGCATGATTGAGATCATGCTGGTGTACAACTATCAAGTACTATAAGGCGATTCGAACAAGAACTACTCACTGTCGTGTCATCAAAATGAATGGAAAATACAGAAAGAGATACGGTTACGGTTGTATGTACTTCCTATCTCCGCTAGAGCACGGTGCACAATGTCATCATGAAAAATGAGTGCACGATTTGTAGGCGAGGATGACTATGACAAGCCAAGCTATGGACGGGGACTGGTCAACTCTCACCACCAATTATTATACAGGGAGAGCTCTAGCTCTATTGCCGATGAGAGCTCTAGCTCTACTGCCCTCGAGTTGTGTTCCTCTCATGGTGAGCGTTTAGCACAGAGTCGTTGTGTTTTTGAGATGGAGTGTTGAGGTGGGAGAGTACTAGAATTATGTGGAAGATGAAGATGATGTAGTTTTAGGTGAAAAGTTTCAATTTCTTTTGCTTTTCCACGAGACTTAAAATGTGACACTAACCTCTTCCTTCTACACAGAAGTGTATGTGACAGAAAGACAGACGTTTTTTACAATAAACGCACCTGCTCGCCGTTTGGTGATCTTTTATCAAAACTTTTTGCATTTGTATCAGGATCAGCTGCATGTTCTTGGACGTGCCATTATCACTGTGAATGCATTGAAAATATCTCTGTCTTGTATACTAGCATTAAAAATTAGAAATTCTAAGAAAGATTAAAATCATTGATGTGTCGTGATTCAATTTTCTTTTCTGGTGAAAGTGAATTCCAGCTACCACATATAAGTAGTATATGACTCAGCAATCGACTTCCACCTAGGTGGAGAAACATCCAAAAATATCTTCTTCTAGCAGTTTTTAAATTCTCCAGAAAAAGCAAAGAAACAAAATGCCTTCCATAGAGCTTGCCGAGGCAACAAAAGTGAGTTTGCGTATCTATAGTATACTAAAAAAATTCATCGTGTTCGTATGATTATATTCCGAGGATACAGGAGGTCAAACTGTGGACGGCGAGCCAACTCTTATCCTATCCTATATTCCGAACAACAGCGAG
Organism: Amoebophrya sp. A25; assembly: GCA_905178165.1. NCBI lineage: Eukaryota > Dinophyceae > Syndiniales > Amoebophryaceae > Amoebophrya > Amoebophrya sp. A25. The sequence goes on along the minus strand of CAJINU010000024.1, from coordinate 948,186 downwards.
CAGGATCTTCCAGCGTGCTGCATTGAAGTAGCGACCTCATTGTTAGACGTTTTAGATGCAACTGCGGTGGAGGACAAAGTTGTCTATTGCTGAGCCTGTTGCCGGTTGAATTTTTGAAACAAATTTTTACAAGCCCTATGAATAACAATGGGAACAATTGAGAGATGAGGTAGATGAATGCAACATTTCTCGATGAGAGAAAGCAAAGGAGGCTCAAGAACATGCTGAGGGTAACGTCAGAAAAGAGCGCGAAGATATATTATAAGTAAACAGCCTGCACGCCTACTCAGTTATGTTGTAGTAGTACTAGAGAAATTGTTGCTTCTGGCGGTTGTCAGTGGCAGCGTGAATAAATGAATACTACTAGTGCTGGTAGTACAACATGCGGCACCATCAAGAAATGAATTATGTTGATGTTCATTCATCGTCCACCTCCCTGTCATTTGCGTTTTCCACCTAGAAGTCGTGGCAAGAATTATACATAGATAACAATACGGCCGTCATGCGTTTTCTCTGATTTCATTGCTCTGCACGAGTACATTTCAGCGTTCTCACAGTTGATGACGTTATAATAACCTTTTAAAGATATTAGAGTGAGCCTCGTCTCCATCATTTTCAAATATGCCGTCTACAACGAGCGACGGAGCTCGGGCTATCCAAAAGCCTATGAAGAAGGCGGCGGGATCAAAGAAGTCCTCCACTGCAAAGAAGTCCTCTACTTCGTCGAGCTCTTGTTCTTCGTCGTCCTCAACAAGCAGCTCTACTTCTTCAGCATCGTCTTTGTCGAAGCAATCACTGGACAAACTCTGGTCGCAATGGACACCCGCTGAGCAAAAGATCCTTGCGTCGTTGGATTCACCGGGTAAAATTCAACAATTCCTAGACGCAATGGACTATGACCCAGAAGATGGCTGTCGCTCAATTATGGCTGTCGCTCGGGAAAATATAAATAGAAATCCACCATTTCTCTATTAATCTGTTTCCAAACATCTAGTCGCACTAGTTCTAGTACTCATTCATCCCGTTTTGAAGGAAATAAAACTGCTAAGAACCAGAGGAATATGATGCTGCCTGAGGTGGAAGATTACGATTTCGTCAAGGTCTAACTCAATACGTCAAACACTCCAAAGTCGGCAAGCGCATTGTCTTGGAGGGTGTCTGCTGGCTTACTACTGCATGAAAAGGTTGGGATACAATTATGGCCCTAAACTCTCAATCTCCATAATGATCTTCAGTCTGTCACATCTAGTTCAAGATCAAGTTGTAGACTCTTCTGGGCCCTATTTAACCCTAATCGAAACCCTATGAATCGAAACATCATCATCACCGGATCAGGGAGATGCAGGAGGGCCTCAGACACGAATTACTTACTTCAGAGTAGTTTATAGCACGCGTGGCGCATGGAGTGCATGGAGCGCATATCTCTAAGGGACGCAAGCGGGCAAACCTTATAAATTAGTCTGTTACAACTAAGTAACTTATCTACATTTTATCAGATTGTAGTACTAGCTACAACTTACTAATAGCCGTTTGCTTTTCCTTTTCTTCGTTCCTCTAACTCAGAGACGTTTTTTGCATCGGACTCGATGCGGTAAATGACGACTCACATGCCCTCTGCGTGTACTCTGTCAAAGTAGCTGGGAGCAAAGGTCGTGCAGCACAAACAAAGTTTTATTTAAGGCCGCTAGCTATTGGTATTGATGAAGCATCGTCCTCAGCAACATGATCGTCCCTGGCTCTTTTTCTACTTGAACGTGAAAGTACTACTCATCATCACTACTGAACGTAAAAGTACTACTCACTACCGCTACTTGTACTACTACATTTTTTTTCGTAAAAGAACCTCCCAGGAGGGATCACGCTCCTCTAAGGGAGGATGCAAGAACCGCGAAGATACCTCTACTAATTTAGGGGGCTCTATCGAAATCGAATTTCTCGACGTTGCGGTCGCGTGACTGCGTTTACCGCAGTGTGCGAGAACTCGTAATGTCCTATTGGGACTTCTACTTCAACATGCGGGGAGAGAAAGCCCTCACGACCTACTCTTCCAAATTCGACCCACTAGAAAGTTTTGCAGGTGTTGTGGGAAAGGAAGGCAGGTAAGACTGTAATGTTTGTTTCTATCTTCCTCTCGTCTTTCCTTTTTCTAGTTAGGTCGGCTCCGCCACAGTTAATACTAGAGCGTTGGTCTACTTGATGTTACAATTAGAATTACATCAAGGGGAACAACTTATAACTACAATTAAAATTACCTCTACTAGGTTCTTTATCAGCAAGTTCAAGTTACTGATGATGCTGGTGCTGAAGCTGATGGTACACGATCTGTGATTCTTCGTGCACTTACTGCCTAAATACTTGTTCCACCTAGCTGCCTACCTCATAAGAACCCTATAGCAAACATCAACTGATACAACAACAAGGTACCAATGGTTATTCGGGACGAATGATGCTCCAGAACTAGAAGCAGCGTTTGAGGAGAGCGAAACTAACCTCTTTATCCCGGAAGGCTACGATACAAGGCGTGAGGGGAGAAGGCCAGAAAAGAAGAGCCAATTTGGACAGACGGTGTTTGTTTTATGGCTCTTGATCGAAGAAGATCAACTTGTTTGGTTTTATATTAGTTCCCTATTTTTGTCAGTGTTTTCCTCTTTGAATTCAGGAGAAAAATAGGACCACATTAGTTTCTCCACCTTTAGAGATGAAATCTTGCGAGCGCTGCCTCTAATTTACGCGCCTAAAGTTCTATTGGATGGCAGTACGATGGATTCCAATCCTGATGGGCTGTATCAACCGACCTAAAGACACAGAGACCAGGACCGAATATGTAGTAGTCGCCTCAAAGGCGTTATTCGAACTCGTTGAAGTTTTGCTGGCGCTTGCGCAAGGTCAAGAATTCTTGTCGTGATGAAAAGAAAACCTTGACAACACTCCTCCAAGAAGTTATATAAAAAAATTTTCCACTACAACTGATGTACAACTCTTTTTACAATAACAATATCATGGTCGTGTAGTTGTACTTTCGAACTTTCTTTCTTTCAACAACAGAACGACAACAGAACGACAAACGAAGGAAGTACAACTTTCTTACGTAGTTGGCTGGTGGGTAAGTAGTGTTTTTTCATTCATCAAGGTTCTCTTAGTGACGAAAAGCTAGCCACAGCTTGGTCTTCTTCTTACAACTAGACTCAACATTTCACGACTTTCAAAGCTCAGCCTTCGTCTACTTACAATCAAGCACAGGGATAGTAGTTGTTGCACCTTGGAGGTCAAAAACATCGTGCTGCACACATGATCTTTATGCGAGGTGGTCGATTGCGTTGTGTTGTAACAACGACTAACATTAAATTATACACATTTACAACATAACTGTGCATCTATCTTCCATGATTGAAAATGTTCTACTTGAACATTTTTACAGAACTCCTGTTGTACAGATTTATTACGATTTTCGATCACTCCTCCTGAAGAAGAAGAAGGAGAACCCCTGCGTTTAGTATTCTTAGTGTAAGGGACTTCGTTCTATGGAGCGCTTTTTCTATATACAGTGTAAGAATGTGGCTCTCGCTCCACCACCTCCAGCAACCTCCATGGAAGATGATGACCAGCGTAGCTTCTAAGCGCCACTGAATTGCAGAAATTTGGCTCCGTTCAATACATGATGATAACTGATACTAAAAAGCTGGAGTCGTGGAGTGAAGAACTTGGAGAGCACAAAGGATCGAAAGCGAAGAGCTATCCTAAGAGCAGTCGTGACGCTCTCGCCATCTAGTATGGTGATAACACTTAGACTTGTCGACGGTAGTTTGGAAGATCTTCAGTTGGTTAAGATGAAGTAACTACTTACATTTGAGTAAGAAGCTGTTACAGTAAGTTGTAACATTTTTCTTTGAGTTTCTTGTTCAGCTTCAGAACAAGTAGAAGTTGCAACATCTATACCCAGTGAGAGCCTCCTGACTGTCCTATTGTCCTGCCTCATTCTTCCAAGAAAACGAGGATGCTGGAGACCATTTTGCGTCGATGGTTATCCCGCCGCTGGCACCTGTGGATGCTTGTGGTCCTCCCAGTGTGTGATGCTGCCAATAGCGACATCAACAAGGACGATGCGTCGTCGAAGCGGCTCAGAGCTCTAAAAAGTATCCTGGGGATAAAAGCAGTGAGGCAACGAGGACTTGCAAAAGATGCAATCGCTTCTAAAAATGCTGTCGAAGAAGAGGAAGTGCTTGAAGGGGAACAGCAGGAATACATCAAGAAGCAGGTGGGCAGGGAAAGCGAAAGTTGTAGGCGAACGACGAGAGGACCCAGCGTGGAAGGGACTCGGACCTGCTCTGATGAAGATGATAATGATACTGGAGATCGTACTGCTGGTCGTGCAGCTCGAAGTGTGATTTCATCTGATGTTCCTGAAGGCCAAAGAAGTTCTTGGAGCACGACTACAACTAGTGGCGACGTATCAGTATCTACAACTTCTACATCTAGTACAACTGAGGAGTGCGCCGCGTATGGAGGTAAAAATATGGATGATGTTGACGATGAGCAGCAGGAGAACGCGGCTGAAGATGGACTTCTAAGAGCAGAAGATGAAGGACAACTGGCAGAATCAGAAGGACAAGTGTCGGCTTGTTCGTCTAGCACCACCACGACAACTCCAGGTCTACGAGATACGCCTCCTTCTGAGATTCCGAAGTTTGATCCAGAGGAGGGTATTTACACGCGAAGCCACAGCGGCGCTTCAAGAACCTCATCAAATACTCCTAGTAGAAGCATCACAGCACATGATCATGATCATGGTATTGATACACAGAGAACAGCAAGAAGTTCTCCTCGAGCACGACCAGAAGACCACCCCGAAGAGCATGATCAAGCAGGTAAAATCTACCGCAACAGCCCTCACTTGAGTGACATTGAAGTCGCAACGTTTCGCCTGTATGACAAGATTGGCGTGGCTGGTCTGGCTCTGGTCAATCTTGTGGAGGTGGAGGAATTGACCGAGCCGTTACCCTCTCACCTTGTTAAGGCTAAGTAATACAAGAACAAGTCTCCTGAAAGGAGAGGAAAGATCCGATTGGACGTCGGTCATTTGGCAACGACTTTACTCCGGTCACCTGCCTCTGTGCTCGTTGACTTTAAACACAGGTTTTTGCCCATCATCCTCGGAGGCGAGCAGCAGGTGCCGGTGGGGCTCGTTGTGCAGGATCCATAACCTAACCTAACCTCCTGTTTCTTAAGAATAGATACCCCCTGTCGTGCCTACTTGTGGGTAAAAAGAGCAAGGCGATCGTTTGCGTTTGGCTTAATATGTTGCTTCTAGACAAATTGTGAAAGCTCTTCTAACCTCCAGGATCCCAACGGGAACTACGCACGTCGCACACGAGCCTTCTTCGAAACAACATCAGAAATGCACACGCGCATGCTCGTTAGAGAAGGGGTATTTGCACACGAAGACGAGGTGCAGAACTTCTACAACCCGGATGAAGCGGATCTTCTACCCGCTAGCAGAAATAAAAATAATTATGTTGGCGGTGGAGGAACTTCCAGAAGTATTCGCGCCGGTCGTGGTGGTGGAACATCAGTCCTTGAGCAGCTTGTTGGCAAATTGAGGGGGTTTTCTCCTCCATCTCCTTCTGCGGCCGACCACGTCAATGTTGACAAGGACGGAAACTACATGAAGTTTATGAACACCAGTATTTCGAATTCGAAAAATACACCGCCACCGACGTCGACCATCGGCGAGGACGCAGCTGGTAGTTCTCCGATAAGGAGTAATGCTAGCCGCGGAGGATTAGCTTTAGTTGTAGAGGCATCTTCGGCGCCTGTAACATCAACTTCTGGAGGTGATACTAGACGTGGGCGCGTATGGAGTGATCTCGCGCGGATTATGGGTAGAGTGCGAGCGAGTGGAGCTAAGGGTTTAAGGCGTCGACAGACGGTCGAGCACCGGTTGCTCGTCGTGGAGGCACATGAGAAGCAAAGACAACGCAGTGCAGACCTCGCAGCCCGTTACGCGGAAGAAGCGGTCCGAAAGGCGAAAGAAGAGGCTTTGGAAAAGGAGTTGGCAACGTGGGACGATGAAGATGATGATACTGACGAGGAGGAGGACAATGAAGATCTGACAAGGGAAGTAGAAAGTCTCGTTCTCGACTCTGGAAGTAAATGTGCTGAACAAGATGGTACAACTGGTAGCGCCTCCAGTGGAGGAGGTACTCGTACTTCTGGCACTTCTGTCGTTGATGACTATGTTGATCATGTTGGTGTGGGTGGACGAGATAGTTGTAGCGGAGGTAGTAGTAGCAGGATCGAGCAAGAGCAAAGCAGCGCAAGAGGCAGTGGTGACCGGCATCGGAATCAGAAGGAAGCAGTAGAACAGCAAGCTGTGGATGACCTAAAACTACAGAAAACAGTAACCTCCGAGATCATACGAGCAGACGACAGCACTTGTAGTGAAGATCCTCATCTTAGAGGTACAACTACAAACTTTGCAGCGACCACTGCAGTAGTAACATCCGCCACTTCCAAGACCACGACACCAGGCATGAAGACTGGCACTGTCGGGGATTTTTTCAATACTTTGGTAAGGCAAATGCACAAGTTTCCTGCTAAAGTTGATGGAGGAGATATGGGATCATTTACGCACGTCTCAGAGGAGCTCGACGACATGTTTTCCCACGCGACAGGTTTGCATCCGGTCTTTCTGCGCAGCGCTATGGGAGGTGTGAGAAATAGATCCCCACCTGGAAGTTCTGCGAAGCAACCGCCTTCAAGAGGAGTAGTTTTTCTCAAACTCTCAACAAAAGATCTGCTCTCTCAACTAACTTCTACCCAGAAGGCATCCGCAGGAGCTAGAAGCTTAAAGCTTTTAGAACAAGATGAAACAAAAATACTAGGGGATGAAATAAAGGCTCAGGACGTCGACCACGACTCCAGTGATGTGGAGAAACTAGAGTGGAAGGATGATGAAGATGGGGAGTTAGATTCTGTTGTAGATGAAGACGATCAAGAGGTGCTAGAGGCCGATACTAGCTCTTTTGCTGTTCATGACCACGCTGACGAGGAAGTGTGCGAGGATCATCTGGAGGAGCAAAATGGCTTTACTGCTGCAGGAAGCAGTCCTAGAAGTCGTCAGTTCGAAGTAGATAAGGAGCAATCGTGCGACGATGGTCGTGATCATGACACCGTGGTCGATCAAGAAACAGGTCTGACATCTGGCACGACCAGTACAGTACTTCTAGAGCAGCACGACGTCGAAACTGGCGTCGACGGCGATCTTGCCTCCATAATGAAACATCTTAGCGAGCAGGTCTTCGCAGGGTCCACCTCGGATGCAAACACTAAAGAGGTTAGAAGTGGAAAACCTCAAGAACAGAAGAGGATTTTTCAGTTCAATCTGAAATTCGATCTTGACGCTGTTACGAAGCGCATAAAAAGTGTCCCGCCCACTCCTTTTCAGGAAGGAGGTAGTGGCGTTTTATGGGAACAACAGGATGGTTTTGAAACAGTATTTCAGAAAAACTCTGAAGACGCAGCAAGCGGCGACATTGATCTCAACAGTATTTTCAACACAGGGATTATTGAGCTGCAGGCACCAGCGGCTTCTTCAGCAACGCAAAACAAGCTGTTAAAAATTGGAGGTGCCTCCCCTATATCTCTCAATCAGCACATCCTGTTGCAAAACCAACGTCGCGAAATGGGACTTTTTGACTTTAGTACGAAGATTTTCGACCTTCTTGGTCCAGCCGATGGATCTAAAACCTCTAGTTCTCATCTGATTGGCGGCGCCGGCGCCTCTGACTCAGAAGTAGATTTAAGGCCTCACCTAAAAATCCATCTTTGACGAGTGCATCTGTGACCTGCTTTCAAGTCCTAGAAAAACAAGGGACACAGATGAGGGAAAAGGTGGACTGTAGTGAGATCTAATAGATTTGGTGGAGCAGGACTCTCCTACTAGATCAACTCCTCCTCGTCGTGCAACAACAAGCACGATGAGCTTTGAAAAAGTGCTAGAGCAGTTGGCGGGTGCTGGAGGCACGGGTCGTGGAAAAATCGATAAGAGGACCACAGACTTTCTCGACAATATCCTCAAGGGCAGCATTGGTCATGTGAGAACGCTGACGAAGGAAACGAAGGAACATCAAGAAGCGCGCCGCGGACTAAGTAGTAAGACTAGGACGTCGGAAGAATCTTCAAGGCTCCCACTTCTAGGAGATCCTGTTGCGGATGCGTCCGATGTTGTGCCTGCGAAGCCTCTGAAGGTGAAGAAACGCTCCTCCCAGCAAGAGTCCCCTGTTCTGGCGATGATGCCCTACGATGTACTGCCTCGTTTAGAGCATGCTCTGTTCGCATTAGCCACTACTTCTCAGAGGAGCACAACATCTTCACAAGACGAACAGCAGAAGACGAGGACTTCATCTTCATCCCAGAACAAGAGCAGTAAGGCTAGTCAGTTACTACCCAGTGTGAGAGTGAGATATCCATATGTTGGTCCTGACTGGAATCGATCCTCGTGTGAGATATCCTGGTGAGTGGAATCGATCCTCTTGAATCATGATTTATCCTCTTGAATCATGATCATGATTTCAAAAGGACTGAACCAAGGATGAATGGTTCTGGTATTTGGTAACCTGAATTTGATCCTAAGGGAAAACAAGAAGAGAACCCTTAGGATCGAACTCAGGTTACCAAATACCAGAACCATACAAAGGGGCAGACTTGTGAAGGAATTCTCACTCGGGACCACGGTTAGTGATTGACTCTAGCGTTAAGAAAGTAAACGGGGAAAGGAGTGCAGTAACTTGGTTTCTCCACAGTTTTCCCGTATTGATGGAGCCTGTATCTACGCAGCAGTACCGTTCTCAGAGACAAAGCGTCTTAGTCGCTAACAGTTGGAGCGACGTCCTGAAGGCGAAAGAAGCAGCGGTCCTCGCTAAAAATACGATGAAGACGCAACAAGAACACATGGAGCGCAAGAACATGGAGAAGAAAATACAGAAGGACAACGAGGAGGAGAAAGAGAACAAGATGGGCTCATCTACATGCACTGCCTCAAGGTCATCTTCGAGTACTACACCTTCATCTTCGAAGACGTCGCCCGCTAATCGTGATGAGAGTCCACCTACTTGTACTTCAACATCAACGAAAACTACAAGCTCGTCAGTCGTCGAAAGCGATAGCGATAGTGCGGTATCTTCAGGAGAAATCCTCGTCAGTCATGCAGCAGAGGATGAAGAGCCACCTGCTCCTCCACCTGCGCCCCTAATGTGGTCAATTACTGGTGTCGACGCAGAAGGGAACCTAGCAAATTCAAACTGCGAAGATATAGAACTTGGCGTGTGGTGGTATCCAGAGAGCGTAATATCCAGAAAGACCGCATCATCTTCCCTAGGAGGTTTGGATTATGGTATAAATGGTATTGGAGATGAGAGCAGGTTAAAAAATACATCAAGAATTTCACAGGTAGAACATCAACCAGCACCAGAACCAACACCAGTGACATTCGTAAAAGAGCCATGGATGCAAGAGTGGCAAGGAGAGAACGAGCAAGGTGAGCAGGATGAAGATGAAGATCTAGCTGATGAAGATCTAGCTAATCTAGATGATGAAGATGAAGACTATAGTACAGGTGGACGAGAGGACTTCTCATACTCAACCTCTACTAGCTCTACTAGGTCACGGGTAATCATGACCGAGAATACGTTTTGGCGGATGCAAACCAAGGGCTGTCATCGCCTCTTGGCACTAGAGATCCAGGGCGCACCACTGGAACATCCTCTGAGACTCTCGTTTCAGGTGAGTAGAAGAAGGCCGAAAGTTATGGAAGAGGAGATGGGTCGCCAGGGTCAAGAAGAAGGTCTTCTACTAGTTGATGATGGAACTTCAGCAGACCTTGATGGTGGCGAAGATGACACTCGTTCGGATCGAGCAGGAGAGCGAAAAGCAGATGACACAGACGGAGATGGTGCTTTATCGATGTTTGATAAATTTTTTGGTCCTGCAGTGAAGGCCCTTCCGACAGTAGTGGCTTCTTCTACTGAAAAAGAGGTCGAAATGTCCGACGAGCCAGATTTTTCTACCACTTCTGGACAAGCACCAGAGGAGGAGAAAAGTAGAGCAGAGCCTTCAGAGCCTTCTGTACCAACATCAGCAGCGTCAACAGCACCTGATCAAACGCCAAGGGTATCTTCGAACGACGAGACCCGCGCTTCTTCTGAGCACGGTATTGAGAAGGACCACGACCACGACACAACTTCGAATACAACTACTAGTTGTAATCCAGCTCAAAACGAGGACCACGACGAGGTGCTGCCCGCCTCAACATCGAAGCCGCTTCTATCGGATCGCGGGTTGTCCACCGACGCTTTTTGGTTTTACCTGCATAACGAGTTTGATCACACTGACAAGTCGTTCTACATTTTGGTTCGGGCGTTGTGGTTACGTCACAACCCTTTTCGACCTCAGCGTCTTCAGTCCTCACACCCTTTGCTTGACGGCGCGAAAATCCATTGGTCCACCAAATTTCCAGACCGAGGAGTCGTTCGGTACAAGGTTGCCGAATTTACTAGAAGGGCTGTGAAAATGGAAAAGCCGCGTAGTACGAACACGGCCACGACTAAAATTATGGTCAGCTTTTCTCCATCATTCTCGGCATCTTGGTCCCCGTCCCCTTTTCACTTGTATTCTCGTGAAATACAACAGGGTAAAAGGAATCAAGATGAGGGGGCTGAGATGCAACCTAGCCGACTCTAATGAAAATGCTGAAGGTGTTGAAATAGAAGACGAGAAGATGTTTTCGATTCCCTTTGTCCTTCCTGGTGATTACGCAACTACAACCTCTGGTACTGGTTCATCATCAACATCTCCTTCATTCAATGTCGATGCTGTAGTGGAGGACCTTTTGGCAAGTGGAACCGTACTCATGCGAGGACCACACGGACGTGAACCTGAACAAGAAAAAAGTCAAATGACTACTGGTGGACGTGGACGAGGGAAGCAGAAAAGTAGCAAGCATGCCTATGACCCGCAGAAAACTCCATTTTTGCACAGGTACTGGCAGAGACTGGCTGCTATCATGAAGATAAAGATGTTAGAGAAACGCAAACGGTCGTTAGTACGGGAAGAACAAGAACGTCGAAGAAATCAAATTCATTGCATTTTTAAGGACGGAAAACGGCTACCATGTGGCACTAAGGTGGACCAGGACGACGACTACAACGGTGGTAGAAGAAGGCTACTCATGGAAGATGGAAACATAGGGGCGGGTGCAAAGACGAACACATCAGCGACCACGCTTTCAGTCGCGTCCTCAACGAGGCGAACAGTTCTAGCAACAATAACGAACAACTCGAACTCAACAGATCATGAACAAGTATACCAGGGTAACCAAGTAGAGGCCTCAAGTTCTTCGGCACCAAAGGTTCCGTACTATCCTTCCACGACGGACGGTCCGTCTTCAAGCACAAGTCATGAGCCTACTTCTAGAGGAGTCGGTAAGAGTGCCCGTCCAATCGGTGGCTTACAGGATGCTTTGCATACCGGTCTCTCTTTGCTTGGATTGACGGATGAGAGTATCTCAACAAAGATCGAAATTCTTCCTGGGGTCATGGCTAATCCTGCTGCATCGAAGCCCTCTGCTGCACCCGTTGGCCGTGTTGAAGAAGGAGATAGTAATATGCAGCACGATGGCAATGGCATGGTGGAAGATAGCTCTATAGAAGAACGCCTCCAAGCGATGAATAAGAAGAGCGAAGAGGAGGTGGCCCAAGAGATTCGCCGCACTGCAGCTTATGAAACGTACAATAAGCTGTACGGCCGTCGACCGGAGGACGACTTCAATTTGGACGAAGAACCATTGGAAGTGCATGTAGGAGGCGGAAACTCGGAAGAAGATCAGAGGATGAACCACATGAAGCAAACGAATGAGATGAAAGTTGGTGCTGGTGGTGGTGGTGCTGAGGACGGGAGCAGGGTGCATCAACATATCAACCAGGATGAACAGCGAAACCCCAAAAATGTTGATCTATCTTCCCACGACGAGAAAGTGAAAGACGCACACGACGCAGGTGCAGTAGCGCCACAGACGAGCGGAGCACCTCCTCCAGAGCTTCCTGCTAGTGCAACAAGAGCCTTGCCAGTGGATCCGCATGTTGGAGAAGTAGAGCCTATTAATGATCTCTTCGAAGGGGGCGAGATTCGAGGAGTGGCGGAACACCTTGCTGTGGTAGAGCTTTTTCTCGAACAACTCGCACGCATTGAGGAAGTGGCGTCTCAATTATGTCTAAATAAACTATTGTTCACGTTAAAAGTAATTCGAAAAACTGAAATAACCGAGTAACTACTGAAAATATGGAAGATACTGAAAGAAGAGGAATGTAGTCGAGACTCTCTTACTTGTTCAGTCGGTAGCTCGCTTATTTTGAGTTTTCGAATACTTACTTAGACTTAGTAGGGCGGTCACAGCTACACTCATTAGTACAACTACGTGAATAAAATAGAACTAGAACAAGTAAGTACTTCATGTGATAAGAGTGCAACAAGCGCTAAGAATCATAGAAGAGTCTGCTTGGGAGCTCCGCGACGCGGTTAGTGAACGCATCGCGCACACACTCGAGCTTCTAGATTAAGGCTGCTCACGACAATTCGTCTTCACAGCTTATTTTCTCGTCCGTTGCTTAAGAAGTAGTACAAGAACTACAATCTTCGTGTGAGAAAATGAGCTTAGGACGATATAAAGAAGAAGAACTAGAGCTTAGGAAGATATAAAGAAGGACTACTAGTATGTCGAGCAGCTCTAACTCGAGCGAACGTATCACGACAACCGTGAGCTTTTAACGCAGAAGATTGCACCTTTGCACGACCGCTTCATGGTACTTCTGAAGAGCGCCGCACGCAAAATGACAAAAGCAGAACGGCTAGAGCACGATTTGGACTTCCTAGATGATAACGACTTTGACACAATGAGTCCAGATGTATGGCGCCACTCATTGAGAAGAAAGATAGGGGAGCGTCGTTCCTAAGTTAGAAGGGAAACGAGGAACGATATTCCCAGTATATCGAAATCGACATTCCCAAGAAGTGGCACCATTCACTAGAGCTAGACGGAGTGGAAGTACAAGATGGTATATTAACTATAAGAATAAACAGCGACACTTCTAGTGGTGGTCAGGAGCAAGAACATGTTCATCAAATAGTTGTCATAAATGGAGCTGGAGCAGGAGCTAGTCCTCCTAGTGCAGCTATTCTTGCTGGCACTCCTACTACTAGTAATGTTATGGCTCACCCTTATCCATATTCGGAAGCATCTCAGAGACGTTTTCAAGGGGAGAAACGCTCTCAGGATGAGCTTCGAGATGGATTAGGCTTAGGGTGGGCTCTAATAATGAAGTAAGCGGTCAACAAGGGGAGCCACCCTCTTCAGATGGACCAGGGTCGTTAGCTGTTGAATCGCCTTCCAACTACAGCACCAACTCAGAGGTGGACGTGGACGACAATGAGAAGGACTTGTTCCAAGTCGTTCCTCAAGATTCTGGAACGACAGGTTCAACGCGTACACCGAACACAAATGTTGACGAACAATCTACTCGCCCAGCGTTGGACCACGAGGAAGTTGTCGTGGAACAATCTACTCCAGCGTTGGACCACGAGTCGGAGGCAGGAGCAAGAAGCGGCCGGAGAGCTGATGGGATACCACCTCCAATAAATGATCCCACAGAAGTGAGGATGGCAGACACACGTCAACCAGAGCAACCGACAAGAACTTCCGCCACGCCCACAAGAACTTCGATTCAAAAGATCACTAGCAAGGCTAGTACAGATCTTCTCATGGTAGCGCTAAGACCGAACGCAGAACGGGTCCGAGTGTGGGTCGCACAAGCGAAGGACAAAGCAATTGAAGTTTCCACGTCGCGCGCTCAATTCTGGGATGATGTGGCTGAAGACGTGAAAAAACATTTCGTTGAAACCTATCGTGCCTACAGTGCCCACGCGTATGGTTCAGACGAGTGGTGTCCGCTTTCGAGTATGGGCAGCAACGAAACCTTCGGAGGAATCGGGATGCAGATTCTTGTTATGGCGTAATACTGGGCAGAGGATTTGTTTGCATGTTGGACTACGGTTTTTTTACTCACGACGTCCTCGTCCTCCCTGCATATAGTCTTGTGCGTGTCGTGAGACTAATTACCTAACAAGGCTAAAAACAGCTTGTAAAGTAAGTTTTTGTGACAAGAACGATACGACTCCACCGACTCCCGCGGCGAGTACTTGAACTTGTGTATTTGAAGAAACAAAAATCTTCTAATTTCTACGTCATATCGGCTTTCGTTTTGATGGATCTACCGGAGGAATTGCAGGAAGCGGAGAGATTCGTCCGAAACTTAGACTTCACAAGGGCTTCGACAAAAGTGGAGGTGTCAGTGTTCGAGCTGATGTTAAGGCCGCAGGCGCAGGCTTACCGTCGTCCTTCAGCTTGAGACGAAGCTGCATCTACTTTGGCCCTCTTTTCTGCTTGAAAAAGAAGGACCCAATCCCATTCCCAAGAGGGATAGGAATGATCTGATGCACAACTCATAGGAGTCGAATGTAAAAACGCGGTAGCTCTAATGATCATCCGGGCAGTTGGCGGACTCGAATCCGCACACGCACTAACAGGAAGGAAGGTGTATCTGCGAAAAGCAGAAGAACTGGTGCAACAGATAGCTCGCGTCTTTTAAGGCTTCCTCTAGTCCATCTTAAGTAGATGCATCCTGCTGGACTAGCAGGAGCTTTATTTTCAAATCCAAATTTACTTGTGACAAGGTATTCTTTGTCACTATCATGTGCTTGGTCTTGAGTTGTTGTTCTCAAAGTTACCGCAAGTAGAGCATAGTAGTACTGTTACTTTCAAGGGACGAAAAGAGCAGGTCCAGGATCATGATTGATGAATCGCATCATGGATAAGGGCAGGCGAGGAGCTCTAAGTCTTTGACACGCCGAGCGGACTGCCCTTCTCGCGAGTGAGGCTGGGCAGCGGGCTGCCTGTGCTTGACGACAACCCGACTATTCTGTCCGAGATAGGGACTTTGCAGTTGGAAATGCGATATTTGAGTGACGCTACAGGTAACGCGACATATCGGGACTGGGCTGACAGTATTTAAGGGTAGGTTAAAGGTGCTTTTCTTGCCGCTTTTTATGCCTCTCCTAAGGGAGAAAGGCATAAAAAGCGGGGTAAGCGAGCACCAAAAACCTACCTCTAAAGTATACTGCATCAGTTGCACTTCGATTACTTGGAAGATTTCCGTGGCGTGTTGCTCCAGAATTGGCGTGTGGCACATCAGTTGAAGATACTTGGAATCGACACCAGTCAACACAGTGGTCTACAGTCTCAAGGTCAAGGGGTCGATTCTACTGACGCCAGCAGCAGTATCGTTGAGGAACAGATGAAACTTGTTGTTGTAGACGAAAAAGATGAAGAAAAAGTAGTACCAGTTCTAGAAAATGATTATCAGAGAAGCAAACAAGACATCAAGTCGGCGTGCGGATCACCTTCAACAGGGAAGAACGAGGACGAGAAGTGTATTGTTTCTGTCGAAGAGACTACTTCTCAGGACGAGGTTACTGCTACTACAAGAACTGAGCCAGCACCTGCTTCATCATCTTCATCAAGTCTATCTTCAGCTGTAGTTACATCTTCTTGTTCAAGAACGAGGAGTAGTACAAGCACAAGCACTTCTAGTACCACAACTACAACAAGCAGCACTACAACGACCTCCATGACAGGAGAGAGACCGGTGAAAGACCTGATGCCCTCTCAGTTCACCAACCCTCGCATTTTCCCAATGCGTGTAATGATGAATAGTCGCTTCAGTTTAGGCGGGCAGGGGGATAGCTACTACGAGTACTTACTCAAACAGTACCTGCAGGACGGGTCCGATCTGCTAGCAAAGTATATCTGGGAAACGATGCTCGACGGAATCCAAGAGTTCCTAGTGACACCGCGAAAAAAGTACCTCATCGAGCGCACGATGACAGGGCAGAATGTTGGGCAGATGGCCCATTTAGCTTGCTTTTTTCCCGGCTTGCTCCGTCTGCATGAACGACACCTGGGAAGTCGAGGTATCAAAATCAAAAAAGCGAAAGGCAGCAAGAACAAGCCGCAGACTAGTAATGACGGGGATCATAGACATGTTGGAGATGGAAGTGCAGAACAGGAACATCTTAGCGCATTAGAGGACTTGATCGAAAGAACGATGCATCATTGTTTTGACTTCTATAGCAATTCGCCAACAGGACTGGCACCAGAAGCAATCTTCGTAGACGATGATGAGGACGAGGGTGACAGCCACAGCACCGCAGCAAATGATAGAGTTGAAGTTGAAGATTCGTCATACCATAGTGGTGGTAGTAGTAGTAGTTCGATTACTCCATCTACTTCTTCAACAACAACAACTGTAGAAGATCATGTTACAAGTACCACAAAAATTCCTTCTGCTTCAGAGGATGGTCGCGAAACAAGTCATCCACGTGGTCCGCGAACGCTATACGTCCCACATGGCCTTGCGTATAGCTTGCTACGTCCGGAAACCGTGGAGTCGCTCTACTACCTGGACCACTACTTGCAGATGAAGAAGAGCAACAAGGACCACCAGGACCAGGTTCCATCAACATCATCCTCAGATTTAGAGATCACAACGGCACCAGGTTCAGACGAGAACAATGTCGCGTCGCGCGACAGGTGGCGACAACAAGCTTACTTCATTTGGACGAGCTTAAAGACGCATGCTTTTCTTATGGGCTTGTTGGGGTTTCGATTGCAGTTTCCTAAATTTTGGAAGATTTTTGCTCTTTCTTCGCAGACCACGGAGCTCGTTAATTTATTGTAGAAAGGAAGAGCAAGAACAACTACATTGTGCTGTCGCTCCACGTCCACCTCCTCTAAGCCCCTTCCCTTCCATGGATTTTGTACGGTGCCAGATGTGAGCGTGACGCAACCCCACGTCGGCCGTTCCTGTCCGATGCACACGTTTGTTTTATCGGAGACATTGCTATATCTCTATCTGACGTTCAAAGATCCAGCAAAATTATGGCTTTCTTGATCAGAGACCACTAACTTGGACTACTTGATGTAAACCTTCATTCCAAGGGAAAATATAGACGTCCTCCTAGTCAGGGAGTCATCAGCAAAGTAAGTAGATGCCTTTCAACTTCTTATTTAGGATCATGTTGCGTTTATGAAGATTAGCTTATCTAAAAACTGCGAGGTAACTGAAGTTAAACAAGCTAGAATCTACTTAGAATCCAATCAGGATTATTCAGGATGTTCTTGAATATTATCGCGTTAACTTAACAAGACCGGCGTTCTTAGAGAGTCTCTCTAACTAAGGTGATGATCTCAAACTCGTCGATTATTGGAGAAAATATACCCTTCTCCCTGGACGACTGGGTTTTCAACACAGAGGCTCATCCATTGCCACGAACGAATTGGGGAGGACGCGGCAGGGCGATATTTGAACCACGAGGACGAGGAGGGGGACGAGCAAGGAGATAAGTAAAAAATACCCGGTAATTTTTAAACAGGAAGTAGTCAGGATCAGGGGTACTACTTGTGGCTGTGGCAACATCAACACTATGACTATCTACAGACACAAACTAGTACTTCTACTTCTGCAGGAGCACTTTAATGATAGATAAGCTGCATAAGCATATTTAATGCATATGCACGGTCATGTCCGCTAGGTTCGGGCTACCGCGCATCGCCTCTTGATTGATTGATTGATTGATTGAGGGATAGAATTTTTGACATGACAACATGACAGTTACTTAGCTGCAGGTGCAGCACGACAGTCACAGTCGTGGATGTACTTAGTCTTCCAGTTCGATAGTAGAGAAGTAGATCTTGGTAATGGTTTCTTCGTATCTAGGTAAAAATAATGTGTATAGAAGTAGTCTTTCATCTCCTTACGTTCGTGGCGTGACTAGTTAATATACCAGCACCTCGTCCACCAGGACGAGTGTGTTCTGTTTTTTGCGTTCTCTGTTGTCTGTTAACCGAAAAAAACAATAGTTGTCATTGTCGAGCAGGATCTCCTGGTCCTTCTAGCCGCGACGTGAGGTCAAAAGTACAGCAGGTGCATCAAGATGTACTAACGTCGTTCTGTATCAGCTTAAGGTCGTTTGTGAACAGTACTACACGAGGTGTCGTGGAATGATGTGGAAATACTCGGTCTTCAGGAAAGAACAGCACGTGAAGAGAGGCCAATCTAGTCATGCTTTGCTCCGAGTCGTGTAGTTGTGTTCCCTTAAAAAAAATGTTGATGCTAAAATCGAGAGATGATGTTAACAATTGAGTTGAGGTCGTGACGAAGGGATGAGGAATGATTTTTCATCTTACGAGTCTACTTACTCTGTTCATGATGACTGCACGAACAAGATCTGTTCATGAGGACGAGCGTCTACTTACTCTGTCTGCTCAATTAGTTAGAGCTTGATGATGCATGTTTTCATCCTGAAGATCATATGGATGATAGTTAGTTTATGCATTCATCATAGATGAATTATGAAACTAAATTATCTCCATTGATTTTTCAACAAAAATGTGACCACAGCTTTCTCGTACACGGATACAATTGGTCTGTAAATCTTGTAGAGAAGGTTAATCCGTGTCGCCCTCACGAGATCCCCAGCATCTTCCCTGCTTTTATTTCATAACTACGACCTAGTTTTACTTGAGGTTGAGTAGCTTCCCCCGCACCCTTTTGGTGTTTTTGGATCTTTTTCCACCTGGCTGCACCTCCAACAACTATTACAAGCTAGTTTTTGTGTATCTTTTTGTCTGCATGTATATTAGAATTAGTATTTTTACTAGATGATGAAGAACATCATGTTGTTCAAAATCAAATATAAAAGTATATTATCCGGTCGTGATATTGATTTGTTGTAGTTCGAAGTCGCAAACGAACTGCTTCCAGACAGTTGCTCTCTAAATACTTTAACCTCTTGGTCTTGTTATTTTGTAGTTGATGAAGGTTTATCTCTATATTTTTCCTTTGTTCTATTCCTTTAAGAAATAGTAGAAGTACCTTCCACCCAGTTCCAACTTTCTTTATTCCACTTGTGCTGTGAAATCATTGCGGGCCTTGTGTGATGTCTAGTCTTGGTGTAGAAAAATAGAATGAGTATGCGCTTGATAATCTACTTACAACATATGAATGATGAAGAGGATGAACATGGACATGCGCGCAGATTTTAAGCTCTGATTTCCTTTCAACATGCCACGAGGGTTATCAAACGCACCAAAGCGCATACCCTCATACAACAACAGTAACAACATGTTGTTAAGGCTTCCCCTAATCCATCTCTGTAGGCATCCCCCAAGCGTATGCGCCCTAATACAAGGGACACACTGACGCATATGCTTGAGGCGGAATTCCCACAGGGATGAATAAGGGAGAGGTCTAATATTGACGGCTCCTAACGGCTCGGGTCCTGGCTCGGGGCTGGGGCGGGGCATAGTGCCGTCGTCGCCGGCGGTGCTGCATCACCACAAGGAGGAAGCGAAGGCAGATCACGCGAAAAGCAAGATCACGATGCGGGCCGCGGATCCCTCCAAGCAAACCCGAATTCGATTGCCCAAGCATCAATCGCGACTAAAAGAAATTCTCCCATGTTAAGAATTTTTATATTTCTCAACAACCTTGTTGCATCCTGCTTCACAAGAACTCCCATAATCTTCCTTGACAACTGAAGAATATTTTCCAATGGGAAATAAGGGGTCAAGAAGGATCCTCAGGATGATCTGAAGAATCTTGTCCGCAATGGCGGAACCACCTCTAATGATGGATCCACCCGAAAAAGAAGAAGATTTCCTTGGCGGTCTTTCGCCGTCTCTTTTCGATCCTGAACACGAGATACGGCAGTACCGAGACCCGTGGTGAGATCCCGACGTTGCACTTCGTGCGCGCGATGCAGCGTCTCTCGATCATCATCGGCGACAAGAAAATCGCGCAGTCTTTGAAATCCTACGACCAAGATGGCAGCGGAACCGTGGGATGGTGGGAGTTCGTCGCTGCGTGGAACGGCAACAGCTACGAGATCGAGCACACACTCACGGAAAGAACTTATTTGACGCTAGATGATCAAACAAGCAGCACAGGTACTACATCAGGACTTTTAATACTAGTATCAATCTACTAGAAGTACCACGTACTATCTTCAATCTAGAGGTTGTACCACCACGAGTAGTGACAATATTGATTTCCCTCATGTAGTACTTCTATCAGAGCAATTTATAAGGTTTCACAGCTCGCATGGCATGAAGTGCATGGATCCCATGGAGTAGCATGGAGCTAAAGGGGGAGCCTCTTGCGCCCCTTAAAGCTCTGCGCTCCATGCTACTCCGTGCGCCATGCGTGCTATAAGCTACTCCGTTCTATCTCTATGTCTATCCTTCTCGGTGGAGGTCTTCAGCCCCGCCATCGTCCCGAGGAGTGATAGCCGCGTTATTCTTACTTGCAAAGTGAAGCTTTACTATCATCCCTGTTTTTGAAGTGTCCACCAGCACAATTTAAAACTTCACTACATCAACAACAGTTGGTTTCTACGTCTCCACGATTTCATTGGGTATGATTATTTTATCTTCTGCCTCCTTCGTACTGGCGACGCTCCCCAGTATGATGACTCAGCGAGAGGGCTGCGGCATGGACAGGTGCATGGCCAGCGGTGCGGGCTCCTACACATCCAATTCTATGATCGACTACTGCAAGGAAGAGTGCGTGCCGCGACAACCGGAAATATTTGGCGCTTTAGAGGTTGTGTGCGTCATCGTCTTCTCTATGGAGTATTTCGGACGCCTACTCACCTGCTGGGCAGTGCGACAAGAATTCCAAAACGATGAAATACTGGTACTAATACACTTATATATAATATCATCTATTTTTAATGGCTCAAGGGTATTTTTTGTTACTACAAGCTTTGTTTTGAGTTATATTGTTAACTAAGTTTTTACCTCCAATAGAGCAAACTGCTACTTTTAATGGAGGTGATGTTGATGATGTGAAGATCATTTCTCCACTTTCTTACTTGGTGCTTGTGCGGCTTCTTGGCTGTGTCCACCAGGTGAGTTCGTTTCTCCTGTGCTCGTCTCGACATGACGACCCCGACCGAAAAGAGACCAAAAATCATACTGGGTTTTTGGGTTTTTTTCGGCCGTCCAAAACAGAAGAGCGTACAACTAAATCTTAAAGTCTCAAGCTCCACCCTTAGGGGTGGAGGCTTCAATTTTGAGCTCCTCTCTGATGTCGAGAGGCCTGCCTTCCAACCTCAACTTCCACACTGCGATTAAGTACACGACAATCGATGGACGACATGGATAGTATCTTCCTGATAAATTTTCATAGAATAGAAGATTGGTATATAATCTTACGCTATCCTCGTCTAAAAACAAAAACAACAACAATATTACTTAAATAGTATTAACCTCCACGATATCAGATCGACATGATTTTGGGCGACCAAAGTCTGCGTAGCAGAGTGAAGCGGGAGAGAGTAACGGACTTTTTGCTCCAGCCACCTAACGTAGTGGATTTCTTGGCCATCCTCCCGTTTTACATCGAGTCCGTGGCCGGGCAGAATTCTCTGGAGGGCAGCGTGGTTCTTCGCGTCATCCGCCTAGTCCGTTTGGTGCGCTTGATGAAGACGGTAAAGTATTTTGAGCAATTGAGGATCATGGGCCGCGTTATCCATATGGCTCTCCCCGGTTTGACCATGCTCTTTTTTTATCTGTGCCTGCTCATCGTGTTCGCGGGCTCGCTGGTGTACCACGCGGAAGTCGGAGAATGGAATCCGGAAACGAACGTGTGGGAAAGGTGGAACTGGCAAAAGAGTGAGTACGAAAGCACGCCCTTTACCAGTATTCCGCAATCTTTTTGGTGGACAGTGGTCACTCTGACGACCGTAGGATACGGCGACATGGTGCCGACCTCCCTCGCAGGACAACTAGTCGGAACCATCACCATCTTCTGTGGAGTTCTGGTACTAAAATTTAACGATTTATATTATAATTATATTGTTATGCAGCATAATGCTCATGAGTCCCTTGTATCACTATAAGTACGTAGTGTAAACAAGATCATAAAAAAGTTGTAGTGAGCTTTCATCGCTGTAGTTAAGTATAATTCTGTCCTTCTAAGTGGTAAATGATGTTGTATTTGGATGAGGTAGTATCACCATCTTCATCATCTTCTGCGGAGTTCCATTTATGATGATTCAGCATGGATACAACATGTACTTTCTTCAGAGTTGTTCACTTTCTCTTCCAAGAATCACTTCTATTTCATCACTTCTGCCACCAGGTGTTGGCGATGCCTATCAGTGTCCTGAGTTCCAGTTTTGGTGAGACGTGGCGCGAGTGGCACGAGGAGCGTCGACTTTCTGCTGCACACGAGGCCGAGGAAAGGGAGGCAATCGAGGCTGCACTATCCTTCCGCGACCCAATCGCGCAATTCCACAAAGTAGCCATAGACATCTTCGATGAGGACGACCACGGCGACCACGACTTTCTCGGAGAGTGCGACATACATTGGGAGGATATAGGGACCGGACCATGGGAAATTGGGAAACATGGAGCGGGGAGAAGCTATTTGTATCGGGACCTCAACCTCGCTCTAGTCTCAAACGACTACAAGATCGTGGGGACCAAAAGAAAACTCATTACCGGCACCATAGACGTGCGGGTGTGGTGGGAGCCGAAGAAGCCTGAAAACGCAGAGAGTGGAGAGGTAAAATTTAAATGTAGTAGAACTTCTTCTAAGTAAGTAGTAGAGCTACAACGATTAATACTAATATTTATTACTAGACTTAGTAGCCTCCTCCTAACACGACATACTACTTTTAAGTAAATTTAATAGACCAGAAGTTGTAGTTTAGTTCTTTCGTACTAGAAGAATTTGGATTCTCATTTTTGATGCTTTAGTTTGGTCTGTAGTGGTCATTAGCGAGCTGCGGATTGATTTTGATGTATAATCTGACTCCGCGTCGGAGACGAAGGTTTTCATTCTTTCGCTCGCATTATTTTTATTACGAAAAATTTAGATGAAGAAGATGAAGTACTTTTACCAGCGCAAAAGGAATAGCACTTCTCCTACTGCATGAGCTTCTTCTACCAACGCCTATCATCTACATGATTTTTATCCACAACGACTTCAAGTACTTCTAGTGGTCTTCCAACAACACCTCGTGAAACGACTACTTGCACAAATCAATTTACGATCATTCCCATTCCCCTACTTTCATCTCCCCATCGCGACCGCAATCGTCTAGAAAACCATCATTACAGGAAGCGAAAGCAATAGTTCCTTATCACTACATGGGGCATGACTTACATCCCGGGACGTTGCACGTGAAGCTGGTGCGTGGACGAGGTCTAAGAAACGCCGACGATACCTGGTGGGACTGGGTTATTACAAGGCTAGGCATTGAAAAACCCGGCAGATCGGATCCATATGCACGGCTTACGTATTGGCCATTCTTACCGAGTACACAGGGAATCATCGAGGATATGACCGCTAGAACCAAGACCATATCAAACACCTTAGACCCCGTATGGGATCAAGGTACTGCTTGTTTCCTTTTGCTTGTAGTTTCAGTTTCACATAAGTACTACTACATCATGATCCGTTTATTTTTGATCTCTTCTGATAAGTGTTGAAGAACAGGCCACCGCCTAAACCACTAAGCCAACTGCGCAGTTGGCTTAGTGGTTTAGGCGTTGGCCTGTTCACTTATCATCTTCCTTTATTTTTGCTCCTACTTGTGCTGCTTGTCCTTCTAAACCTCAAGCAGAAAAGCAAAAACCATCTTGATCTTACTTGTATCGAAGACCAGTCAGGGAGTAGTACTGTTCCAACATTAGAAGATACGTCATTGATGGTACATTTATTAGACTTAATTTTACTAGAAGAAGAAGTTGAGTTTCAATTTCTTGTGCATCTTCCATGAAAAATCATAAACCTCCATAGCTTAGTGGTTAGGTTAGGTTATGGATCCTGCACAACGAGCCCCACCGGCACCTGATAGTCAAATAATCGAAAACTGAAAATAACTGAGTTACCGACCGAAATAAGGGACGTAGTTTCGAAAGGCTACTCTTCCTTCTTCAGTATCTTGGTTATTCTCGTCTGTTGCTCGGTTATTTCAGTTTTTCGAGTAAGAATAACGACCCGATCGCCTCGCACGTGAATAACGCTAACTGCTCTTAAATAACAGAATTTGCGTTGGTTTATTCCTGGAACCCGGATGACCTTGCGCATCTGGAAGCCGCTGCGTTGGAGGATGCGGACCAGGCCAGCCAGGTGAGTGGTCCTCAGATGGCTTCCACGCGCGTGAGTGGGCAAACCGCGGACCCCACGGGGTATGGGGGAGTGCCGCGAGCGGGCGGCTTCGGGGCAGCAGGAGGAGGTGGCGCCTCGCAAGTGGATTTAGTTTTTCAGGCAGACATGATCTCGTTTCGGAACGACTTTTACCTGTACAGAGAAAAAGCACTGGCAATGCAACAGGAGCACTTAGAGGAGCTCTTTTTAGTGAAAAAGCAGCTCAGTGAATTGAGGGACGGGATCGAACATCTGAATTTGAAGGCGCTCACCGGCTCGACCAATTTCTCGTCTCCAGCGGCGCTAAGCCACACCTACCACGGAGGCGGCGGGGGGGGGAGTACGGGCGCGGCGCTGGACCACCCTACTTCCATGATAATGCCTGCGCCCTCGACAAGAGGCGGCAGCAAGTCAGACCACTACGAGCAGCAAAATTATAACCTCGCTTCATCCAACGGAGGCGTCGGGGAAACCTCGAATCATCACGTAGTGCGCACCAGCTCGAGCACTAGCAACGGCGCGAGCCAAATAGACAACGATGGTACTATGGTACTGAACACCAGTTATAGCAATAACAGTATGATCAACGGAGGAGCAGGTGCTGCACCAGTAGGTCCAGGAGGAATGGGTAACCAGGGGCACCAGGGCATGCAGATGCACAATCTTCCCGGTGCGGTCAACGTAACAGGAGTTCCGACTAGAGTCATCGGACAGGATTTGGGAGGTACTGGGGGGAACCTGAGAGAACGGCAAATCCAACAATACCAGCAGTACGCAAATAACCAGCCATCAGAAGATACTGGCGGGCAGCCCTATTGGAATGGACTCGGACTTTGAGAAGAAAAAGTAGGAGTTTGTTGAGTCCTCGATCTCTCTGCATGCTCTGCCTCTTTCGTCCACTAGATTAGGCAGCACTTCTCAATCTCAAGATATTAGGGTCGTTTATGTACTACTTGTTCACTTTGCAGCTTTTGGTCGTGTTGCAACATCTTTGTTAGAAGTACTAACGACGTACACTATTACTAGAAGATCGCTTCTAAGAGTATCTTTATGTTGTGCAACTTCTAGCAGGAAAATGCACAAGAACATGGACTGGGTGCCTTCCACCTATCAAAATTTTCTTTGTAAATGGCATCGGCTATCGATGTTGTTGATCCCATAAAGAACGTCGCTGCTGAAGTAGTAGGTAGAGGTACTCTGCAGCTTTAATATTTATTTTTGGTAATTTTTTTACCTGCTCTGCTAGTTCTACTGCTCTTTCCCTTGTTTTTATTATTAGATGGTGGTGGACTCCTCTAATTGATTAGCTTCATGTTGAATAACGTCGAGTGATCTAGTTGTTGTAGTTGAAGAACTGAGGGTGTGCGAGAGTATCGTCTACTAAGTAGTTACAACCTCGGACGAGTCATCACGTAGTTGTTAGCAATGGGTATGGGACCACGTGGAGCAATATTTTTTATAAGCAATACTAGGTAAAAATAAATATGAACATGAACATCAATGTGTATGTGTCAGTCTGTGTGTGACAGACAACATATAGTTCTACGGCATCACCCACAACTACCACAACCAGATATGTGTATGGAGTGTGTAAGTGACTCCTTCTTATGTATACAACAAGTGTTAGTGTAGTAAAGAAACGGCCATATTATAAATCTATTGCAACGGATCTTCAATCCCAGACTGTCCTTTACCTTTTAAGTAATATGTTTTTAGGAGTAGTAAGCTGTACTTGTAACAAGAACGTTGTAACAAGATTGATGTTGTGTAGAAGAACTACACCGTGTTAGTTCGAACCCTTTTTAGTTGTGCTTGTAACTAACATACTGAATCAGGTGTGACAAAGAAGAATTATCATGTCATGATGTCATCACCTAGTACTACTATCAAAATTCAACGAACTACGAACTGTCTTCATTGTATAGTACGTACTAGAACTAGATGAACAAGCTCAAGAACTTCTCCCGACTGGTGTGTTGTATCTTTATAAATATATAGGATACGACAGCATATCTTCAGGGTCGTTCTTACTTAGAAGTCTTACTAGTTCGGAGCGAGAATCTCGGAAATAGTAGGTACGACTACGAAGCTTTGTGTTAAAATGATGCAGCAAGTAACGAGATCATCGTCACGACTTGTTCTACTCACCACGACATTTACACGAGACCAATATAATCATACCAAGAAGAACACTTTATGAATTCTTGTTCTTGTAACGAGACCACCAAGATTTGACTCACGACACGACATGATAGCAGAGGACTCATATTAGACATGCTCAATCTTCGAAGACTTTCGAATTATTATACTTACATACTTACACACACGAACAACAATTCAAATGATCATGATGCCAACGAATCCAATCTGTATCTGTGGTCTTCTTCAAAGAAGATGACGACAGCTTGAACTTTGACAATTACACCACAGATTCAGATAAGGACAAGGTTTTATTTGCCACAAAAAGTCGTTGTGTTCTTCATCATCATCATCATCTTCAGGCCTGCTCGTCAACAACTTCTTCGACAACGACTTCTTCTACGTCTTTCGTCAAGTCACGCGCGGTGCGGTGAGTATGGCAGAGGCGCGCCTGCGAGGAGAGGGAGGACTACCACCACGAAAAGAGTTAAGGGAAACTAATAACTATCTATCATTTCTACAATTCTCTGGCCCACCAGCTAGTGCGGGGGCCAAGGTGCGAGGGCGGAGGGTGTAGTCTTGTCGCTAATCCGACGACAATCAAACACCTGGGCGCAGCGAAGTCAGCGAGTTATTCATTATAGTATAAGTATTTATTTCAAGCTCAACCTCAAAGACTGACCACAAACTACACAAAGTTTGAGTGTCGTGACCGTGAGTGTGAAAATGAACAAAATTTACCAAGTTGTGGCCAGGCTTAAACACATTGTACTTAGCCGGGTGTTGGTCCTGGTCTCTTACCTTTTCTAGGGGAGAAGGTCATGATTAAGTAAACGCGGACGCGCCACCTCACTTTGTCTTGTTTCTACGAGAGAGTGAGGGTTTCACTCTTTCTTGCTGGAAGTCGGCTGTCATGATCGCTCTACTAGTTCCTCCAGTCTGCTCCAAGAAACTGTGCCGCTCAACAGCCGACAGAGTACTTAGTCGTCCGGTGCCTGTTTCTTTCATGGTGATGATGATCATGATGATGATGGTGATCTTGTACCGAGCAAGGGGCAGAATTTGTACCCAGCAAAGGAACTGTCCCGCTGTTTCGTCCCCACAAGGACGCTTGAGGCTTCATCTGTGCCGTTTCACTCGCTGACTCGCCTCACGCAAGAGTCCTCGTTCACTCTCCTGCGTACTCCATGATCACCCTAGTAGAGTCGTACCGACGAGGAGCGTGGGATAGCAGTACCGAGTAGAAGTTGATTTCCTAGGTAGTTCCTTTATTTAGGGGAATACAACTTCATTTCTCGAGGACAATGAAAGACAATAAATCTTCTCGCGTCACAACATGACTCCTTGTAGCGTAGTAATAGGTTGCAGAACAAATGGTCTTTTTCGAAGGAACACATTAGCCGATACTATTCCTTTTTTGACAGACGTCGCGATCGCGAATGTACCATTCTCCAGATCCGTGGAGGCATGTGCAGCTTGCGGACAGAGTAGATTTAGATTTAGAAAGGCACCCGCCTCAGCGTCAGCCCTGCGCATTGAGCACCGAGTCCTGGTACTAATGACAGAAAGTAGAAGCACAGTGAAGCCGATTTTCGAAGCCAACTGCCCTGCTTCAGCTTCACGTAGTTTGCGTCAGTATTGTGAATTCATCGACATCACTGACAGTGTAATATATTTTTAGCAGTTGTTCTTGGAAAAGTTGTTCGTAGAAAAATGTTTTTTTGAATTTTTAATTATGATTACTGAAGATGGCCTTGGCCCATGTTAAATATTAGTTTTAGTATTAAGTACCCTGCTTATTTATTTGCAAGAAGAAGGCAGATTTACATTTACTGCTCATATAAATTTATATAGTTCTAGTCCTTGATTTGAGTAGGGGTTGTAATACAACGAAGTTTATTCAAGCTTTTCCTTTCAGTGACTCCCTGCTTCGAAGAAATTGGAAATTATCAAAATTTCAGTTGCGGTGAATACATTCGATAGCCATACACATAGTTAATTCTTTGGAAAACGAAACCGCGGACGAAAACAATGCTTTACAGTTACGTAGTCGGTTTGTGGTGATGAAAAAATGGAAGAAGTTCCTTCTTCGGGTTTCCTGGAAGTGCTGGACGACGACGAGGACGACCAAAGCAATGTAAGGACATATTTTTTACTTACATGATCATTGAAAATAACGAACAGATTCCAGGTCCATGTTAATAATAAGCTTCGGAGCGAAGATGAATAACGTGGTGCTTGTTGGTCCATGCTAATAATCAAAAAATCGGAAGCCTAAGCAGGACGAGGACGTCGAACTTGATGCATTACAACTAGAAAGAGTGGATGAAGTATTACTTTTAATTTCATGCTGAAGTTCTTGGTCTACTTTAGTTTCATTAGTGCGAAGTACGCATGATCGTGGTTTTTTGAGAATATTTTTCTCCATCAGTGATGCTTATCCTTATGGGTAAACAAATGAGTGTGTTCCTTCACTGATTCAGTCAGGAAAAAAGCATTGACGTACTGTAGCAGGCATGCAATTCGTGCTTCAAGAGAACAACCTCGCTCAAAAAGGTCGAAGCTAATTCCTGACACTATAAGTAATCAATGTCGTCCAAGTAATCCACCGCAGGCGTAGTTGTTATAGAAGATGTAGTCGCTATAACAACCTCCGCTCCTGTTGTAGAGGTTGGTGTTGGTCATGGAGCATCCTCCCGCTTAATTATATATAAATATTTCTATAGGCCCTCCTTTCTGACCTACTTTTTCTTCTTGACTTGCGAAGCCGTTTCCGCTGCTGATTTCGATGGAAGAGTGGGTGCCGTTTCCGCTGCTGATTTCGATGGAAGAGTGGGTGCATCTGCATCATCTGGCGGTGGTACAGCCTCAACTTCGACCAAAACTGAAGATTCTTCTATTCCAGATGGAGACATGTTGTTTTTGGTGACGCTAGCTGTAGTTGTGCTCTTAGATGGTTCCGGAGTACTAGCATCGTCACCATCTTTTTTCTTTCCCTTTCTTGCTTTTTCAACTTCCCCGGCGTTTCGCCTTTCACGGCCAGCTTTTCGTTTCTCTTTTTCCGCTTTTTTTATTGATTTAATAATATCAGAAGTAGGTCGTCGTGAAGGAGTTGTAGAGGGAGACGCATCAGCAGCACCTGCAGCAGCATCAGTGTCTATTTCACCGGGAGCATTGGCAATTCGCTGAGCCCCATCCTGCTCAGGGATCAAGGTAATCGAAGTAATACTGGGTCTATTATCCTCGTCCTCGCGGACTAGTAAAACATCAATAGTCTGCTCGTCTATGATATTAGCTCTTGTTGTTGTCGTCTCATGAAGGTCTTCTCCCATGATCATAGACTTCTTGCCTCCTGCAGCAGCCGCGTCAGGAAGCGTCCTCGCTGTAGCTGCTTTGACCGGCGTTGATCGAGAAGAGCGGTGACTTCGTCGTGATGATTTCTTCGAGTAGTTGGGACGAGTTTCTACTGCTTCAACATCTTCTACTCCTTCTTGTTCTACAACTCTATTTGGAGTTACACTCATCATCTTGATCTTGCTGCGCACGCTTTTGCTTTTCACTTGTTTCCGTTTCGCTATATAATTCGCTATATCTTCCTCTTCTTCATCGGGTTCTTGCTTCCGGTGGTGATTAGATGAAGACAACAACAAAAATCCTCTTAAGAAAAATTCTTCGCTAAAGATAGTATCTTCATGCTTCGCGTCCGCTAAGTCTAATATCTTCGCCACGATTTGGCAAGAACTGCTTCTTCTCTCATCATATAATCTAGTATGAGTGGTCGTGGAGCAGACATAACTAGATAAAAAACCAAAACCGAATATCAATATTGTAGATTTTAGCCGTACTATCATGACCACTATCTTCTTGTTCTTGCGCTAGTACAGGTGAAGACGTGGGCTCCGGATCATTCCACTTGTCCTCCGCTTGTTCATCGAACGCTCTTGTTAGACTTTAGCCGTACATCAATGGACACAGCAGCTACAGGTTCGTTCGTTGTACTACGTTGTACACGGAAGATTTATACATCTCACTCACACTCTACGTCCACATCAGGAGATAGAATATAAATTTACTAGTACATCTTCATCAGAAGAGTTTTCTAAGTAACGAGCAGTAGAAATTAGTACACCAAGTACTCTAAAAAGTACCTGATCAAGAACAGGAATTCTACTTCTACTTGTACTTCTATCAAAGAAGAATGAGAATCCGAGATAAAGATGGAACAGTATATAAGCCTCGAGTTTGTCGTGTCGTGGGGCCTTGCCATGGTTGACGAGTCGGCCCTTGACCAGCTGGCGGGTAGTTGTCCTCTGCTCTACTAGGATCGCCTAAACCCTGGTCTGCATCTACTGAGCCCATTATCCTCGCGGTCCTCGGGTTGTACACCGGTTTTGAGTCGTCTTCATCTAGACCCATAGGAGAGTAAGGCTCAGACTTCAAGAGAGACGTGTTGCGGATCCTCACTCCAGCGTCCCTCGTGACGGGACTGTCCTCGCCCATCTTTCTTAGACCTCCAAGACTGTACTTGTAGTAAATTAATACAGAACAAGTTGTTATTCGAAACTAGTACTGAACTGCGACTAGAAGGGCTCGCCGATTTTTACTTCAAGTGTAGGTACTACTTACCTAATTTGATGGTAAGAGCATACAGGCACTGAGAAGCGCACATCATGTCTTCTTGCTTTCCAATGAATATGATCAAAATCAGGTTTTTACCAAATACCGGAACCATTCAACATGTACAGAGCATACTACAGGTACACAAGAGCCTAGTACACGTACAGCACAAAAGAGCAGCAAACACGTACATAGGTAAGACTACAAACGACCGCCATAAAGGGGGAGCTGAAAGCCCAACAGAGCTTCTATTGGACCACATAGAGACTGAACGATCAGTCTTTAGGGATCCAACGCTAAAACGCCGTTCTCCAGCGTCAGATAGACATGAGTCAAACCGGGATTAGAGCTAGTAGTACCGCGTGTGCACCTTCGTCTTCCTTGAGCGTCAACAGGTCTTTAAATCCTTGGAGGCTTGGCTTCTCGTCTTTTTCGAGTAGAAAAAGAACCATTTATTTTCAAGGACCACATGGACAGGAGTTTTATGGACAACATGCACATGCTTTAGCGGAAGGAGCCTTAACGTGACGAGTCAAACCGTGACGTGTCAAGGCGGCCGCCATGATCTAAGCTGGATCTCGTCACATTCGACACCTCCCTGGGTGGTCCCGCACTCGGTAGCGATCGCGGCGCGCGATAAAGCAATACGGCACGGATTAGAACAAGAGTAAAGACGAGATTATTTTCATCGTCTCACGACCTTCATCTCGGAACTATGGGAGAATGATCCATCTTTTTGAAAATTATGATCCACATTCTGGGTCCTCTTGGTCTACTGTGGAAGTTTCTGTTTCATCTCCACCCTCACACTTATAAGTAGAGAGTGAGACTGAGACAAGAAGAAGGCCACATCAAGTACTTCTATGTACGCTTCTTGATGTTCTTCTGAAGATAGATTTCCGGTTTCGATTTAATACTCCACAGGAGGCCATAATAAGCCACTCGCGATCAATGCCAGACCTATCAGCGCGCCCACGATAACTATAAACATGGGATCACTGTACATATCGGCGCTCTCTGAGCCAGTGGCGTCACTAATACCCGGCGCACATATATGAAACCGAAATCCATTATCATTATCTTCACTCTAGTCACTACTTGAGTAGATTGAGAAGCTTGAGAATGATAACAGACTTTGGGCTCATAACTACCGCCGCTGACCGCCGTTGTCGTGGTAGTCACACTAGGTACAACCTCCATATTTGCACTGAGCAATGCCGACTTAGAATAAAGGGAGTGAATACTCTACTAGGTCTCGGTCCTGAGTGAATACTACTACCCGGAGTGAATACTACTACCCGAAGGGAATACAACTACTACCCGGAGTGAAAAATACTACTACCCGGAGTGAATACTACCACTTCTCTGTCCATGATCTCCCCTGGTCATCATCTCGGCATGTATCTTTTTTGTATTTTCTTATGTGAAAAAAGTAGAGCATAATTGTCGCGGGTATTTTTGTCTCTAGGTCCACCGCGACGACCTCACGTCCTGCAGGCATGTATGACGCGCTTCGAGCTAAAAACTCTGCCGAGTTGGCAGCCTTTGCCAACACAAGCGGAACCTCCCTGGCTTTGCTCACAATTTCATAGGAAATCCCCAGAGGCGTAGTCGATCCACCTGATAAGAGGGTGGTTTGTTCTTTAAGAGGGTTGTCCACCTGGTGATGATCAATCGCCAGCGTTGTGTTGGCTAATCATCATGAGAGTCGTGCTGGTGCTCATCTAGAAATAGTAAGTAATTAGGCGGCTGAGACTCAGTCTACGTGGTCTACCTGTACTAGAAATTGAGACTCAGTTGTCTCCTTCTTAGTGCAGAAAACCAGAAATACACATACACTGTCGTTGGTTTTGGTACTTACTCCACTGGGCGGCGCCGTTGCTAGGAGTTTCCTTGATGCAGGCAAAAGGTTGTTCTCAAGCCTCGCGGACGCGACTATTTTAACCATTTCCGCTGCAAGTTCCAGTATGCTTGCCATCGTAGCCTCCACTCCTGCTTTTTCCGCCGCACAGTTTGCATCTTCTATGAGGCTTAGAGGTCCCCTCTGGATGAGCCTTACGGCATTACGACCTATGGCGGCACTGATTGAGAACGAGGAGAGGGAATGCCGTCTCCGAGAGGGAATCACTACATGAGGAGACGACATACCACTGTCGACGCTCTTAATCAGTGTGAGTCTTAAAAGTGCGTTTGCGTCGGTGCCCAGGTCACAGGTAGAGTTGGACGACACAGACAGCTCAATCTTCATGCTTACGACCACGGTCGCATTCTGACTCGCATAGGGTGACGGCGGCTCACATGCTGATAAATTAGTTGGACTGGGAGTATTCGGCGGCAAGAACGTCGTGGCAGGAGCTGCGACCGTCGTTGATGCTGTGGTCGTCGTTGATGTTGTGGTCGTCGTAGCAGCAGACGCAATGCGCAGCTGAGTACCGGTTGAGCTTTCTACAAGGACAAGACTACCTGTTGCATCGCACGCTAGCGTAACGGCAGCTGCACTGTCAATTGTCACTTCCGAAGCCGTTCCAAATGTAGATGACTTCACTAAGCGGTAACCCTGGGACTTCGCTGTATTGCTGAGTGCGCCGTCCTCGCTACACGCGTACGTAGTTAGAAGGGCGGGAAGACCATGACGATTACCAAGAAAATTCTGTACCTGTAGTTATATCGACTCAATTGTTCCAATTTTGTCTTGACGAAACATATGCTCTTTGAAGAGCTGTTTTTCAACTTGTAAATAAATATTTAAAAATAGGTATTCAGATGCAATTGCAAACCCCCTCTCTGCTACGTCCTCTAAGAAATCATGGTGCTATTGTCCCCTCCAGGACAGCACACAAGCCTTAACATACTCCCTGTCGCGATCGCAACCGCCGGGTGCGGTAGTGTTTTACAGACAGTGGAAATGACGAGCCACCCCGCGTCGAAGACACTTTGGAGCTCTGTCCCCATGCTGCATGTGGGTGCTACCAGAAGCGGACTCGTACCCGCTGAGCCAATGTATGGAGTCGGGCCATCTGCAGTGCACTCGTACCGTATTGCGGTTCGGTCTGTGTGCAGAGCGATTGCCACCAGTGCTGACGCCCTCGCAGAAAGAGCAGCCGAAGTGATGCCACCAAAAAAATAGAGCATATTGGATTAAAAGTTGATGAAGCAGCTCATTTCCCCGATCCAATGCCGAGGAGGACGTCGTCACAACTAAGTTTTGGAAAACGGCTTGTACTACTAGAAATGAAAATATGCTTCAGCAGCTGTCTTAACTCGAGTCTTCCGCTGCAAAGGTTGGCGCAGTTGTGCACCGCTCTCCAGTGCTACCTCCTGGCACCGGATATATAAGAGCCTCAGCGCACTTGCTTGCGGGTCCGTAGACTGCGAAGTCCAAGCTGGAGTGACAGGTTCGCACTACACGTGGATTCGAGTACACTCTTTCCCTGTATTAGAGCGACTCCAATGTTGATGGAGTTCTTCATTCCAAACGGGTCAGCTATTAAATGTTGATGTACTAGTTCTTCATTCCAAATGAGAGCAAGTGAAGATGATCGATGTTCTTCTGGCTTCATTTCACTTAACGAGGTCCCTGTCGTTGGTGCTCTTCTCAATAGAATAAACTTAAACAACGTGTTGAGTCGCAGCTCATCTACCTCTATCAAACTTGGAGCCATAGCTGTACGTATAGGCAGGCCTAGCGGTCAAAAACGCGATACCGGTTTGACGGTCGCACATGACTCGCACATCGCCAACGCCAACCGTTGCTCCATCTACGTCTTTCAAAGAAAAAGAGCTATCACGAGTCCCAAGCCATTGCAGTTTACATTAGATGCTGGTGGTTTTACTCATAAATAACTTCATGTTTCATCGACATCGTCGTAATTAATGTCTATGAATGTGTATGTAGGTAGAAGATCTCCGACCTAGACCGTGGAACCGGAAGATAAAACTCTCTACCCTTAATTATCGGCTGCAGCAACTGGCGACACCCATTCGCACAGAAAGAAAAGGCTCCTACCTTTTGGCCGTGGCATGTGTTCGCATTCCTTCAAGTTTAGGAGTCCACGATTAGAGCAGAAGATACAACTAGTAGTACAATTTTTGCTGGAGAAAGATATTGAATTATCTTTATAACAGAGTAGTTTATAGCACGCCTGGCGCATGGAGTGCATGGAGTAGCATGGAGTGCATGGAGCGCATAGCTTTAAGGGGCGCAAGAAGCTCCCCCTTTAGCTCCATGCTACTCCATGCGATCCATGCACTCCATGCCATGCGAGCCGTGAAACCTTATAAATTGCTCTGTTATAACATGAACAAGACTAAGATGTCTAAGACGATATCCAAATCTCTAAAATTGCCTTCTTCTACAACTCATCATGTCCTCGTAACACGAAATTCGTTCCACAAGGGTCGCATGTCGCACATCTCGTTTACGAAGACTGGATACAACGACGCGCTATCTGCGGCTGGCAGCAAAGGCCTCAGGTAACCTTAGAAGCAGCGGCCAGACTAGAAAGATCCAGTTCCATTTTGATTAGGAAACTCGAAATAATGCATCGACGTCAACAACTTCTAGGAGTCATGTCATCGCTAGTTTGCTAGCACACCTACACTTCTCTTCTTGTTGAGTTCTCTGGCGACTTCGTCTCAGCCGACGAGCAGTCTGTATTTGGAGACCACGCCCTCCACCTCCATCATGTGGCGTTTCTATTCCTCATGAAAAACTGCCTTTCCCCTCTCCCATATACTTATGTGTGGATCTTCCCTGATGACACTGTTAGGAGTACCCGCCGTAGAGATTAGTCCTGCTAGGGTCCAGACAAAGGTCCAGACGATAACAGCACAGGTCGAACCATGACGGCTAGTAGAAGCAGATCCTTTATTCCATAATAATGCGTCATCCCGCTCTCTGTCTTCTCGCAGCGGTACCGCAGTTGGCTAGTGTCAGCGATGGGGACAACGAAGGATCTCCCAGAATCCCGAAATACATCCAGCGTATGTCGAGAAACATCAAAACGATAGTTTTGCCCAAATTATGAAGAGAGGCTAGGAGGTGGGCATGGACAAAACAAGTTCTTGCATTGGCGGCGGGATAAAAATAAGTGAAGATCATGGAGTAAGCCTAGTTGTACTTATATATAATTATAGGAGTAGAGATGACGCCGCGCGGCAGTCTGCACTGATAACTGTGCGAGATTAATTGTATTGATATTGTATTGTATGAAGTCGCCTTGTTTCGGCGGTGAAGTCTCCTTCTGGCGGTCGAGTAGAGTGGTCTCGATGAAGATCTACTACGACCACTGCTTCTCCTAGGTGCACGTGAGAACTAATTCCGTGGAAGATGTCATCATAACATAGTGAAAAACACGGCTTGGGATTCCAGCGGCTTGCTATAATTCGGTGCCGTCATGAGTGGCGCTACGGTGCACATGCATCTATTAGAAGAAGCGCTCCTTTAGATGTTGAAACCATCCTCCTCACCTGAGGCTAAGTGGTTTGCTTAAGTAGAATCATTCAAATCTGAAGACTCAAATAATGGTTGCTTTATCATCTTCCCGCAGGCTACTAGAAGGATAATTTCTATTATTCTTTAATATACTTTCTACTTCTACAGCCTGAGGACTGTGCCTTAATGCCAGATGCAAGCGTAGTGGTTCCCGGGCAGGCGTCCTTGACAGTGTCCGAATACTTGCCGCGCTCTTGGTACAGACCATACTCCGTCAGCGTGCATCCGGTTGACCCCGCTTCCAAGAAGTCGTCGAGGTCCGCAGCAGCTGGATTCTCTGCCACTGCCTGTTCTAGTTTTGTCGAGTTCTACGTATTAGAAGACTGCGCTAATTCCCTCCAAGCAAGAATATATATATTATACATACTGCTATTCTTGGCGAATAAAAGCACCTCCTGTATTTGTTCGTAATTAATATGCTCTAGTACTGAAACTGAAAGATGAATAAAAGCTGAGGAGCATAAGTTGCGTTGTCATTTCGACATATACGCTAAGCTCCCTTGGCTTCGCTCCCGTAGTGAGCTTGGCCTTCCCGTCTAAGCCGCAGACGAGCCTGACGTCCCGAGGCTTCACTGACATCAACGTTTCGCTACCTAGTAGTAGTGGTACGTATGCTTCATGTTGTGTGGTCTATACAACTACGAAGGATTGTGTCTATACCACGAAGGAATGTTCACAACGTCGAAGGAAAAATGTTGATTGCCTCTCAGTTTTCTACACCCGCTTGCGGTACATACACCCGCTTGCACAAGAATACGAAAAAAACTACGAGTTATACAAGGGAGTAAGAGGATGAATCTGTTAGAAGTAAAGACGCAGGTTCAAAATACAGAGAGAATGCATAAGCATAAAGAAGGAGGTAGTAGAATGACCTATTGGCGTTGGAGTTTGTGGCAGCTGCACCTCGCTGCGGGTAACCAAGCGATACGTCACGTTTTCACCACTGGTTAGTGTAGCAGCATACTGAACCGACTGCCCGTCGCCATCGGCCCATGCTAGATTAGACAGGAGGAGGATCATACAATACAAGTTGTAAGCTTCTAGAACAAGATCTAGCTTCTGCTCAAGAACACCTTCGTTGAAAATCATGATCTACATCTACTTAGAAAAAGAAAGACGTAAAAACAAAATCTTAACCAAGTCCCCTTGGCACGTGAACTCCGTTTTCCTCTGGCGCATTTCGTTCGGGTGACCAACGACGCCTAACGGACTCGGCAAAACACGACACTGCTCGGGCACGTACAAAATATTCAATCCCCGAAACGCATTACATATGAAGGAGATCGATCGTCGTGGGGAAAAACTACGGAAATAGAAATTGAAAGTAATAGAGGAAACATAG
Source organism: Amoebophrya sp. A25 (assembly GCA_905178165.1). NCBI lineage: Eukaryota > Dinophyceae > Syndiniales > Amoebophryaceae > Amoebophrya > Amoebophrya sp. A25. Next base: position 910,268 of record CAJINU010000024.1, on the reverse strand, counting down.
GAGCATAAAGGCATACGCCAACGTTGTTGAGTAAAAAAACTACTAGTAATCGACTCTTCCTCGAAGGAAACAAAAATACGGAAAATTCTACTGCTCCTGCACGACTCCTGATCCTTCGAGTCTAAGATGAAAAGAATCTGAGCAACAGGCACTGATATCTAGATCTATTTGTAACTTAAATATTTAGTCGACCTTTTCAAACAGTTAGACAGACTCATTCTAAGTCGCATCTGAATGTCCCACTACTAGCCTTAAAAAAGCTAACTGGTGTGGAGGCTGCAGCATTGTCACCCGTTGTCGGTGCTTGGACCAGTGCTGTGCTCATATCGCAGGGTGAGGACAGGCCAAGGGGCACCCCCTGATACGGATCAAAACTATCCCAGTTCCCATAGTCGTACACGTAGGGCAAGAGTTATGAAGAGAGGAAAAAGTGTAGTACTCTGTAGTCATCCTTAATGAGACACTAGGTACCAAACTGCTGCTTTATAGGTTTAGACTGAGAGGGGATTCCACCGCAGCCTTGTTGTAGTAGTCGCGCCGGATTGGCAGAAGTTACAATCGGATCTCAATTTCTTGAGCAGTATGTATGACTATGAGCACACTAACAAGGCTAAGGTCAAGATTAAGGGTCCACCACACCGCGGCCAGGCCGCACCGGCTGGGAGGAATCGGGTTCGAGTACTTAGAACTACTTACTAATGAGTACACAACTAACACTTTTTTCCATGTTCATCATAAGAGTTGTTGTGCCAGCGTGGCTCCTGTGTTCTTTCGAAAATCTAGTAGGCCGTTGCCTACATCCCACAGATCTGCGACATCATATTGATTTGAACAACTATAGCGAACATTCGCGCGCGGCACTGTGTATATTAAAGGTCAGCAGTCAGTGGTCACTGATGCTGAAGGGGCAAGACCTCCTACACAACTGGCGCGTCCATCTCTTCCCCTGTTCTCTTAGGGGGTCTCCTCTTCGGTGTCAGTTGTGACCACCAATTTCCATTCACCACCAACTTCCATTCATTCGCGCCTCAAGTAGTCATCCTAGACTACTGGCAAGACGAAACAGATCCGATCAGATGAAGTTCCAGCCTTAAGTATACAGCATAGATCCCGTTCACTTTGTACCTCTCAACTCGTTCGCAACTTGGAGCAATTCCGGAGAGAAGATAGTTTTCTCGGTAGCCTCCGCAGAAGTCTTGTAGCACATTGAACTCGTCCTCGAAACAACAGCCCAGGTGATACGCCTCTCTGCGGTCGTACATAAGGTCGTATGGAAAGGCCAAAGGCTCATACCAGCGAAAGAATACTCCTCTTAGAGGAAGTAGAGGGGGCTACCGTTCTCCCCGTAGGTACTAGAGGAAATATCAACGGAGGACGACGAATCATTTCTCTGTAAGGAAGTAGGTGTTGACTCATTCAACTCAAGATCACGACCCGCAGTGTAGAATGAAGATAAGTAATTCTTTGAGAACCATGATGTTGATCTTGCTGTTACAACATATGCAACTTAGTTGAAAAAGGGGCTCTTGACCATGATGGTAGTTCTCTTTCGCATGATCATGCTAGTGCTACTTGAATCCTACTCAGAAAAGGGCACAAAGATGCGTTGAGTGCATACAAGTTGCGGTCCTGCTGGATAGCCCGTCCCGGGGGAGCCATCGGAAGTCATGGATACTGTGGGCGCCGCCTTGCATCGATTCAGCCTGAGAGACGCTGACGTGGATCCGTCAGCGACCGTGCCACCTTGAGAATCTTAGATAGAAAGAAGATGAAGTTGAAGATGTTCTACATCAAGAGGAGGTACTTACTAGCGTGAGCCTTATGGTCGTTAATATTACTTCTACGAAAAGCACTCAAGGGGTCAAAAGCATTACAATCTACATCTTCATCAGGATCAACACTGCGTGAGCCTGAGCGTTAGCGTATCAAAATGATTCTAAAAGTAAACTAGTAGTACAGGAGCTACAGTCTAGTACTTCTACCTTCTGCAGTTATGAACACGAGGACCACGAGTAAGCATGTAGATGTACTTTTGGGGCAACACTTCTGACTTATCTAATTAATATTGATATTCATATTTGCTATTGGAGAGTGTTAATGTTTTTCTTGTTTGCTGATGATCAAGATCATGCTGATGCTGCCTCCATAATATACTCCGTTAGGACATCGACTGGTCACGAGAGAAGCGTGAGGGTCAGAGTTGCATCCAGGTCCGGCGAGGACACCAAATCCAGCAAATCCAGTTATTCGTCTATTTTGTTCCTCGTCATTGCGATAGCCGACATTTGTTAGCGCTTGCCTTAATTCATCTGGGAGAGCATATTTGGCGTGCTGTATTCCCCTTAGCAAAAGCAAAAGGCTGCAGGACCAGAATGCTTCTCAAGATGAATTAGAGGAAGCCTTAAATTTGAGAGGCTCGGCCATCTCCACAGCCAGTTGTTGATGCTGAACAGGCAAAGAAATTGGCGGAGGACCAACATTTTTTTGATGTTTTACTTCTATAAAGGGCAGCCTTGCTTATGCTTCTATCATCTACATCGATCATCTAGTACAGAAGTAGAAGATAGTTGTCCTCATGCTCATAGTTCTTGGTGTACTAGCGCCGTCGTCATCGTAGCTCTTGTACTAGCGCTAGTCGTGCTGAAGATGCTGTGCCTACCGTGTCCGTTGTGGTTGTGCTATGCATTCTTGTCCTATGCCGATTCTTCGAGTCAATGTCAAGCAGGGCAGCAACAAGAAAGTACTAGATGCTCAGGTTGGTGGTATGATGGTACAACAACGAAGGCTTATCGTGGAAGTCGAATGCACTGCCGGTTGCCATGTCATGTCATGTAAACCCGAGATGCCAGCAGCATGAGTAGAGCGTGCTCTCTCATGAAGATGTCGCAATCCATGCACTTCATCAACCCCTACAAAAACGGGTCGAATTACAGACGATCGCGACGACTAGTACTGCGTTTGTTATATTTGGCAAGCAAGTCGACGTCAAGGACCACAACACAACGCTGAGAACCTGTCCTGCTGTGACGGCAGTCGCAATATCCTTATCATCGTACTAGTAGTTCCCCCGACTCTACGGCTGTTTCTAAAATCGCAAGTGAGAATGGGCGTGGACTACTTACACTTCCTGCATACTTTTTTCACCCGTTTTTTCCATCATAGTACATTGTATGAAAGTCGGTCTCAAAAATATCAAGAGAGTTAACCCAGTATGTGGAAGTAGAACAAAAAATTAAGTACTACAACATCGTGTAGCTCTATCGGCTCAACAGAACTGTTCGCGGCCAACAACCGTCAATATGGACGGCCACGCTTTCGGCTAGCAAAAAAAAATTGACACTGTGCAACGAGAAAAACCCTGGTCTAATCATTCACCGTCTCTCTGCATCTAATGCGCAATGATTGTCGTGTGCGTGCCCCCGTTCTTATTGTCATGTGCGTGCCCCCGTTCTTATTGTCATGTGCGTGCCCCCGTTCTTATTGTCATGTGCGTGCCCCCGTTCTTATTGTCATGTGCGTGCCCCCGTTCTTATTGTCATGTGCGTGCCCCCGTTCTTATTGTCATGTGCGTGCCCCCGTTCTTATTGGCACGTGCGTGCCCCCGTTCTTATTGTCACGTGCGTGCCCCCGTTCTTATTGTCATGCGCGTGCCCCCGTTCTTGTTGTCACGTGCGTACCCCATTTCTCATTGTCATGCGCGTGTCCCTGATCGCATTGTGATGTGCTTGCCTCTGTTGCAGTCATTTCTCATTCCATGATCATTACAGTCGAAGTCAATCAAATCGTTCATTTAGTCTTAGTCTTTTTAGTCACCCTGGTCAGCTTCGTGGCAAGGATATGTATCCATCCAGTCCAGTAAGTAGCTAGCAAGTCCCCAATCCGGTTTATGGATCGCAATGGGAGGTCCATTTTCATCCTGGCAATGGAAATTCGAGTCTTCGGAATGAACCATGTAGCCCCAACGACACATGGATAAACTCCGAATCTCCAACGATTGATGGTCGTGTTGACCTTCTACTTCTTCTGCTTGATCTTCTCCATCCTCCTCGAAAGCTCTTCTTGAGACGTTTCTTGGACTTCTTCTATTGTCCATCCATTCCACAAATAGCTCTTTCCGACGTGACCAGTTCGCGAGCACGTGGGCAAGTATATAGCCGCTGAGTCCTTGTGCTAGTCCGGTGAACGGGGCGAAAATTAGAAGAAGAGTTATTATTTCTGGCTAGTACTGAACCAGGTATTGTTCTCGCAAACATCAACGACCCTTGTTCTTACACCTCCTGTTCGTTTAAATTCTCTATGAAACAAACTCTTCCACTATCGGACTCTTCTCTATCAACTAATTACACCTCCTTCGTTTTATTCTCTACGCTTTACTTCTATCGCTATCCAACATGCTCTTCTAAAATGAAGCCGAGGCTTGAATAAGATCATGCAGGAAGCACTTATCAAATATTAAATCAGAATTATACCTATAATAATTCACGAAATTTATAAAGTGAACAAGAATCGAAAAGAAAAAGCTGGTATTCGCATTCCTAAGTAAACGTTGACCCCGGCTGGTATTCGCAAGGAGTGAGATTCGGGGACGTCATGTGGTGTATGGCCGAATCGCAGGTATGCGTCCACGTGTTTTTTCCGTGCCTGATGTTCTCGTGGCGCTAGAGCAGAGCCGGTATGCTCTTGTTGTAGTGCTCTGGTGTCTAGCGAGGACGCGGATAAACCAGAACTACCAACAGCAGCTTGTTCTTGAAGAAGTCTGACCTGCGTCAAAAATGCTGCAGGATTAAAGTCTTTGTATTCTTGGAACTGGATGTCCTCCAATACAGCCAGACGAGCACTTTCTTGATCGTCATCAAGCTTTCGCCGCTGCAGTTCTGCATGCGAGTCTCGATGAGCCCTAGCAAACCGTTCCTTAAAATCTCCCAAAAAAGCAGCACTCGCTGAGTCCTCTACTAAAGTAGGTCTTGGAGCAGGACCTGTAGTACCTCCTGTTGCTTCTCCTCCTCCGAGTCCGAACATGAAAAGTTGTTGATGTAATTGTCGTTCGATTTCCCCTGTATGCATGTGATAGTTGTTCCGGTCATCGTCCAAGTATAACGCGCTATCTTCCTGATACCAGGGAGAAGACGAAGAGTCGGAGCATATGGCGCGCAACGGTGTCTTTCCTTGTTCTCTACTGTCGTCCACAGTTGGAAAAACTACTTTACACGACTCGCCCTCGTCTCGAACTTCTACGTCCGCCTGCGCTTTTTCTTCTTGTTCTTCATCCTTCGAAGTTGAAGATTCAACACCTGGCAGCACACGACCTAGACCTAGAGAAGCACCATTTGTCTGCTCAACCGTAGCTGGTTGTGGTTCCCTTTTCGCTATGTCTACTTTAAAAATATCCGGTTGTTCATCCCTTCTTCTTGGCACAATCATCCGAAATGAGCGTGAACTACCAAAGATATTGTGGGAGAAATAGTCCCGTCCACGGAACCAGCTTCTCGGATCTACTAATACAGGAGGAGCTCCTTGTTTCCGTAGTTCTTCTATCGCCTTGGGCGACCACGCCCGTTCGTGAACGAAACGAGACGTAATGTTTCGTATCCTGTTCAAGAGGGCAACCTCGCTAGCTTTTGCTTGTTTCCTTCCACCCTCCAATTTATTTCGACTTTGATGACCAGCACTGCCATGTGGTGGAGGACCCCCTTGTTGTACCTGCAGATACACAGACTCAAGCATCTTTGCCGGCAAAAATTCCAAAAGGTACCTTGGTGGAAATAGCTCTTGGCCGCTGATGGCGTCGAATACACGCGCTACGATTTTGCGCCAACTTTCTTTCAGGGCTGAGACAACATCCCACGAGATGAAGCTTGCGACGACGAACGAAAAATGCAACGGTGGACCGGGAAACGTTAACGCTAGTCAATCGCTATCCTTGTCGCTGGTTCGTTGAATGAGTTGCCTCGAATTGCAGCTTCCTTTTTACTTTCCCCTTCCCTTCTTCTATTAAGGAGGGCGGGAACCCACTCCCACTCAGCAGCCAACGCATTATACATAGTAAGTCCATGATACGGTTACGGAACAACAAGTAATAGTGATTGACTATCTACTATCCTTAAAAACAAGGCGAGGAAATTCTGCTGGCTGGCCGTAAGCGTGATCAGCTGCAACAGCTTCCATGGTTGCAGCAGATGGTACTCGGAATCGAGAGCCAGTACACCACCTGGGTATTCCCCGCTACTGGCCAAGCTCAGAAGTGTAACGTTAGAGCTTAACGGTAAGGAGGTTAAGGTAAAGGTAAGGCTATAAGGTAAAGGTAAGGCTATAAGGTAAAGGTAAGGTAAAGGTAAGGTTAAGGTAAAGGTACCCACATAAAAGTGAGCTCCTCTAAGAGGTTAGACTCTAGTACAACGTTATAGACTCATAGAGCTCACTTTTATCCATCCTGAGGAGGAGGACCATCCTAAAAAATACGTTTTCCCCTCGAATGGAACCCTAGATCATGGCTTAGAGAAGTCAGCCTTAACAAGGATACGAAATGGGAAGAGAAAATTGATGTTGTAGGCTTGCCGTTTGGTGATGAAGTTTGCAAAGAAGTGGCTATCGTGGTAATTGTCCAAAATGTCACGTCTCAGGTTCCAGTCTCGCTTGATCGTCACACCTAGGTCGTCAACTAATTCACGCTCCGCTTTTTCAGAGAGCGGGAAATTTGCCTCCTCGTTCGTGGGAACAGCCAAGACTCTGGCCACGCCAAGAAAGTTGCTTGTGTTTTCACGCTTTGTTCTGCTGCCGCTGCCGCTGCTCGATTCTTCAGTTGATGTACCTCGCTGCTCCTCGGAGGCTCCATGATCTTCATCGTTCGAAGCAGCATAGTCCGAAGCAGCATAGTCCGAGTCCTCACGTGGGATACGAAGCAACCGCTTTACTGAGTTATCGAGCCAATTCAGAATGAATTTGTTCACGCGCCAAAAATTCATGTCTGAGAATTCGTAAGATGCTTTGGATGCCCAAATATCCAAGGAACGATTCTTCGTCCAGGTATGGTCGTAAGGAAACGCAGACAAGTCATGGGTTTGCAGCACGGCGAAAAGGGCTTTGGGCGTTTTCATCTTCGACGGGACTTTCTGATCGTGGTTCTGACTCTGATTGATGGTCTTGCTCGTGTGGTCCTTGTGCTCGTCAGATGTCTTGTTACTCAAGGAAAGAACATCAACCCTCTCAGCAATCTTCTGACTCAAAAACGGGAGCAGTGGCACTCCAAACGGATCTTCATCATGCGTAGCTGCACTACTTTTTTTCAGTCGTGTAATCACTTGAGGGTTTTCCCAGAATTCATTGGCCAAGTCATTCTCTTCGCGCAAGCAATTGTAGCCTACCGCATGATAAAAGCCACTACAATGTGCGGGACTGCCATGCCACCAGTGCGTCGCGTTCCGTATCTCCAGCAAACGCTGCTGTGCTTCCCTTGGGCTTGCTGTTGTTCCAGGTGAAGTCTTTGATGATGAAAACGCTTGTTTCCCAAAAACTAAAGAAAAATTATCCTCCTGTGCAGTAGAAGCAGGAGGAGTAGACTCTACTGAATCCTTTTTTCTCCTGCGTGTAATTGTCCATCGAGACAACGCATGATCTTCGCTGTGGCTCTTACTGCCGCCCAAAGAGAAAAAACCTCTAGCATCCGCACGGGTGTTGTCATTGCCTCTTTCTCTGTGAAAGCTCCTGAAAAAGTGAGGCTGAGGAGCTTCATCTAGCGTCTTTGGAGGTTCACGATCAGCTTGTGAATTTGAATTGGGCATAAAACGCCTGTCCCACACAACGCCCCGGTCTCGCTCACTGCAATAGCGATTGTTCACATTCCTACGTAAATGATCGTCGTGGCTCATGACTATGAAATTCGGCTTCTTCTGTCGTCCACTCTCCTTGTAGTTGTGCATGCCTTCTTGTTGACGAGTTCTGTGTGATGTCACTTCTCCTTTATCTACTTCACGTTCACCTCCAGTATCCCCGTCACGCTCAACATTCTCAACATCCTCCCCTTCACTCTCACCAAAATTACCATCTCCGACGTCCACGCTTACGGTTATGAGCGCCTCTGCTCGACTGACATACCAGTCCCGCTTCAGTTCTTCAAATAATGCACCGTGCTCTCGACTTCGTGCGCTGCCTAGTACCTTGATGGCCAAGTAGAACTCTCTGTCTTGTAGTTTTTGTCGGGTCAGGAGTGATATGAATTCTTCAGAACAATGCTTTACTGTGGGACGACAAAACGTAGTAATATGGCTTGTTTTGTCTTCTACAACCCTTCTACTTTCCGCATCAACACTCGTTGTTGTAGTGCTCGACAGAGGACCACCACTAGCGCTAGTACCTGCGGCCGCATCAGCTACGCCGTATACGTCTGCACGGACCCCAAAGCGATCTCGATGGTATTGGAGTCTTGCACGATGGTGCTTACTCGTGAGGTAGCGTAGTTGTAAGCCAAGTTGCAGAGCGAAGAGCCCAGCGGCACCACGCATCGTAATGTCCGAACAAAAGGCTGGAACGCAGACTAGAAATTTCGAGTCGGAACTTGAAGAGTCTCTGGTTGCAGTCTTACTCTGAATGGTTCTGGTATTTGGTAACCTGAGTTCGATCCTAAGGGAAAACAAGAAGAGAACCCTTAGGATCAAATTCAGGTTACCAAATACCAGAACCATACATACTTTCATCTTCTCTACCTCCAACTTCCAGTGTCGCAGGAAACTTGAGAAGCCGACTCCATTCGTGGTCCTTCCGTTGCAATTCCCACGTTGAGCGTCTTCTAATCTGCATCGCGAACATACGACCTGTTGCCCGTTGACATTTTTCCACGTGGAAAGCTAAAGTATCGGAAACGTCTTGTTCTTGTTGCGCTTGACTCGGAGTGTCATCTTGAGCTTGACGAGCTTGAGTAGTTTGATCGTCGACATCGTTCTTTCCTAGTACATCGTGCTTTCCTTCATCGTTCTTTCCTAGTACATCGTTCTTTCCTACAACATCGTTCGTTCCTTCATCGTTCTTTCCTAGTACATCGTTCGTTCCTACAACATCGTTCGTTCCTACATGTAACTCTGTCCGTGTTGACTCTGCATCTGCTGCCAGATGCGTCTTCCCCATGCTGGTGTCAAAGTTGATGGCTCTCTGGGTTTCTCCTGTTGAACTCGAATCTGCCACATCATGCGAAGTCATCCACCTCATGTTCTTGATGGCTCTCACTTCCTCCATCAAGTCTTCTGGTGTTACCACACTAGGCAAATTTGGTTCCTCCACAAAATACCAATTCCAAATCTTCGCTGAGCATCGAGCTGTAGGCAAATAATCAGTCAGCTTTGGAATGATCGGAACGACTTGTTCTTGCTCTGCAACTGTCTCCTTGAAGATCTTGTCAAGACCTTCTTTATCTTTACAAGTTGCGCGTCCTTCTTCGCTTGTGAGGACTTTCGAGTTGCCTTTCCCTACGTCTTTCCCCTTCGGCGCTGAGTTTGCATTCACATTTTCGGACACGACGGAATCCACCACCTCCCGCTGAGCCTCCCAGACCCACGCTGTGCGGCGACGCCATATCGCAGAAAAATCGTCCTCGAATGGTGGCGGATCGACGGGCATTGCTGCTTGGAGGTAGTCGTAGAAAGAAGTTGCATATTCGTAGTTGCGACTGCTAAAGAGGTCCTCGCGTGATTCTCCTTCTTCGTCATCTTGCTCTAGCGAAGACGACAGGGAGGCGGATGTGCGGGTGGACGCGGCAGGTGCGGTGGAACTTGAGGCTGCACGGCCTCCACTCGTAGCAGCCACGCCATTTTGATCATCCTCAGCGTCTGACAAAACGTGCCCTAGAACTGTCAAACAACAGCTCGCAGCAAGCAACAATGATGAGCGAATCATCCAGGGCTTGAGACATGACTATTCTGTATTAGTTAGCAGTGAGTTAGCAATGCATTAAGATTAACTTGACAGCTTTTCAGCCTACTTGTTTCCAACGTCAATCAGGAATTGTGAACGTCAATCAGGAATGGATCACTCACGCTCATTCTTGTTCAATCGACAAAGTCAAAGTACGTCAGTTCTTAAAACCTTTTTACTCGTGATCGTTGATGTTGTTCACTTCTAGTTATTATTTCCCCTAAAGATGTTTCTTGCTTCCTCCCCCTTTTCTCCCACTCTTTTCTCTCTCTCTCAATCACTCTCCTGCTAGATGCTACTTCCTTGTCTGTAAACGGGTCACATGGAGGCAAGGATGTACTGCTAGAAATAGACTTCGATCTCTCGTCGTCAGTGTTCCTCTTCCTACAAGAACCCGTGTGAACAGCCAAACAAGCGATGTTGAAGCCTTGGTAGTTCTTGCACCTTGTTTGTCTTATTATGGGTGGAGCCAATCTAACTAGGAAAAGTAAAACAAATGAATGTAGGGAAAGGATAGAGGAGCGCAGATATTATTTTTGATCTCCAACAGGTCATCAGAGGGTCAGAGACACCGAAAATACTGTGTGACGGTGGCTGTCGCTCTTGACTTGTTAAGAGTCCAACCAGACGTTAGCGGGGATCAATTTTGTATTATTTATGTTTGAGAAAGGTGCATCAAGAATTCAACCTTCTTTTCCACTACCATCATCATCTTCCCCACTTGACGAGGACGAAACAACGCCATTAATACCCTGTTCGTCCCCTACTTCCTTAGCACCGCTGACGGCTCCAACACTGTTGTTCAGGACAAGTAGCTTTTCAGCTTTGACACCTCTGACGTCGTCGACACCCAGGTGGGGAAAATGCTGTTCCAAGTCCGCGCATGCTCGATCGAACGTTTGCCCTTCCCAGTAAACTTTCTTACACTCACCGCAACGATAGAAAATTTCTTGGTTCTCGTACACGTGTGGCATCACGTCGTCCCGCACCTCGCTTTTATCAGTGACCAACTGCCAATCTGAGGCATTGCAATCGACGCAACGGTTGCAGAAGTCTTCTGGCGACACGTGAATCTCAAAAAAATTCACCACCTCCAAGACCATCTCGATGATCTTCGGCCCGCTCTGAATCGTGTAAACATTAGGCAGAAACATCACTCCGTTCACCTTTCCTGTGGGGACTTTTCCTGGAGGTCGTTGGGCCATGCTTCCACGACCGGCACCCTCACTCGATGAGATAGCTGATGACGCGTTGACACTGCTCGAAGACGACAACGATCTCTCTTGTCCATCTAGATGTACAACTCCAACTTCATCTAGATGGACAACTTCTTGCACCATCTCTACATCTTGATCTTGGCTTGGTGTGGGAGTACTTGGACATACTTTCGTCATCATCTTGTCCTGTAGTACATCCACCGCCTGCTCTTTAGCAGCCCTATTTTCATCGTCTTTCGCCATCTTATGTCGCCGACCCATGTTCGGATCGCGCAGGAGCAACACGCGACCTGGTAGGGGACGCAGCCTGTCTGATCGGCCCTCCACTGGCAGAATGTCGATGCCAAGACCCCGAAACTTGCGAATCAGCTTACATTCCTGAGCAGAAGCGCAAAATTTGGCCCCAGACACTTCACCAGTCTCGTAGTTCTTGAAAGGATTCACAGGAAAGTCGTTAATCTTCTTGTCTACCAAAAGCGACTCAGGATCGTCCTGTCCTCTCGGAGAGGGCTTTGACGCTGTTCCTTGAAGCAATTCCGCCTGCAAGGGAGAGACGCCCTTGGGCATAGAAGGCGTAACACAGGGACCAGAGGATGATGATGATGTCGAGCTAGAAGATGTTGCACTAGTTTGATGGTGCAACATCAGGGGGCCTCCATTATTCATCTGTTGAGCATTAGTAGCTGAGGCTGAAGCTGAGCCTGCAACTGTAGATTGTAGTTTGTCGTAGAGGTCAAACAAAACTGACGCATCTCTTGCAGCATAGTGCACTTGCCTTGGAAGAAGCGGGCGACGGTCCCAGTTGGACTCGCGGACGGTTTTGTCTAGCTCTTCTCCCAAAAACTCACGTGCAAGACGCTCTAAGGAGGGCCGCTTGTTCGGAAAGAAATGGCTCTGAAGGTCTAGCCAATTAGAAGGTGCTGGCGCCTGCAAATCTCTTACTCTTGTTCTTGTTGTAATTTGATGAGTGGGTTGATGTCCTGTCCCATCGTCATGGTCGCTCTTTCCATGTTTGGCCTGGCGTTGTCTTGAGGTGGAGCGACTTCGTTTATTCTTTGACTTGTTTTTACCCTTGCCCTTACCTTTCTTTCCTGCTGCAGCCTTAGCAGCAAACCCAGGCGCTACCTCACAGGATGGTATCATTCCTGTTCGAGCATTCAAGGCTTTGAAAAGTCGCACCTCTGCTGGCTGATCAACATCTCCTTTCTTTTTAGCACCCTGTTTTCCATGCTTTCCCTGACCACACTTTTGCGTAGAGCAGCTGGTGCCATTCGCTTCAGTGCCATCAGCATTGAGCGTAAATGCTTCGATACTACCAGGCCTAATTTTTGGAGTACTCCTGGCGAGCAGACTCGCATTATTGCTTGTGTCAACATCTTCTCCTCGTTCTGCATCAATCTCCTCCTCTTCAAGGTGGATCATATCATCTGCTATCTCATGCTCTAGGTGTTGAGCAGAAGTTGTCTCCGCGGCGTGATCTTCATTTTTATCCTCATACAAGAACTCAATTTCGTCCATCAGGCCACAAATTCTTAGTCGACGCAGATCCTGGCTCGGACTGAACGCGTATACCTTGCTTGCTCTCGTTAAAGCGGCACACAGCCATCGGCGCACACGATTTCTGACGGAGGATGTTGCAGAAGATTTGGGCACACTAGTTGTACCATCTGATGTACTAGCCACACTACTGCAAGCTGCTTGCACCAGCTCTTCATTAACAGAAGTAGACGTGGCGCCACTCTTTCCATCTTCAAGGTACACCATGTCAAAGAGGAATACTTCTATAGGCTTTTGAAGAACTACAAGGTCCTCTACTTCTACCGTAGTTATTTCTCCATTTAGTACTGCCGATGGCGTTGTTGATGCAACCTGCTCTTCTGCGCGATTTCTCCTTCGTACTCCCAATTGGACAAGAGACAGGGGTCGCGGGCACCACCACTCACAATCCAGTGCCACCTCTAAGTCCGACCATGAGGCGCCACTCAGTACAGCCTCAAGCCGGTCAGGATCTTCGTGAGCCCAGAAGACTCCAGTTTCCAAAGGTTGTTGTAGTACAGGAGCTTTTGCATTTGCTATTGCTTCTGGTCGACGTCCTGCAACTCCTACTTCATCTGCTGCTTTGTCCAACATAATTTTTGAGGATAGGCCTAGTGCCGTCTTTACCTCATTACTTTCTGTTTCAGCAAAGTCACGCATTAGAATCGTCCAAACATCATCATCTCTCCACAAACCCCAGTCATGCGCGATTCTGAGCGTAGGTAGTGCGAAAAAAGCGGCGCGCTGCCACATGTGAGCGCAGTCATCTAAGAGTGATAGACCTGGAAAATTTGATATCTTGTTCTGCAGCAGCACGTCAGGATTAGGATTCTCGGCAGCTGCTAATGCAACTTCTCTGCCGAGAAGAGTCCGAAACCAACGGAGACAATCTGACTCGATGAAATCCAAAGCAGATTTTGCCTCCGAGTCTTTACCAGTACCCAAGAATCGGAACGAAGATCGCGCAGCTGTGCATGTGCTGCTCTGTGTTGATTTAGAATTTAAAAACATCTCTCCTGCTCCTCTGGAGGGACTTGTGCTAGACCTAGAAGAAGAGGACGCAGCACCTTTTCCTGTCACCACTGCTTCTGATTCTGGTACACTCCCACTCCTCGTCTCGCCAGAAAAAGCAGCTTGGACAAGTCGCAGAAAGTCGTTAATCCGACTCTCCTCTGCATATCGATCGAGAAATGCGCGTCGCGGCTTCCATCCCACCGAAACAAAAAAGAGAAGTACACTTGCCGGGGGAAGCTCAGGAGGAGGGTTTCTTGAGGCACCAGAAGCGTGAGCGTCGTCAGCACCTTCCACTAGTACTTCTGCATCTTCTTTGACCACAGCATCAAAACTGGCTGCATTCAGCGTTTTTTCAGCGAAATTGCATACTGCTGCTAGCGTTGTCGCTTTGTCTGTCGCTTTGGTCGTCTCTAGAACGCTCTGCATGACCTGAAGTAAGATTTTCACAGCTTGTTGCTGGATCGATGGGGCTTGACGACGACCGCCACTTGAATTTTTCGCAGCCCTAGCAATAGCTCCATTTGCATTGATCTTGTCGTGGTTTTTCCTTCGCTTGTTCGCAGCAGATGAGTCTTCGGGGGCATCTGTTGCTGCGCTGACGACGACATTCACATCGGATGCAGCATGGCCTGTCTCAGAAGGATTTTCAATGTTTTCTTGGATCGATATCGATTTCGTCGCTGCAGTCGCGTCCTTCTTCTCGTTTTCCTCATCCGCCGAATCCAATATCTCGCTCAGGATGTAGCACAATTCCAAAAGGGTGTAGTTTGCCGTCAGAAAAGAGCGAATGTGAGACGTAACAGCTTGCCTCTCGCGACCATCTTTACGATTGCCGCAGGCCGCCAACAGCTTTTTGACGTGCGAGGCGTCCATGATTTCATGTGTCGGTCCCAAAGACAGTATCAATACCAGTAGAGAATGAGACAGAATAAGAAAAACTACATACATGCAAAAACGGAAAGTAAAAGTATGGAACTAAGTAGCATACTGTAACATGTGATTATGGCCATGTGCTATGTGAATGTAACTACGCTTTTTACGATGATGTCAAAGACAATGACAAACTAACAAGATGTGTGAGGATAGATCAGCGTTCAACCGGGATCAGGTTACGGAACTTAACTCAAGAACGAGGGCTAGGGATATTGAAAATTAGGGCAACAATTCGCTGGACGCGGTTCTCATTAAAGACAAAGTCAAAATTGTTACTAGTAACAAATGAGCCAATCATCTTCTTCACCAAATGATTCTTGAAGTGGGTGCAACTGCAACATGGAAAATGAAGGGTGCATAAAAAAAAACTTCAACTTATCGTCTTCAGAAGCTTGCTCGTGGTGCAGGACCTACTTCAGGATCTTGTTTGCAGAAGATCAGTTGTGCGTGGACCATCTTGTTACTCTATGATCAGATGTGCATCTTTTTCTACTGAGTTGGATCTTGATGCGCTCGCATATCTCTCCTACATCGTGGCCAGGTGGATCTGGCAATAGCACTAGCAATCGCAACAGTTTAGAGTGAAACCAGAGACACTTCTCCCAATGAAGAAGTGTATCGCGTCGACCGCTCCTTTTGAGGCGTTCACATCTTCGTGTCGTCATTCTGCGGTCACAGGAAAAAGTAGATCTCTGAGAAATCACTTATACGGCTGTTCCGAAACTGCGATAGCTGGGGGGCCAAGGTCAGGGATCGATAAGTGGGAGTGGTAGGAAATCACTATTAGAATATGTTGTACAGCTCACTGAGCTGAGGTCAAGCTCATTGCGGGAGAACAAACTTCTACTGCCTTTCAACGAAACATCGATCATCTTCTTCCTCTTCATCGTCAGAGGAAAGGCCGTCATCCATATCTCCATTGAACTTTATTTGCAATGAGCTTTCCACTTCACGTAGAATCTTCTTTTTCGGCAATGGCAGCCACAACACGAAATCCTCATCTTTTGCGTTCTTCGAGGCCTTACGAAGGTGCGAGAAACTGAAGCCTGCCACGTCCTCGACGTCCTTGGCCTGTAAGTGCAAGGTTGTACTAGAAGTTGTGCTGGATTCCCCAAGTCTACTAGCAAAGGGTCTACTAGCAAGAAGCGCTGTAATATTCCTTTCGTCTGGGTTCTTCTTGGCAACGAGATCTAAAGGCGGGCTTGAGGCTGCTGCCTTCGTCCCTACAACTGAGGTAATGGCTCCCTCATTTGCGCTTCTCGAGGAGACCTCTTTCTTGACTTCTTGCCTATGAAGATGCTGAAACTGCGCGAAAGTCGGTATATTTTGAGGTGGCAGACAATTTAGCCACAGGTTCGCTAAGAAGGTTACACGCGGCTCGTCACTCATCTTTGTCTTTCTGCTTGCTTTCCCATCACGGACAGCGAATTCAACTGGGATTCCGTGCAAGAGGTTGCCTGAAAAGGCAATATGTTTTCCTTTCCGTGGATAAGATACCAAGGCACTAGAAACCTCCCTCTTGTTATCAGACCCTTTCTTCATCTTCTTCTTCGTTCTGCTGGGAGTAGACTCTTCGTGATCAAATGGCGCTTGGTCTAGCACGATCGTGGGCGCAAGAAAATTCTGTCTTTGACTCGTGGTTTTCCTGCCTCTCATGCTGCTAAGGTTCGTTTTCAAACTTGACTTCACGACTGAGAGTTCCGCTTGTGCATCTGGACCTGTTAAGTAAGTCACGGTGGCTAACCACGGGCAACGGGTTTGAGTGAAGACCTCTTTCGACTCTTTCGACGTCCTCTTTGTTCTAGTACAACTATTCTTGGTTGTAGATTCATCCTTTCCACGACCCTTTGCGTCAGAAAAATCTTGCTCCTCATCTCGATCCCAATGGAACTCCTTAGAAGCACTCTCTCCATGAGGATCTGCGACTTGTATCCACCATTCTATACCGCTTCTGGTGCGGTCCACACCTGCAGAGGCTAGTTGTCGTCCAGCTCCAGAAGATGTTGAGGACACTGACTCTGAGGGCTCTGAGTCTGATGTTTTTGTCCAATAATCAAAAACCAAATCAGCCAACTCCTCTAGCGCATTTGCAGGTTCTGCAGCAGCGGTTTTAAAGAACGAGCGGGCTCGTGGGACGTGGGGGGAAGAGTCTTCAGATGAGGTAATATTTCTGGTACTACCGCCTCCGCTCTTTTTAGCTACGACTTGAGCTCCTTCATCTTCCAATATCAGTGCACGGGCTGCGTCGAGAAGCTGCTTGCCTGGTCCGTCTTTTTCGGACGAAAGGAAACGGTCACAGGACGCCCACAAGAAATCAGCGTCCTCGCGGGCATGAGTGAAGACGCCTTTGCCCTTACTTCCACCAAGAGTTTTCTCTTTGATGACGTCAAGAGTTTTTCTCGTCTCATTTCCACCAGTGTTCATCTTCTCACTGACGCAAGGAGTCTTCAATCTAACCTTGTTGACCTTCAGCCTCTTCTCGACTGTTGACGGTTTCTTCGTGCTTTTGACTCCTGTGCCACGACTACTCGCTTTCTTGGAGTGTCCTCCAGATGAAGGAGCCTTCTTCATCACAGTCTTCATTGCTTTCGACATCCTAATCTTGATCTTGTTCTGTTGAAGTTGATTATCTATCTCGTTGTAATACTACCATGTTGTACAGCCTCGTCAACCTATCAATTCCTGAGTCGGAAGTACCAGAAGAAATTAAGTACAACAACTTAAACAACTAGTTGTAGTTGGATTTGCATCCATTTGCCATTGCCTCCATAAAAAATTATCTATGTTTATCATTTTAGTTTTCGGCTTCGTCTTGGCACGACTAGGACTAGTCAATTCGAATCAAAGAATAATCACAATGCGCACGACGTAAATCTAAAAATCTGCAAAGGCTCAGGACGTCGACCTCAGCTATGATCAGATGATCTCTGTTCTTGAAGATCTTTAGAGCGATATTCTGTTCTTGATGGGATCAAGGGATCAAAATGTCTTAGAAGGAACTGTACGAGCTTGTTGCCTATTACTTAGACGGAGTGTTGTATCTTTGCGTGTAGTCCCAACGAACACAGCGATGGCAACTGGCCACCCGGAGGATCGTTTTTTCTCGGTAACATTGATGAAAAATTTTGGATCGTTGATCGTTGTGAGTTTGAAAAAGAAAACAAGTGAGTGCTGGGGGAGCATACAGTGTTGAATATGAATGAGGGCGAATTCGATCTCTGTTCTTGCTAACGAACAGTAGATGCGAAAGTGAGCCGCTTTCTTTTAGGAGGGAGTATTCGGCGGGTAGAGTCATGTTGCAGTCTCTTTCTGTTTCTTTTGATTTGGGATAGTTTTCTGTTTTCATTATGATAAATATAATTGCTTCACCAAGAACAGCGTGTACATACTTACATCGTTTTCGTTTTCATTCTGATGTGCTCGGAAGATTAAGTTCAGGTATTACGTCTTGACAACATTTTTACGTCCTGTTGTCGATGTTCCGACCTTCTGACGCATGTCCTTTTTACGGCTGGCAGCAAGGTTCTCCACACCACTGGCAGGAATCCCAAATTGCTCGACAAAGAGACTACACAGATCCGCATCCCAGAAACCCTGTAGTAAAATCTCTTGCGGCGTTGTAAAATCTCTAGATGATGAGCCAGATGAGGCTCCTCCTGCTCCTGCATTATTTTTACTGGAAGTAGACGATGAATTGTTATTGTCGACGAGGTCAAGTACCTGTCCAGAGGTGTTGCTCACATTCGCCTTCAAGTAGGCTAGTGTTTTGCTCAGGTCAAACCCGTAGCGGTGCAAACCGTAGATCAAAGTGCAGTTGTGGTTCATGCGCTTCTCGGTTCTTACTTGCACTTTAGGCGGAGGCGCGTCCTTAAACTGGACCTTGACATCGCCGACAAGGGTAATTTTCGACGTGCGATGTTGACGGCGTAGACAGTGCTGTGCCGCTGGTAGGCTTTGAGCTGTGTCGAAGAGAGTCCTTACTAGGCTGTCGAATGTCACACTCGTGTTGTAGTTTCCGGTCGTAGGACGCATTGCAGGTGGCTGGAACCTTGTTGTGCTGGGTGGAGTTTTTTTAGACGGGGAGTTCTGCTCATCCTGAAAAGGGACATCCTCATCATCGCTATCGTCCCCTGTCTCACCACCTTCTGCAGCTACGGCCTTTTGCTGTTCGCGAACCAGCTTCGCTGCGAGCGCTGCCTGCTGCGCTCCCTGAACTTCGTGGAAGAGACCCGCAAGAGGTGCGACACTCTGGAGATTCAGTAGCTTCTTGGACGCCCATAAATCGTTCTTGTCGCAAAAGGCACGCAGAAGTTTGGCAAAATCATCACGAGACCTCACAAACACCTCTGGCAACTGCAACGTTGCGTTAATCGTCTGCAAGCGTTCACTCCACAGCACAGCATCTCCCAAAAATTTCCCCTCATAGGCTTCCTTCAAGAAGTCCGCTAAAAACGGCAATTTTTCCACAATCTTTAAGCGCCAGACTTCTTCCATCTGCACGGACTGAATCCCAGCACTCATCAACGGACGAATCACTGCCAGTTGTTTCGCGGTCGCCGCCGAGGGTGCTGCGCTTGCTAGTACAGGAGCACCGATCACTCCCATCAAGGAGACAGAACCACTGCCATCCTCTGTTTGATGACGCTTGAAGTCGAGGATGACGCGTTTTCGAAAGTCAATCTTTGTGATTTTGGTCTTGTCCTTGTTCAGTTCAAGCACGCCGTTGTACTCGGAGCTAGCGAGAAGTTCAAAGAACGTTTTCAGTTTCTTGTGCGTCGAGCGCTTGATGTCGACGCTGGTGCAAGCAGGACGGTTCGGACGCAACTGGGATGCGTAGAAGACATTCAGATCCATCGGCAATTTGATATCCGCTTTGGCGTTGGGATTGGAGCATGCCTGAAGAAAAGAATCCAACAACAGTCGGTCCATCTCTTGGGGTGACACGGAATTGGAGTTGTCTTGTTCAGATGTCGCACCAGAAGAGGCACCCGCGCCTTCGCCACGAGGACTGGCCTGTGCGTGTGCAACACCCTTCTTGTTTGAATTCAAATTTCTCTGATCTTTTGCTTGTTGCAGTTGCATCTTTCGCTGTGCTCTCTTCGACAACGCCTGCTCTCCCTCGCTGTCTGATGATGCAGCGTCTCCACCTCCTTCTAGTTGTTGTTGTTCATCTTTTTGCTTTTCACCTCTTTCTCCTTCTCCATTCGTGTTCTGATCCTCCTTAGGTCCGTCTTCTTCATCGCCAATATTAGCGTTCGCGTCCTTTTTGGTACCATCATGATTTGCACCACTGTGACCCTGATTCTCGACAGCGTTCTTCTGAAGGACGTGACCGTAGAGACCCGTGAATAGAAAGCCGTCTACACGCTTAGGGAGGAAGCCAGGTGGTGAGAGCCACTGCCGTGGAAAGGTTTCCCATAAGGAGTCTCCCCATCGATGCAAGATCTTCACAGCCGTCCCTTCAAAACGAAGACCTTCCAATTGCCATTGCCCCAACGCAATCGCGAAAGGGTTGCCTTCGACATGCACAGCTACCAAGTCGCCAGGTCATATTAGAAACAGGCTTTATTAGATCTTCAACCGCGTCTTTCGTCCCCTTTCCCTTGGAAACAAAACGGGACTAAGATGCCTGTGAAGATGCATTTCCTTGAGCCATAACTTTAGGGAATTTTCGATGTACTCAGCCTGCAAGCCGCCTCCTGCTCGGCGCATCAAAAGAGTCGAAGCCGGGAGTTCGTCTGCGAGGAGTTGTGTTTTGTTTGCAGTAGTTGTTGTTGCAGTAGTTGTTGAAGAAGATGAGGAACCAGAAGTGGCGGTATCTTGACCGGTCTCTTCGGCAGCCTTTTGTTGATCCTTCTTCGACAAAGACAATGCTGAGAATTCGGCTCGTGAGTTGAGGATGTTGAGCAATTGCCGAGTGCGTGTGCGCGCTTGCATATTTACGCACAACCCTGGCGCGAAGACGTCAGACCCATTCAGGATAAACTGCGATACGTCTTCCAGAACGAAAACCCTAGGAATCGCCAATACAGGCTCTTCTTCATCGCTTTGAGAAAAAAATGTCTTGGACAAGCCTTCATAGACCAAGGGAATGGTGAGCTGCTTGTCATTTTTAGCTGACCCAGCACTTGTTCCCGTTCCGGTCAGAGGATCCGTACTCCCACAACTACTTCTTGCTGCACTACAACCTGTTTTTACCATTTTCATCATGGGAGCAGTTGTAAGTTCTTGTGTCGCGGCCAATGTAGTACTGTCACTGCCGCAAAAATCCAGCCTTTGCCACGTGTGTTTCCAAAGTGTGAGCAGAGATGGGAAAATCGTTTGCTCCATCTGGCGAATGTCCGGCACCACATAGAGGCAAACATCCGTGTTTTCACCACTGCAGAGGAAACCAAGAGTCTGCGAGCCCGTTTTGAGCACTAGTTGGGCTTTTTTGGAAGGGAGCGAGGTCTTGTCCCCAAATCGAGACTCGAAGATCTGCATGATGTTCTTAGTCTCCTTGCCATTGTAAGTCTTCTCGCTTTTCGCCTCCACGGAGGCCGGCTTTTTGAACATCTTGTCGTAGTTATACGTGTTGACGTTGATCAAAAAATGTTGAAAAGCAAATCGTACTTGCACTTGATAGTGTCTGTTGTTGTAAATGTAATGAAGTTTTCACTTAAAAATCACTCATGTATATGTGCTTGTGGTTACCGTACAAAAAGAATGAGTATCCCAGTCCCACTTTAAAGCTACTTCTAGCATCAGTATGATATTAGTAGAGTCCTCTAGCTCTAACATTAACATAAGTAGGTTGTTGTCCCCATGCTTGTCGATATTTTCCTTGCATCTCCTTACTTCGACCCAACCTAAAAATGCTGAAGATGAAAAGAGATGAGCTATAGTTGAGGATCTTGATCCTTCAGACTGTACTCTCAGACCTGTACTCAGACCATGCTGACCTCGTGTGACCAGTACATGTGAAGAGACTACTTTTCTACTGTCACTGTGATGTAAGATCTTCTACTCTAGGAGCATCAGCATCCTACCAGAACTTCATTGAGCAGAGCCACATTGATTCGAGTTATGTATCGACGTAGTATGAAAAATTTAAATTTCGACGCTTGTCGCAGAACACGAAGGAAAGCTTGAAGCTTCAGATGCATCCTACAATTTTTTGAAATTTTCGATCTCAATACCTCACAGTCTCCACGCCAGCTTCTACACACTATGATCTTCTGCACCATGTCTTCAAGAACTTCATAGTTCAACTTCAACTTTTTATCGTCCATTCCTTCTCTCTTTTCTCGAGAATGAGGGGCAGCCAAGTATTTGTCCCGGAATTTGCAGTAATAGCATTGGCATAGTCTTGGATTTCCATGCGTTCTATCTTTATCACTATCATCACCTTATCATCTTGTTGCGCATGACACTTCTGAGGATTGGTATGAGGTGTATGTGATGTAGAGTGAGCTCCAGCTACTTCTTCTTTAAGGCCCTTTCTTTTCCTCGCATGACCCAGCTGCAAATTCTTGTCTTTGTTTTCAACGATCGCGGCTACTCCCTGTAAGCTGAGCCACGCCGATTGCCG
The DNA here is from genome assembly GCA_905178165.1 of Amoebophrya sp. A25. Lineage (NCBI taxonomy): Eukaryota > Dinophyceae > Syndiniales > Amoebophryaceae > Amoebophrya > Amoebophrya sp. A25. The sequence goes on along the minus strand of CAJINU010000024.1, from coordinate 888,098 downwards.
CTCTGTCCGCCTATCTTGCCAGAATAGGGTCACATTTTTTTTGAACCAGTGTTCCATTTCCGGTGCTGCTTTTTCTGGCTTTGTTCTTGTGCTGACCACGACTAGCGCTATGACAGCCAGCACTAACTACTCGAAAAACGGAAATAAGCGAGTAACAGACGAAAATAACCGAGATAACTGACGAGAAGGACGAGTAGCCTTTATTTTAAGCTACCTCCCTTATTTCAGTCAGTAACTCGGTTATTTTGAGTTTTCGAATACCCTGCTAGTATCTGCTGCTGAGGACGACGTTAGGCTTGTGTTCCTTTTGACGGTCGTCCCACTGTTTTCGTCTTCCTGAAACCACACACTGAGATCGCCTTCGCGTTCACTTTGTTCGTCATACTCCACAGCATGCTCCTCAGCTGCGAGTTGCGCCGCGTCGGATTTCTCCGACAGACAAGACGTCTGTTGGCCGCTCATCTTGGTGGTTGACGACAAAATTGATAGCAGTACAGAGATAGACAATTATTTATGAGAAGAATCTTCAGAAGACAGACTTCTAGTACCTTGTAGTTTTTAGACCAAGGGCCACCAACCAACACGATCTTCATGCGAGCCAAAGTCGACGCTGTCCTACTTACTTAAGAGGAATTGAAAAGGCATGAGCGGGCAGCTGACGGGCTTTTTTTGCGATCAGTCCTTGTTCGCAGATTCCAAAGAGACCGCACGAGACAGGATGGCGCATTCCTTTCCGTAGGTAAATCAAAGTTACCCATGCCGCGGTTGCATTTTTAATCGAGAACTTTGAAAGAATAAATATATTATTGTTCAGGGACATCAACATCAGCAGGTTATAGCATTTTGTTCTGCACCTAGTTCCTTTCATCGATGAGCGTCGATGTTCAGAAAGTCGCCACGTCACAACATGATTCTGTGTCGAGAATAGAAAAAGATAAAGAACCTTAGACAAGGTTGCGCATCATTCAACTTCGCGATTGAACTGCTTCCTTTTAATTCTTATCAGTATATGCAGCGCTGTGAAGCAGGGAGGCGCACACCAGAATTCCTAGTCATTATCATCGCGCGCTACACCTTCCCTGCTGCTTCCGTGACGTAACTTTACAAAACAGAGGTTGCCCAAAAAAATGCGAGTAAGCAAGCATCCAGCGTTTTCACTGTTTTCTTGGCCTCGATATCGTCCACTAGCATCATTCGAGGGCTCACCTTACAGCGCGAATCCGACATGTCCTAACCGGTCTGCTTGGGACACCGGCAGTCTTGCCAGTTTACTGATGCACAGACTCGGGCCACGATAATCTCCACTCCAATATGCAGCTGTATTCGCATATGGACCACGGAACATTCCGGGAATTCATCTAATCGATCTCCACACTCGCTACATTTTGAAGAACTGTAGTATGCGACAGAAATCCTAGATACACTGGGCCGGACGAGGAGATCATATCCAGTAACAAGACCTGCTGAGTCGCTGGAGGTCTGCGGTCGCGCTGTCACAAAGGTTTGACCTTGATCTGGACGTGGGATACGTCTTTAGAACAGGGGGAGAACGGCTCTCCCGCCTTTATTGTTTGCGCGCAGGAGCGGAACCAAATAAACTGCTTCAAATCGAAGTCCAGCACCGCTTCAAGGCCGATGGGGACCACCGCGCAACACCGACCACGCCATCGGGCTAGTCGTGCTATCTTTTCAGATCTACCCATCGTGATGAGAGTGGATCCCCGCATCCGTGCATTCGCTGGCGAGCACTGTGGATCGAATCGTCGGCCATCACTCGTACATCACGTAGAGTGATGGCTTATCAAGCAGTCAGCCGGTTAATATTCTCGCTCATCTTGAGGGGAGTTCCTCCTATGATCATGACGTAGCGCTTCCTCAAATACTTGCTCGTATTGGTCTATCCCTTGTGAGACTCTAAAGTGTATCAGACTTTCAACTGTTAATACGTGTCAAAGGACTTAATCTTGTCGCATTCGCCAAGTCTTGCTTTTTTTACTGGGTGTCGACCAAGAACCCCATCCGTTCTACAGATTCGACAAAACACAGACTCTCACTCGTGCCTCCATGACCGATTAGGAAGAACTGGAAATGGCATTACAAAGACCAGGCCATAGTCAGATCAAGTTTTGTCCACATGCAAAAGTGTCGCGTCTCCCATTCTTCCTCGCGTGACATTTAGCACTCAGAAGTATGAAATTTTTGAGTTTGGCTTTTGACAGCTCCACTTAGTATTGCGTTTGCGAGGCACCAGAATTATAATATCACTCTTGTTTTGGTTTTAATCGTGTGTCTCTGTTCAGGGAGATGTTCGCTCCGAACGGAAAAAACGTGGAAAAAATGTAATCGAAAAAGAAAGGAGAGAAACTTCTATGTCTCAATTCCAAGGAAAGCAAAAACAGCACGATAGTGACTAACTTTTGGTCTCAAGTGGCTCGACCTGGACATGTCTAATTACAACAAGCAACCTATCTCAGGTGAAGCCGAAGTGTAATGACGTCACATATGAAGATCGCCATATGCATAGTATGATGGAACAACTCCATAGTATAATTGCACAACAGACACTGACTTTCTAAGTACATCGCAGCGAATCTCTTCCCCAGTGATCAGTAGAAACCACAATTCACCGCACCGGGGACCACATCAGATTTCAGAAACGGAGCCCGCAATTGTGAAGTTGACGCCTGAAACCGAATTGCCTACACAAGATGCGGAAATCCACGTCATCGGCTCGCCTAGCCACCTCCTGCTTTATCATACGTGGGCACCTGGGGAGTGTGGGGTTGTCTGCAATGACGCATTCACGAGGGTAATTGATGTCGTCGGTTGTAGGGAATGAGCAATATCAAGAATCTACCCACAGCAGCACTCTCCACAATTTTCATGCAGATAGGCTGGACGAGGGCGAGCTACAGTCAACGTATATACCTTTTGTCCCACGTCCACATTTAAGGCCGTGATCCTTAATGACCGAACGTGACTCGGAGGTGTTCCTTGATCCAACCCTTCGCGATCGAGTTCCAATCCTCACGACTGGCAAACTCATTAGCAGAAGACACATCATCAAACTTATTATCAGCGGAGGGAAGAAAGGAAGACATCAGCAGACAAAAAAAATACACGAGCGAACATCGAGCACATGCGATCTAATCTCTCATCCATCGACGAGGATGCTCCATACGTTCTGTTTCTGCTGAGACGAAGTATTTTCGTAGTTTCCTGACCCATCAAGAGAAGAGAGGAACTCTGCGAAAAATGTTCATGATGTAGTACGCGATACAAGTAAGAAAGGGAGCCATAAACGGCATATTCGCCAAACTCAGACACCAATACACTCTGTCCGCATTACCCCTTATCTCTCTGTAACCGGCACCGGCTGGAAGCTTGGGCTCCACGGATTAGAGATGCGGAAAATAAAACGGGTGCCACGCTGCGCGTGGCGCGGGCGCTTCTTTTTCGAGAGAACAAGGAACGAAGCGGAGGGGAGGGACACATCAAGAGAGAACGCAGAAGAGAATGAGACGACAAAGCCAGAACACCCACCACGAAGAACTCAAGATCCCCAAACTCTTGACACGAATTGCGCCACAAATTCCCGCAGAAAACTCCCCAAATTATACGCGACGCGCCGGTGGCCATTGATTTTCTCGGTGGCCATTTTGGCGACGCCAGACAGACACACCCAGAACGAGACACCCGAAAAACAAACGGCGAAGCCCAGGCGGACACACACCCAGCGGCAGCCAACAAGCCCGGCTGGAATTTGCCAGGCGGGCACATCCTGGCGGACACATCCCCAAAGAGCCGACCCGCTTCGAATTGGTTCGAGTTTTCGGGCTTTGAGAAAACCCCGACCGACAGACACCACAACACACCCGCGCCAGCTGATCTGGCTGCCGGGGGACAGCAACCGATCCGACAAAAAAGTCGACGAAAAACCTCACGACCGAGCGAACCCGCGCCACCGCAATGCAATAGAAGGCGCCCGCGAGTCTAGCGCATGCACCTGGGCCGGCCTCCAGCAAGCGGCCCCACACACTTCGAGACAGACCCCTCAAAAAAAAAGCCCGACACAAAGAGCCGACGCCACACCAGCCCGCGAGACTCACCGGCGCGGACGTTGACTGAGGCCACACTTCGCGGAACCAGTGAACTGCGACCCCGGCGCCCACTCCAGAATCACGCGACCTGGCCCCCGTAAGAACCTGACCGGCGTGGACGATACAGCCCCATCCCGGCCAAGCACTGCTCGACGTGGGGCCCCTGCTCAACGCCCACACGCGAACCACCAGCCAACCCCGCGGAGCTTGCACGAGCACCACGCCACGCCCCGAGGCCTGCCAGCGGAATGCGGCGGGTGCGTCAGATGCGACCCAGTCTGCGCCAGGCGGACACATCCCCAGCCAACAAATGCGGCTGGCGTTTGGTTAAAATTTTCGGCTTTTGAGAAAATGCCGACCGACAGAAACCACAACACACCCACGCCAGCTGATCTGGCAGCCGGGGGGCAACAACCGACCCGGCACAAAAGACCCACGAAAGACCCCACCGAGCGAACCCGTGCCACCACAACGCAATAGCAGGCGCCCGCGGGTCTAGCGCATGCACCTGGGCCGACCTCCAGCAAGCGGCCCCAAACACTTCGAGAAAGACACCACAAGAAAAAGCCCGACACAAAGAGCCGACACCACACCAGCCCGCGACCGAGGCTCACCGGCGCAGACGTTAAGGCCACACTTCGAGGCGCCAGCGAACTGTGACCCCGACGCCCACTCCAGAATCACGCGACCCGACCCGCGCAACCTGACTGGAGTGGACGTTACAGCCCCACTCCAGGTAAGCACTGCCCGACGCGGGGCCTCCACGTCCACACGCGCACCACCCAACCAACCCCGCGGAGCTTGCACGAGCACCACGCCACGCTTCGAGGCCTGCCAGCGAAATGCGGCGGGTGCGTCAGATGCGGCCCAGTCTAAGTCACGGCTGCGCAGCCCGAAGGCAGGCGGCCCAAGACCCCGCGGGAACCGGTTCAAAAGCCGGCGAAAGTTGACGGCTAAAAAATTTGCGAAAGTTCACGGCTAAAAAACGGCGAAAGTTCAGGGCCAAAATGGCGCCAATTTTGGGAACGGTTAAAAAAGTCGGCGGCACGTCCTTCCAAAACTCCGCGGGACTGCTCTAAACCGACCCCAAGAGCAAAAGTGGCCGACTTCTAGGCGAAATCGCACGAGAAAAAGACCAAAAATTTTAGCCGTTTTTTTCCAACCCGGGAAAGGTAAGGTGGGAAAATTTTAGACGTTTGCTAGCCATCTTTTAACCGCCGACCGGGACCCGGGACCCGACCCCCCAAGCCCAGACGCGACCCCTACCGAGTCCCCCCGCCCCTTCGAGTGCGAGGCCCAGCACTTCCGCGCGAGCTGTTGCGCCAATCGTCAAACCCCGGGGCCGTGGCTCAGTGTGGGCACCCAATGGCGCAGGCACTCCCCCAAATGCCCCCGGCCCCTCCTCCGCAAGGGGCGGGGCAAGACGACCAAGCACCAGAAGACAAACACAAACAAACCCAACCCACTGAAAAGCAGCACGAAAACACACAAGAGGCCAGACGTATCATACCCGAAGGCCAGCGGCCTATCGTCACCCCGACCAACTTCAATAATGCACCCCCTTCAACCGACACCCCTAAGACATGCACCCCCGAGCCGAGCCACTCAGCCAAAGCATACAGAACCGGAAACGACCGAAAAAAAACGACCGAAAAAGCACGGGGACGCCTTCAGCCGTCTTCTTTGATCCGCTGCCGCAGGTTTCAAGATCCGCGGAACCTCTGTAGAGTACCAGAAAAAAACTAACACACACAAAAAAGCGCCCCCCTTGTCGCTCACAAATATACCAACAAAACAACAAGAGAAAAGCAGAAAAACCCCAGAAACGAAACAGACACACAACAGCCCAAGGCAGGCGCCCCGCGATTCCAAAAAGCCGACTTTTTTCGCCAGTTTTTAACGCAATTCGTGGCCGGGTGCCCGTCCACCTGAGCTGACGGCTTACAAAAAGGCGGCGGCACACCCTTCCAAAACTCAGCGGGAGTGCTCTAAACCGACCCGCCCCCAAAAGCAAAAGCGGGCGACTTCTAGGCGAAAGCACACGAGAAAAAGACCAAAAATCAGCCGTCTTTCTCCGTTTTTCTAGCCGTTTTCTTCCAGCCCTTTTTCCAACCCAAGAAAGGTTAGAAAAATTTTAGCCGTTTTCAGCCGTCGACTTGGAAGCGAAGGTAGGGCCACCAGCCAACGGGACCCCACCCCCCTAGCCCAGAGCCAGACACGACCCCCGCCGAGTCCCTCACCCCTTCGAGTGCGAGGCCCAGCACTTCCGCGCGAGCTGTTGCGCCAATCGTCAAGCCCCGGGGCCGTGGCTCAGTGTGGGCACCCAACGGGAGAGACAGTCCCCCAAATGCCCCCGGCCCGCCCCTCCCCCACCGGGGGCGGGGCAAGACGACCAAGCAACAGAAGACAAACACAAACAAGCCAAACCCACGGAAAAGCCGCACGAAAAAACCCAAGAGACTAAGACCACCACACCCGAAGGCCGGCGGCCCATCGTCACCCTGACCTCCACCTTCAGCAACGCACCCCCTTCAACCGGGATCCCTAAGACATGCACCCCCAAGCCGAGCCACTTAGCCAAAACACACAGAACCAGAACCGATCGAAAAAACCAAACGAAAGACCTCGGGGGCGTTTCCGGTCGTCTTTTTTGATCCGCCGCCGCAGCTTTCAAGATCGGCCAACCCTCTGCAGAGTACAAGAAGCGAGCCACGCTCAGAGCTTCCGGGAAGCGTCTCCCCTTTCGCTCGCAAACATACCAACAAAACAACGAGAGAAACGCAGAAAAACCCCAGAAACGAAACAGACACACAACGGCCCAAGGCAGGCGCCCCGCGATGCCAAAAGGCCGACCTTCTTAGCAAGATTTTAGCCCAAACGCTGGCCGGGCGCGCGTCCGCCCGGGCCCCAAATTAATTTCGCGCCCCAAATTAATTCAGCCCCCCGAATCGATTGCGATTTAATGTCCCAAAATAATTTATAGCGCCCCAAATTAATTTCGCGCGAGACTTCACTCACGGCACGCGCGCTGGCCGGGGCTTATGTCTGGCGCAGCAGTAAGGCACACCAGTGACAGCGAACACAGTGCAAAGAATGCAAGGAACCAGCGCCAAGCCCGAGCAAGACTCCAGCAGAACCAACGCAATTCCAAGCCCAGGCCAGAAGCTTCTAAGGCTCAACGCTTGAGCCTGTCCCAAACAGCCCCAAAGGAATGACTGAAAGGACCAGAAACGCCGCGCGGGTTAAGTTCGTTTGGGCTGAGTGAGGAGAAAAGGCGAGGCAAGCTCTGAGAGGGCGACAGGGCTGACTCCTGGGCGCTACTTGGTCTCCGTTCCTTGGATCCCCACGCCGTCACTGGAGTAGGCTCTTCGCTGGTGTTTCCCGCTAGTCCTAGGGGGGCCCATCGTCGTCAGATCAACTCCGTCACTTTTCTACCTAGGGGGCTGCCGGTCAAGATCATGCTACACCTGGCAAGCATGCTCCCCGCGGAGCCACAGGCCGCCAAGCCGTCTGCGCGAACGGTGTCAAAGCGAACGGCCAACACTCACTGTCCCAAGACCTCCCAAAGGCTTCGAGCAAGCGAAACCCACTCAGCCGCGCCGCGGTCAAAGGGATTCCGACTTGTTCAAGCTGTTCAGGCTCGCATGCCCTATTTGCCATGACAGAAAGACAAAGGAAGCGCGCCGGACATCCTTCGCAAACCCCTACCCACCCCCACACGAGAACACAGCCCCACCAGAGACACCGCCCACCAGACGCCCGGCCCCGAAAATACAAAACGCCGAACAAAGCGCACGCGCAGACACCTCAACGCGAAGGCGAAGGCGCCTGAAGCTCAGCAGACACGCCGCAGGTCTGACGGCAGCGCCGGCCTGCGCCTGAGCCTGACTCACAACGGCGGCCCTCGCTCCAGGGAGTTCAGCTGAAGAAGCATCGGCCGAAGACGAGAAGGGGAGGCGCGGCGCGGGTGGGCTGCAGAAAGGTGGAGGACCTCAAGGGAGGGGGGCTCCCGGAGTGCTTGCACCTTGTGAGGCAGCTGTAGGCGAGTCACGACCATACACCGGGTCCCCTGGCGAGCTGTATGCATTGGCATCGTGCCACCATAAGGCAAGGACTGCGGTTTTGTCAGTTGTGCGGCCTCTTTCCTGAGCTGCTCCCAGTCATACCTCGCACACTGTCTTTGTATCACTTCGGAAACATTTTCGGAGCTGAGTTCTCCCTCTTCAAGCTTAGTATTCAGTTCATTGAAAATATCGATTACCAGCTCCTCGAGGTAAGTGTCCTTGACTTCCAGGAAAGCATTTGACGGACTGCCAGTAGCGACCTCATTCGGAACACCGTACCAGTCGCCGATGATCTGTTCCTCCTTCTGTTGACCAAGTCCCTCCACCCCGAAGAGGGGCGCCGAGAGTAAGGTGAATGCGATGCGGATGTTTAGAGAGGTGGCAGGAGAAAGTTGTTTGAACAAAATGAAGATTCTACATTTCATCAAGAGAACTTGATCTTGACTCGTACTACCTGCAGGAAAAGCGCTAACATTTGATATATGTTGTAGCAGAATGTAGACTCAACACCATAACAGTTTGCTCTGCAGCGAAGGTCGTAGGAGTCCGCTTCGAATGATCAAAGACATTTTGGAGTTGATGTTGTACGTTGGAGATGTGAGATCTAGGACCCTCCCTCCCCTGTCAATCTGTATGATTTTTGACGTCGGATACGGATCAGTCCCAAGCAAAAATCTCTAGCATAATTAAGACTTAATAGACTATCAACGCGTATCATAGAAGAAGACATGAATAAGACGAAAGAAGGCATGACCAAAATCCAAAATATGGCCAAGCAGCGATGTTGCAATAATCTGTCCTGGGGAGAACAAAACAGAAAAAAGGAAATGGTGCTAGAATTCAGTAAAGGAAATGTTGACGCTAGAATTCAGGAGAAGGCAAAGGTGCTAGAATTCAGAAAGCCACAATGTGTCGCGAAAGTCAAAGTAAAATTGTTAAGTCAAGCATACCACTTAGTCCTCCCTACATTGCTGATCCTGCACGCAGTCCCTCACTGTGATCGTCTCTACTCTTCCTCTCTCGGAATGGAAAAAAGCACGTGTAGTCCTTTCCACTTCTTGACTCCCTTAATGTCCTTTACCTATTCTTTCTTACTATAAAAAACCAGTCGCGGACACAAAACAATGCTCCCATTTGGACTTGGATTTGGAGACTTCAGGAAAAAGTTTTCTTTTTTTTTTTTGTATCCTGGGGCTACTGAAAGAGCGGCCTCAGCTTTATCCAGTTCGCAAACCGGCGGCAGGCGGGGCTTAGTGCTCCTCTAGTTTTCTGGCCACCAGTAGCCAATAAACTCAAAAGAACAATCAACGATTCGGAAAGTCAAGTTTTCTAAAAATTCTAAAACTTCTAAAAAAACTGAACCGCGACTTGGTGCGGACGCTACACATTGCGAACACTGTGTTTTCTCGGCAATTGGCCCAGGCGTTTACACCATTCCTGGCAGGCGTTTACACCATTACTGCATGCTTTGCTGGCGAAATATGCTGCTAAACTTCTTCAAGACTCTCAAATTCTTTAGAATGTAGCATAACTAAGAACAATCAAGTATGAGTAGAAGAGTCAGCATATAATAGCAGAAGCAGTAAACAAGAATAAGTAGGAAAATTGTACTTACAAAACAATAACACACTTAGAAGTTCTGGTATGGGTAATGGTATGCTTCTTAGCATGTTGTGCAAGAGCCGAATTACCTATTTGTCTCATGTCCTGAGGCTTGTGGGCTATTGAAGAAGGGCAGCTTTGCGCTGTTGACTGATCTCATAGCACACACGACACAGAAAGATTCACGAATGTAGAGAGTACCTATAAATAAGCAAAAAGTAAAACCCCGATCCACCGCAGTCTCCCACCTTCTTCGCGTGTTATGCCACGGGTAGAAGCTACTGGTCCTTCACATCGATCTAGCTACTGGTCCTTCACATATCTGCTTAGGCAACAAGACAATGCTGTTGGTGTATCTTGAAGTCTTAGGTTCTGAGCCCACGTGCCCACGACATCACCCTCGTCGCGGATCTATCGGAAACAAACTCGTCTATAAACCCCGAGGAAGCCGAAGAAGCTGCGCACCCAGCGACGACGCTCCCAGTCGGTCGACCCGGAGTAAGAACCATGCGAAAACGCAGGGAAATGTGAGACCCGCATCAACTACTGCAATATCATCTCTGCTGTACGAAGCGCGGACTCCGACTGCTATTCTTCGCAGAGGATGAGAACTTTGAAAAAAGTCTTCTTATAGTTGACCATGGACATCACGATCAGCACAGGCTGTAAAGCTTTGTTTTTCAACAGGAGGTGGGTGTGTTTTATCGATCAACGTCATGAGAAGAGTAGTTTCACCACGACCGGAATGGAGGAAAAAAATTACAGAAGGTGCGTGGATTGGGGCTGTCGATGTTGTAACTTCTTCTTACATCTACTTGTAATTCGCATTTTGCTCTTCTGCGAGGTTCATCCCGTGTCCCTTCGTCTTCGCAAGTGCCCCCATTTTCATACCTGCCTGCATGTCGTTGGCCACGTCAGTCTCAAACTGTCTTTTTCGGAGCATGTCTTGCATCTGTTTCCTCGCATCCAAGGCTGAGGTTGCTGTAGCAGACGGCATGCTGGAGCTATCTTGCTTGATTTTCAGATTCGTTACAGTCGGCTGCTAATTCTATTCATCTCGGTGCCCTCGTCTCGACGCCTTTCATCCCATGATTTACAAGGGACGAGCGGGGTATTGAGATGCTGAGAAATAAGATGGATAAAAGCTCCTGACCTTAAATTTGAAAACCAAGAAGTTCCGACATTTTCGGTATTGTAGATGTAGCAAAAACCAAACCCACGACAGCTTTTATCGCGAAAATCAACGCTCTGTTTGGCCGGAGCGTACTTCCCTTTCATTTGACTGTCGACCTGGGTGTTGTGGGCGTTTTTGTAGACGTGAAGTAGACGGTGACTTCACGTTGACAGAGAAACATCAGCTATAAAGTCAAGTTGAAGCTCAAGTTGTTGATTGTACCTGTGGAATAATTTTCTTTTCCTTCCAGTCGATCTGCAGGAGAACTTTGCACCACTTGTCGTTCTTTAGCTTCCCGTCGTTCTGAATGTTCACCAAGTTTCCTCCTTCTGTTAGACCTTATTACAGATATTCATCTTGCAAGTCATCTTTTACAGATGTTCATCTTTCCTTTAAAGAACAAAAGGAATCAATAGCAATACAGGGATGCTTCTCAAGATGAATAGCAGTAGTATTAGTGTACCCAAACGACCCAATCAGGGGGAGGGTATGGGAAGTTCTAATTAGGAGGGGTATGAGTTATAATTAGGAGCATGATTAGCTTCAGCTAATTAGAGTAAGCCTTAATTCTGACAGCATCAGCCCTCCTCGTGTGTAGGCAAACTGTATTGCGACCTTGCAGTCAGGCAATATGCGATCCACAATCTTCTTTTCCGTAAAAACGACTGCGGCATTCAGAAAATCGATCTTCCCGTTTGCTGTGAACTCAAACTCGATTTCGGTCGGGCGAATGAGAGGGTAAAATTCGCGATAGAGTCCAGTACAGTGTGAGTTCGTGGCCCCGCCAACTAGCTGGAGACACTCTCGAGCAATAGCCGGCGTTTGCGGCGGGTACTTCGCGACTTTGAAATTTATCTGGAAGATAGTGATAGTGTTAGAAGTGGGGATATTAAATAACTGTATGAACAAAAGCAACTTCGTATTTGTAACATCTTGTAAAAAAAGACCCAATCATGTTGGAGGAAAACTTCATCTTCAACATCGATGTCCATGTACTTCTGCTTTCCTTTAATGTGCTTCTAGGAAGGATACGTAGGTATACCTTACTGTTACTGTGATGAAACTGAAGTTGTTGGAACTCGTGTTGTAACTCCCTCTCCCACCTACACTGATTTTGAAAGATACCAATCCCTCTTTCAGTGGCTTTCCTTTTTCGTCTTCCTTACTTGGACCACGTTGCCACTCTCGGTTGATGCTTTCGATCGAACTAAAGTCCGCTGCCCATGAGAAGTCGCAGTCTGTATTGCAATCTTCGTCTTCGTCAGGAGGTGTAACGTTAGAACGGCGATTCATCTCGATCCCCTCCTCTCGACCCCTTCATTTCCCAGGAAAAGGATGCAAGAGAACAAAGGGGCATCTACATGCTGAGAAAGATGGACACTATAGATGTTGACCTTAATGATGCTGGACTCACCCGAAGCCGAAGCTCCTCCTCCAGCTACGGCGCTTTTCGTCAGTGAAAGAACAGACTCCTTATGTGCCACTACAAGTGCCATCGTAGGTGCACCACAGAACACGGCGGCTGGTACACTAGAAGTAATGGCTTGCGCTGCTGCTTCCGCGAACAGTAGTTTCCCGCATGGACTGTCCGGTGCAACCGCAAGGCTCGGCTCTAAGAAATGTATTGCCGCGACTTCTCCCCTTTCAGCCAACACGGAAGAGGAACTGCTAAGTGAATCAGCAGAACCAGCAGAAGATGAAGTATCGAGCCTCCTTGAAGACACAAGCGTAAGCAGTGTTCGATTTTTCAGATGTGCTAATCCAGTTAACAGCTCCCTGCCTGTGGCACTGGTCGCGAAACGCGAAATGTCGAGTGAACCGCACAATAATACTACACGAACTTCTTCCACTTGGTCTTCTATGCTTGCCGTTGACGTTGAGGATCTGTTAGCATTTTCCGCAGCCTCTGACACTGCGCATGCAGCTGAAGTTCCGCTTCTCGGGATCTGTTCTTCCAGCTTGCTTTTGACACTCTGCAAAATGCCGCGGACTTTTTTCTGCGCATCTTGGAGATGTTCAGCGGCCTCTAGGACTAGAAGCTCTGCGACATCAACGACCACTGGATTAGAGATTAGAAGAAAAAGTTGTGGGAGTCCACAGTGTGCCTTAGAAGAAAAACCTTGTGCTGCATTAGAGATTACGATTAGAAAAAAAACGTTGTGAACAGCCGTGAATAATAGGTCGCACTGCTGCTCCACCAGCATCATCAGCTCCTCGAAGGAAGAAAGCAACCCTTCGAGGAGGTGATGATGCTGGTGGAAACAGCAAAAGTAGCCTTAGGCGAGCGAAAGGTAATCTTCTCAATCCCGTTTATTTAGTAGCCTTAACGCCAATCGAAGCAAGAGAGCAGACGCTGTCGGATACGTGGCTTTGCTGCACTGGACGAGCGCTGCACCAACGCGACTGCGACTTGCCTGCACCAGACGGGAAGCGAGCTCACCTATGTGAGCACACTTTGGCGCAAACATAGGGAACAAATCGGTGCTCTCGCCATCTCGTCTCCGTGTTTCGACTTGGTGATACAGGAAGCTGGCAAGCGAAAGTGCTTGCTTGTTACACGATCCCGGTTAGCGCTACAACCCTTAGTTCATCCCTGCCATGGGCATCCCTCTTGTATGGTTCTGGTATTTTTGGTATAACCTGAATTTGATCCTAAGGGTTCTCTTCTTGTTTTCCCTTAGGATCAAATTCAGGCTATACCAAAAATACCAGAACCATTCACCTCTCTCTCAGATAATTCGCTTGTATAGGTAGAGGTACACGTAAGAAAGGGGAGTCCCGGTAATAAAGATGAGTTATGATATTACAGATTCAACCTTAACCCGTTGTCGAGCCAGAAGATGCTGCTGCTTGCTTGGTCGGAGGAGGTTCACTGCCACCCCCAGTACCGCTTTTGCTTGCCATACTCGGAAGAGCTTTGGCTTTTGCTGCCAAAGCTGTTTTCGCGGACACCGTGGTAGGCCCAGCACCTCCTGACGAAGCACTTTTCGCGGACGTTGCGGACACCGTGGTGGCCCCAGCACCTCCTGACGAAGCACTTTTCGCGGACGTTGCGGACACCGTGGTGGCCCCAGCACCTCCTGACGAAGCACTTTTCGCGGACGTTGCGGACACCGTGGTGGCCCCAGCACCTCCTGACGAGACACTCGGACCACTAGCTCCATTTGAAGCTCCATCAGCATCTTCTACTTGTCTTCCTTGTCCTCGATGTGATTTTGTCGTCTCAGGAGGAAGCAACCCGCTCGACTTCAGCGCCGCCGCGATGTGCATACACTGCAAAGAATGCAGCGCGAGTGGGTCGAGATCCAGGAGATAGGCGATGGTACAGGCATCTGGTTCCTCAGGATCAGAGGGATCTGGTTCTGCAATAAAGGCTGCGACCGCATCGGTTAGCCATGCTGAAGACGGTGGTTGTTGCGGTGACAACGTTGGTTGTACTGTGCTCTCTCATATTTATTGATTCTGATGCTAATGCGGTCTTATCTACTATGGCTATGCTCCTTCTGGAAAACGTTGAGTTAAATTTGAATTTCATTGAATATAGCTATCGTCCTCTACGGCCTTCGTCCTGCTCCTGGTGCTTCCTTTAGCTTTAACAGGTTCAGATGAAATGTAGCTGATGATGATATACCCAGTAGATTATTGTCTACGGGTGTGATTATTGTCTACGGGTGTGATTATTGTCTACGGGTGTGATCATCTCAGGTACCACCAGTTCAGAGTTTAGAAATACACAGGCTTCCACATTCGGACAAAAGTGCTGTTATCTTCTCACTTCGTTTTTCGTTAAGAAAATTATGCGGATCCGCCAGTGCTCCTTTTGCCTTTGCTGCAGGCGCCTTAGCTTTCGGCGCCATGATGGTCTAAAAATGTCTTTATTTCTAACTCTAAGGTCCCTGATGATGATGATGATGATTGTACCTATTCTAGAGGTGTTTGTGTATGGCTTTTGTTAGCCTTTGCATTTCAACATGTGAGCCAAATCAGTATTGGCACGGCACGTAGGAACTGAGAAGAGAAGATAGGTCGCTACGTGATGATGAAGGAAGTTGAGTCGTTCCTTGGATTATAATAGGAACACTGTAACATAGCCTGCATCACTACTATGGTGGAAAACGACCAAACCATGCAAGATCTTGTAGGTAATTGCGTGGGTTGTGGTCAGGATGAAGTTCTTCGTGCCGTAGATAAAAAAAGTCCTAGTGCTAAACGCCCTATGAGGGCGAGGAATATTTCACTACTTACAGACGGCGCTACCATGAGACAGCTCTCGACATTTTTAGTTACCCACCTCCGGACGACAAGAGGAAACAGAAAAGAAACTATCACGACCACTCAGCAACAGGACAGACCTCAGAATGGCGACAGCATTAGGCTTACAGTTGCAAAGTTAACAGGAACAAGTCAAATACAGACTCTTCTAGCTGGTACACCGACAAAATCCATGTCCTCGCTAAAATGCCAAAGTATTTTTTAGGACAGACACACGTATGTCACCGTAGGTGGTACTTTTGTCAGTTTCATCCTGGAAGTGCCACTCCGACTACATGATTCGGGCCTAATAAAACGACCTCAACAAGACACGATAGAGCGACATCCACTAAGGTCTGCTTAGCCTTAGCACAATAGCCGCTGTCGTTAGTTTTCGTTGCATCAATTTTTTTAGTATGTAATTCATGATTTTGGTGATTCTTCACTATTTTTTGTATGCGAAATGAACGGCGAAATGATTAGGTTTTTTTGCCATCCACAGATAGCGAGGACGCGAAATGCAAGTGCATTGACTTCACGACTCAAGGCAGGATATGCCTTTTCGAGGCAGCTAGAAGTAGTGATAAGCCGCCAACTACATTGTGGATGATTGAACACGTTTATGTTGTTTTTGAATAGTAGCATAAAAATTAGATCATCTAGGAGAAACTTGATAGTCAGCATTTATGTTATGCGCGTGCTGAGTCTCAATGTAGCTGTAATGGTTCACGCTGTAGCTGTTTTCTGGGTGCGCCGGTAGCTTGTCTTACATCATAAGAAATTCTACTAGCTTGTTTGCGCTTTTTCAAGAAATACAACTCACTGGTGGCGACATCATCGATCAAAAAGTCGTATAAGTACTGATCCTCTTCTTCAACTTCTTCATCTTCAAGAAGCTTTTCTTCCAGCACAATATTCGAATGTAAGTCATCCAGAAACCATTCAAAGCTGTGATGTATAAGAGGACGTTGTTCATGAGGAGCCACAAGAGACATCATTGAGATTGACATTTCAAAATGTTAGAAATGTTTTTTTGAGATGCCATGGGGTGGGGTGAACTTACGCACAACAAAATGATATTAATTGCAACAGAATTATTTTTGATGATTACGTTTGCGTTTTTTAGGTTTACTTCCGTGTGCGAAGAGAAAGACTAACTTTGAAATACTTAATACAGTAAGAAATCATCACGACAGTTATTCAACAAGAAGTTGTGACATTGCGTTGACGGTATGAGAAGTAGATGTTGTGAACATGTTAATATGCAGCCACGCATTTTTTACCGCTACAAGTTATCTATTGCGAAGCTCCTTGTTCTTTCCTGCACTTAGGAAAAGGTTAGTTCTTTCGTATTGCAACATAGTAACGATTTTCAAGGCTGGAAAATGGGCTTGAAGTTTATGTATCTATGAAGATATATAATCCATATGGTTACGGATTTTTTAGGAACGGAAGTGGTCCCGCAAAGGGTCACTGATTTTCCTATTAGCACAATGGTTCACGCTTGTTGCATCCCATACTGGTCTTGTTTTCAACTATATCATGCTGATGATACCTGACGCTTGTCATAAATACTTGTAGAGTTCGTCGTTAAATACTCCAAGGAGAGGAGATAACCTGTACCTGCCAGACATAGCTACCTAACAATCGGTCATGTTATAAACTGGTGTTAAAAAAATGTAGTCGTAGTAAAGTAGGTGCCCACTCCTGAAGATGATGCAGCTCGTAGATTGGCTCATCATGCGCAACAAACTTGTTGTGAACAACGAGAGTGAACCAATCGCAATGAACCAAACTTGTTGTGAACCCCACACAAGACACACGTCGCAGAACCAAGGTGGGTAGGAATTCAGGGATTGATTACTTAGCACGCGCGGACGCGACGTGAGGCCTGCGTGCGGACACTACATTTTCATTTTTTTCTTGTTGAAGGTAGAGGATGGAAAAACATTATAACTGTAAAGATGTAGAAAATAACATACCCATACAAGAACTAGCTCATGTAAAAAAAGACTACGCAATATGAGATGAAGTTCGCAATTTTTAACCCCTTTTCAACGACCTTATGTCTACTAGTCTAATTTCGTGTGTTGAGTAGAGATCTTTCTGCTGAAAGACTGTATCATTGGTCAATATTATAGCTCCGTCTGGAACGGTTGCGTTTCTTCCGTTCAAGACCAACCGCCCGGGGCGAAGTTGCCGTTGCTCGGGAATGGCGCCATGTTCTCCTTGATTCCGCCCTTGCCTCCCGGAAACGGAGCCGGTTCTGTATTTTTAGATTAAGAGTTGGGAACGCGAATGCGGACTTTGAACATAGAAACCAACATACACTCAGTTGTTTTACTTAGATGAAACCAACGTACATCACTCAGTTGTGAGTAAATTAAATACTTCACCTTTTTACTACTTTGGTAACGCCAGATGTTTTTGAACACTAGAAGTAGAAGTCAAACTCCTTGTAGTAGTACTGAATGTGTCTCCCTTTCCTCCGAAGTTTGATCCGCCAAACTTTCCTTTGCCGCCGAAGCCGCCGCCACCCTTCTTGCCACCGCCTCCACCACGTCGGTTGCCCTTATCGGCGTCACGCGCATAGCTGATCTGTTCGCGCAACCACGGAGCTTCCAGGTCTGGGTTGAGGCCTTGGTCAGTGAGGGTCTGCAGCAAGTCAGCAGCGATGTTGCAATCCGGTTCTTCAGATCCGTGTGTCGCGAAAAAGCTCACAGCAATGCCTCGGTTTCCGACGCGACCAGTACGACCGATACGATGAATCTGTTCATTTATTTGTACAGTTGGATGAAGAAGAGCCACCTGTACTAGATGATACTTTGTGTAGTTCTTGGGGGAATTATTCCTTTGCAGCAGAGCTAAAAAAACTCATTGTTCTCTGCATTACACTAATTGTATTTGCTTCTGGCAAGAAGAACCTGGCAACTACACCCTAACATGAAAGGGGATGAGTCAATATCTAGAACGACCGTAGTATTCCAGTGTAGCAAGAATAGGCTGGGTCTAGTATCTTCATCTGTACTAAGGGTTTTCACAAGAATATCATTCTCGATGGAGGTACAAATACTTACATAACGGCACTTGAAGGGGACGATCATAAGGTCAACAGTGGCTGTAGCATGAAAATCCTAGAAAGTCAGTAACATCAAATTTCAAGCAAGAGTTGTACGTATCCATCAATCTGTTTTGGCATGTCGTAGTTGATGACCTTGGCGACTTTCGGAATATCGAGACCTCTAGCCGCGACCTCCGTTGCGACCAGGACTGGCTTTCTTCCAGACTTGAAGTTGGCCAACGCATCCTCTCGCTCGTTCTGGTTCAAGTCACCTAGTAGAGAGGGAGTGGGAATTAAAGTAGTTATGATAGTTTCTACTAAAAAGAAGTAGAAAGGAAATGGTTATAATCGATAAACTGAAGTACAAGTAAGCGAGTAACTACTTAGAATGGCCGAGCTATGCTACAACGGCGTCGTGACTCTTTTATTTCCGTTAGCTACTCGCATATTTTCAGTTTTCGAATAGTTTGATGTAGTTGTTATCGGAGTTTGTAAGTGGGTGGATAATGCCGCCTATATTGGGTAGGTCACGAATCGCATTCCACCTGATGCGTTCTTCTGTATAGGAGTCTCATTTAAATTCTACCATGAATGGCTGTCGCACGACATTCGCCTGATTCGTGGAGAGTGTGGACGATGCTGGCCGCTTTCTTCTTTGTGTTTACGAAGACGAGCACTTTGTCGGTTCCGTTTTCGCAGCGAGCGATCTCGTTGTACATCTCCTCTTGCTTCTTCTCTTCGCTTTCGACAGCGATCCTTAGAGCCATTTAGCCTCAGAGTTGTCATTGATCCACTTTCGCGACATGCTAGCTCATCCCGTAATAAAAACTACTTACTACAGTGTACGTGAAAAACGCACAACTGCTTACTTAATCAGGTAGAGATCATAGTGAACAATTATGGTTACTTTAACTTCTACAGGTACAATGTACGTGAAGAACGCACAACTCCTTAATCAAGTAGAGATCATATGAACAATTATGGTTACTTTAACTTCTACAGGTACAGTGTACGTGAAAAACGCACAACTACTTAATCAAGTAGAGATCATATGAACAATTATGGTTACTTTAACTTCTACAGGTACAGTGTACGTGAAAAACGCACAAGAACTGTACTTAGTGATCAAGTATTACTTTAAACGCACAAGAACTACTTAATCAAGTAGAGATCATAGTGGATTATGTTTACTTTAAGTCTTAGGATAAAGTGCTGCTCAACCGTCTCTGCCGCTGCGCCCACACGTCCGATCGTCACGTCGATCTTGTCTGGTTTCATGTATCGAGCCCCCAAGATACGAATTTGAGATTCGAACGTAGCCGAAAAAAGAAGCGTTTGTCTGTCGTGAAGGAAGAGGAAAGTGTGGTTTCTTTTTGAAAGTGTCATTTCTTTTTGAAAGTGTGGTTTCTTTTTGTTGAGGAGATGATGTTCTTGTGGAGATCATGTCATATTAAGGAAGATTATAGTGAACGTCTAAAAACAACAACAAGAGAAGGTGAGCCGTCTAGTTATCATAGATACGAGTGATCCGTCCACTGATCCTCAAATGAGGAGATTATAGGTAGTTGTAGCTCATCTTCTTAGGCGCCATAAGTATTACAAGATGTGTGTACTGAGACTTATATGTACTATGTATTTACTTAGCAGTCTACAATACAGTCGTACCTCATTTCCTTCGGAGGCAAGAATGAGCGAAAATTTAAGGTCAAGTAGTACCTCATCTCTTTCGGAGGCATGCCTCGACCATGCACAATTTCTTTGATCTGCGGCTCAAAACCCATATCGAGCATGCGATCAGCCTCATCCAGCACCAGCTTCATGCACTGGGTCATCTGGATAATGCCACGGTCCACGAAGTCGTTGAGCCGACCTGGAGTCGCGATGCAACCGGGTTAGAAGAGAATATGAGATCATCTTCGTCCATCGTGGTAGTGATTCTACTTGTTGAGATTGATACATATTTCTAATGGAGGTGGTGCGTATTTCTAGTAGTGGCACGAAGTACATTGAAATTTAATATGTTGACGAGTACGAAGTTGTACATTGAAATTAAGTATGTTGAAGTTGAGACAGAGGTACTACCTAGTAATGCACGAAACAAAGCTGATCGTCCTTCTCAAAAAAAGGAAACAAGCCTTAAATATCGCATCCTCTTGCAAAGTCGCGGATCTGCGGTTTCGCATCCACGCCTCCGTAGCACTGATTGACGCGGATGCTCTGCCCAAAGCACAGTTTGCGTGCCTCGTTGAAGGTCTGAGAGCACAATTCGCGAGTCGGCGCCAGAATCAAAGCTCTGGGAGCAGCAGGTCCTTCCCAGCTCTTACCCAGGGCAAAGCACCGAAGGTTTTCGTTTCCGAACATGGCAACGATCGGGATCAAAAACGCGCACGTTTTTCCGCTACCGGTTTGGGCACACGCCATTGCGTCGCGTTCCATCATACCGACTGGAATCATCCACTTCTGCACCGGCGTCGGCGCACGGTACCTGAAATACAAGTCAGAGTATTCATTTGATGTCTCCTGTGGTGGACGCAAGAAAGTGTGCGTGTAAGTAGTCGGTGATCGTGATACGAAAATATTATGTTAAAAATATTAATCTTGCGCAGCAGAACTTGTTGTTCGGCAAGTCTATCAAAGACAAGCTAAGAAAAAATTATTATTGTAAATAATAGAATTGCCAAGTAGAATGTGGAGGTGAATCGATAGTACTTGCATCGTTGGCTGAGGTTGATCGACAGAAAGTCCGGAAATTGATGGATTCTTGCCATATCGTTGAAGGAAACTGCGCCGGCGGCCATGGCTTCGACCTGTTCTCTGCCTACTCCCTGGATGTCGACTTCCAGGTTGTCATAATTGCTGAAGTCTACACCTGTTTCTCCCGTGACGCCGGCAAACTTAGACCTTCTTGCATGATACCTATTTTTACTTTACTCGTCTGGAAAGTCTCATGAACTTTGGCGTGTTTTCCCATTGAAAACTACATGCCAAACCCGAAGATTTGATGTTAGCATCGGCAAATTAGACTAATATTACGGCAAGCCTTAACGAAAACTTCGTTCTCGTCCAAGTAATCAATCGTCGGAGGGGCGCCCGCACTCTGATGCTGCAGCTGCTGGAAGTATTCGACCTCGCGCTGATTTTTGTTCTCTTTCATCTGGGCATGGTCCTTCTTGCCGCTCTTGCCGCCTTTGCCACCCTTGCCGCCGCCGATTATTAGAAGAGGAGGTGCAAAAGAGTAAGGTGAGGTTAGTAGGGCTCCTGTATAATTTACAGGACTTCTACTAGACCAGGTGAGTTTCGGGATCCTTCCGATCGAGTGCCCCCGTGTACATGACTCGACTCCAAGGCTGATGGACGACTTGAGTACTACTAAAGTGAACAAGGCCAGCGAGGCTGTGACTTGAGTAAAGTCACTCGTCTCGTTGCCAAAACGAACGTCTTCTAGGCAAAAGAAATCTATACACGTTCGGAGTTTCATAACTTTCCTTTTCCGCCTTTTCCACCGAATCCGCCTTTTCCTTTGCCTCCACCGAATCCGCCTCCGAAGCCGCCTTTGTTCCCAAAGCCCTTGTCTTGCTCCATGAAGCCACCGGATTGGTCAAAACCACCATTGAACCCGCCGAAGCCCTGCTGATCGAAGCCACCACCAAACATCTTTTAACTTTTCTTGAGTAATAAAACTGAAATATTAACAGGTAGAAACAAAGATGAAATCGTTATGAATTATTCTTCGTCACCTCTTTGATGTTATCTTCTAGAAGATTCTAGCAACAGGAATCAGACGACAACAAGATAGATGTTGTATGTTACAATCACAGAATGATGAACGCAATACTTCAACCCGGCTGACTTTGGAAACAATAGGAATTTGATGTCAAGATGCTACACAGAACGATTCGTGGTTTTGCGGAAACGGAAAGGAGATGATTCGTGGTTTTGCTTTAGTACTACCACGTCAGGGCAGAATAACATTTATTATAGCAAGTAAGAGAGAAGGATAAAG
This sequence comes from Amoebophrya sp. A25, assembly GCA_905178165.1. Classification (NCBI taxonomy): domain Eukaryota; class Dinophyceae; order Syndiniales; family Amoebophryaceae; genus Amoebophrya; species Amoebophrya sp. A25. The sequence goes on along the minus strand of CAJINU010000024.1, from coordinate 865,843 downwards.
ATACCAAAGCAGACTGTAGTGATACTTTTACCAAAGCAAATAGCACCAAAGGCAGCAATCTTATGTCAAGAGGAGATTGATTCTTCTTTAAGAAAGTCTTATCGCTGTCCCCTGTTGCAGAGTTGGCCGTTGTAGACAATATCCCATTGTAGTGGATACCTATTGGGTAAAGTCCATCGTATAATAAGCTTTGAAGCGGAGAGAACTGTGCTTGAAGTGAGTAAGTAGTTGATGGACCATGGCACGAGCGTTTGATTTTTCCAAATTCAGATACTTCTCGGATTCTGTGACATCGACAGCAGAGCATGCACACAAGACGAGACTCATCAACATCACAGAGAGTTGTAGTAGACCAATCACAGGTTCTTGAGTCGCGTTTTACTTTCTTCATCACAAGAACAAGAGGTTGAGGATGCGGCGGGAGATCGTTACTCCATCTTTGTTGGATCGTGCTGTTCTCTACTTCTCAACCAACACGGCAAAATAGTTAGACTCATCCCGTAGTTGTTCCTGATGACGGTTTACGTGATTCCTGAAGATTTGAAATGTGGACAGCATATTTTGGGTAACGAAGTGCGATCATCATCTTTACTTTTGCCTTGAGCTTGGATCTGGATCGGCATTTGCTTCTGCGGTAGAATCATCATTCTTGCTATGCCAAACTTGTTCGAACACACATGATGGAGATTCTTGCACTTCTACTTAAGCACGACCACGACCGAGCCATACTTCAAGAATCGTTCGATCTTCGTCTCTATTTTGACCGCAGGATTATCACTCCCGCGAATTGTCGCTAACAAACTGTCGTCTAAACTGTGAAGAAGATACGTTCATTGTGAGGGTCAAAGCTTCTTCATCTCCTAGATATAAATCTGTAATTTCTCACGTCTTCACGAAATACCACACCCAGTCGCTGTCGGCATTTATTATCTGGCCTGCTTTGCAATTCTGGTGCACGAAATCCAGAACGGCCTTCGTCACCTCTGGATTGTTACCGAAATCGTGACCGCCTACTACCCCACCCTTTCGTACCTTAGGATACCACAATCGTATGTCTTCTAACGTGGAGTCGTATCTATGATCGGCATCGATGAAAACGAGGTCCACAGATTCATCTTCGAATTGATCTACTGCATCTCTACTTTGCTTCTCGATCAGGCGGGCTCGGTTCCCGTAAAAGCCAATCTTCTGCCGTGCGCCGTCGCGTGCTTCCAGCATGCCCTTTGCGAAATCGAACTTCGCCTTCCGAGCAGCAGTAGTATCTTCTGAAGAAGAGGATGAGGACGATGTTGAATCTTCGGCCTGATCATCTTTCGCTTTCCTGTCAACTACATTCTCGCCTGCTCTATTTCTGCTCCTTTCCTCTTCCCGACTAGCACCACTATCGTCTCCTTCAACTTCTAAAGCCTTTTCTTCAAGTTTATCTGTGAAGAGTCCTTGAAATTCGAAGTCGCCTGTTTCGAAGAAGTACGGGTCAACCCCGTGGTATTCGACGAAAGCACACGTGTTTAGCACAGAGTAAGCCAAACGACCTTGAAAGACACCAACCTCCACGAACCGCAAGCTTGTTCCCTGGACTTGGGCACTATTGAGGCCATGCTCTAAACTATCTGGTACGTCGATGCTGATGCCGTTGCTCGGAAACTCTTTTTCGTTGAGGTACTGATACCGACTTGCGTTGAGCGGATGCGTGTTGATTACAGAATCGGAATCTCCACTACTTCCCGTTGCTGCTATCCTGTCGCGCCACATCGAGAGCAAGAGGTCAGTGACGACTTTCACGCGATAGAAGCGACTGACGGTGTCCTCAAACCGGATGCGACTGCACGCGTCCATAAAGGTGTATGAAGAAGTAGATTGTAGAGGAAGATCTAGATGACCTTCTCATCGAAGGTCTAGAGGAGGACTTGTTTTTCTTATAGACACGACAGGATAGACATATGATTGGACAAAGTAGAAATGTGCGAATGTAGACATAGACGTATCTATAAGCTCCTTTTAGTAAAAACAGCCATAGACGTATAAGCTCCTTAGACACAGGATAAAAGCGACTGACGGTTTCCTCAAACCCATAAAGGTGTATGAAAGTGGGATCATAACCCTACAAGCTCCTTAGTAAGTATACTAGAAATAATTCATTGGTAAAAACTACAGCCATAAATCCCAATGACAGCCGACGTTGAGAAAGTTGAACTGCCACTGGAAAAGCCTACGAAAGTGAACTACGCTTTCTACCAGCCGCAGCATTTCTGGTGCCAGTAAGCCGTTCGCGTGATTCTTCACATCTGGTGAGAAGGTCCCGTAAGTGTCGGTAAACGCTCTGATGTTGGGCATAGCGAAATTCTCCACCAACTCGCGCATTCGGGTCGCCACACGGATGGTATTCACCGCACTGAGGCCAGCACCACCACTAGCGGGAGAACCAGCTTGCTCGACTGAAGCTCCAGTTTTGAAACGGGTGTCTTTGTTGTTCTGAATAGCAATAGCTAGTACTACAACATGGAAGTTGGGTTATAGATCCACTAAAACTATGTACATATTAGCGAGTATCTCGATCTAGAAAATTGGAAACACTTATTACTACTATTTTTTAGTGATCTTGTTCTCCATGTCTATAGCTTTCGAATTTGTCTGTACCAGCTCTTCTACTACACTTATCATGACATTACTTGGTACAGTAGTACCATGAATGGTGGAGATACGGAAGTCATAAACGCAATGGTACCATCTTCACTATCACTAGAGATGATCATGACATTACTTAGTACTATCTTCACTAGTAGATGAGAGGTTCCTCGACAGATGCCATACCTTCCCCCAGCACTGGTGAGCATCAGGTGCAAATGGTCGGCGAAGAACCGTGGAAGCTCTAAGAGTACATTTTTCGCAGGATTTTCGCCTGTTGTCCGCTCGTACCCACATAAGAGGTTCACTGCCAAGCAGCTGAGAAGCGTACACGACACTACAGTGTTAGAGCTCACACCAATCGTCCATCTTGAGACGTTTCTTTCCCGTGAAAACGTCTCTCCCAGGATGCCTTCTCCTCTCTTGAGTAGACGTTTTTCCCATTGACGACGACGCTCCTGAGATGACCCTTGAAGACCGTCTTGGGAACATTACGTTCCCAAGTAGATGATGCTTCCAAAGATGTGGACCGCTAGCAGGGGAAGCCTTAACAGTGGCTGCGTCAAACGCAACTTGCAGTTTAGGCCACATGCAGTCCTGGGAGTCGAAGAAAAAGACGTCAACTAGTTCTGCATGCAGATCTGGGCAGAGTTGACAGCCACGATAGAGGTTCAAGGGCGTTGGATCCACCAAGCCAAACGGCACCACATCGTCGCTACCGTTTGGGACTACCATTCCGAACGTCGTTTGCTGGGATTCGTGTGCAAGACGAGGTGTGAAGATTTCGTTTACTTTCGTGTGCAAGACGAGGTGTGAAGATTTCCTTTAGTACTTTCTGAAAGTACCAATACCAAATTAACGTAGATACCACTCGCCACGATGGTGATACTAACCGCTCAAAGGAGCTGAACGTATAGCAACCTCTTTTGTAGACAGGATGTTGAGACAGAGGAGGACATTCTGAGTGAGTGAATGAATGAATGAATGTAAACAGCACTCCAGGGGTACAAAAGACCACTACAACACCACTACTTCCGTCTACAGCGCGCCTCATGAGATCTCATGATCTCAATCCTCCACTTTGCACGAGGAGCCATTAATGACATGCTCTCGCCTAGATGAACTAGAAGATGGTTGTCAGCTCTCGCTCATTTGAAACTACTTCTGATCTATACAAAGTGGACCTAGATTAGCGCTTCTGTGCTCTCTCATTGGTTCCATCTAAAACGAGGACTCGCTTATCGGCTGATCATGCTCTAGCTCCGGCATCCAGGGCCTACGGCGGCTGAGTATGGCACAGGCCACCTCGACTTTCCTCTCCAAGTCCAATCCCGATCCGCTTCTTGGACCTGGAGCTGCAGCTTGACTGTAATGAAGTCATCTTTCGGCCTATGTTGATTTTGTGAATCTGAATGTGCTTTGCTGAAAAATATTTTTTTTTTCAAATTGTTGTGCATCAATAAATTTCGAAGAATGTGTAATGGTATCTAATCTTCTATTAAAGCGAAACATGTTCATGTTGATGTTTGTTGTTGTTCGCTGACATAGGTTTCGGTCGTGTAGTATCCAATAATAAGTGCGTAGTTAGTTGTGGTGTAAGAACAGATGGAGATGTAGATGAATCATATCGAGGATCTTGTAGTAAGCACTTGCACGTGCTACAACATCTAGCCTCCCGACTATAGCTCTTGTGTTGTACTATTATGTGTTTCGATTTGAATTTCGCAGACGTCAGAGTCATCAAATATTATTACAGCGTCACGACATCTGTTCGGTACTCAAACTCTAGGAGATTCAACCTCTTGGAGTCTTCTAAGATTGTGTGATTGGAACTTAATATAATGCGGATCTAGTAATTAATTCTAAGTGCAGGTAATATGACTAAAAGTAGATCATGCACGACTCTTCACGTTCACACTCAGTCGGTGGAGCCGGAAGGTCCTTTACTGCATCTCAGGCTCGTCTTGTTCCTCGATCTCCTCTTCATTTTCTTCACTTGATGTTTTGCATAGAAGTTGCTGTATTAACTTCTCGACATTCGCCGGTACCCGGTGGTGGGAGCACATCGCACGCAATCCGGAAGCTTGTCCGAATGTACAGCCAAGTGGATTGGTTAGAGCCTTTTTGCGTACGCTTCAATAAGGAAGGTGGTCGTGAGTCATTCTATGAGGCGACTGGTCTACTTTATCGTTGATGATGATGTTAGTCGATTCGGGTTGGACCTACGACTTCCCTGAATCTCTTCGCTGAAGGGTTCCGGTATTTGGTAACCTGAATTGGATCATAAGGGAAAACAAGAAGAGAACCCTTATGATCAAATTCAGGTTACCAAATGCCAGAACCATACATTCTCTGCTTTATCTTTATCATCCATCTCCATGTATCTATGTATAAGCAACGATGAGCGACTTATTCTTATCATCGAGCACTTTATAGGGGTGCCAGATCCGGGATGGGATGGATCGGATGGACTTTCACCATTTCAAGTAGGATCGGAAGAATCAGGGGGGTCCATCCGATCCATCCAAGGCCATCCTACACCCGTTCTATAAACTACTCTATTATCATTTTTTGCAACATAAATCCAACACCTCCCAGTCGAGCAATTCGCTCCGAAACTCCAGGAGTGTCTTTTCTGTCAAAGCGGCTTCGTGTCGTAGTCTCCGGAATTCTTGTCTGCGGAAACTAATGGCCGTTTGCATCATCTGTGGCACTCTCATCTTTGAGTCGTCCAGCGAAGGACGGCACATGCTATGCACCAAATCTTTCAAGCGTCAATATGAAGGTGAAGGAAAGATGAAGATACTGGATTGCGATTCTTGGGGCGATTTTCGGGTTCTTCCTAATATTCTATGCTGCTGAAGAAGGGAGCAGCTAGTAGTAATGTGTGTATGTTGGACTAGACGGTGATTAATCAAAGATTTACACTAGCTGTAGCTCCGTACTAGAGCAAAGATAATGATGGGATCGTTTGCTGTATTCTATGCCGAAGAGAGCTAGTTTTTTTTCGAAAAAAGAACTACCCAACAACCGCCAAATAATGAAATAACGATCCGCCAACCAGAGGCCATAAAGAGCGCGCGACCGTGACCATCTTTGTAGCTTTATGGTGATTTTCGTTCAACCCTGCAAACGATTCAGATGCGCGACGCAGGTTCCTTCTAACTTCTACTTGTCGAAGTTGTGGCAGAATGTTCTTCTTCTTTTTGACGTGCGATGGACAGCACTCATTTCTTGTTGATGAAGTCGGCCGATGCTCCTGTCCCTGTTGCTCTCGTCTGCTGTTGCTCTCTTCTCCGCTGTTGCTCATCAACAACAAGTTCTTCTTACTCTTAGATGATAGTAGATTCTTCAATAGAAACCGAGTCTTTTCCTCTGCTTCGTTCGGACGTGGAGCCAGCGAATGCGGAGGCGTATAAAACTCTGGTATCCGTAGTGCTGCCACGCCAGCGAATACGCTAGTCCGCTGGACTGGTACCACGCCATCGTCATGCTCGACGAATGTATTATATGTAACGTTAGAGACCACTACTCCAAGTCTTCTTGTTCTACAGAAGGAAAAATCCTTTGTAACAGATGGAAGCGGAAGCGGATTACTACGTACTTATAATTCCCAAATAAAGGAATGCGAATGTTTAATGTGCTTCTGCAAATAGATAGAAGCAATAAATTGACTTTTTGAGTTTGAGACTGAGAGTATCATTGTGTGCCTGCTCATAAGAAAGCGTTCTTGTTGGTCGCTCTCCTCTTTCACAGAACTTGGATTTGGATACATGGAAGTGATGCGATCGACGACTGCATTGTGTTTTCCGAGGAAGGTGCGCTCCATATTCCGTAGAAAATCGGTCTCATCCTGAAATTGTTCCTGTCGCGGTTCAACATTGCTAGTATTCTCATGGAGGCTACAAAGCCGTGTTGTTGGATGCTGAAATTGTTCCTGTCTCTGCTGGACGATTTGAGGACTTCCCAGAAGAGGTGACGTCAGCTTTACCGCTGTAGACTTACGAAAAAATAGACTGAAAACGATATGGAGAAATAAAACGGAACTGGAACCGAGGAAGGGTTTCGAAATATGCGTTCTGGAAGATCTGGCTGGAGACAAAGGACGGCGCCTTATGCAGCTCATCTTCATCTTCTTCTTCACTGGACGAGGTGGTACATGATTAGCAGAAGCGGTGCCGAGTAGCCAAGGGTAAAACAGCAAGACAAGAGTGAGGACGGTGGAAAGACATGTAGTAAGTGGCTATCACGTGGAGGAGATTTTCAGGCGTTGTGGAGGCACTCTGGATGAGAGCGGTGGAAAAACGAGGAGGTACTGAACTAGGCAAGTAGTGCGACATCGATTCTCCTTGGATGATCTGTTAACTCCAAACTTTTAGCAACTCCCTTTTGTCTGTGTCTGTCAGTCGCTCCAATGAATTCACATCACCAAATCTCTACTGTGTCGATCTTGTGCAAGATGAACGGATGTTACTCGGAATTTTTCGGAATGATCCTCTTGGACTACATTTTTAAAATTGCAGGTTTCACTAAATCCATATCCAAAATTATAGACCGAATGGATGTTGGTAACAAGGTTGGTAACGACTACGACAGAAGTAAAAAGCTTCCTTAAAATTCAAAAAGTCAAGATTCGCGTCTCAATTGAAATGTGTACATTGATTGACGTGTGGGTGTGCGACTGAAAAATACCATACTTGTAAACATGTCGATCGATGCGACTGACACAGACCGTGTTTCTGTTAGATGATACGGTCAACGGACACGTATCGCACATAGACGGCTGCGGCAAAAATTTTGTACAGTGCGCATACTAGAACGCCAACGGCCATGTTTTTGCCCAGGCGGACACCGAGAATGCCTGGGATAGCTGCAACCGCGTTTGAGCAAGCGAAGAGCGCCCCCGCATGTTCTCGTCCGGCCAGATCTAGCGGCGCCGCTGTTACACTAGATCCGGCTGCCGCGCCCGAAGCGATCGTCAACGTGAAACAGAGTGTCTTCAAAATCGGTAGGTCGTCGCCACATGCCAAAGCGAGGAGTAAGCCGATGGCCGGCGTAAAAATGCCAACAAACCCTACTTGTTTGCGAACGCCGAGCAGCGGTTTCTTCGCTTCGATTAGAGGTAGGTTTTTGGTGCTCGCTTACCCCGCTTGTTATGCCTTTCTCCCTTAGGAGAGGCATAAAAAGCGGTAAGAAAAGCACCTTTAGCCTACCCTTAATTCGAGTTGCCTTCTTGCGTACTCGGGCCACAGCGGCGATGCGATCATGGATATGAGGAACGGAAAACCAGTGTAAAAAGCATTGTCCTTCCCGAAAAACGTCGGCAACCAGGCCATCAGCATGAAGGCCATGAATGTATGCGAAAAGTGACCGCTCATCACAGCTAAGTAGGTCTTCGTGAAAATGACGCGCAGGATCACGAGTCTCGGATCTACGTTGGCCAGTGCCGTGACAGTGCGGGGCAGATTCTCGACAATACTGCCTTCTTGCCACGCATTGCGCAAAATCGTCAATATTCGCTCAAACTTTGACGATGTAGTCGACGAAGAGGTGCTGGAGTATAGACTTAGGTTGTCGCTAGAGGGAGAAGTGGTGGTGAACGGGCGTCCTCCAAGAACGGTCTTACTTGTGAAGATCTTGCCACTGCTGCCTTTCTTTGTTGTAGTGCTAGCAGCATTCGTGTGCATTACTAGTGTGGTGGAATCGTTAATATTGGAAGAAAACGTTCCGTCATCGTCTTCCCCATCTGCTCCGTCGACGTCGGTATGCTTGCCGAGTTGTTGTACCAATTGTAAAGTTGGTTCTCTACGTGTAAAGTCGTCGTCTGTAAAATCGTCGTCTTCCTGCTCTTTAATATTGCTTTGATTTCGAGATGATTTTCGACCTAAATGAAGAACCGCACCCAACGGCTGCTGCTCCTCACAAAGATTGCCCACGACCAAGGGACCCGACGACGTTGATGTTGAGAGCTGTGACACTAGAGGAGGTCCACTAAGGGTCCCCGAATCCTGCTTCTCTTGCTCATCCTCCAGGCCAAATTCAACTTCTTCATGCTGAGTTGGAGAAGGATCTGCATCGACGCTGTCAAGCATGCGCGAGTATGCGATAACACTGTATGACACAAAAAAAAGTACTAGCTCTAGAAATTTGTAAATTCGATAGATGCCACAACTAGGCGAGTGCCCTGAGTTGCGGCAAGCTAATGGCGCCTTTCAAGGGGCCGCAGCTCTTTGGAATGCCTCGCGCGTTTTTGGCGCCTGATAGGACTAGTACTTTCTTTTATTTCATACACTGTGATGTTTTGCTAGTCCGCACGCGACCAGAATAGAGCCAAAAGACTCGATCACTTCAGCAAGTCTACCCAGTGGCTCTCCTGCGCATCCTCCTTCAGAGGTTGAGACCACATTAACATCCGCCATGTCGTTATCAGAAGTCTTGCCCTTTGCTGCGTGAATATCCTGGCTACAGCCATTCGTTGTACTCTCATCTTCCTGGTCGCTGCTATTTCCTATTGGTGCTGCGGCTACCTTTGATGTTCTTAGAGTCTACCAACAACAACGTTTTTCAGGGCCGAAGGAAAAAACTGTGGAAGCAGGGGCAAAGAAGGTGGTCAACAATCTGCTTCAATGTATCAAAATCAACATCAGGAGATAATAATATATCACCTTCGCCCTCCCACTGTCTCTCATATAAACTATTCTGATATGATCTGAATCTGTACTTCTACTACTTCTACTTACTAGTACTAGTATCTCCAACATTGTGCATAATGATAGCGCTGCTTCCTCGTAAGTTCGTTTTCGATACTCTCCTCGATAGAGATACCACCCTCTGCCAAAAATAACCAGCCAAGGGACCGCCGTGAGAGCAGCCAACCAGGTTGTGGTGCGCCACTGCTCAACTACTTAGAGGAGCCGAAGGACAAACACTAATGATCAAAGAGACGAGTTTGAAGAAGATGAAGTGAGATCGCATTTTCCAAGGAGTACATCTACATGACACTACTCCTACTGAAGAATGATGCTTCAACCAGCGTTGCTTACTAGCATTCCCATACTACTAGTAATGAAGAATGACGCTTCAAAAAGCGTTGCTTACTAGCATTCTTACACTACTCCTGCTGAAGAATGACGCTTCAACAAGCGTTGCTTACCAGCATTTCCACCTCACACACGACACCCTGGGTCAGAGCATGATTATTGATAACGAACCTGTCTTAGTAATTTCTCCTTCGTAAAGTTGGCTTCCAACAAAGTTTACGGATGCAAGTGCGCCGTTCGCGGCACTCGCTAGTCTCCCAAGTCCTTCGGTTTTTCGCTTCGAGCTGCGACATTCCTGAGCGTAGAACGCGTAGCTAGCCGGAAGATAAAAGGCTTGCACCAGACCAGATAGTAGTCTCAGAGTATTAGAATGGGTCGCGTTTTCTCCTAGAAGCAAGCCCTGCCTTGTAGTTGTAAATGATTGCAGAATCTTCATGAAAATAGAGATACAACTGAAAAATGTTGATGATCACTTCGCTCGTTCCTCATCCTCGCTCTCGCATATTCCCATCATAAGATAATAAAGCAAAAGCTTTGGGTTATCTGCACCAAAAAAAACATTCGACGATGACAGTTGTGAAGACGTTCTTTTCGCACCCGCTTGGTCCCGTTCCACCTCCAGCAAAATATCCGTATCTCCACCATTCATCATTACTGGAGGTATCATTGCCATCAAGCATGTGCAAAAAGTGGACACTGCGATGGCAAGGAGGCACAACTTCGCGGCAAAATCGTGTCCCATATTTAAAGGTTGCCGAGTTTTTGCATTCTTCAGAAAATGATCCTTGAGTTACTTAGTTCTCCCCTTGAAAAGGAGCTAAGGATGGCAGTGAAGGACGCAATGTGGAAACCCTTAACATATTCGGTCGGTTCATCACGTACAAGGCCAGAGCGCCGGAGATCATGTAGCCGATGAAGAAACTGCTCAAAATTTGCGACTGGTCATCCTTTGAGAGCTGGAATTCCGTTGCGAGGCCCTTTACCATCAGCATTCCGATGACTGCCCGCTGCCAGTACAACGCTACGGCCCCCAAGCAAACGAAGAGCAGCGGGCAGTCGCTGGGGTGGAGAGCGATGAAACCGGAGGAGGGCCACATTTTTGTATATAATTTTTGTGTTTTCAGGAGTTTTCTGGTAATGAAGAATAAAGTTGAAGTAGCTACGAATTTTTGAAGATGGTGAGTGTGAGTGATATCTAAGTACTATCTAGGCGTGAGGAAGGCACCAGGCTACATCAGGTAGACAGTACTTCAACGGGTTGTGTCTCCATGGAAACAGTCTGATTTGAAGCAGACCACGAGCATCCGCTATTCTTTTTTTGCCACGTTCACGTAGTAGTACTGTATTTAAGATTTACCATGACTTGGGGCATGCTGTCCCAATTGAGCGGAAAGCCTCCAGTCGGTCTCACTGGAGGAAGTTTCCCCTCTTCCGACGCCTCCATTCACTCTTCCCCGCCCCCGACGGTCATACAATTGCGCTAGCGAAATGATTGACTCGGCGCGTTTTTACTAGGACTGAGTAGGGCCTGGTAGACCTAGACTGACAGTCTTCCGGTACAGCTACTTTCAACGGGGGCTTTTCCTTGATTACTAGGCTTGCATGATCACTATATATAACTACAAGGCCATGCTTTTTTCAACTTCGCGTACGGAAAAGACCGATTGTAGAGAGCTTCTCTCCATCGCTCTGACTCTCTTTTCCCTACCGTGACTCGTCCTCAGTTGATCATGATCTAGATCTCACTCTGAGTAACGCCTGCAGGATCACAGATGTTGAAGGCATCGCCAGTTTAGTTGGTTTTTCTCGGCTCATCCTAAACATTCTGACAATCACGTTACACGACCGATGCACACAACACACGCGTACCCAGGGTTTAAATTGCTAGAAGTGGTTTTCGTTGTAAGTAGTTGCTGTGCCAGGTGATGAAGATTGCTGTCGATCGAGGCTCTAAAACCTATAATCCATGTTCTTGTTCCGTGCGCCAATTATCGTGTTTGAGTTTGAAAGTAAGTAGCTGCATGAGCGAGTAGTTGTACTACTTACACATAGTAGGGTTAGAACGACTTTTTATTGGTGTTGTCAAGTCTTAGCCAATTTCTTCGCTACCTGCTGGTAGGATCGGCACACGCATCCAAGCTGGTCTATCGACCTGCTTCGCAGTCTCTTTATTCGGTGGACCACGTGGAGGCAACGGCGAGATCAAGAGTAAATTGCGTCGGTCGGCCGGCTGGTGTGCGGGAAGTTGATAGTGATTCTGATGTGGTGGGACATGAACAACTCCTTGCTGGACTTGCTGGTAAGGATGTTGTACTTCTACTTGCGCACAACTAGTACTATAATTCGTAGTTTGCTTCATACTATTCAGAAGATTTGGCGAGGATAGATTCATATTAAGCTTCTTTAGATTTGGCGTATAATTCAAGAGGCCTCCTTGGTTTGCAGGAGCATCAGCCAAATTACTGCTCGCTGAAGATGAAGATGATGTAGTTGTCGCCGCATTGGCAAATACTCCTCCACTTTCTCCTACGGCTGTTCCTTGTCCTTGCGTGACGACGGCTCGGCCGCTATTCGGCAGGGGACAGACAAGATTTTTGTGACCCGACGACGTAGGTATAATGCTTTGGCGAGATGTTGATGTACTTGTATTCAGTCCTGAAGCTGGATAACCAGAAATGGTAGGAGCAGCAGTCGTCCTTGCAGAAGATGCAGACGATGCTGGTACGAAGTACATCATTTCCCCTCCACCGGAAGCCTGCACAAAATCATGCTTTTTGTTCGATCGAAAGAGAGCTTCTGTGGCGCCAGCCGGCGATTGTGCATATGGGATTGGCGGGCGACGAGATTCATTTCCTTTTCCCCCGTTAGTGGTCCTAGCTGAAGCTGAAATCGCTGTACTATGGCTCGTCTCTCCTTCCTCCCGAAGATGGCAGTTTGTGGCCTCGTTTGACGTGATGAGATCGATACACTGCATTGATTCCTGCCGTTGATCGATGAGGCGGGGCTCCGGTGTTGCGAGGGATTGTTCCGTCTTCACAGAAAGATCACCTTCACCTCGTCTTACCATATTCGTCGACTGTTGTCCTCTGTCGCCCCCAAGCATGTCGGACCATTTGGGAGGTGTACTAACAGTAGCAGTTTCATCGAATCTGACCTTGGAATTGGAATTTTTAACTCCATTTTTACCATGATCTGGAAAAATCTCTTGCCGTCCAACATGTTCGTTTCTCCTTTCGACACTTTTTTCTGGAAAAAAGCCCATGTCAACCGGCTGCCTCGGCGGTGGCGGAATTCTGCTCTCCGAGGCACGATGACGTTCATGTACAACAATTCCGCGTCCGCCATCATGTTCATCGTTTTCGTCCCTTTCGTAAGGCGGTCGTCGCCGCGGAGGTGTTCCAGAGTCTGCTCGTCCCCGACTACCGACTCCATCCGACCATGCCATTTTTACTTTGCCATTGCATGTCGCTTGTACAGGAGTCAGATCTTCTTCTACTTGTCTTCTGCGTGCTGTCGTAGAAGTTGCCTTATTCGACGACGGGCGTGTGCCTGAACAGCTGATACTCCGTCTTTGATGCTCTCCTCTCTGGGAAGATGCGGGTAATGGCGTCCCAAGTGTGTCCCTCTGTTTCTGACCGTGACCTCCACCTCCTGATGAAGCAAATAACGTCCCGGAGGAAGAGCTCGATGATGAAGTTGTGGAGCCTAGAATCTTTGATGTTGTTGTATCATGTTGTAGTTGTTGACTACCGGACATGAATTTTCTCGTTTGCGTTCGCTCCTCAAGTTGATGTTTCCCTTCCATCAATGTCCTGTTGTCGGTCTCAAGCACGCTGATGCGATTTTTCAGCATTTCAATCTCGCGATCGCGGCGTCGTGCTTCATCTTTGTACTTTTTCGACGCATACGCATGCAACTCTGCTTCCCGTTTCCTCTTTGCTTCGACACCTTCTACATCGGCGGTCATGAAAATTTCATACAGGAGGAGGGTGAAGATGACGCGTCGAGGCGGGTTTTCTAGGAAAGTCCAGCATCATGACTAAAGCACTAGTACAAAGATAAGCACCAGCCACCAGTTGTACTGTTAGTGTTAGTATACTATAAATATAAGTAATTGTCGTGCCTTTATTATCGGATGAATTACTCAAGTGATGGTGATGGAGTACTCTAGTTTGTAGTGATCCTGATATCAACATCTTCTATTTTACACTGACATCCTCTTAGAGGATTCCTCTAATGATCATGATCCTACGTCTACTTTTTCCTGAAGGACGCATAACTTTGAGTTTGTCATTGGCGGCCCTTAGGTCTTTGGTGGTTCGCTCTGCTGCGTATTTAAGCTTGCGGGCATCGATGTTGCTTTTTGTCAGCAGATTGACCTCAGATCGCAACCGTATGATCTCCTCTTCAAAAAATGATGTACTTTTGCTTTCATCAAAAAACGGATTTTGATTGCGTCCGAGTTCATCTTGCCCCTCAGCACTTGTAAGGCTATGCATCATGTTGCCATGGTGCTCTGCCATCTCCTTGCTGGATATTTCGTTGCCATCTTGATCCTCTACTGCTCCAGTCTGGCTGCGAAGATGGACCTGAATATTCTTGGAGGGAGATGAAGAACCGTTCTCTCCTCCTGGTGGGGCATCATAGTACAGCAAATTGTGGTGATCGAGATGCTCATCATGGCCTCCACCCTCTAATTCGGAGAAGCGATCCGGTGTCTCGCCGTGCAGATTCTGGCACCTACGTTGCTGCTCTATCCGCTCTTGACAGTGTTCTTGGAAATACAAGACTTAGATCATTTTAAACATACGATAGTAGAGATTGAGATGTTGATCATGAGTATGGAAGGGCATTCACCTACAGAAACGCTTTCTACTTATGGAGGCAAAGCAAGAAAGTTGCTCAATTAGATAGTTGCCTAGCTTTTTACATCGTGCGATGGATGGACTCTGCAGATGCGCGCCACGTTGCCGCCCGTGGTTGTGCCGGCTGGGTGACTTGAAGAGCAGCCGCGAGGCCGCTGCGCGGGATTTGATCCACGGCACCCAGCTCCGCCCGCTGGGTGATTAGTGCCGCGGTGTAACCTTGGCACTACCTTACTCGAGGTAGGCCGCTGATGCTCTGGCGATGGCTTGGACAAGTTCGGGGCCTTTTGGCCCTCTGGATGGGGCTCAGATGTGGAGTTGTAGATCGTTGACAGTTCCGACTGAGTGAGGCCGATGGAGCTGGCTCATTTTGGTCACATTTCTTGCCGGGTCCATGCGTGGCGATGATTTTGCCGAAGCTTTCAAGGGGTTCGACGGGGAACATTTCGACCATTTTGAAGGGAATTTGTAGACACTTGCCAACGCCTATCACTCCCTCGATTTGGGTGTGAAAAATCAGCCACGCGAAGGCGGGCAATTTTCGGGATTTCTTCGGGAGGGCTCAGGGGGTCCGGCGCCGTATCTAACCATGCCAGAAAGGGGGCAGCATTTGAGAACCCCCACCGCCCGAGTTCTCCACGTTTTTGCAACATGGTTGGCCTCCTTCTTCTCGGTTCTCGCTGTGTCTGCGCTCGCGTCGTTTCTAGATGGGTCGGCCGGTTCTGCTTTTCATCTGCCGAAGGCGCATGACCGTGGACACATTGCGATGCACTGGGACCCCCAACGCATTCGGCGCGCCGCAAGGGCAACCAGGCAAACCATGCGCGGCACCCTTGCGGCGGCTCTTCAACTCGCCCAGCCGATGCAACCACGAGCGGCAGGGTGTCGCGCTTCTGCAGAGTCCACCCATAGCGCTACTGAAGTAGCTAGTTGACTATCTGACTAAGCTATTTTTTTTTTTTGCCTCCATAAGTAAAGGCGTTTTTGTAGGCGAATTTCCCTCCATAATGAGGAGAGGACTTGTTAATAATTAAAGGACACCATCATGAGTCTGTTGTATGTACGGACCGCGACCGCGCAGCTTCTTGTTTGCCTCTAAAATTTGGTCATGAACAAGATGATCAGATACAGGTCCGCACCGGCATCAACAGCACCATGCAATATTATAAATCCAGGACCCCATAAGTTCGCATATTGGCTATTCTGTCTTCGAGAAGGCGGACTTTCCGCTCCAGCCCTCGACTTTTGAGGCGTTCTTTTTCTGCGATCTGCTGGGCCACTCTCAGTTGATGTTCGAGTCGCGTCAGGTGGATCAAATCGTCGGTATTTGCCGTACACTGACCTTCTTGGAAGCCGGGGAGCCTAGAGGCAGATGAGCCTCGGCGTAAGCGTAATTGATGTGGACTGCGTGTATTCGCGCTCGTTGTCGGGCTCAATGTCGTCGTGGCTGCATGATGATGTTGTTCATCGTCATTAAGAATCAGATGATTACTTTGTTGTCCTTGGACGTGTTTCGTCGACGTCGTGCGAGACTTGTTACGAAACTCCTCATCGGCCTGATTATTCGTTCTGGTGTTTTTCCGTTCTCGCTGGTGCAATACAATCTCACAATTCGCATAGAGACTGTAAAGCGCTAGATCGTATTTGTCGACGACAGAAAAAAGTTTTCGGCTCACGGAAGTTGGTCGCCTATCGAAAACCTTGACGCTAACACACATCTTCGCCTTGGTCAATTTCAGGGCGCTTTGGATCGAGCTAAGAAATAGCCGCTCGACCTGTAGAATGTATGAAGAAGATCAAGACCATTTCAATCACGAACGGCAGTCGCTCAACACCAGCGCCGACGCCGTCCCCAATAGATACCAAGAAGGCCAATAGTAATACCAATAGTTTCGAATTAATAGGAAATTGCCAAAAAGCTACTGATACAAGGAAGCGCGCGCCTACTGGTAAGAATAACAACACAGGCTGTCGCGGGAGATGCCTGCGCTACTTTCTCCCAGCTCGTTGAGCTCCGCGCGCTGGACGACGACGCAAGCAACCAGTTGGCGCTTAACAATCAATGAACCCCAACTGCGCACCCTCCCGCAGGATCTTTTTTCGGGCCCCCTTGCTGGTGTTCGACAATCTTCATGCAAGCTCGCCCGCTCTAACTTCTCCCAGCACCGAAGCTGGCAACCACTAGAAATAAGAATAACATAATTGAATTCTAAACAAAAAAGAAACCGAAAGAAGAGAGCAGCTCCTAGCCACCTCATGCATCAATCTACGCCCCATGGCATGACTGACTCCACTCACAGACTCAAACGAATCACCCCAGTTGTGCACTCCGCCCATCTTGGGAAGGCGGGCTAGGTAGCGGAAGCGCGGGGCGGTGCGGTGTCGGTGCTACTAAGTTCCCGCGGGTGTTTCCAAACACATCACGACCAACGCAGCCCCAGAACCACTCAGCGAGAACAGCTGAGAGACACCATCTGCCCCCACTCCATCCGCAGACGCTATACTCAGGCAGCCGCCCACGCCTCTCAGCCCGGCAGCTGCTGTCGCGCCGCGGGTTGATGGGCTAAAAAAAGGAACCACCGCAACACCACGACACACCCCACGCCCTACCGCGCGCATGGGGGGTACGTAAGTAGATGACCGGCTACCCAACTACACGCGGGCACGGTGCTCCCCTCTTGCTCTTGCACGCCATTCCCATGAAGATTGGTACATAGATGGCAGGCGCAGAAAGAAAGGGAGGCCGCGAGCCTCCCAGTCAAAGCTTGGCCGCCCGTCGCTCAGGATCGCTCAGCCGACAAGCAACACATAACGGCAAGGGACGTGATGCTTGTTTGATGGCTCTCAACGAGTGCCAGCGGGAAAGGCCTCCTACCTTCGCTGATGGGGGAGGATCCCTCCGGCACCGGCTTGCAGTCCTTGGGAAGGGTGTTGCCACCCGTCACGCTAAAGCCCCGCGACATGAGAGCCAACAAAGGCGCTGCCGACTCCAAGAAGGCTCAGATGAGCATCAGGCGGCATTTGCATGGGCTCGCTGAAAGTGAGATCAAACATTGGGGACGTTCTGCTATCTGAAAGCCAGCGCCCACTAAGAGCGCGCCGGGCTCTGCAGTCGAAAGCCTGTCACCTTCAACGCTGACGCCATCACCCAAAACCAACCCAGAACCCTGCCTGTCACCATACCCGACCCCTATGGGCTCCCCCCTTGTCTTCAGCTCGTCGCCAGTCAGTGGCCTGACTTTCTCAGCAGTGTTCTCCCCCGCACCCTCGCCAGCGTTTCCCTGTCATTGTTGGACCCCATTGCGGTGCCTACATACCTGGAGCCCCGCACGTAAAAATGGCCCACAAGCATGCCCAAAAGCTCCCCACTGGGAGAGCCTCAAGCGATGAGGCTTCTGAATTAGTGGTCGGGGACAGCCCTCCGCTTGTAGTTTACATAGTGTCAAAGTTTGTCATAGTTCCAAATGGGTAGGGATAAATGGACGCACTGACTCTCAACCACTAAGATGTCTCGTCGTCATTCATTGAGTATCGGGCTATTGGACATAGGGGCGAATGGATCTAGAATACGGCGCACGTGCGTGCTCAGCTAGGAAGAGTCACAGTCATCGGCTAAAGCTGACGTGGAACGCCTCAAAGCCAATAGGCACGCTGAAGGGAGGCGCTCGCAATTCGGCAAAGTTATAGGCTGAGCTATGGCGAACCTTATTAACCACCTCAGAGGCCTGGCCTGTACTCAGGTGGTCCCTTATAAATTCCTTTCGTTTGATGGGAAGCCAAGTAGTATTGGACCAAGACTTATTTGCTTTGGCAACACGAGCACACCAATCACCAAAGACCGTCCTCCCCAATGGCGCTGCAACCGTGGCGCCCTCCACAGCCTTCTTCCCCTCCTGAGGGAAGTGCCTGGCTACGACCGCACCGGCGGCACCACACCGGCGACGAAATTGGAAAAGATGGCGACGAAGAAAATGCGCTCTGTGTCCGTAACAGTGACCCACGCCGATTGCTTTGCCAGTGAGGCCATGGCTTACTCTGCTCTTCGTGATTCGTGAGCCCTTAGCTGACTCTCCCTTAACGCCATGCATCAGCAAGGGCCAGGGCGTCTCCCCTTCCCGTTTATCCAGCAATCCCAGACTTGACGGCCTCCAGTTTCCTCCTTATCCGCAAGAGGCATATTGGATAGAACGGCCTGCTACAGATACCGCTGGCGGACATTCGCAGGATTTTCAAAGAAATTTTTTCGTTTCTCACCCTTACTCTCTCAGGAAAGAAACCAAACCACCGACACACTCGCCCCATCCCTCGACCGATCCACCGAAGCGGCTGGAACACTGCCTCCATACGATTCTCGCGACGGAGTTCGCGGCTATCATTTGCACGACGACGAACGCCACCCGGGCACGCTGCAGCAACATGATCGCAACAAGCAACAGAGGCAGTAGATGCTGCCCGTGTGGAGTTGCGCCTTCTCGACGCCGCACGAGTGCTCTGCTGCAAGAAGAGGAACGAGACCCCTTTCGAGGCGGGATGGCGGCCACCGCTGTCAGCACTGGAACCGCAGCGCACAAGATGCCACCGCTCTCCTGCGGAAATCGGCGCGACATGTTTCTTTTATTTTTTCCTTTTATCATTAAACAATTACCACCAAGGTACGACATGCCTAAAGTCCTGACATAGTGAGATACTTTCTACAGCTCGGAAAGAACATTATCAGAAGACAGAGCAGAGGAGCCCCATCTACGTCAAGGGCTTCGCTTTTCCTTTCCGCTGGAGTGCCTTTTTTTCTCTCGTTTGCTTCATCATTAGATTCACAACGAGAACGAACTGCGAAGCGACAGCAAGATCCAAAGACAAACATCCAGCGACACCCTTGGGCGTTCCCTCATGCCTTCATCCCCTCGCTCACATCCAACGAGCAACAACGCGATGCCGAGGAAGATCGAATGTCTGAGGCAAGCCATGCCTGCTTTGATGATCTCAGAGAGTCCTATCCTCTTCCATCACATAGAGGAGAGTATTTCTATTCAGGGTATTTTTTTCATTTCATTCGCAAGGTTTCTGCGTGGCTTCAGATGTTGAAGAAAACGACAACAAGCACCCCAAGGTTTCTAGTGCGGCCACAGATTTCTGGATGGAATTCATCACCTGTCTTCATCAGGCTGCAACAATCGCAGGACTTGAGGGGATTGGTTGAAGTGTCTCAGTCTATCATCGTCATTTTTACTAGAGCCGAAGATAAGCGCGCATAAGATAGACCAGGTAGTTCAACAGCTCAAAAGATTCTGATTCTCTGATAACTTCACGAAAGAAGAGGGAAGAGAGGGAGGTCGATCAGATAAGTCCGCTAGTTCATTTTCGAAGCCCGAGGCGATATCACTCAGGTAGTGCTATACGATTAGACAACTCATATTCTCTATCAAGAAGGAGAAGACCACTGCATTCGAGATAGCAGCGCCATTTTTTATAAATGAAGAATATTCATGTAGAAACATTAGACACAAGAATCGCGCGAAATCTAATAGAATTCGAAGAGAACAAGCGCCCAAAGATCCGGGGAATCAGGTCCGTTTCATAATCAACCAGGGTAGTTCTGTCATCTGTTAGCAGTTCGTTATTATGTAGAAAATTCATGACCCTTCTGCTATATCTATCCACCTTTCAAACATGACGATGAGCGTAAACGGTGCGACCATGTTATCAGACTGTACATTAGCGGACTCTCGAAGATGCACCGAAACGATAACAACAGCAGAAACAAGGATAGGGAATCACTCAAAACAATACTGAAGGTGTAGAAATTTAACATATAGGGCTTGGATTTATTTCTTCAATTCAGGTCGTTCTTTCGCTGCTTTTTCCTCATATAGACTAAAAGTCATTCCTTCAAGTGTGGCGGATCTTAGGCTCATACTTCTCGCATTAGTTTGCTTTGATGGTGAAGCTCTACCTGTACCGCTACGAAATTAAGCGACTGAAATTATAACTCACGTACTCATAGATATAAAACTTGCTCGGTCCTCAGTGCATGAATTTTCACGTTGAAAATAGTTGCTCGTTCATTGATCAAGACCAGACAAGTGAAATCCCAACTACAACAGATCGCGATGACTATTGAAAGCGAGGACTCAAATCAGTAATTTCATAAGCATGAAGTCGACTCTGAATGGGATAACAAACGCTGCCCCATCCTGCAGCAACGAGAAGTCAAGCATTTGTGTGAATTGTTGATACTTACGAGAAAGAGCAGCTTGAAGCTCTATCTACTTGTAAGCAACCACCCCGAAAAGTGAACGCTTCGCTACTTGTTGCGCGAAGACTCAGTCTCATTTTGTTTCACTCTTCTGCTACCACCTCGACGGCCAACCTTCACCGTTAGAAGCTGTTGTCTGCTGCAGCGACCTGCGGGGGACCTTGTTGGGCTTGCGCAGCTCCCATCTTGGCGATTCGAGTTGCAAAATCGTTTTGGACTTGAGGGGCAAGGTCATGCCAAGTATCCGAGAGGGCAGCGAATCCGATTTCGGCGTCAGCTTTGGTACCTGGAAAAGAATGGTCGACCAGAGGTTAATAAGCAAGCCCAGTAGTAGACACGAAGATACTTGCTTGGTCATGACAGGAACTCTAGTACCCGGAGACTTATGACTACATCGATTAGACTAAGTATCTTCATACCAGTAGCGATAGCGTTCTCGCAGACGTTGACAGCAACTCTGTCGCGGCTCGTGACCCACGCTTTGAGAAAGGCTCTCAAAGGTCCGTCCAACAAAGAGTGCTCCCTGAGGAGTGGCTCGATGTCATCGCGGTATCCGCAGGCTTTCGCTGGATCTTGATCACCGATGGGGGCGCCGCCTGTGAACTTCTCCAAGAAGTGCACCAGAGTGTTGATGCGTTCGACGCAGGTCTTCGGCTGAGTGACCTTGATTTTGGCCTTCCAATGGGTCTCCGCGGGAGCGTTGAAGGGATTCGCATGCTCCTCATTGAGGTATTCGGCCAAGATGGCAAGCGCGTCAACCGTCTCGTTGTGCTCGCGTACTGCCTCCGACTGCATCTGCGCCTTCACTAGCGCGATAAACGGCTGAGAAGCGTGGTCCTTCAAGAAGGACGTGCCCTTCTTGCTCGTGTGACCTCCCTGCTGATAGGCGACACGAACGTTCTCCATGGTAGTACGCACGACACGAATCTGCACCGGGATTGCCACGCTTTCATCGGTAAAATACTCGCAAACACGACAGAGACCGTTGCGCATGCCGTCGTCCACCTGGAGAAAGGGTAGGAGAAGACTACAACACAGCAATGTGCAAAGAAGTGAGGAAATGACTGAAGGTGTATCTCTCTCATCTCCATGGCGAAAACTACCAAGATTCTTGTGACAAACAGCATCAATTTTTGAAGTTCTGTTGCTAAAATTGCAAGAAAATCTTCAAACCTCGAAACCCTCTAGACGAACATTACCGAAACAGGTGTAAGCTCTAGAAAGTACCCAGGTAGCCAAGTCGGTGATGTTGCGATTCAGCGCCTCGAAGCAGTCGCACATCAGCTGCTTGTCGTAGACCGGTTTCAGCTTAGCGGCATAGGTTGACAGAGTGGCCGGGTGAAGGCCCGGGTCGTTCGTGGTGTTGAACAAGCACAAGATCGCGCGTTTGAAAGCCTGCGCCACAACTTCAAGCTGCGCATCCTCCAGCATCTGTGATAATCGAGTAGAACATGAGGCGAAGAAAGAAGCAACGACTTGAATTTTCAAGATCATCCGAAAAAATAGATAGAAAAGCTAGTACCTTCACGGTTTTCGACCAGATGTACCACGCGGAGTTGTTTTCTGGCGCATTGTCGCGAATTGGGCCGTTGCCTTGCTGGCGCAAGCGCCCAATCAAGTCGTCGTACGTAATGGACATGGTCACACAGTTGTTGATCTCGTCTCTGAATTTCAGAAGAGTCGGAAAGGTTCCCCCGAAGATCGATTGGTGCTTCTCGTTCCTGTGTTGACAATTCAGAGAAACGTGAAGAACTCTGCCCGATGATAGGTGTTTGCAATCGATTGCGTTGATTTAAGCTGATCAATCTCTAAGCATTTTGAACTCCTAGAGAAAAGCCTACAACGAACTTTGACCGACTTAGTTGTGCAAAAAGATAGCCCGAGGTCTCCAGCACGCAAGTACTATCATAAGCAATTGCATGAGAAATCTGAACCAGTCTGCGATCATCACTGGCGTTTTGTTCCTCAACTCCACAGACTCGCTCTTTCGGTCACGATCCACCCCTTTGCAGTATGCCACCACTGCATGATATTCACACTCGTTCAGCTGGTCGGGGTGGTTCTTAGCCACCTTTTGCAGTTCCTCAATCGTCGCAAAAGCCTGCTGCGCGGACGTCAGGAGGTCGCATTTACGGCGAAGCAAAGTCTGTCGTGACGAGTGTGCGCAGGGTAAATGATGAAAGAAGAAATGAAAACGATTTCCATGGTGACTATGTTTTGCGATATGACGAAAATAATCTCTGGCCTTTGTTTAGGATATACGATCGCGAGACTGTTGCACAATGTTGAAGAACACTACAACCAGGAGTCCACTCGTCCTAATAAAACCACTACGAGAGTCAAGAAATGAGAGAAAAGTACGTGAATGCGTTGCCAGGTAGAAGCCGCAATCGTATCCTTCCAGCGAACCACGCAGGTCACCATCTTGCGGGTCTCGCTCTCACCGAGCATCATCAACATCAATGCTCCGAGCTTGAGAAAAGCGGACCTAATGGTCTTCTCGTCCTCGCTCATATCGTCCATGTGGATGCTGCCATTCGCGATTCCCTCGATCGAGGCTACAATAGTCGTCTGACGGTACTTGTGGACCTTCACCACACGCTTCAGAGCGTTCGTCACGTTGAGGTGCTCCTGTGAAAAGAGAAGCGATTCGTCGAGAAGACAGACAGCAACTGGCTTGGATAAATACCAAGTACCCAAGAAGAAAGCTCTACTGATTTTATGACGGAAAGGATTCAGGAAAGAAAGAAATCAATGCAACTACAACGCTATTTGAACTCTACAGCAAAAAAGTATAAGCTTCGCCCCAGGTCTCTACTGATTTAGAAAAAATATGAATACCGCCTTCTCTGGCACGATCCAGGATAAGACTGGGTTGCGCAAGATCTTGTCGGTGACGTCTTCGGTCAAAGACTTTTGGAGCTTCCGGCGCTTGGCCGCTTGCTCCTCCGTCAAATGGTGCGCAGCGTTCATTTTGAAAGCAAACGAGCCTGCGGCGAGAACCACTCGGAACGACTGAAGACGAATATCTTCTGCACGAAATCTCTCTCAAAGCTACAGAGAGATTTTAACGGAAGGCTTTGACGAAGCAGTTGGCTCGATGGAAACTCGAATTAGAAAAAATGAGAACTAGACTTATTCACTTTCAACGAAAATTAATTAATTGAAAATGTGACCAGATGATCCCGCTCTTGTCCCCTGTTTAGGCTGGCTGATCTCATTTGGATTTTGGACCAAGATCCAGAATAGACACAGGAAGATCCTCAGGATTCCATTTGGATTCTGCCTGGATTTTGCCCGGATTATTGAGCTAAAAATCACTTCTAAAGGAATTGTACAGGATTTTGCACTACCGCGAAA
Organism: Amoebophrya sp. A25; assembly: GCA_905178165.1. Taxonomy (NCBI): domain Eukaryota; class Dinophyceae; order Syndiniales; family Amoebophryaceae; genus Amoebophrya; species Amoebophrya sp. A25. The sequence goes on along the minus strand of CAJINU010000024.1, from coordinate 841,700 downwards.
ATCCACTTTCAATCCATCCCGAACACAAAGGAATATGGTAAAAAATCCACGAAGAATCCAGCCAGAATCCACATGGAAAGTCTGGCTCTTCAGAAGTAAATACCCAGGTCTTCGAAATCAGCTCAGCACGATTTTCTTCTAGGCTTGCGGAACCACATCATCATAGCCATTCACGTCCTTCAACTTTAAATGCTTCATGCAGCTGTCCTTAATTAATTCCATCTCCTTCACGCGGTCTAATAATCTCGAGTCACCATATGCTTTCTGTTTGGCATACGCCACAAATGGCGCAGAAACGTTTTTCCATGCTTGTCTCAGTGATGTAGTGTCAGTATTCTTAAACTTGATATCTTTTACATACTTCTTACAGTTCTGCAACAGAAATCGCGTGCGGCACGCCCACAATCCTCCCAGCGCCTCACCAAAATCTTGCTCCTCCTCCCTATAGCCCACAATACGCTTACAGTTCTCCGTCGATTTCGCAAGAAAGTCCACATTACTATTCTGCCGCATTTTCTTGAAATCTCTCTTCATTTCTGGGTCCGTGCACTTGACTTCGAAACGATCATGCGCACGCCCGTAGTACGACTGGGTTGTGACACTCCCGTTGAGTTTCACTGTAAAACCCTCTACCCGCATGCAGCGCTTGAGTTGCTTCGTCGCTTCTGCACGCTCCCGGTCGTGTTTCTTCCTTTGGTCCTCCGTCAGTTTCTCAGACTGCTTTCCCATTTTCGGACTATTAGGCTTCTGACGTTTTTCGTCCGGAATCTTCTGCTCCTGCTCCTCGTGCTGCTGGGGTGGTCGTTTCTGCTTGCGAGTAACAATTGCTTCAGGAAGATCAACAACAGGCGCAAAAGGATCTACATACTGATTATTTGCTACTTCAAGAAGGCGCTTCTCCAGTTTGCTCACTGGCTGCCGCTCTGCTTTCACTGTGTTCGCATGCGTTGACTCTGCTCGCTGTCCTTGCACCTGCAGCGGCTGAGGGTTCACCGCAATCCTGACCCCCCGCGACATGTTCGTGCAAAAGCTGCAGAGATGAACTCCCACGTCCGATAAATCGAAAGCCTTTGCATGCGACGGGATTTGCGTGGTAAGAACTAGACGGCCGAACTTGTATAGCGTCCGCTGCCGAATGCCTGCGTCTCTAATCAGTTCTACTGCTTTGAGATGATAGTTACTCATGTCCTGATGCGTGACCAGAAAGCACACCTGCTTCCCTGATTTCAGATGTGTTACGAAAACAGCTGCTCCTATCCCCAAAATTGTCTGCGCGGAGCTTGCTATGTCCTCCGGGACACTCACCTTCATGCTGCCCGCAGCAACGTCATCGTCTGGAACTACTTCCTCACCAACATCATTATTTACTTCCGGCGTCGGCAACTGTAAGCCGCCCAGTTGTTCTACTACTTCCTGGCGCGAATCTCCCTCCTTCAGTTGTTTCTTCACTGCATACATCACCCGGCCAACCTGGTAACACGCATTAGGTTTTCGAACCAACAGCGTTACCTCCTCTGAGCTTTGACGGACAACCTGCTGCGACCGGTCTGTTCTTGCACAAAGGGTTTTACTGCCCCATTCGAAATTATTTCGCATGTCGATCACCATCTGCATCGCCTGATCTTCAATCTCGTCGTAGAACTTCTTTGCAATCAGAAGAGACTTCTGCGAAGCAGCAGGACGCTCCGCCTCATCGTCTGATGTGTCGCTATCGTCCGCGGCCGCCGCGAATCGTGCGTCGTACTTCTCTTGATACACGCGCCTGTCGTCATCCGTAACTTCAACCCTCACACCCACTTTAATTTTACCACGCACGCTTCGCAGCCGCGACTTAGGCGTCAACTCCTTTAGTTCCGGATTCTTCAGCATTTTTGCTGTCATGATGTCGTAGTCTCGTGGTTGCATATACCGGGCAGCTCTAGCGGGTAGCTGAAGTGCAGACTCTTGATCAGAGTCCATATTTTCTCGTGCATCACGTGCAGCATAGTACTCAACGCCTTCTTCTACACTAGCACGAAAATCTACTAGGTCTTTCCGGTTTGTAAGGCAATCCACAGTCGGAAGCCCCACAGCGCCGCTCAGGAAGCGGCGTTTGGCATTCGTTTTAGCCCTACCAATTCGCCGCTCCACCGCCGCAGTAGTCCTCCTATATCCATTGAGCAACCGTTTTAAAGACCTGATCCACCGCAGCTGCACACTCCTGCTCGGTAAAGATCTTAGCCTCCGAGAAACGTGTCGCATGTTGATATCTGCAAGTCCGCCCATCTCCAGGTTGTTCACCTCCCACTCCAAAGCCCAATCAAGAGCAGCATCATCAGACGACTGCCGAAGCTTTTCTCGAAATTGGTCCTGCGCGTTGACGACCAAAAAAGCAACCTCAGAAACAGCTGCTCTAATACCCCACAAGGCTGTCACCGCCGCGCGCCGTGCTCGGGATATCTAAGAAAGTCGTTTGTTGCATGTTCGTGAAAACAGAAACTCAAGGACGAAGAAAACGTCACGCCTGAATGAACTAAGCAGATCAGGAAGCGCATGAATTGACTTGGGTGTTTATTATTTCCTTGGACGAAATCAGAAGAGTTCAACTGAGCAGGAAGTCCTAAACACTTATGCAGCAAACAAATGAAACTAAGCAACACCTTATCACTTTCTTCTGCTGTAAACGGTTCCACGCGCCCCGGCATCATCATCATCAGGTCTTTTTTCAATTGCTCGCCTCGTTCAAAGTACTCCACAGCAGCATCGTGGCTTACTGTGTACTTTTCCTTCATTTCCGGCAGCGTGAAGAAGTGCTGCTCGTCCAAGAACCGCGCATTTGCTTTTTCACCCGCCTCAGTAAACTTCGCTATACACAGCAGATACAGCAGAAGGTCAAAAATTTCACCTGAACGAAAAGCAGTTGAAAAATTGGACAAGCAGCAACAAGTTGAGTAGGAAGATTTGTATGTACTGACGCAGCAGTCTAGTTTAAATAAGTAATACCCTTTGACTTCTGTTTGTTGAAATATGGAGCCGGCAGCTGAAGCCGGTCATATTTTCCCCGTGTCTCATGCACCGCATGCAAAACCCATCCTAATCCAACTGAAAGAAGCATGCATAAATCGCCAACGCAATTCGAAAAGCTAAACCACCTGGTCCAAGTCGGTAGCTGCAACTTCGTGAACAAGGCGTGAAGCTTCCGCCGCACCGCTGGAGGATCGTGGTCCGGCATGTTGATTACTACTTTGTTGTTGTGAATTGCTATCATCCCCTTCAACTCCTCTACTGCTCCTCGCTTGTTCATGGCGATGTTCATGAACTTCCAAAGTTCAGAATCGGAATCAAAGCCATCGCCGGGCCCCCACTCGGGAAAGAGATGCCCCCTGTGCTTGCTCACCGCGTTGTGAATGCTGATGCTCTTTTCATTAATTCCCCATGCCTGAAAAGTAAAATTTTCCAACTCATACTGCCAGCCATGACGATGCTTGAGAGGAGAAACTATTCCTGACAAATATGGACCTGATAACGTTAGTTTCTGAATTTAGCTTGCCATAGACACGAATAATTTTAAGAGGAAAGTAATTTAAATCTGATGTTTCTCGCAATCATCAATATCAAGAAATTAATCATAACAAAGCTGAAACGTCAGAAGCTTAATATGAGAAGAAGAACCCCTCAACAAGTAGTACAATGCAGTAGACTTCCTTCTCGAATGCCCTTGGGTCAAAGCCCACGATATGGGCAAACTTCTCATATCCAGCCTTGCTGCATATGGCGATCAAGTGTACTCTGCACTGGTCTGCCCATAGAATTGCGTTCCCAGGGCTTTTGTCCGCAAGTAGCACCATGTGAAGCTGCTGCAGCTGTGTCGACCCTCCGCTATCTGTCGGCGCTACTACTACTACTGGTTTTTTCCATAGCTTCGCCATGCATTCATCTAGTTGCCGCATCGCTAGGTCCGCATTGTCGTAGCTCTCGCTCACTCGGAGAGTACTATCGATCGGCAACTTGCTCCGCTGGAGATCACTCTTCGGTCGCGGAGCAGTTCCGGCTAGATGAGTAGGTAGCCACAGGTCTACAGCGTGCTCCTCTTCCCCCAGAACCAACTTGACCGAAGCGTTGGACACCATCCATTTTAGCGTGCCAGCAGCTCTAAACCCTGGCTCGCAGGCCAGAGTTTTCTTCGTCGTTCCATCCGTTTGAAGTATAACCAAAACTTCTGACACGTCTCCCTGGTCTATCCTCTTCAAGATTCTTTCCCATGCTAGATCATGCACATAAATGCCTACTTTTTTGAGTACTCTTGTGTCTGCCTCTGTTCGTCCTGATTCAAAATATTCTGCCGCCGCTTCGACTACTGAGTCAGATGCTCTTCGTGTTGTGCTCTCCAAACTACTACTAGATGTCGTCTCTTCTGCTACTATTGTTTTCCCCGCCGCTTCCAGTAAGCGGCGCTGCAATTTCGAAAGGCCGACCGGATTCACGCTCATCGTGAGAGCGTGGAAGAATATGACAAGATATAATTATGCACATGTGAAAAATATGACATACTACGCCCCCTAAATGTAGCCCTACTAAGAATTTTCCAATCAGACGCTCTTCATATAGAGACGCACCATAAAAGCCGACTATACCGACTGAAAATCTAAACGATATCCATCCTCGCCTGCAGTAAATGCCCAATCAGCTGAGCAATCCCTACGAAGTTCGGAATCACGAATCGACGCAACCATTTGCCGAAGCGTGCGCCTCCAGATGAGTAACTCTGCCTCCGTCTTCGAAAACTACTCCAAGGTCGGCTCGCTTCTCATGACACGACGCGCGATTCGATCGATTGTTGTTGGAGTTTTTCTATTACGATCTTACAAACGAACTACGACAATTTAGTTCATAGCGAAGAGCTCGAAGCAATAAAGAACTCCACCTGATCCCCATCTTCGAGTCATTCGAAACTCCTCTCAGTTACTCTAAATCACAACCGTGACCATAACACTTTTCCGCAAGTTCCGATACTTCGACGCAGCTGCCCTTCTTATCAAATTCATACTCACGCCCAACTAGACGCTTAATTAGATCCTTACTCAAAATCAAAGCAGACCCAGAAGCTCCCAAAAGGCTAACTAGAACCTTTTGGGCTCGGCCTACCTGTAGCCCAGAATGAGCTACCCCACCCGCCCAAGTTTGTACTTTCAGGGCCTCGAATTAGGTCACGAGTGGGAACGGCAGGCCTCGCTCCGATAGCTTTGGCCAAAGCATGCAAATAATTGCGACAGCAACGTCTGCAAAAAATCCCCCGGCAAACCTGGTGCTTCCCCTAAAAATTTAAAACAAAAAACGAAAAATTTTTTTTGAAAATCCTACCGATATCCAACCGAAATCCCTCATAGAGTACGTTGAGCCGAAGGCATAGGCGCCGGCTTCCGTACTTGGTCGCTGCGGTGCATATCGTTCAGCACCAAACTGCTGCTGGGCGCAGGCCTCTTCATCGCCGAAGCCTTTGACGTAGCACCACTAATTTTGCTAGGCAAGACTACGCCAGTGCGAATCTCCTGAAGTTCGCGCTTGCTTGAATAGTTTGGCCCGACAAGCACCGCGCGCGGATAATTGGGGCCGCTGTTAGCGCCAAGCTGCGTTACGATTTTGGAGATGCCCTTGCTCTTTTTGCCCTCCGCTTGTCCTTGCCGCGTTCGCGTTCGGGCTTTCCGCTGCTTTTTTGTTGAAGGGCTGCAGCGAGCACCAGCTCAGACGTCGGGCACATCACAAGAAACACCCAACGAGCGCCCACATTGCAGCAATTCAAAGAAAAGCAGCACCCCCCAGCCGCTCCCATACGCTGGCAGCCTTCTGCTTCCTTGCCCAAGATCGTCACAGGTTGCCAGGTGTCGGCTTGGAGGGCGCCACGGCCACCGGTTTGCGCCGACAGAAGGCCTCGCGGCTTCCGCTGCGCTTTTTCACCATTCCACAAAGCAAGAGAAGCCAGGAATACGCTCCCAGAATTCTAATGGAAGAGAGGTCGCCTTCGCCTCACTCCAAGCAAAGCCACCAACTGCGAGAAATTGCGGAAGGAAATTACGGAAGAAAACCACGGAAGGAAACTGCTGAGAGACTTCGGCGAAGTACCTTACTGAGCGAAATCACTGGGCGGCTTACTGGCTCGAAGAGCCACGTTGTGCCCAGCGGGCGCAGCGTGGTCCCTTGAGCCAAAGCCAGCCCCTGCGGCATCCGTAGCGATTTTGGCTCCATAAAAGAAAGCGGGAAAGGCTTCGCACATCTTGCCCCAGGAATCCCGTGGCGCCGTTCTGTCGAGAGTCCCGACTTCGAACGCGAACACGACAGCACACCGCGGCGGGGTCGCTGCGGGTTGGCAGGCACCCGGTGGCGCCCTGGGGTTCAGGCATGTCGCGAGGGTATTCCGCTGGCATTTGCGTGCCTCTGCAGCCGCGAGAACTATGCGCAACGCCTTGCCACACTCTGCCCACTTCCGTTCCTCCCGGGGCCGCTGCTCAGAGAAATCGGAGAAACTTCAAAGCGGACGCGCTGCCTGTAAGTCGCCGCCCCATTTTTCACAGCCGCCGCCGCGCGCAGTTCCTCGAGCCTAGCCTGCTAGCCGGTCTGTCAATGCCTCAACGCCAATGCGGCGCCGCCCCCACTGCGGGCCGCCCCATGGTCCCCGCGTCGGCAAGGTCCAGCCCCAGCGACTCCCGGCCTCGAGCCTACTCACGCCCCCGCCCGTCGTCCTTTCCGTCGGAGTGTATGAGCGAAGGTCGCAGAGGGCGACCACAGTTGTACCCGTGTGGGTATGCACGGTCTTCTCAGTTATGTAGTTCATTCATACTCATACTAGAGGATGCTACCTCTTCTCGTCTCGGAGTGTGTTCGCCCATCGTCTCTTGATTATCGATACCCATCCACAAAGTCAAAAAGCTTTGGCCGCTTGCCTCAACATTCTGCAAAATTTTCCACACCGGGAGAAACAGCTGTGGTGAATTAGAAGAGAGTAGGTACTTACGTAGATAAGATAGTATCGTAGCAATGCTGGAGATTATTATGACAAATGAGAACGACAACGACGTCGAGTCAGATGATCAATAGCAATAGTGGACATCACTATGATCATTTGATCGTAGAAATCATCCTAACTCTTCTAGGTAGACAGCCATCATTTGTCTTTCACAGTCTTCTTGTTGCCTGAATATATGAACAGCCGTAAAAAAGAGAACGACTCTGCCATCAGCGACGTCACGGGCCTGTAGTTCGATCTTGATTACGCCACTTTCTGTATCCCAACGATGCCTGAACTCTATGGGCGCCGTAGACGCAGTGCCGGTGGAAGATCCTCCGTTTTTGCTGTAGTCCTCGTGCTGTGATGTAGTTGCTGCCGAAATGAAGTCAAATTTTTTCACAAGCTCTTGGCCCTCATCGAAGACGGAACCCAACAAGTCCACATCCTTAGCACCAGCTGCAGAGGCCAGAAAAACCGGAGGAAATAGCTTTATGGCAAAATCTGCCGATGAACTGGTACTTGCACTAGGGACAGAGCAATAGCCACTATATCCATCTTGAAGTAGGTGTTCTTCGCTCTTTCGCTCCGCACTAGTGTCGAAACCGCAAGTCACTACATCAATATCACGATCCCCCGGGCCGCTGCTAAGTGGGGAGTACAAAGCTCGCGGCCGCGACACCAACGCACTAGACGAGGCTGAATCGCCAGGAAAGCCCCAGGACTGCTGTAAGCGCGATGATGGCGTTGATGCTGATGCAGGATGATAGAAGCTATGACCCTGAAAAGTTGCCTTTTGTCGGGGTTCGTGATTTCCATCGAAAGCCATTGGAACCAGTCTTAGAGATGCCGGAATGTCCTGAGGACCACCATGACTAGAGGACACGCGCAGGTCCGCTTGTGACGTCTCAGGCTCAACACCAGAAATCGCGTCGTCTTTTGTAGTTGCCTTTCGATGCTGTAGTACTCCATAGTACTCTGGGTCTGCTGCTCTCTCCCGGGGGACAAGATCTTCATCACAGTTGTGACCTTCAACCTCCATGTCTGCAGCGACATCACATCCACCAACATGGTCTGCGGAACCAATTTTCATCATTCTGATTTTTGTGAACGTGAAGCTGAAAGGTATCTCATCTATGCTGTAGTCTGTAGGGCTAGGCGCGTAATGAGTTTTTACTTAAATGTATTAATGTTCGCGTTAAGTTAATCTACTTATAATTCAAAGATCATGCTGATGCACCAAAAGTACTGGGAGAAGCTCGATCAATTCGTCGTAGCCCTATCTCATCATAAGTTGCTGTTGTAGAAGGTCCACTTCTAGTACCTCCACATTTTCTTGTCCTAAGCAGGGTGCTTCTCTCGTTTTCTTTTTATACTATGAGACTAGACCACCTAGAGCCATTGGAGCTTTGTCAGCTCACACCCGCCTCTCGTTCACAGATCGAAGATCTCTAAAATCAGATGCAGACGAGGTGGAGGCTAAACTTGTTATAATGTACAACCAGTAGACTACGTTTGTGGCTTTCTTACAGACAGTCGTGACAGCGAGCCGGCCAGGTCCTTCGAACACAAGTTTTTTTCACAAGCGACTCAGTTGGCATAAACTTGATGTATTAGAGCCAGGAAAATGTAGCATGCTCCGAGACGAGCTGAAGATACTTCGGAATCGTAACTTCGCAATTCTGTTATTTGGTTTGGTGCTTGTTTATACGGAAAACTATCAAATTCAAAATCAATTTTTGTGTTTGTTTCTCTAAGAACATAGTAAGTCGAAATCAACTCCAACTCCCTGTTTTGAATTTTGTCAACTTCCAGTCTTGAATCTGTTGTTCAAATATCCAACCTCATAGACAGCTGGCGAATGCCCATTCTTATTGATCCAGAATGGATCCATCCATCTCCCGACGCTGTCCACCAAGGGGTTGTTAGAAGAAGAGGCTAGTGTCACTTGTTAGGAAAAATCCTAACAGATTTCGACTGGACACTACTACGAAGCTTTTTGGTAAACTAATATGCAGAGACTAGCGCTCCTCGGTTGTTTCTAATGGATATGCTTACAGTCTCTTGTTACACTTATCGTCTATGGCGACGTACTATAGTACTAACTTGCACCATTTCAAGTCCAGTAAGTTGCCCTTAACTCTATGAATAGCTGGGAAATCGGTCCCTGGACTCTTTCGGAAAACGTGCACCTCCATCAGAAGCTGGTCTATGCGCGAGAAGATACTCGTTCCGTCAGAAGGCATCAACTCCTGAGCCCAGGACCGTAGTATCGGAGCCTAGAAGAGGGGTGGATAGATTCTTGTTGAGTAATGAAGAAGAACAAGTGTAAATCATTGTAGTAGTATCAAGCTAGTGCTCCGTCTAGCTGGGCACAATTACAGATACAGGGCAGGATGTCAAAATGAGAATACTTACTCAGATCATGTATAATGAGTGGGGGATCTACTTTGCGATGGTATACATAGGTCCAACATCAAGGTAGACACGCACAAAGTGGGTCTTAGTTCTTTCCGAACTTCAAATACCTCAGCCCCCTCAACGTCCATTCGGAGTACGTGTATTCTGTCGATTTTTGCGATTTTTTCGATTATATGTCTCAGAGTAACGCTTTGATAGCGAAGCCCTCCTCTCACATTAGAAGACCTATCGCGTTCGCATCCCCGAAAACGTCCTTGGCTCAAGCTCTTTGTCTTTGTTTCAAGAAGAATAAAATAAAGAAATGTAGAGACGACCAAGGACGGTGCTGTCTGCGGATCATGCTTTTCCGATAGAAGAAGCCTTAATAGCATAGACAGCCGTGCTCTCATACGAGTCAACGCCTCCATTATTCGTTGCTCCCTGGATAGACCCAATCGCAGTCGAATAGAATTGATGCCTTGTCGGGTGTCGCTTCGTGTGCCGACTCAAGATCTTCGGCAGAGAAAATGAAGAACACAAGAGGAATAGAGTCCTATGAATGCATGGAGTGTGATATGATTCGTAGACCAAGCATATCAATCTTCTTCATGTTGAAATAGTAGAGGAAACTTTTTCATTATTAAAAAGAAGATGTCAATGATCACGTCTGCGTCTGGTAAAAATGTTGAAGAACAAACTTAGAGGAGCATTCACTCAGACCATAAATTTCGGTAAGCTTGGAGGTTATCCGCTGGTATGTTGCCGTCTCGCACTGGCATCGTTGGATCAAAACTCCACACGCGACAGCCCTTTTCTAGCATACTGTGTTCGAAAATCCAGTTCTGCGCGATGCCTATGCTGACTACATTGCACTGAACCTTCTCTAGAGGCGTCGAAAAGTCGCCGAAAACTTCGCCTGTTTCGCCTTTGATTTTGGGAATGGTGTCCAGACACACGTGCACATCCGGTTCGTTGGCATTCTCGCCCACTAGGTTGATGGAGCCACGACAACGCGCCAATTGTGTTTGTGCCGCCTGCATCTGCGTTGGCGCAAAGTAACTGCGCACGATCGGAGCGAGCTGGGCTGTATTGGAGCTAGTTAAAAGACATGGGACAGATCGAGATCATGTAGATGATGCCTAAATGTCGAAATCTTTTAGAATCGAATGATTGCAGTCTTTGCCTTTGACGCTTCGTTCTTGACAAGAAAAGTCCATGTAGCATCTTTCTTCTTCACGAAAATGCAGGAGAATAATTCTGACATGATTGATCATGCGGATGCTCTTTAACTTCTGAACAATTCACGACATTTGTACTAGTGGCGTAATTCTAGTGTCCTCTTTTGCTTCCCCGAAATAGTCCGATGGGAAATTGCGACCTCCGAGAAAGACCAGGCAGTAAAACTTCTCACGTCCCCATGCGATGTTGGCTCCTTCCAGCTGTCTCGGCGAAGCCATCGCGCTGCTCGACTCCGCTAGCCATCGTAACGCCGCATGGGGTCCTGGAAAGTTCTCATTCAAGAAATCTGCAACGCCAGGTTCATCGATCGTCCCAAACGTCTCGGTATTGGTCCTCGTGGTCGGTTCATCCTCCAGTTGCGCCTGGGAAGTTTCCTTCCTTACGTGCGCATTTGCTGGTCCAAAGTCCAAGTCGTCAAGCCTTCGTGGCGAAGTGGCATATGGAGACGTCGAGGACGACCTCGCCAGTCCACCTCCACTCGACGTGGTTGTAGTTCCCCTCGCACCATAAGGTCGTATATTACCGGCATATCTAGCACCCGTCTCTAAGGACGAGGATCGACCATAGGAGCGACCGCTACGTGATGATGACCGCGTACGTGGAAAAAGACGATTCTCACTGAGCGTATTTCCAGAGCCACGTGCCTCCGCTAATATCGCACTGGTGCTGCTACTTCGAGTTACTGGAGTTCTCCCTCCGAAACGGCCATGCCAATATAGCAAATTTTGATTAGAAGGCATCAGTAAGGATCACGACCAGAGCGCTAATCGATGAAGCTAATGAGTCCATCATCATCATCATCATCATCATCAAAGTCAAACCTTCATATTTATCTACTTATTCGATAAACTGAAATAAGCGAGCAACTACTGAAAATAAGGGAGATACTGAAAGAAGAGGATGAGGAATGTAGTCAAGACCCTCCTATTTCAGTCAGTAACTTGGATATTTTGAGTTTTCGAAGTATAAGCACCTGAGGCTCGTGAGCAATATCAAATGATCCATAACATTACACTTGGATTTAGAAGCACCGCGGATGTTGCAGTTTTCTTCGCTGTAAGCCGAGTCTGGGTTGCTGATCTTGCAACAAATACGGCGTGCTTCTGAACCTGGAGTAGCGCTCGAGCATAGTGTGCAAAAGCTTATCAGTTGCTGGTAACAATCCTCATTATCTCCTGTCCACCACGTACTGGCGAAATTTACTGGCGTTGAGACGGCAACTTTCGCAGGAGGGTTTTCTGATGTAGTTGGAGCCTTGTCTACTACTCTCTCTGATAATTGAGAGTTGCTGGGGTCATTTTTTGACAACGCAGACGTTGCAGCTGGCTCATCCTTGTTTATTCCCTTCGTAGAAGTAAGGGCCGGGAGAGTGTCTGGGGTCTTTTGGTCTAACGTCTTGCTAGCTGATGTAGTGCCGTCAGCATATGTTCTGGACGAACCAGCGAGCGCAGTGTTCCCGCCTGTGGGCTCTTCAGGGCGATCACCTTTATATATCCCAGCAGTACTACTACTACTACTACTACTACCACGAGCACGACTACTTGAACCTGTAGTACCTGCCAGGACCTCCTGTGGTCTATCGCCTCCTCCCCTACTGCTTGCGAATCCCGATCTGGTGTCGCTCCCAGCACCTCCTTCTCGTGCATTGGTGATTGCAGGGGACGGCAACTGCGTTTGGTGCGTCAGCAATTGCTCTAAGGCGTGCGCAGCTCCCAATGTACCCAAGAGAGCTGGAACAAGTAGTCTGGTCAGGCGGCCGCAAGAGTAGAAATCATCCGGTTCATCTGGAGGCTCCTCACAAGAATAGACCACTTCATCCTTCATCCCCAACATCTTGTTGATCTTCCTTCAATTCAGTCTAAGTCTAAGTGCATCTTGTTGGAAGACATGAATCCCTTTAGAGTTCTTGTGCAACACCTCGTCTACGCCTGGAGTAACTCCTCTAACCCTGGAGTTGTTCTTGCACTCCTCGCTAGTAGTGGCACTGCTCTCATTTCGACTCAAGACAAGGGGCTTATTTTCCTTCGGCCAAAGGGCCAGCGCACCAGCTGGGGTGGGCGCAGAGAAGTCGTACATTTCACGGACGATGCGCCGAAGGGGCTTTTCATCCGTCATCAGTACAAGGCTCCTGCTCAAAACAAGAAGGACCCATACAGAAGGGACTACAGAAGACAGCACAAGTGCAAGCGACACATGAGAACTGCTCGTGTGGTCGACACGTTGTTCTCGGTCCTTCTGCTTGGTTGCAATAATCCTGAGTTTGCTGTTTCATTGTGGTGTGAACGAAACAATGATTTAAGTTGTATATTCGAAGAATTTCTTCCGGGTCGTGAAAGAAAAAAATACAGAAATAGAAATCAATCATCGTCGTCGACGTCGTGGTCGTTGTAATCTAACGATCGAAGCAGCTGTGCAAAACTAATCAATAACGGACGGCAAAATTTGCTTCTAGACGTGCGAAACATTATTTCTGATGACAACGGAGGAGCTAGTGTAGTAGCCTTACTCGTCTAGCAAAATATAAAACGTTGTTCTCTTAGTACTCGATGGTATAATTGGTAATAGTTGTTGTATCTTCCTAATTTTCCCGCATACCCATCGCTTAGCAAAAAAATATATAGATGTGACAGTATTTTTTCCAAATTCAACTTCAAGCTTACTTCATTGCTTGGCAAAGCTAGGTTATTCAAGTATTCATTCTACTGAGTTCTTTCTGTTGTTCTGATAGTCCTCGCGGCGCACGCGCAGTAGCACAGATGATGATACTAGAGTACTTTTTCAAGCAGCGCGTGCACCCTCAGGAGCGTCTCCATCTTCGACAGTGCCCTCTTGCTGACCATCCGCGGCAGTCGCCTCGTGCAGCGCAGCTGTGGCATTCTCGTTGTCACCACCTTTTCCCTTAGAGAATGTTACTAGTACGCTCAACTTGAAATAACGGACGGCGAATAAGTATATGAAAGAGACATCAAGTTGTAGTCGAACTTACAAGAGGCGTCCTCGGGTATCCAGTGGTCGAAGTTTACCTGCTAGTTGAAAGAGTATAAACTTAAAAGTAAAACTTAGAACTACTAGCACTAGAAACTAGAAGTACTTAAATGTCATAACATTTCCCGCCGCAGGTATTGGATTGCCGTCGTCGTCAACAGTGCCTTGCAGACGTAGAAAGTCAGGAATTTCTACCCGCTCTCCGTTTTCGACCTTGCGTGACCAGTCTTCGGTCTCGTTTAGCTCTTTTTCCTCTCGCTCGTTGTGCTCGCGAATTTCATCCCGGGTGCGCCGCATTCGTTGCAAATATGCTTGCCTTACACGCGCGTAGTGCTCGCGACGCTGCTGACGTCAGTTATTAGAACCATTCAGTTTTGTGCGTGATTACTTGTTTGTTACCTTTACAACTTCTTGCGCTCGCGCTTACAAATTTTACTAGGTGGAGGCACTATAATGAATATCAATATGATGTTACAAACTACTTACAGTAATTTTGTTACTCAAAGAACTTACGCTTACGTGTACAAAAAATAGTTCTCATAATTTCCAATCTTGCACGCCTTTTTTCCACTCTCTCCTGTGCCATGTTCTGCATATACCACTCCGCCATCGCTCGTTCTGCCTCGCGGAACGCGCGCTCCTCTGAGGTCAGGCGCCGCTCTAGCATCTGCCCAAATGCCATCTCAGATTCATAGAATTCCTTCCACAACCGCACGTCGCGCACTGAGTCGCGTATCAGGAGTCCAGTGCAGGGATCTCGTCGTACATCTCGTGTGTATGACAGGAAAAAGTGTACTCATACTCAAGAAAAGAGGTTTTTCCCTACTTAGAAAGTGCCTACTTTCTTGAGGATGAGTACACTTTTTCGCTTCATAGTGTGCAGCGGACTTTCACGTCACGGGGAAGCATGTCCCTTGGGAACTTGCCACTGTAATTAGAAGTAGAGCTTACAAGTCTTATCTTCATTTGATAGAGTTAGATTTATTAAAGTCCCAGTCGTGAGCAGCCTTCATAATCTCCTCCTGAACAAGTATTTTTATCTTCATTTGATAAAGTTAGATTTAAATAAGTAAGTCCAGCCAGTGAGCAGCCTTCATAATCTCTCTCGCTTCTCGCAGCACGAAGAGTCCTAACTCGTGTTTCTGTACTCGTGTCATGTCATTCGCGACAACGAGGTAGCATTGTATCACTTCAGCGTTGTCGTCTGATGGCGCACCTTTGATCACGCAATCTTCCACGTATTCGTCAACGAGAGTAAGTTAGAGGGTGAGTGACCCGCTAGTCTTATGTTATCTTAAGGGTTGAAACATTTCTATTTCATTTTTACAAGCCTTCTCTACTTGAGATTGCTACTAAAAAATGAAATGTTTCAACCTTTAATTATCCATCCTAAGATGAATGAGACGCATCTTGGTGTGTCTTTCTCATTTTCGTCAGTTCGAGCACTATGTGATATTCATAGTCAAGGAAGCATCTTCAAATTGACGTACTATATGAAGATAGCTTATAGAATAGTGGTAAAAACAAGCCATAATTGAGTCCATGTTGTGATTTGCGCCATCGTTCGCGTTCGGCTTTTTTCATGCGCTGTTTGTCTCCTTTTGTTTGAAGGTTCATCATCAGTCGCAGCTTGTCTTTCCACGGTTGCTTGCCAGCGATTCTTTTGCGATTCCTGTACTTCGGTGCTGCCTTAACGGGCGACTTCTTACCACCTCCCAAACCAAACATTCCTCCGAGAAGCGAAGTCTTCTTGGGAGCAGCTGTGCCAGAGCCTTCCTGCTGCTCTTGGTTGCCTCCCGAAGCGGCACCTGCTGCAGCACCTCCTCCACCGGCAGCTAGTACTACTGCTGACGCTGAATGCTCCGTTACGGCCGCAGCTGCTCCTCCGTTACCGTTGCTAGTGCCATTACCATTGGCCGATCCATCTTGAGGTGGCGCGTCTTCGTCCTCGATCAGCTCCTCTTCCAAGAGATTTTCAGGCTTCGGAATTCGCTTATTCGCTAGAGACATGATGAAGTTTTCGAGTTCACCTGGGTAAAAAACGTACTTCGTTCCAGGTACATAGATTTTGCGGTCCATTTCGCCAATCAATTGGAGTGTCAGAGGTGCTGACGAAAGGTGCTGGAGCTGAAGCGGCTCCGCGTTCTCTGCTGCATTTTGCTCTGATGTAGTAGCAGTGGCTGCACTATCCGCCTTAGAAGTCTTCGCGGACTGCGTTGGAGACGACGAACCGCCTCCAACAGACGCGCCAGCCTTCTGATTGTCTAGCGCTTTTTGAGCAGGAGAGGTGGAAGCAGATGTGTGTGGTTTTGTTGGGTTAGCAGGTGGAAAGAGGGTTTCGCCAAGTTTCAGAAAGTGTTCAGGTAAATGCTTCGTCTTTGCCACGCCATGCTGCGCTAGAAAGAGCTTTAAACGGCGATATTGCATCTGCATTGGGGTCAGCGCGTTGAGATAGACTGGCTGTACTGGGTATTTCACTATCGCTTGCATGATCTTAGCATTGGGGACTGCACGTAGATTATCGTTGCGAGATAGATTCACCGCGGTCTCCCGCGCGATCGTGTCCGCCAGTGCTGCAACAACTTGGTTGCAACTTCTTGTTCGCGGAGAAGTAGAACAAGAGGACCTAGCACCTCCTTTGCTGGAACTGGACGTCGCACTGGCACTCGGAGGACCCTCACTTTCCACTTTTGAATTCGAGTCATCCTGCTTCTTTGGATTTGCTTCTGGTGGACCCTGTTTCTCCAGAGCTTCTAAGCCAGGCCACTCAGCGGCACTTGCCACGTCCTGCGCAAGCGACACGTGAGGTTTCTGCGGAGAGGAGTATGCAAGATATGATGTTGTTGCGAAGTTGTTTCTTTCCACTTTTGCACGGCCATCTTCATCTACTTCTTGATTGTGCTGTCCTGCAGATGACCTGCGCGAAGGACGATCCTCGCCATTCTTGAGCATATTTGCTGGGCCTCGCGAAAATTGCACATGCTTTCTTTTTCTAGAGGTACTGCTTCTCCGAGATGTGGGAGATAGCTTGTTCCTTAGTATTTTAGAAGCGCCACCAGTACCAGCCATCGCTGTAGTATCGACTACCTGTTCTAGAAGGTCTTCTTGGTTTACTGCACCCTGACGCATTCCTTGGTAGACCTGACGACGCGGACTCGATGTCGGTCGTGCGCGAACTAGATCACGAAACGATGCCGTGCGCATAGCTGTTCGCTTTCCGCTAGTGGAGTCCAACTCCGCAAGGTTCAAATCTACAGACGCAAGCACCATTCGCGCACTACCAGCCGGGACAAAGACTTCACGGCGGGGACCTAGGACAATAGACTTCTCCAACTCGCGCCGATCGCGGCTTAGCATCCCGCAGTCTGCAGGAAAAAACTGTTCGATCCCGGCACTCCCAGTAAGCAGGACGTGTTTTGGCCCAGCGAATGTCATCGCTGGCACGGCTGTTTGACCAGAAGATCCACTAGTAGTATTACAACCCGCCTTGTTGATGTTCGCGCGACCGGCTCCTGCTTTCGGTTGTTAACGCTCTCCATAATTCATCTTTCAGCTGCATCCTTGAAAAGTATGCCAGAGTAATATCGCACTGGCATACTCCCGCCCCATACGTTTCAAGGATGCGTCAAAGATGCGTTAGCTACAGCCTTAAGGTTGCGGCTCTGCGACGGAAGAGGTCAAGAGACCTTGTTTGTTAATGTACATGCACTTGACGTTGATCTCGTTCCGTCTTCGATTCTTCCAGCTCTGGGGAGATGACGACCACCGTTTTGGCGATCGTCCTGGTTGTGTTACTCCGGGTTCTTCATCTTGTGCGCCTTCTTGGTGGCCTCCACCGGAAAGACTTTGTACAAGCATGGCACTTATCAAGTCCTCGTGTTGTTTCTTTCGTTCTTCCGGATTGACCCTAGTTTAGAGGAGCTCAAACTATTTATATTTCATTTCGTGCGTACATTTCTCCCAAGATGAATCCTGAGAAGGAAATTGTAGGGAGAACGAGAAATGGCTGGTAGAAATAAATTTCATGATTGAAGAAGAGCCTTAACTAGTTTTCCAACTGCGTTCCTCAGCCATCATTCTGAGATAGCAGCCTGTGATCTCTACGGCGCCAGCTGTGTGCTCAGCCGCGAAGGCCTCCACGTCTTCCCCGTGGTCCTCTAGACGGCCCAAGGACTGCAACAGCGTGGCTTGCTCTCCGTCGAGCCGCACCGCGCGATCCTCAGCCGCCGTGTGGTCCTGACCCAGCACCAGAAGCTGATTCGCTTTTTGCGCGTCGGTGTCAAGAGGACTGGCGCTAGCCGCGCGGCTCCCGTTTTCTCTCTTGTCTTAGACTTAGAGCTCAAGATATACAACTTCATCATCATCTTCTCCACCCATAGCCTCAGACTCAGACTCCAAGATAGACGGATGAGCTGAAGCACCAACTTAATCTGTTGAGATGGATCAATGTGAGCCATAATCATTATCATCACCAGCATCGGCATAATTCTGCCCCTTGCTTTTCGCTGCAAGTGCCTCTAGTGCCGCTGCAGCTGCTGCAGCGACAGCGGTCTTGTGATCCGTCTCGGCCATTAGCACCGTTCGTGCTGTGGCGCTGTCCGAACCGAAATACCTTCCTGCAAGCTCTTTATCCAACAAAGAACGAGCATGTGCGAGTTTTGGTGCTCGATCATAGATGCCGTGCTCGCCGGTGGAAAATCCGTCTCGCGATAGCTTTGCCCTCTCTGTGTAAACGCCAAGTGTGGGCTGCAAGTCCCGTGGCAGTGGCAGACTTATGTGGGCATCGTCAAGTACGTCATGGACCCTAGATGTGCCGTTCTTCGTGACGAAATCCAATATGGCGTTGTTTTCGCGTGTTCGCGTCAGTAGTTTGTCGCTGACTCGCCTCAACGCCAAAGCCTGCACATGGTCTATTTCTCGGTCAGCGACGCTGGCGCGATCTGGATCTCTGATGTGTGCAGAAGCTTGCTCTTCACGGTCGACCAAAATTCTGCGTTGCCTTTGCTGATTAGCTTCGTCTTGGTGGTATTTTTTTCGTCTCTGATCCCGTTCGAGCTCTTCAGGACTTCCGCCACTGCTTCGTCGACTATTAGTATGCCCGCCCACCTCAGCTGCACCTCCGAATGTGACACGAGGGCCGACTTTTCTCGACTTGCCACGACGTGGCGACTGTTCCAGAGTCTCAAGCTGGCCGAACAACGAGTCGTCTGCATTACGTGCCCCATTGTAGTTTGTCCCTGCTCCTGCGCCTTCGTTGTTTTCATCGTCGTCGTCGTCGTCGTCGTCGTCACTTGGTGGTACAGCTTTCACGAATTCAGGGTCCGATAGCCAGCGCCGTTCGATGATCAAGTCTTGTTTTGTGAAAGGGACCAATGGCTCAGGCGGCCTCGTGGTCTTGTCTGCGTCGCCATCGGGCCCCGAGGACGAGGGCGCTGTGGGTCGGAGCGATCCATCGCTGACAATGAGTGTGTCGTGATCTTCGTACTTGTGTCGTTGCTTTGGTTTTCTAGGAGAGCGAGAACTCGTCGAGTCAGAAACAAGAGCATCAGATGTTCGGATGTTATGTTGGAGCATTGTAGAAGATCGTTCCCCGAGCAGAGGTCTTGTTGTAGTTACAGTGTGTCCTTTTGTCTGGGTCCTCTGCTGGGATTGTACGACACCTGAAGAAACGGCACCAAGACGAGTGCTCGCGCCGTCATGTCCGTGAGGACCTTGGTCTCCTTGAATCAAGCTGCTTGCATCTTTTTCCAGTTCATCTGTTTCGTCCAACTCGTCCAAGTCCAACGTTGTTCTGCGTTGAGTTACTAAGGGTAATTGCAAGCTTGCAGGCCTTTCAGTGTGGTCTCCTCCGGTCGGTACCAGTGTCGTGACTAGGCGGTCACCGTAGAGCGTCACGTTACCATCGAGTCGGTCTTGAGGAATGTGCTTTCGGAAGAAACTTTTGGATCTCTCTGCGTCGCCTTCCAACATGTAGTTGTCGGCTGCCTGATGTCTCAGAGGCTCATGTGCAGGCGAATTCGGTGGGGCGTTTGGTACGAAGGACAAAAGTTCAAGTTCCTCTGTTGGATCGACGCCGGGAAGCACGTCCCAAGGGTATTGATTTCTATTAGTTAGAGCTCACCCAAAATGATCAAATCCATCTAAGTTTTCAAATTCATCTCGGAGCTGCAGCTTTTCCTTTAGGCATGGGACAGCTCCACGTTGGATTCGTTTCCCCCTTGCGGGACACCAGGGACGATAGCTCCAACAACTCCAAGATGCTCCAGAACAAGATGGGTCATAATTAGGTTACTTACTATGCCTTAAGATAGCTTGCATTTTTCGACGTACTACACGTTCTGCGAGCATCGAGACCCAAAGCGCCGCGTGTTCGCGTGCGGCGAAGGCTGGGCCAAGACTCATGAGGCTTGGTGCGGATCTTCTTTTGCGATAATAAGGTGGACGCATAAACGCTGCGCCGGTTGGGATCGGCTTTTGTTAGAGCAGTCACTGCAAGCATCCTTGGCGTCTTTTTATTCCCATACAAAGAAAATTATGGCCAAGGATGACGTCATTCGAGGACATTTGGATGCTCTACTTCATCTACTCTTGGGACGAGGGTGCCTTAATTTTGCGCGTTTTTGTCGAGGGCGCTTTTGCTCTTGCTCTTCTTTTTCTTCATAGAACCCTTTCGCCGACCGCTATCTGCAAGCAAACTGTCCGCGAGGTCCTCCTCGGTTTTCTTCTTCTCGACAACCGGTTTCGGCGCAGCAGCAGCCTTAGGCCTAATAAAAGGCGCACCTCTGCGGATTTTTTTCTTATCGAATACACTCGGCGGTAGCTTGGAATCGAAGCCAGCACACTCTTCAAGTGTAATCTCTTCATCCGCCGTTTTTGTCTTCCTAGAAGCGGCTCTTGCTGCTGCCAAAGAAGTATGTGCGACTCCGACGTTCGCGCGCCCACCGCCCGCCTCTTCAAATCCCTTCATCGTTTCCACAAACGCACTACCGCGAGCGCGCTTTCGTGTTTGGATCGAAGAGAGTTGCTCGAAGTAATCGGGTGGAAGCAGCGGCAAAATAGGTAGGGTCTCCTCTGGTTGCGAGTCTAGAGATCCTCCAGATCGCCCTTTTTTGCGAGAAGGTGTCGCAGAGGACGGACCCTTTGGAGTTTTTTTGATAGCCCGAACAGGCGACTCCCCGCCTTCTATCAAATCGTCGCTCAACAGCGCGTTTTCCCGCCGCCCCTTCAGGAGTTCCTTGAGATTCAAGTGCGCACTCCTGGAATCTGGATCCACATCACGCTCATAATCGCGCACTTGGGCTTCCTCGTCTAAGATTGTGGCAACTTTTTTCGACCCCCCACCTGAGGACTTGTGCCCTCGTGACTTACCTCCTCTTCTCGAGGAACTAGGAGAGGCTGGACTCGAGAGCTGAAGCGAACTACCACCAAAGGGGTCCAGGGACTCCTCGCCTTCGTCCTCGCCTTCATCGTCGCGCCGTCCATGTGCTGCTGGCGTGTACCGCAACCGCCCTGGGCAGAGCTTAGCAAACCGCAATGATTCTACTGGGACTTGGCGCGACTTGATGATGGAATTGGATGATCGAAGTCGGTTTTTACTTGATGAAGATGAAGACTCTGATATTCCCAATACATCCTGCCTAAACGCCATTTCGTCGACGAAGAAGTCTCGTTTTTTTACCCGCTCAGCAAATTCCGCGCACCGTTGCTCGCACAACTTGCGGAGTCGCATTCGGTTTTCGAAATCGTTGAGAATCGGAGCTCCGTGGCCAGGGTAGTGCGAACGCAGGTCTTCCAAGTTGCGCACTCGGATGTCCTCTGTTTAGAACTACCAGAAATGTCCATCCTGAACAAGCGCATCTTGGTTCCCGTTTCCCCCTGATAAAGGGACCCAACATGCTGGCTAAGATGGATTCCTTGAATCCGTAATCTAAGTGTGCTCTGGTTTCTATTGCACGCTTTGAGTCATCACGAGATCCGTCTTTCGACCAAAGACTAGCTCGAAACGCAAGAAAACCACAGCCGAGAAGACGAACACTGTATTTGCGCCGAAGCTTGCGCACAAGGCGACGTCGTTCGTGCACACTCAGAAGTCGCAAATTTATCACAGAACTTCTAGTGTTCTTTTTCTCATCGGTAACGGAATCGCCGATTTTTTGTAGTGCACTACTCGTGCCTGCACTCCTTTGTCGTTGCTGACCGTACGGGATCATGATATGGTGGTCCATTTCTTCTTCTTCATCGTTGTTTTGCTCCTTCCCTCCCGCTTGGCGCCTCCATTTGGCACGCAGAAAGCGTCTTTCGCCGACGTCAACGTCGATGTCTTCTGCCCCTGATGCATGCGCTGTTAGCTTAGCACGTTCAGCGCCGTGAATCACGACTTGTTTGGGTTCGTGCTTCATTGCTTTGCTCTCCGCTTTCCATTTTTTGAACATCCGCGCACGCTTTACGCCGCCTCGCTCTAGGTAGCGCAGCCTATCGTCCCAGGTCGGGCGAGGGGAGAGTGCGCGTGTGCCGCTGAGCGAGTGATACAGCAGAGCGTCGGATACGGCGTGAAGGTCGCGACGCAGACCGTCTCGACGCTTGTTTGCGGCGAAGACAAGGCGTAACATGCGAGCATCGAAGTAGTACCCACAAAAATTGCCTTCTGCGCGTACAAACAATTCCCGGGTCTCGGGATCGATCTTCACTACTGCAACGCAGACCAAGGTGCCGTTGGCAGAATCGCGGCAGTCGCTAGCAGCAAGGCACCTAGCTTCGTGCCGTAAATCTAAGAGCGCGCGATAGTCCTTTTTGCGCCGCTGCCACCGCAGTTGGTCCATACTGAGCTCTGCAGGTGGAAATTCGCGCCCAGACTTGGTCATCGCTTGCAGCTTACCCGGAACGTCACCGCCGCCAGCTGCCTTGCTCGGGGTCGATTCACCACCTGTGCTCTTTTTCATCATCGCGGCTGCTCCAAGCAAGCCTCCAGTACCAGCTCCTTTACCAGGGCTGCCCGAAGGCGTCTCTCCACCAGCTCCTTCGGCCGACTTGCCTGCAGCCTTGGCTAACTCCTCAAGTTTGCGTTTGCGCTGTTCGTTCTCATACGCTAGATCGTGGGCATCGACCGTCTGTTTCGCCGTAGCAATCGCCGCTTGCAACTTGCTTTTGAGCCTCGTTCGTCGTGGCGGCGCCGCCGCAGCTGCTGGAGAACTCTCATCTTCATCTTGCTCCGGTGCAGCGCCTGCCTCCTCTGCAGGAACAACAATACCAGAAGGAGCAACAACGGCAGAAGTCTCTCCTTGTCCTGGTGGTGGAGCGTAAGGTGGACCATCATTTGCTACGACTGAGTCCGCAATGGTTGCCCTCTTCGCAGTCGCTGGCGATAGGGCCGCGTTCGCAGCGCCTCCACCAACGCCTTTCAGGACGGGGCTCTTAGGAATATTTATCAGACCCAACGTTTTAGAAGCGGAGACCGCACCACCAGCACGCAGCATCTTCTTTCGCCTTGCGGTGCCATCGTCCTCCTCCGCGCGGGCTTCGCCGGCTTCCAGTTTCCGGATTTGCTCGTCCTCCTCGTCTGGCGTCAGTTGCGACTCCCACACGCGCCACGCTACAAGTCCGCATTCCCCGGTGTAGTACGCTTCAACCACCTGCCGATGCTGATCCCGCAAGATTCTGCGGAACGTTCCACGCAGTAGCTGGGATTCGGCGACAAGGCACACGACTAGGTCGAAACTCCATTCTTGAATCAGTCTCAGTTTTGGCGGTACCATGGCGGTGAAAGTCGGCTTCGTTCGCGGTAGAAATTGCCTATTCAGCATCTTCTGTCTCCGCGTGATTGGCTCCGTGGTGTGCAGCTGCTCAGAGGTGATCAACATCCCACCTGCCCAGAGCGTAACTAAAAGGGAGAATTAGAGAAGCTCAAAACTATGGAACAGCTTGTTCATCACGTTCAAACAACATGCTTCCGAGGATGGACTACGATTAGGACTAATAGAAGGCGAAGCCTTAATAGAAAAAAGTTGTGTAGTTCTCAAATGGCGGAAAAAACAGACCGCGAGCATGCGATGCAAACGAAGAGGCGTATGCTGGAGTCAAAGTCGCAGCTCCAGACGATGAGGCTCCCGCTTGCAGATTGTTCTCCGACGGCTGATGCATCCATCTGAAGGCAGTTGAGTCAGTTGTCAGGGTGCCGGGCGAATGCATCACTTGTGCCGATGTCGTTGTCTTACGCCGAGTTATGAGTCCAGCGCGATGCTGCTCGGTCTCATCTTTCAGAGCAGATGTGGCCTCCATCGGATTAGCTTTTTCCTTGGTTACCCATCTCCCCTTGCGATTCTCACTGGTGAAGGACGCGACGTCACGAGTCTGGAGTCCACTCGGATCGGCTGCTGCGCTTGTTGGCGCACATCCGTACTTAAACGCCATTTCGGCTTCTCGCGCTTTTGCCTCCGCATCTGGCTTCGTTCGGTCGAGACGGAGCGCGCGCACGTGGGGCTGTAGAGTCGCAAACACGCTCTCGTAGTTGCGGACGAGTGGTCGGCCGATGGTTCTCTCTTTCGCTCGAACTTCGTACAGCAACAGCCATACAGCCTCAGGCTCGATCGGCAGCGGCGTTGCAGCATCGGGCAATGGCATCGCGCTTCCATGTTCTCGTAGGTGCTCTAGATTGGTGCAGAGGGGCACGCAGAGCTTGCCACGGCGACCAATATAGGCTTCGTCGCTCCCAGCGACCTTGGAAGAAGTATCTACCTCAATTTGCTTCGGAGCGGCCTCGTCGTCAGCCGTCGAAGCGTGGTCGGGAGAGTCTTGCCTGCTTTTTTGGTCGTCGTCGTCTCTTTCATCGGCACCACTTTTGTCGGTTGCATCGACATCTGCGTCGTCCTCTTCCTCGATCATCCGAATGTCGCCATCAATTCCATCATTGCTGCTCTGCGTAGCCTCAGCACCTGTTGCTGTGGCGCTGCTCGATGAATACACTGCGCCGTCAGCTTGCTCATCACTTGATGAATTTCTCGTTTTCATGCTTCCCAGGGAGCTAGCTACAACACCACTGGCAGCTCTTGCAGCTTGTCTTGCTGCTGCCTCTTGTGCTGCAAGTTCGGCTTCCTGTGCGGCCTCAGCGTCGATCTGCTTCTGTTTCAGGACCTTTTTGGCAACTGCAGCTTGCATGCTGACCTCCGCAGCTGCTCCCATCACAGCAACCACAGGCTCTCGCGGAAAGAAGATCAGTCTTAGAACTTTTTAAGTACCTAGATTCATCTTCGACACAATCTTGGTAATGTTGACTCCCTCTTCATGTACCTTCGAGTGTGATGTTTGTTGTTCGTTGTTCCCAAGATGATTGAACCAGGAAGGAAGTGGCTGTAGCCTTAACAGTTTTGGGTCTGTCTCCTGCACAATTTGCTCTACAAAGCGCGATAGTTTTCGACGGCGGTCGCGATCTCGCGCCCACTCTGCCCGCCACATGTGGGGAAACCGAATGTCACGCGCTGCTGCCCTATGGCAGCGCCTTGTCTCGAATTCCGACTGGTCCTCTTCCTCGCGAGGCTCGTCCTCGCTTGAATGCTCCATCTGTTCGAACTTAGCGTCGCTGTCTTCAGATGAGGACTCAGTCTCCGAGTTACCGACCAAGGCCTGTACCATTTGTGCAGAAGCTGCTGCTGCACTGCTCACCATGTCATTCTGCATCTCCTGCTTCTGCGCGACAAATCGGCTCGTGCGCGTAATGCGCGTGTCGTTCGGGTGTTTTGCGTCGTCTGTGGGCGTTCGATCTCTTTCTCTCTGCTCCTTTTCCTTCTTGGTCAGCGGTGGAGCAAGTGCCGCCGCACGTGCCTGTTCATCTTCCTCTTTCTCGCCTTTCTTGACGGCTTTCTTTACCTTGCGATTCGCATGTTCGAGGATAGAAGCCTGTCGATTCAGCACAGGGTTCACAGCAGACTGTGGAGGCGCAGCGTCTGCTTCTGACGAATCCGATGCTCGGCCTGCAGGACTACCCGCGCTGCTGTCGGCTCCACCTTGTTTCCCATCAACACCATCTACTACGTCTCCATGCTGTTGATCCGTCATAGCATCATTTGGATTCGGTTCATCCCCTTTGTTCGTTTCATCTACCTCTACACCTGCAGGAGAGCTACCATGACTATCTCCTTTGTCGTCTTCTTCAGCTTCCGTCGCGCTGCTCGTGTAACCACCAACATCCGTTGTGCTCGCAGCTTCTGCCCCCACAGAATCCACTGCCGTATCCGTTGGCGACGGTGCAAGCGCTGTGCCAGAAGCTGCAGTAGATGGTCCAGTACCAGAAGCAGTATCTGGAGCAGCTCCTAGGATTGCCAGAACTCCTGCTGCACCTCCTGGACGAGTGATCGACGTTGTTGTCAAGGGAACCGTCGCTGGCTTTGTGCCAGGATGGCCGAATTTCTCGGCACCGTCTACGCCGCGGTAGAGAGCGATCCCGCTCGGGCCTTTCTTCGGTTTATCAAGGCCCGTTTTTGTCTTGGTCTTTTTCTTATCCTCTTTGTCGCTGCTCATACCTTTTTTCAGCGATTTTCCGAGATCGTCACCTTTCGAAGGCGCCAGCCCAGCAGCTTCGAGTGCGGCAGTCTCTCCTGCCGTTCGCTGTGCGAGGAACATGTTTCTTTTTTCGTCCTCCAACCGCGTCACTTCGAGGGTGCTACCTTCCGGTTTTAAACGGCGAAACCAAGACTCCAGCATCTTGTCTGGGTCTCGCCCAGCTGCTAGCTTCTCCAGTCGTTGACTTTCCGCTTTTGCTTTCGCCTCATTTTCTCGATTGATCTTTTCTTGTGCCTTTTCTGCCAAATCGCTTCCATCCTCATCCTCTTCACCTTCACTTCCATCTTCATCTTCTCCATCACCACGACCTCCACGCTCTTTCTTCACTTTACTTGCTGCGTCCTTGTTTTCTCCTCCACCACCTCCCTGCTCTGGTGCACTAAGTCGTTTAGATGTTGGGTCTACCTCTGCTAGGCCGCTCAGTCGCCGAGATATTGTTGGCGCTCGTGGATCACGCATGGCTCGTTCTCGCTTCTTGTCATCGATCGCTTTCGCGCGATCCATTCTCTGTTTCATCCCTTTTGCCTGCAAGGCAGCTTGCATTGCTCCCTGACTCCGCGACAGATCTTGCGCTGCCCGCTCCAGGACTGCTACAGTTTAGATTTAATGAAGAAGAACAATCTTCGCAATCGGTAGTTTATTCGATTATGAATTAGTTCTTGTACAATTTGATTTTCAATCACTTCTGAAATTGGAAGTCGGGATGAAATAGATGCATTTACAAATTTCAGAAACGAAAACAAGATGCCAGTTACATCTCCGACAGGCAAGACAAGCTACCGCCTTAGTCAGCCAATCTCTGCATGTGCGGGTTAATAGCTGGCGCGCTTTCTTCACGAAGTCGGTCTACTTCCCACTGTTGGAGCATCGCTCGTAATTGCAGTCCAAACTTCGTATCCGGTCCTCCTGGCATCTGTTAGACCTCTCGCCAATTCATCCAATGTGCATACTAAATGGCTCCGGTATTTGGTAACCTGAATTGGATCACAAGGGTTCTCTTCTTGTTTTCCCTTATGATCAAATTCAGGTTACCAAATACCGGAAGCATACACATTTACGATTGAGGGATAATGATCTTCCCTATACTAGATACATAGAACAAACATAGAAGATACTAGATATAGTACAGATAGTACATAGAAGAGATGGATTAGCGAAAGCCTTAAAACTGCGTCAGAAACGTTTTGCCATGTACAGTGGCCAAGAACTTCTCTAGGTCACTCTTCTGGGGACCGTGCTCCCTTGGAGGAGGATCGTCTAGCCCCTCGTCAGGCGGGACCTCGATCAACGAAGTATTGATCTTCTTGCTATAGTCCGGAGATTAGAGGTGAATAAAGTGCATCTTGTAGATGTTTGTCTTTGTTGTGGAAAGAAGAAGTACAAGCAAGTACAAATAGGATTAGATGTCCAATATTTGGGTCTGACCACTCTCTTCAGATTCAGTTCAACTCCCGAGTCCTCTAACTCCAAAGTTTGAAGATGCGAACACCATTCATAACGCGAAGTTGCCATCCCAGCTCTGCTTCCATCTTTTACCCATGCTGGCCCATTTTTTGCCTGTTCCTCTTCGAGACGTTTCTTCTCCGCTTGCTCCTGTAGCTCACGCTTCGTGAACTGCCGCTTTCCAGTTACCTCATCGTATTCGGTATCTTCTGTGTCGTTCTCTGAGTCCGTGAATGCGTCCATCGTAGAATAGAGATGCGCCAACCGCTGCATGCCACCCTTTTGGGTGCTCTTGAAGACCTCATATTCGGACGAATATACGACCGCTTCACGGACTTCGTCAGGGGTGTGGGAGTTAGAGTAGAGCAAGGCTACGCGCGTTGTAGCCATAGTGTTGAATGTTCTTAACGAGGATGGACGTGGACGAGAAGTACTTCTCACTAATTCAAATCCTTGTCTCAGTCAGACTCACAACACGAAAATCTAGTAGATCTAGTAGTACAAAAACAAAGACCTCATCTAAGTAGTAGAAGTAGTACTACATCTACTATTAGAAGCCCATAAATTCTCCGAAGTCTGCCAGCACTACCACAGCTCCGAGAAAACTCAATGCCAGTAGCATTTCGAGAAAGTCGCAGCCATTATTGCTCAGCAGCACTACTCGATCACCTGCCGTCAGGGAGTAGAATGAGCGGAGCCCGCGCGCGACCTGCCACGCACGCTGGTGCAGTTGGCGGTAGGTGCGGAAAACCTCCCCACTCTGGGACCATTCTAGCACGGCAGGTCGGTCCCCCCAATGTCGCAATACCTGCTCGAGCGTGGCACTCATTCTCGTGGAGTACCTGCTTGCTTAGAGGACGAGAGGGGCTCCTGCAGAGTCGTGCGCAGGTTCACGTCCATGGACCCACAGCGAAGAGCAGTTGTCCTCTTCAAGAAAAGACTCGCATGGCGTTGCAGTGTGAGTGATCCATTGAGGATAATTTGCTACCATTTTCTTACTTTGCGACCATCATTTTTCTACATGTTGCTGTCTTGCAACGAGTGATAGGATAGGGTAGGAGTTGGCTCGCCGTCCACAGTTTGACCTGATGTATCCTCAGGCGTAGATTGATCCTTCCAAAGTTAGTCGTCCTCCATTACAACTCACTCCATTGGAACCTTCTTCGAGAGTCACTGGAGAGTGTGACTGCCATCGTCCACAATCGCCTAAGCGCACAAGAAGAAGCCCTAGAAGTCGGCCCCAGGGGCAGGTGAGATGTTCTTGGATCGTCGTGCTTAGATGTGGCACTACAACTTTTGGCATGTTCATTTTCTGTCGCTGGTGCGGTTTGTGATTCAGTATCACTTGTAGTTCTTGTCTAGTACAACATCTGCATCAAAATAAATTAGAATTACTCCATTATAAATTGTACAAAAAATTCTCAAGAATCATGTTCATGTATAAGTACATGCCCAGAAAGCGGGCCCATCAAGGGCCCGCTGCGCTGGGCATAGGTTAACAACTGGACAGGTTGACTACTAAGAGACAGAAAGACAAACGAAAAAAGTCGCCAAGTCTGCTCGCCAAGGCTGGGAAGCTGGCCCCCACTGTGGCGAGGCTAGTGAGGAGGCTACCGCTATGGCTACTGCCTTGGCCAACTTGCTTGCTAGGGGCAAGCCAATGGGCGCCAAGGCTGGCCCGCTGAGCGTCATGGAGTCCATGAGAAGGCCACTCTTGGACATATGTAGGCACAGAGGTTGGGCCCTTTTGAGTGTGATCATGTCCAGGAGAATCCTAAAGCATAGCATACCCATGGGATGGCACTGACACTGGCGAGCGTCATGGACGAGGCCCATGAGAAAGCCACGCTCGGGCATCTCTATGCGCAGAGCCAGAAGCTGGGCCCCAACCTTCAGGCGCGGGGGTGTGTCTATAAGCTTGGCTGTTTCATGGACATGACGCAAGACGCCCACCACGGTCCGCGCCTCAGACATGCAATGGTCCACCGTTATCACTCTCACACACAGGCATCGACGTCCTCAGCCTTCAGCCTTCACCGACGGAGATGCATGCGCCTGGCCTTCTCATGGACATGATGACGCCCGCCAGGGTCCGCCCTCATCTACTTCCTCACAGACATCGACACCCTCAACGGCTTCGACTTTCACAGGCGAAGCTGTATACCTTTGGCCCTCTCATGGATATGATGACGCTCACCAGGGTCCGCCCTTCAGACACGCAAGTGCTCAAGGCTATCACTCTCACAGACATCGACACCCCCAACGGCTTCGACTTTCAAGCGCAGAGATGTATGCCCTTGGCTTTCTCATGGGTATGATGATGCTCACCAAAGTCCACCCTTCAGAACTGCAAGCGCCCACGGCTATCAGTCTCACAGACATCGACATCCTCAACGGCTTCGACACTCAAGCGCAAAGACGTATATCTTTGGCCTTCTCATGGATGTGATGACGCTCACCAGGGTCCACCCTTCAGGGATGCAAGTGATCACGGCTATCATTCTCACAGACATCGACATCCTCGACGGCTTCGACTTTCACACACAGAGACGCACATCTTTGGCCTTCTCATGGATATGATGATGCCCACCAGGGTCCACCCTTCAGACATGCAAGTCCTCACGGCTATCATTCTCACAGACATCGACATCCTCAACGGCTTCGACTTTCAAGCACAGAGATGTATACTTTTGGCCTTCTCATGGATATGATGATGCTCACCAGGGTCCACCCTTCAGACATGCAAGCCCTCACGGCTATCATTCTGACAGACATCGACATCCTCAGCGTCGGCTTCGACTTTCACACACATCGTCGCACGTCTTTGGCCCTCTCGTTGATATGATGACGCCCACCAAGGTCCACCCTTCAGACATGCAAGTCCTCACAGCTATCATTCTCACAGACATCGACATCCTCAACGGCTTCGACTTTCATACACAGAGATGTATATCTTTGGCCTTCTCATGGATATGAAATGATGACGCTCACCAGGGTCCACCCTTCAGACATGCAAGTCCTCACGGCTATCATTCTCACAGACATCGAGTCAACATCCTCAACGGCTTCGACCTTCACGCGCAAAGTTGCACACCTTTGGCCTTCTCATGGATATGATGATGCTCACCAGGGTCCACCCTTCAGACACGCAAGCGCTCACGGCTATCATTCTCACAGCCATCGACATCCTCAACGGCTGCGACTTTGGGGCGCATCTTTGGCCTTCTCGCGAATCAATATGATCACGCTCGTCAGCCTCTAGCCTTTCAAGTGCTCACCCTCTCCCTTACAGTTCTCCCGCTTTTGTGCTGGTTAGAGGTAGACTGGTTAACCATCTCCAAGGGCTGCTGCGCGCTCCTGTGCCGTGGTCGATTGCTGTGCGCGGAAGGTAGTCGCGGAAGGGGAGCGAGCTAACTTTTTTCCAAAAACTTCAGGGAGGTCGTTCAGTTTTCTCTGTATTTGAATGACCTCCCTGAAGTTTTTGAAAAAAAGTAAAGGCGCTGGGCGATATATGACAAGGGTAGCGGTTGGCAGCTCATTGGGGCGATTCGCTAGGGGTGGGCGCGTAGTGTCTTGCTGCGGATGTGGCTGGTGTACGTGAGTAGCCTACAAACTAACAGCCGCGAACACGTTAGCACGTTCTTGACACCTTTGAACTCGTAGTACTAGCAAGGGCCTTAAGGAGCCGCTGTTATTAGCCTAAGTTTATAACAGCTTGCCCTTAAGGGAGCTCCTTAAGGAAATTTTTTCCCTCTTAAGGAAAGTTATAATAACTTTTTATAATAAAAATTCTTTAAGGAAACTGATTTCCTTAAGGAAGCTCCTTAAGGAAGCTCCTTAAGGAAGCTCCTTAAGGGAGCTCCTTAAGAGATTTCTGGCAATTGCTAATACTATAAATACTAATATTATATGAAGACGGAGAAGTATCCGCTTCAAAGCAATCATTCGTGTAACGTGTTAGTCGAGTTTTTGTTTTGCTTGACAAGGTTTTCAGATTCTATCTTGGTCTACCTATGTACGTGAAAAGAAAATCTCCTCAACAGAACAAACGAAGAGCCGGAGTACGCGCTCAGTCGTTTCGTTTTAGTCCCGAAAGTATTCATATCCGTGTACATGATGGGAATCTACATGAGGGCTTCTATTTCTCGATATTATGCTCAGATATCCGCAAAAACAAAATGTACATGTAGGAGGTACAAAAACAGGTCCTTCCTCTTTGGGAGCCTTTGTTTGAAAAACTGGAATTCGTCAGAATCACTACCATGATCCTCCACTTTCAGTTTCAATCAACATGAATTCAAGCGCATTTTTTTTTTTTTTTGTATCGTGAGCGACCATGAGAATGTCTTCATTTCGTGCTTGTCCGCCAAGTTCTGCTGCACCGAGAAGACGTCCCACCGAACTCATAGCAAGCGCCTCTTAGAGCGCACCCTAAGCCATCTCGTGTATGGTTCTGGTATTTGGTAGCCTGAATTGGATCACAAGGGTTCTCTTCTTGTTTTCCCTTATGATCAAATTCCGGCTACACCAAATACCAGAACCATTCATCTCGAGTACCAACATCCTGGATGAGGACTGTCTTCGAAGACAAGAATCCAACATGGAGGGACCTTTGCTTTTCTCCCTGAAAATCAACAGACCCAAGATGGATGCTTGCATGCTTCGTTCTGTTACTTATTTCTGAAGATGGATTAGGTTTCAGGGTAGCCTTAATCATCGTCTAGGTGCCGTGCGTTGTTGTAAAAGGATTTGAGGAAACGGACTGGACTTTTGCCTCTGAACGGGGAAAGGAGCAGTGACCGTAATGCAGCGTCAGCAGCTTTGGCATGCGTTGCGCGGCTACCTAGTAAGTGGAATCGAGGAGAAAGGCCTGATATAGAATAAGACGAAGCTCTTCAAGTTGTAACTAAAGTGACCATGATATGATTTCTGTGGCTCAAACGTAACCAACATTCGCAAAGCTGCGAGTACTCTGTGACTGTGTCAGTAGTGTGATTGTACTCCTACTCGTTTTGATATGTACTCAATGAAGCCTTCAGCTTCAGCACTGTAATTTATCAAATTTATAATATTGTACGTACTCGTACTGGTACTCAGTGTCGATTTCTAATTCGTCAGTACTGTAGTATTCTGCAAGTTCTTTTGCCATGCGCGTAACCACTGGGACACGATTTTCTGGGAAGATAAAGCCGTCCCGCTCAATCAGCGACTCCTCTTCGAAAAGCGCATCCCATAGTGCAACTACGGCTGCTCCCTCCTCCTCTTCATTGGGTCGTGGGAGAAGTGCAAAATATTAGACGGGTGCCATTGTCGACAAGTGTCCCGTACTATGTGAATGTGAATGCGTTTGTGGATCATGTGACTTGCCGAAAACATGTCAATGTTTTGAGACTAGAGAGTTTTTGAGAGACGATCTCAAAAGATGTTCTGGACTCCGCCTTCGGTTTGGATTTCATGATCAAGTGAAAACATATACTCAGCTACTGTTGAGATTGACCGATAGGGGGAACAATACAAATTAAATAGCTCCCTGCTATGCTAATGCCAGAGCGAATTTGATTTCCATAAAGGTAGTTCTTTGTTTTTTCCAGTAAACGTCTGTCAGCATGGATGCTTCCTGCAAAGACGTGTAGGGCGATTGGCGCGTGCAGTTCGTAGCTCGTTCGGCGCAAGAACGGCTGTGGTTGGTGTAAGCGCACAATCGGTGCGAATTGATAGAGTCGCGGACAGAAGCGTAAGCGGTTGAATTCGCGACCGCCACCTGCGCCTCCGGTTTTCAAAGAATTAGATTTAGTTAGTAGATTTATATATATCTTCGTGTAGTTATTGTTATATAATTGCATACATGAACATGTCAAAGTCAAAGTCATATTTTTCAGTTGATTCCTCTCATTCTCATGTATTCATTGTCGTAACTTTCTCTTCCGCTCCTGTCGGCTCCTTGCGATTGTATCCGTCTATGACATTCGTTCCGTCATCTAGTTTGTGATCGTCTATACTGGGAAAGTTAATACTTGAACTAATCAGACACGCACAGCGCTCCGCTTCGAAATTACTGACCAGAAGAAACACTTTGTTCAAAGTCCTGTGAGCAGATCCGCGGTCGTCTGCAGCATCGCCTGTCGTGCTTACAACTTGCTCCTCGACACCATGGGCTTTATGCTTCTCTAAATCTGACACAAAAATCCATCCAGGATTTTTCAAGTGGGCATCGGCATTGTGCTTGCCTCGGATTGTGCGCACGAAGTCCTCGGTCACGTACACATTGTCCACAGAAGTAATCTTGAAGGACTGTCATTCTTAGAGATCCTGTATTGATACGTAATAATAAAAGCACCAGGTGGGATCTTCATCTTCTTCCCTGAGGGTGAAAGAAAGTATCTGCGGTAGAAGCCTTAATGTTCCTGAGATCCAGAGGACCCAGTATTGTTCGCCAGAGCTTGTTCCGGATCTAGGAAGTTTGCGAATTGTCCCGCTACTGACCTGTAGTAACTGGGAGCATCCCTCAGCGCCTCCCCAAGTGACAGAAGACCGCCAGTGACCTCGCCGTCTGTCTTCACGAATTTGATCAAAGCATCGGGAAGATGGGCCCGCTGTGCAGTTGCTGGGCCAGGGCGCTCAACCTGGCGCTCCTCCTCCAGCTCTTGTTCCAATTCTCGCTCCTGCACTTCTTAGAGGTAGGGTTTTGGTGCTCGCTTACCCCGTTCGTTATGCCTTCCCCCCTTGAGAAAGGCAAAACGAACGGCAACAGGAACACGTTTAACCTGTACCCTTAATCTTCGTCAAACAGACTGCCAAACCGTTCTACCTGAGGCGCGATGCGTGCCACGTGGTCTTGAATTCGTAGCAACATTGCATTCGTCGCGATCTCATTCTCGATGTGCTCGATCAACAGTCTGTCCTCATCGACTACGCCTTTTTTGTCAGATGAAGCTGTGTTTATTTCAGCGTTGTCGTCGGTTTGATCTTGATTTTCCTTACCTCCACCTGAAGTAGAAGTAGAAGATGAAGGGTCTACTTTTTCAGAGCAGTCCTCTTCGTCGCCTCCCACCTCCTCATCAGGAACATCTTCCTCCTCGTCCTCTTCTTCATCGTCTTCCTCGTTGCGGTCTTTGCTT
This sequence comes from Amoebophrya sp. A25, assembly GCA_905178165.1. Lineage (NCBI taxonomy): Eukaryota > Dinophyceae > Syndiniales > Amoebophryaceae > Amoebophrya > Amoebophrya sp. A25. The sequence goes on along the minus strand of CAJINU010000024.1, from coordinate 806,984 downwards.
TCGTCTGCCTCCTTCTTCAACCCTGCGCGAACAGCAGCTAGTCGTAATTTTCGCAGCTTGGGTATTAGAGGAGCAGAGTGACAGTAATGAAGGAGTCTTCTTAATTTTGAGCTGACAAGACCACTTATTCGGTGCTGCAGGACTTGTGCTTGGACCACAGACACAGTGACTAGTACTACGTATTTCAATCTGTCAACATTACGACCTTTTCTAAGTCTTCTAGTTCTCCCAGATTCTTTCATAAGTAAACAAGTGTCTTCAACTGCTCTGATACCACTGTCGGAAGGGATGCCAACTGCCTAGCGTGCCCGTACATCTCGGCAAGGTCCAAGACTTCGTCCTCGACACACTGTTCTGCGGTTTGCAAAAGATCGATCTTGAGATGCTTTGCCGCTGGCAATTTCACCTCGGTTTGTTGAGCATCTACTGACGTTTTGGGCTCGTCGTCGTCCGCAGCAGCAGGTGACCCATGAATATTTTGCTCTCTATTATTGGGTGAGGTGTCCTCTGCCCGAGTCGTATCCTCGTTGTAAACCTGCTCTGTCATATCCAAGCCATCGTCGCCGTCCGCGTAGATTAACGCTAGTTTTTCACCATGCCTGCTCGAGTGCCTTGTCCTTTTCCTTTCGTAAATCATTCTTTTCGTTTTCCCCTTTAAGTTTAAGAAATCAAAGGAGGGGACTTCTTAACTCAGCATAGTTTGTGCTGTTCTTCTACTACCAGAACCATTTAAGTAGCAGTAGGACTAATTGCTATTAATTTAGTTGTAGAACAGCCAAAGTATTCTCACATGGAACAATAGTGAAAGACTTGCCTTAAGTAGAACATGCGGTAGGTTTCCATCTTGTTGATATTTTGTCGTCCCTGAGCAGAAAAGTAAGGAATCAAGTCGCAGATTCGTTTCCTTGTATTCGCCAACGTCCAACTGCAAATGACAGGTACAAAGCGCAAACTCGATAGAGCAGATTCTGTGGGTGCCGTTGGTGCACTCGGCGCTCCTGTTGTCCTAGTATTGCTCGTTGTTTTACCAAGAAGCTGGACGTGCTTTTTCGGTCCTCGAAGGGGAGTCTGCCAAGCGTCTCCGCCTAGCTCATCTTTGAAGATCAACGATGACGAGGAACTCGAAGTGGCAGCTTCGTGACGCTGCAGTGCACGGTGCACCTCTTTCGAAGCGACGAACGAGATCTTTTGTCCGTGACCAATCTGCCGCATTCGCATGCACGCTTGAAGAAACTTGTCCTTCGTCATGCCCTTCCCAAGTGTCAGGATGGCTCGTGTATGCAGAGGTAGGCGGAAATCGCTTCCGCGAGTGTGGACGTCATCTAAATACAAAAGACACTTGCTCATGTCCTCGGCGTAGGGGCTTAAAGCAAAAGACGCTGGGTCCTCGTCCAAATGGTCTCGGTCAATGACCTTGATCACGTTTTGTTCATCGAAGAAGACACATGCCTCCATGTCAGGCCGTCGCTTCAGCCATTCCTTGGAGAATTCCAGATTCGATAACTGCAAAACGAGTGCGCCTGGGTCCAATACCACGTTGACCTTCTCTGCTTGGTCAATACGGACGACCGGTGTAGTTGTGGTATCGCCTAAGAATTGTGGCCCAGAAGACACTCCTAAGCTGGACCGTGGAGCGACGCCTAGAGCTCCTTCGCCAACAGCACTGTGCTGGTGCTCCAGCGTTTCACCGTACTCCAGTATGTCGAGAATTTCTAGTGCCGTGTTGTCTTCTCGAAGCCAATGGTAGTAATCGTTCTCTCCTCGCAACAAGTTCCGAAGCTGAATGCCGTTGGTCATCTCTAAGCTTGGCAGATTCTTTTGTTTGATGGTCAGTGGCAGTACGTATTGTAGATCATCGGTTCCACTGAAACCGGTCGTTACTGCGCGGTTCAGGTGATACGTATTACTGCTAGTACCGGAAGAACCTTTGCTGTCCGTCGTCGAGTAGATGTGCTCCGGTTGCCGACACAGGTCCCAAGGTGTGCTCACAACCTTTTGTGGAAACTGCTTTGCCTGGGTCGGGAGAATCATGCGGAAGAGCCAGAAATTAACCACATCCATGTGCTTGGAGAAGGCAGGAAATAAGTTATTCTCGAACATCTCAACGTCGGACAGATTCACACTCTCGAATTTCATCAAGTTCGTCTGTTGAGTTGCGGTTGTCGTTGCAGTTGTGCCGTCGCCGGAAACGGGAAGAGGAGAACCTGAAGGTGGCAGTAACTGGTGATCTTGAGCGGCCTCTACTGTTCCGGAACCAAGTCCGCCTCCTCCTCCACCGCCTCCACCTGCCGCAGCAGCATTACCCATCAAGTAGAGATGCTTCGCTGGACAGCTCTCAGCCCATTCGCGATAGAGCGCCTTCGCTTCGGATTCAGTGATGCGCTCTTCTAAACAGGAAAAGACGTCTCCTAGCTGCGCTTTTGACAACCCTGATTGGTAGTAGTGCGCGATGGTGAGCAAAACAGCGATGTCCGGATGCCCGAACTCGGTGCGGTCACTAGCGACGTCCTTCGCGCGAAAGGGGACAGCCATCTGGTACGTCTGCCGACCCGGGTGAGCACCGTAATCGACCCTCCATCGTTTTTGCAGAACCACTTGTAGCACTTCGTGGGACAGCACGCCTCGCAAAACAAGTGCCAAACTTCGCATCGTCTGGTTCAGCTGCTCCCACGGCCAAAGCTCCTTCGAAAAATTAGCTGTTTGCGCGGCTAAAATTTCCGGAGTCATGTGCGCAGGGAGTGTTTTGGTAGGAGCGCGCTCCAAAACTGCGCTTCGCCACACTTTCTTCTCCACCGGTAATAGTTGAGGCCTGATTCGCTGAAAGATCAGATCCTTCTGGTCGTTCAGGATATCTCCTACCACTAAATTTCGTATGTCCTCGAACACCTCTGCCGCTCGTTCGGACTCAAGCAAGCGAAAACCCGGGAAAAACAACACCTCGTCGGCGTTCACTTCAACTGCTTCGTTGCCGTACTTGTCACGTAGCTTGAAGGCGTGGTTGGCGACTGATCGCATCGCAGCTGCTAGCGCCGTCCATCTCAACTGTCCGCCATCCATATCACGTCGATCGCCGATCGTGTAGATAAGTTGGTACTTCGGAGACAGGATTTCATCAGACTCGTCCAGAACGTCGCGGCGGAAGTTAGAAGAACTAGTAGGATCCAGTCGACTGACCAGGTCACTCACTCGACTCGCGTGCTGCCGCGGGACGATATCCGTAACTACTTGTACGTGATATCATCCTTGTTGCTATCTGTTGGCGTGATGTGAAGATGTTGAAGGTTGTACTGTTGTATCATGTTACAACTACTAGGTATAATACTATAATATACTGTAACATCATGTTTTTACAAGAACTACTAGGTATAATACTATAAGAAGAAGCCTTTTTCTACTTCTATGGTCATCATGTTCTTGATGTTGAAACGTCGAAAAAGAAAAAGAATAGACTTTGACGTCACAGTGGAGCCTTAACAAAGCGGGAGCAAAACGCCAAGACTTTGTGCAGGATTTCGCTTGCCGCTAGTTTGTCTGGATCGGGCAGTGATTTTTCCGGTTCTTTCCTCGCGTTGTCCTCGTCATCGACGTCGCTCTCAGAGGAAGATCCGCTATCGTCCTCAGAGGAGTCTTCCAACGCTACATTGCTGACGCTCGGCGTCGCTAGCTCGACAGCCTTGTTCTCTAGACTCAGACGATGTTCGGGGACAGTGACAATCACATGTCCCTGCGTTCGAATCATCTCCAACCGTTTCAGCATCGCCTCACACCGTTTCGCGTCTAGGGCCATGTCGCGAGTACAGATCAGCGGAAAAACCTGGCGGTTCATGAGTCCGCCAATCTTGCTCTGCCAATCCGCTGAGTTGGTGGCGTAAAGGGAACTCAGAACGGTCGCGCGCACTAACTTTTCGCCGCGTGCGGCTGCAGTCAGCACCAAAGGCGTGATGACGGCCGTCTTGCCTCCTCCCATGATCAGCTGGAGCAAGCGGTTTCCTTCAGTCTCGGACATGATCGCTAGTGCGACTTCGGCTTGATTTAGACCTTGCCTATGGCTATGCAGCCTTTATTTATCTGGGAAATGATTGCAACGCATCTTTGCAGTCCTCTTTTGAAGATTGCCCTTGAAGAAAGTATGTAAAGGACGTAAAGACAAAGTCAAAGATGCTTCTCAAGATGAAAGAATCAGTGCTATAATTATGGAACAAAGCCTTAATTGATTCTCGCGAATGGCCATGTCGCAGTCGAGTTCATACGCCAAAAACTCCGGCCACTCCCATACGCTCCAGCCGGCAAAATTAGGTGGTCCTTCCAGCTCTGCACGCAGCAACAATTCACACTTCTCTCCCTGGAACAAGAATTCTAGGCAGCGACGTGCCCTTTGCAAATGCCTCAGCGCAATGGCGTACGAACCGACAACATGCGTCTGGTAATCAAACGAAGGGGTTCTAGTAGAGGTTGAAGTTGATGTAGATGTTGGTTTTCGCTTGGTGTCGTGGGTTTGATTCGGTCGCATACTTCTTTCTTGGAAAAAGCGTTTCAGGGCTTGATACGGTGTGGAGTCCTTGCCTATTCGAGCCGCATGCTCAAGGGATGACGAGGTAGAAGTTGGCGTCGTCGCACTCGAACTAGAAGCGGAGGAAATTTCCACCACAATCTTCCACAAGGCCTTGACGAAGCGCTCTGCTGTAAACTGGTAAACTAACAACTTCTGACGCAACACTTCTCGGAAGTGTGGATCTCGGTAAAGCTTGGCACCAACTTTCATCTTTGGATTCGACGAAGCAGTAGAAGGACGAGACGTTGCTGGAGACTGCTTTTTGCCATTGTCATCTTCCTGAATATTCTTCGTGGTTATGAAGCCAAAATATGTTATCATTAAATCATCCTTTTCTACTTAAGAAACTTGATAATGATAACAGATTTTCTTTTCATAGTGGTACTTGCCATTGTTGTACTAGTGTTTGCCCTTGTGCTTCTTGAGCCACCATCCGCGGAGTTGAAAGTGAGCGCCCAGCTCCTTTTTAGTTGATCTAGCAGCAGCGCTGAGAGTTCAGCATAGGACTCGTCGGGTGGCAAAACAATGGGCAGTTCTGGAGGTATACCTGAAACTTGTCCCTCCTGCTCTGTAGTACCAGTATCTGCTGGGTTCTCGTCTCTTCTTGGCTGCATCAAAGTCGAAGAACCTTCAGCAGTAGCAGTACCACGGTCGTGGTGCTGAACATCTCCATCTGCATCTGCATTGTCAAAAAGGTCTTTGAAGTGCTTTGTTTGCTCCGTTGCACCTGGGTCCTGCAGACCGAAAGAAGCCTGCAACTTCGAGTCCCAATCGGCCTTACTAGTTGAATGCGCTTCGAGTTCGTCAAGGACGATTTTGATACTCACAGCCTCAGGAAAAACGCCTTCTTTACCCCACAAATCAAGCGTGTTGCTCAACTTATTCGTATAATTTCTTGTTTGTTTATTGTTAGTAGTCCTACTCGTGGTCTCACCAGTCACGGACTCGTCTTTGGTGGTCCTCCTGCTCGCAGACACGGCGGCGTCGATCTTTCTAGAGGAATATCCAAAGACTCGTCGAGGCGCTGCTCCTGAAACAAATACTCTGCGTCTGATGCCCTCATCAACAGGAACTGGTGCTTGCTCTTTGTCTTTGCTGGTAGCTGCTTCCTCCTCCGAGGAGAACGTTGGTAATACCTCAACACTTGCAATACCTCCCACTTGCAATACCTCGACTTGTGCGTCTTTTTGTGCATCTTTTTGTGCATCTTTTTGTTCAGGTGATGCTGGTACGGTACTGCCAGGTGTTGAGGTCGTGCCGGCGCGTGCTCCTGCACCTGCGAGTAGTGGAGGCATCATAACAGATTTAGTGCCGTTACCGTTTTTATCTCCGACGTTAACAGCGGCACCCAGCCCAAGGAAGCTCTCCATTCGTTTCGTAAATGCTTCTATGAAGTCGTGCAGTTTCTGGTTTTGCCTCCAAGTGTAGAATACACTGTTCACAGCCTGGCAGAGGACGCGCAGCGAGTGCTTCGGAATGATGTTTCCTGAAACATATAGACCACAGGTGTCTGGTCTCAGATTAGAGGCACCAGCGATAACATCTTCACAACACACCTTTTAGTCAGAGAGAACATTTGATCTTTCGGACGGGTATTCTAAAAAAAAAACGCCCAAAAAATGCTCCTGGAGATGAGTTGACGTTCACGGTGCCCGTAAGGAGGCTCCGTCCGTTGTCCCAGCTGAGACATTGGACGACGACTCCTTAAAGGGAGAATGAGAATTGAGGGACAATGAGAATTGAGGGGGAATGAGAATGATCGTTGTAGTTTAATAAATTAGAGCTAGAAGAAATCCATCTTCAGCGGCATCTTCCGTCTTTTTTCCCTTGAGAAACGGGACCAAGATGCCTGTGAGGATGGATTTCTTCTAGCCTTAATTTAAAGAGAGACAGAGAATGAGAATGACTTGTTCTAAGTACCTGAACTAAAGTCCGTACTTCTTAGTTCGATGAATTGTAGTTGTCTAAGTGAGATCTTCTGAAGCATCTGTTGGCGAGACCTGTTGACGTAAGGAGACTGCGTCCGCTGTCCCAGCATTCACGTGCGTACGACAACACCCCCGAGAGCGTGCGGGCGCGGTCGTTGTAATACTGCTCCTTCCTAGAAAAGATCGGAATCCCGCCAACACAATTGTTCAACGCGCCTACTCCCGCAACCATCCCATCTCCATAGGCCTCGTCACTCCCGTGCGGTCCCAGTCGTCCTGGTGGGACGCCAAGAACCGGCGCATGCTTCTGGTGATAGCCAGTAGTTCTTCTCGCTGTACTAGAAGCAGTGCCGGCAGCACCAGCTTGTGCTCCCTGTCTTGCAGGTCTAGAAGATGTAGAGCCACCGCCAATCAGTGACCGAAATCCTGACTTTTTCAGAATCGTGCGGTCAATAGGACAGTTTATGTCCATTCCAGAACCGTTTAGGGTATTCCATGTTCCAAAAAGCGTTGCAGACATCGCGTGGGGATACGAAAAGAGCTTGAGCTGATCCTGCGTGGAATTTACGAGGTCCGGCTTCGGCGGTCGCCAGGCGTCAACTTTGTCGCAGAAGGTAACGATGGCCTTGAGAATATTAGATGAGCTCGCCCTAATGCTAAAGCAAATGCCCGAAGTCTTTATCTTATAAATTATAAGTGTTGATCTTGATGAACCGAGGAAGACCAAAGACTTGACATTATTCTCTGTAAACAAGAAAAGGAACTCGCACTCGCAGAGCCTAAACTTATGTAAGATAATCCTAGTACTAGTAGGCTCAGAGAACTCTTTATCTTTTCCCCTTGAAGAGCAAGCATCTCCAGGATGCTTCACAAGGAAGATGGAACTAGCAGATAAAATCCTTAAAAACGGGCTCATCGTGAAACTCGGAAGCGCCGTGACCCGGTGAGTAGTATACTGGTATAGATGGGGCCTCCAAATCAGCGAAATAGCTTGAATTCTGAGCAACTACTAGCAGTTGCAACAAAAAGTCCACAGAGCCCATCATTACTGCTGCGGGAGCAGCTTTTTCCATCAAACTTTAGAGCTAGTAAATTCATCTCATTTCACATGCTTCTCCTTTTGGAAACGAATGGAGCTAGTCCTGGTAATGCTAAAAAAACCCAAAGTAGATGCTTCTCAATTTGAATTAGGGTCGTAAAAGTTCTCCTCGTTCGCGACTTCCGCGCGTGCAGGACGATTTTGCGGTAGTGTAGAAAGCGTGGACAGGTAAGCGATCAGAAAGCCGAAGCCAGCTTGACTCTCCTGGTGCTCGTACCACTTGGAACGAGGACAACAGTGGACACGTGCGATTTCGTACAGATTTAGCCAGAGATCCCCTAGTTAGAGCCCTCACGATCCTTCAAGCGCCGTAAAAAATATTGAAATCGATTCCTCTAACAAGGTTTATACAAGATCGTGCTCAGTTCTCAGAAACAGATGAATTATTCAAGAAGGAAACTGTAACTGCCTGTGTCTGGAAGACAGATACTTAAAAATATTAAGGTCGTCCGTGTGGAGATGAATTCTTATGGGCCTTAATGTAACGGGAGGTCTGCCCAACGCGTATGTTTCTTGTCGTATGCGAGAGTGAGACAAAGTATCCAAGAGGAAAATAGATCTGCGTCAATTTGTTGTGCACCCGCCGAAGAGGTCTTCTTTTTGCTTGTATCAACATCAACAACTTGTTCAATATTATCTTCACGACGTTGATGTTGGTGTCCTTGACCATCACTAATATTTGTACTCTTAGTTTCTCCATCTCCTCCTCGTTGTCCTTCTCCACCTCTACTACTTGCGGATGCGCTTCTGTCGAGATGTTCCGCGCCAAAGATCAAGCCTAAAACATTCTGCATGTTTTGGACACCACGCAGACGACAGCTGGGCCCAGAGGAGAAGAACAGGTTCTTCACGCTCGCAGCCATTCCGCTTGCTCCTTGCAGTTGGTACTTTCCACATAAGTGCGCCAGCAAGAAATCCTCAGGCTCCGTGTATTTATCAGAGACGACGTGTTTTTGAAGCTGCAGTAGCAGTCCATGCTTTCTCTCGTCTGCGTGCTGCTGTTCCAACGCCCTTGCCTTGTCTTGCTCAGAGGCCTTCTTGTCCGCGTCACCCTGCTCCCCATCGGCATCGAAATCAACCATGTTGTCCAGCCCATACGGGTTGCCCTTGTCCTTCTTCTTCTTACCCTTCTTCTTCTTTTTGTCCTTACTTGTGTTAGAGAAGGGTGTTCAAGATTTCATGGGCAATGCTTGTGAATTGAAGGTGGCGCAAGTGGCCCTCCTGCAGTGTGCACATGATCTGTGAAGATTTTCGATTGAGAGCAAAGTAGGCATCGACTTCGGTAATGAAACGTGCAAGAACGGTTCTTGTACGTCTACGTACTGTAGTGAGATGGAAAAAATATTAACGCGAACAATGCATCTGCATAATTGACTTGCCTCGATCCAGCGCACCGAACCCTCGAAATCCGTCGCCGCCGAATAAAGCTGGTGTCGGGCTAATGTGACTGAGCACTTTTCTCGTGACGTCCAGCAACTCATACTGCAGTCCAGGATACATTAGATGTGCGTGTCCCTCTCCAGTTCTTGGATCTCTCCCCAAATGAATGCGCCTTCCTTCCACGGACTCTTCCTTGAAGCAGGGCTGGCAAACGAGGCCAACTTCCTTCAATGGACATTAGAGCGCACCAAAGCAATTCTTCAGTGTGTCACTTCTTCGCTCTTTCCTTCGTTGCTCCAGAATAATAAGGGTTCTCTTCTTGTTTTCCCTTATGATCAAATTCAGGTTACCAAATACCGGAACCATTCAAGAAACCTCCGAAGAGAATGACGCCTGAAAATGAATTGTATCGAGCCTTAAGACAGGAGCTCCTGTCTATTGTGGAATCCACCAAATGGCACACGATAAGTGTTCGGATCTGGCCTGCCGTCTAACGTGCTGATCTTCTGACTCGTGTGCTTGCTAGCAGCGAAGGCGCAGCTATTGGCGCACCCTGCTCCTGCATTAGCGAGATTGTCCGCATGCTCTTTCTCATAGCATTTACGGCATACGACGTGCGCCACACCATTATGGTCGAGGCAATACCTGCAGATCATCACCCACATGTATGCCGGGATATGCCGTTGAACAGTCAGACTACCTTCCGCGTCCGAATCACTGTCCGAAACAGTCTCCCTCTGCTGCGAGCGTGTGTTTTTTCCTGCTTTTTGAAGCAGTTTCTTCTTCCGCAAGCGCTCTGCCCGACGCCGATTCCGCTCTTTTTCTTTTTAGAGCTGCAGCTGGCATCCCTGTCGGCGTAGGGATCCCTCAGGTATATCGAAAAAAAGGAAGAGCAACAAGAGGGATCCCTGTGTAAGTGTGTGCCAGGGGCCAAGGCCCTCCCCCGATCAAACTTTTTGAGGGGAGTGACGTGGGGGGCCTCCACCCCCCGACTAGATTCCTAAGAAGTCAATTTTTAACGTTTTGCTAAAATAACGTTTTAAGACTGCCATACTGGAAAAAATATGTAAATTATACAGTATTACTGGAATATGTTTATGTAAATGTATCTATAGAGTTCTTGTTGGATTCTCGCTAGAGGGAGCCTTAATTTTTCCTCTCCCGCCACTCTTGTATAAGCTTGCTCCAATACTGATCGTGCAGGTCACCCAATTTCCCCTCGCACTTCACGCATTCTAGGTCCGATGCCCTGGTAGAACGTCGGTGAAGCACCTCGGTCTGCAGCTGTTGCCCTTCAGGGCAGAAAACCAAGGTACTAGCTTTCTGTAGGCGCTGTATTCTAGAGTTAGAGGTTGAAGAAATTCATTTTCCAACGCCAACGCGGCGTAGTGGAAGACGAAAAGACTACTTGCAGAAAAAGAAATGAAATGGAAAAAATGCTTCAAACCTTAATAAAACTCTGATCCTCTTCAGCGTCTGTGAGGCGCACGTCTGCAGGAAGCCTCGCTCGCACTCGTCCGTAACTGGCATACGCCTGCTTGCCAGTTCGATAACCGAGATACGCTCCGACCACGGGGTCGTCTATATTGTTGTTGCGGTGTTCCTTTTCAACCATGTCGTTGTAGACGTCTTTGTCATAGGTCTCCGGCGAGATGAGCAGCGTGGCAGAGGTGACCTTGGTGTCGATCAACTTCTCTGGCTCAGGTTTGACGCTGTTCTTAGACGAGATACGGAATAATATTTTTGAAACTACCCATCTCTTATTTAAAAATACAGCCAAAATGATCTTTTCCTGCCTGGTTTCGAGTAGAAACCGGCCAAAAGATGCTCCTGCTGGAGATGGGTTAAGTAGAACCTTTCCCGTAACATCCGGCGATCCGACCATCTCTCGAAGACGCCGTGGGTCCTCGGAAAATTTGGTACCCAACCCCACCGCCTCTAGTGCACTCTGCATCTCCCTCAGTCGCGTTGCCGCTAAGAATCCGAACGTCGGTGGCCGTGCAAGTGCCGGCAAACTCTTAGCCCATCGGGCAAGGTCAGCTGTTTCGATAGCGTGATCCACCGTTGAAGCCGCGATCCGGTTCGGCACCCCGTCCTCCCCAGGCCGTTTTAGGCTAGCCTGTCGGCTTATGGACACATGACCCACCTCGATCAGTGTTGCAGCCTCGGAATCCAGAGCAGTCATATCGACTTTTTTGGCGTCCAAAACTGCTAAAAGGTTGCCGCAGACCTGAAGACGATATGGGCTTGTAGTTCTACAATTATGGTACTAGTAAGAAGACGTTTAGTAATATCTTATCAGTAAATATTGATCTATTTTTTTGCCGATAGAAGCAATGTCCCGATGAACATGTGTAAGTACGCGGTTGCATGTCCTTGAAGTACATAAACCTGTTAATTATCGGGCTATCATGTATGCCTACCTGTCCGCTGCGCAATAGGTCGACCGCCATGCTTGTGCCTGTACGACCGAGAAAGGGGTCCGCGTAGATTGAGCTTGTTCTAGCATGCAGATTTGCTAGATAGAGCCACGCAATGCGTTCCTTCTGGGCCTGCAGCACCTGCATTTCGCGCTTGACTGTGTAGCGGAAAAGAGGTGGTTGTCGCAGATTTTCGACGTCAACTTCTGTTTCAGCGATGACGTCCCAGGACTCTGCTAGCGATTTCAGAGAATCTCTGAAGCGTGAAAGGAAGCTGCGCTTTGAAAATTGCTCTCGAATACATTGTGCTTCGAGCCACTGCGGTTCTGTGAGCTTCAATTTTTTCGGCTGCTTGTTGTTTAAGGATTTGCTTCTCCCACTCCCACTTTTGTAGTTGGTAGTTCCCTTGCTTTTTTGTTCATCTTTCCCTCTTTTGGCGCTTCTAGCTGTGCTTTCCGTCGAAGGTGCGTCTGCGCCTGCTCCCTCCGGACCTCCATCTCCTATGGCAACGTTTTCCTTCTTCTTGAGCGCTGCTGTCGCCTTGACTTCTGCTTTCGCGATTCGTCCCAACCGCTTACGGATCTTTTTTTCACCCTCGACAACAAGATTGTCCAGCTTACTACTGCGCTTTCCGCGGTCCCTAGCCCAGTCGTACTGTTGCTTCTCCGCCTCTCGCAGTGCAAGATCGGCAGGCACCGCTAGCATCGGCGCAATCGCAGGTGTCACGGCTCCGTGTGGCATCAGAAGGATTAGAGCTACCCCGAGAGCTACAATAGCTGCTAGTGGTCTTCCCCTTGAAGAAGTTGATGAGTAATATACTTACAAGTAGTAGAGCAGGGGTCCCCATTCATTCATCACGGTCCTCACCATAGTACAGGATATAATTTAATTTGCTTTTTTTTGGTGCCTGGGTTTACAATTTCCCGCAGTAGTTCCATTCAATTAGAAGCCCGCGGAAAGCCTGAAGAACGAAGCACAACTAGAGTTAGACGTAAGAGTATTTCCCGCTTGTGCGCCTCCTTATCGACTGCATCGAGCAACAGACCGTGTCGCAGCGTGCACATGGTCCCCAGATTCTGGTTCTCACCTGCGATCTTCCATCCGCTGAACTCACGAGAGTGAAACTGCACCTCAGTTGTAGTTGTACTAGAACAGGCGGCTGAAAAAGGTGAAGATGGCGGATGGTGGATACGAGAAGGCGGCTGAAAAATTCCACCAGTGGAGTGTCCTGCATGACTGGTGCCTCCAGCGACGCTTGCAGTAGCATTGGACGGCTGAGAGGAGAAAACTACGTCGAATCGGATGTTCTGAAGTCGAGGAAGTTGGACGAAAACTCCAATGCCCTTTCGCCGAGACTCGAAGACTGAGGACACCGATATCGTGTCTCGCAGCATCGGTGGAGGAGCAACGTGTGCATGATCCATAGCAACATCGTCAATCTCGTTGTCCTGTCCTATCTGCATCAAGCCTTGCTCAGCAAGTTTGCTTGCTACGTTGTTCCCAGAAGATGTAGTAGAAGCACCAGAAGTGTCACCACCACCTGTAACAACTTGTGGCCCCACTAAAACGGAAACTACTGAGTCGTCAGCTCTACTGAAACCTGTACTCCCGGGTGGCGGTTCTACAGTCGATGCCCGACTGAGCATACTCGCTTCGGTTCTTGTGCTGTGGAGATTGGCTCCTGCACGTTCCGGTGCTGCAAAAGTGACACTACCAGCACCAGCGCTGCGCGAAGTAGAAGTGTGACTCGAAGTCCGCACCTTGCTTCCAAGCCTCGCCAAGGCCGCTCCCGAAGGCGTCCCGCTGTTGCGCAGGTTCAATTCGAGCTCTTCCACGTCCACTTTTCGGTCTTGTTCTGTTGGTTCTGCCCACAAATGGACATAGGGCCACGGCGAGAGTCGCTGAAAGCCACCGTTGGTGTAGATTTCCGCGAAACTGTCACTGCATACGTCTACCAATGAGCAACCCGAACGCAAATCGGTCAGCTTGCGAGTATGCCAATCTAGGACAAACGACGCGGAGTTGATATGTCCGCGATGAAAGTCTTTGTGGTCGTAGGTCTTGGGCCGAAAATAGATCTTGGCTACCTTCTTCACGAGTACGACGCGGCCTTGGCTCGTCCTCTTGGATGTGCTACTCAGACTTCGCTGGAACAATCGGCTACCATGCTCCTGGCCACCACTAACACTATCACGCGACGTGTGTTTAATATTCTTGCTACTAGCTCTATCGAGATCTACTTGTACTTCTCCTGCCAGTGGGGCAAGGTCGTCATCCTGCTGTCGGTCCTCGTCGCGTTCTCCTGGTGGAACAACGATTTCCTCAACGACGACGCCACCCGAAAAGGCCTCGCGAGCCCGTATCAAGCTCTTTGGGACAGCAGCTTTGTTTGGTACAACCATAATGGTACCACCCGATGCAGAAGATCGCTCTGCGTTGCTAAAAAAGTCGAAGGGCATCGATGCAGCCTTGTTTTGCTGGAATTTGCAACGCACATTTGCTGTAGTTGTGTTGGTGCCAGAAGATGCGCTCGTGTCCAGAGGACTATCTAGCAAGCTGTTTTTTCGGGTTGTCATGCGTGACGGCATTGAGTTCTGCGAATAGTAGGTTTTGCTATGCTGATGGTGATCCCCAGGTTCGACAGTTTCTTCCTGCAGAGTCTGAGTCGAAGATCGTGAACCCTTCAGACGAGACTCTCCTCCCTCCGCACCTCCAGCTCCTACACCAAAGGAATTCATATTGTGCGCCACAGAGGGAGGACCATCTTCTTTGGTTGATGTTGTCCGACTACCGCTACCTGCACTGGTAAAAGGGAACAAGCCAAGCTGAATGCCCCTAGCGGAAGCACCGCTTGCGATTGGCGTCGCCAAGGCCGATCGCGGAACGGCCGACTCCGATGCTGGGCTCCCCTGCAACGATGTTGTCTTGCTGATAACACACCAATGGCTGTAATCCTCGATCAGCTTCTGCGGCAAGTCCATATCCATAACTCGGTTGTTGTTGTGCTTAATGAGGTCATCCTTACCAAGATTAGACCCACGACCTACTCCCATATTCATCTGCATCATGCGCATCTTCACGACCTAGTAGTTTCCTTTCGTCCCTTAAAGGCCACAAAATAAGTAACAGTAACCAACAAAGTAAGAGTAAGACTAAGATGCTCGTTGAATAAAATGAATTTGGGGAAGGGAACCTAACTGCGTTGCTGATATTCGTCTTTCCTTTCGCCGCATCCCTGTACCAAATCTTGTGAGGCACTAGTTTGGCCCTTACCCCGTCGCGCTCTTCGACGATCAAAGGGGTGCGAAAAAACGGTTTAAAGAAACTAGCAAAGCCTTTCAGATGGTTACGGGGATCCCAGGGATTACGGCCAGCTTTTGCGTTCGAGTGCAGCCGCATTTCCTCTAATACTTGGCTGTATTTATGCTGAAGCGCCTCTGGATCCGCATCGTCGTCTGAAGAGTCGCCTTCTTCATCGTCTTCCAAGGCGTTGCCGTCGCCGTCGCCTGGAGAGTTAGAACTGACATTTGAAATCAAATGCAAAGGGATGTTGAATCAAATGTAAATGGTCTTGCTTTTTTATTTTTCATACAGAATGTATATGTATATCTATATTCTCCAAGTTGTTTCTTGATACACATCATGTCACCTATTGATATCGCTGATCTTCATTGCACTAGGAGTACCAGGCTCGCACATTTATAAAGCCAAGCCCTAAAAATTGAAGCCTCCTCATCGCTGGATCCGCCTCCGCGACCATAGGTGTTGGAAATTTGTTCTGAGTTATCATCGGAAGAATATTCATCCTCACTGTGGTAATCGCTATCGTTGTCGTCAGCTGTGCCGAACGCCAGTGGGGGTCGGAAGTAAAAGCACGCTCCATTCACCGGCACAGAAGTTTTGTAGCCCAGGCCGTCTTTTCTTAGCGAAGATAGCGACGAACGGGTGGGGAGTTACGTAAGAACAACACATGTCCTCTCGCAGTAACAGCGTGACCGTTTCTTCGATTCTATTTTGCTACTCAAACTCAACTCATCTACAGCGGATTACGGTTACGCCATAATTACTACAACTTAGAAGTGAATCTTCTACTCAACTCTAAGCCAAAGCCAAAAGCGACCTACATAACTTCGTAGGCTGCACTGAGAAGAGTGCATGTCCGAATAGTCGCCTGTACATCGGATGATCGCTGATTGAATATGGTAAGCGCTGACAGGGCTTTCCGTTGACTAGAAATTCTCCGGTAATGATGTTCAACTGCAGATGGCACCACCTGCCGTTAGAGATAGGTCACTCGTTCATCTTGAATGGTTTCCTGATCCCCGTTTCCTTTTGAAAGAGAAGAGGCGAGCCTCTTCAAGATGCTACATCGTTCATCTGACACACTCACTGGAGTTGTAGTTCTTGCTGGAGGCGCCTTAATCTTTGTACCTCCAAGGTTCGCGCGGCGCGCAGCCAAGGTCTCAAGCCACTTTTCTCTCACTTCTGGGTCCAGAAATAAGGCGTTGCACGCTTTTCGTAGCACGGTTGCATCCTCGCCATCAGAGTCGTTGTCGTCGAAGGCTTGCTTGCTTCGTCGTTCTTCCTGGTCAGTATTTGTAGCGCCGGTGCAAGAGATATTAGAAACGATATTTTTTCTTGCGCAGCTTGTTGTTGAATGGTTCCGGTATTTGGTAACCTGAATTTGATCATAAGGGAAAACAAGAAGAGAGCCCTTATGTATGATCAAATTCAGGCTATACCAAAAATACCAGAACCATACAGTTGTGCGAGTGCGTGTGCGTTGCACTACATTGTAGTACTTATTCACGATTATCATGAAGGGCATCCAGTGCCTAGGGGCAACCAGTTATGCGGCTCGAAGCGTGGGCATTCGTGTTGCGGCAGAATTGGCATGACGTGGCCGAGGGCGCACTCGTGTAAAGGGCATCGTAGTGCGAACATCAAGGCGCCCGCAGCGATATGGCGCAAGCAAGCGAAAGGAAACGATGAAAAATTTGCGGGCTATGGGCTGCTCGGGAGGCGCGGGCTACCCAAATGCTCGAGGCTAAACAACTTTGGAGGCAGTGTTAGGTTGTTGTCACTTGTTGTGAAAAAACTAATATACAACAAGCCTCAATATTCAGAGGCCTATCGCACTACCGTTCCTTACCCTATAAATTGGATCTAGACTGTGGCACGAATAGGCTGGATCTCAGTTCAGTGTCTTATGATGAAGGTGGACCGTTAATGTTCATCAACATGTGCCTCATCGTCATCAAGTTCTAGGAGATCAAGTGACGATGCTGCTGTGCTTGGAAATGATGAGAGCCCAGGTCTAGTATTTAGGTCTAAAAGTAAAATCACTTCCTCACAAGTCTTAAGTATGCCTCCCACCTGCTCATTTAGCTCGAGTAGTTGGGCTTCTTCGAGAAAATCGTCTTCATCGGCTTCTTCGGTGTTCACGATGAATTTCGCATGCCACCACGGGCTCGGCGCGTATTTGGATGCTTTGTCGGTCTCAAAGGCATCGGGCTGATGAAATTCCTTGTGATTTCGCTTTAAAATGCGGATCAGCGTACCAGGCTTATCGACTTGTCGGTCGTTTAGGATAGGCTGCGCGTTCTTTCGTACGCTCCCATTATTGCCTCCTGAAGATGGTCCGGATCCCTGGTTACTGCCACTCTTGTTCTTCTTCTTGTTTTTGCCTGGTCCTCCCCCATAGCCATACTCCGCAATTACGGCCCTGCCAATGTTGGCACCTTTCAGTGTTGACAGATTGAATTTGAAGCAACTATTCGCGAGCGAGTCCACGTCTAACATTTCCTGGTCCTCGTCGTCCTCCTCGCCCCACATGCCACCACCACCACCACCAAGGATAAATCCTCCTCCACCTCCACGGCCTGATCACATTAGCGCACACAATAGCTCATGATCTCTCCAGGAGATCATAGTCTCAGGAAAGAAACAGACACTTAGGTGAAACAATGAAACAAGAGACTCTGCGAAGGTGAACAATCATTATGAGTCTTAACTTCATGCGCTCTTTCCGTTTCTTTTCAGCTTTCTCCATTCTTCTTTCTTCCTCAGCGTCAATCAGCTTTACGCTTTCGCGGTTGCCGTTTCGGATAGGGAACCACAATCGGGACTCATATTCGCGCGCAAAAAGCATGTCATCCGAGATTTCCGCAACGCGGATTTTCTGACCTTTCGGATATGAAAGCTGGAACAGGTGTAGTTGGTCTCATGCTGAAAATGAAACTAAGTCAACCTAGGCAAGGTAGATGAACTCAACATTGCAGTATCAAGTAAATGGTGCCTATCATCATGCTTTTACAAGTGTTCTTGTCATCTTGCCTCTCTATTTTCTTCAGGACATGAGAATGAGTACACTACATTTTTCTGTCATATTCGAATCGTGTAGTTGACATCGTTCTTCACGAGGTTACTCATCGCCCGGTACAGGGAAGGTCCGCTGCGCAACATATGCAAAGACAGATCTGTCTCTGCAATCATGTACACGTGTCGCGTCATAGGAATGAGTTTCGTCGTGGTCGGTTATGAAGCGAAAAAGTGCACTCACACTCAAGAAATTGGGTAGGATTTAAGTGGGAAAATAGCCAATCTTTTTGAGTGTGAGTGCACTTTTTTCTTTCATATCGTTCCTTGTTCTTTTATAGTCGTGCGGCCCTCCCGCTCCCCGGAGACATTCTTTTCATCAACGTCCTTTTGCTGTTCTTGTTCGCCAGCTTCGTGGTCACTTCCACCCTGCTCCTGGCCATGTTCCGCTTTGTGTTTTGTATTTGTGTCATGCTCTTGTTCTACTGCGTGCGCGTCTTTCTTTCCTGCTTTATTAGCGGTTAGAAGCGCGGCAGGAGATGGCTCCCCCTTCTTACCAGTTGCTGAACTGTAAAAAGCGTCGTTCTTTTTGAAACAATGCAGGGGATATTTCTCAGCGAGCATCGCACGCGTTTTTTCATCATTCCTCGGGTCATAGTTTTGCCATTCCAGTTCCACATCCTCAGGAAGCTCGCTCCAATAGCTCTTTGCGAATGCAGTTAGAATAGTACTAATATTTCGAGTACCATCTGCTGTTCCAGTCCCAGCTGTTGTTGTTACATGAAGGTCTTTGACGGACTTCTTTCGCAATAAGCGATGTACTTGAGGCCCAATGTCTTGCGCTATCAACTCGGCATGATAGAGTGAAGGAAGGCTCAATTTTAGCATCTCCATCTCGACTTCCATGTGATCGCCGTCAATGTGATCGCTTAGTTTGGAACGAAAAAAAAGCCAATCCAGCACGTCAGTCTCAGAATGCAACAACGAAGTCGCATCTGTTGGTAGTTTTGAGTTTGAATTTGGTGTAGTCCTTGAAGCTGGTGATGGAGCACTGTTTTTGGAAGAAGATGAAGAAGCTGCTGGCACGGCATTATCTTTGTATTTTTTCGAAGAGGGTTTCGACTTAGGTTTTTTTTGCTTGCCTAGTCCAACTGCTTCTGTTGCTTTTGTTGTTCCTGCAGGACGGTCGTCTGCAGGACGGTCGACAAATACGTCAACGTCACCTTCATGAACGTCATGATCAACGTCCGACGAAACGGCAAAAGTGATGGTGGCCATAATCGCGACATTTACGATTTTCTTTCGGATTGCTTGCATCGCGCCAAGGTCTTGCCCACATTTCGCGCTAGCGCCCATGAGTCGACCGATCCAATTTTTGCAGACGCTCCTACATTTTCGCAATACTGCGCGGATTAGATGATCTTGCTTCATAGGTTGCTGCATCTTTCTTGATGTTATCCACTTTAGCCAAGATGAGCTTGAGCATTTGCAGTTTTCCATGTTTTCTATTGAATACTACAAACTTCGAACTTAATAGGGAGGTCTGAAAGTAGAGTTACTGATACAGACAGTGACGAAAAACAAGTTTGTTCGCCGACGTCCTGCCTTAGCACTGGATGTTCTGTTGATGCCGCATGTTCGAAGCACGTTCGCGCAATGAAGATCACGGTCTGCAAGACATTGGGGTTGCTCCAGTTGTCTAAGACATCGTCCACCAGCTCTGTCAGATGCACAGCACACAGGTCCTGCACGAAGTCGGGATCACGGAGCCACTCGTGGGCCTGCCGCCGCCAAGTTTTCGTCGTAGTTTTGTCCAGTACGGTGAAAGTCGAAAACGGAGAATGTATTAGAAAGTAGATGGTGTAGTTGTGGGGAATCTTATTGGTCCTCTCTTGGTGTATGCTGAACGCTTGAAGTTCTTGAAGTTCTTGAAGATTTGCAAATAAGAAAACTTCTGTATGCTGGCTTACGCCAAATAGTTCGAATTAATTCAAACATAATCTGTAGCTGTCATGCAAAAATCATGTTTTTCCTGAACGAAAACTCTCTACCGACCAAACGTCTTCATCATCATCATCATCATCATCATGCTGAAAGACCATAGGAAGACATTCGCATCCGCGACGGGACTTGTTTTCTCCTGCTGACGCAACGACGATCGGTCTACGTCGTATCCCGGTCCTGCTTGCCATAGCACGCTTTGGATGATGTTCGCTACGTCCAGGTTTTCGAAGGCAAGACTTCGCTGTGCTACTGCTTTTGCTAGCCGAAGAAGTTGAAGACGCACGCCAGCTCTGAGCTTCCCAAAGGTTTCGAATTCTGTTAGAGTTATAGCTTCATTTGCTGCATTCTTCTGCGCGATCACTTGATTTTCGTCGTGGTTCCACTCGTTTAGCCACGACAGAGCGACGTTGACGCCAGTTCCTGGAGACTGAGGCGCACCTGTTTTTTGGTTTTGTGCGTTATTTTTAGAGCTGCCACGTCTGCATCCCTGACACCATCCTGCTTGGCTTCGTTTTCAAGTGGAAAACGACCCAAGAGAGATGGTGTTAAAGATGCTGCAGAGGTAGGCTTAACGTTACCACCGTCATTCTCCGGCGCTTTCGTGCTCCCTGCAACGCCACCGCCGCTGCTTCCACCCGTGGAGATGACCTGGTACTTCTCGTGCTTCAGTGTCTTGAGCCACAACCTTCTCTGAAGAATCCAATTCCACTCATCCAAAGAGCATTTCAGCTTCGGCCGCTCTTGTCCTTCAAATCCATCGAAAGCGGTTAGAAGAAGTTGATGTGTCACAATATAGTAATAAAATAAAGTTCAACTTGATTACTATATTGTAATCAACAAGTACAACTTAGTTGTAACCCAGAAGATGTAAGTGATTTTTGATCATGAGCAAGTCCAAATATTACAAGATAAAAACATACTTGATGAATATCTATATCACGAGTAGTTTAAGTTTATTCTCTCATCTTGTTCTTGGACCACCCTGGTGACCCTGTTTTCATCCCTCTTCTAAAAAGGGACGACACGGAACCACGCAAGAACAAGATGGGGAAACGGAAACGAGATGGTGATAAATATATTGCTTGCAGCCATAAAGTGGGTATGGTGTTGTAGCCGTGGTTCGAGATGAACGTCTGGGATTTGGAGACGTGCTGCGAGTTACACTCGCACTTCTTTTAGAGCTCAAAACGATTCATTTCTTCCCTTCATTTATTCAGAATCCTAAGAACGAAGGAAACAGATGAAGAAAAGGACCCTTCCTTCGGAATGAAATGCAACGAGCCTTAATTCTTTGCGCCTTTGATCATGGTTTCGCAAGTTTTCTTCGTTCCGGGGCATAGGGCTTTCTTTGTCGTACTCGCAAGCTTGATTTTGCATGGTCTCGACAAATTCCATTTTTCCAGCTTTTCGTCGTTCTTCCACCACCACATCTTCGCCAGAGGCTCTTTGCCTGGCGGACAACCAAAATCCTGGTTGTCTATTTTTAGAAAGATATCAGTTTGAGTGGTCCCGGAAAATAGTCTGAAATCAACCTAGTTCTGTCCATGCATTGTTGTTGTTCCTAGATGAAGTTCTTACAGCAGGCCAAGGCCTTAAAAGAATGTAAATCTATTAAATGTAGGTGTTTAGATAATCAAGGTGTAGGCCCCGGCCCTTCCATTAGATACGAATTGACTACATTCTAAGTAGCAGTATCTACCACATATTTCTCATCGACATACTTTGATGAAAGAGCTAAGCCTTATCTTCTTTTCCCTCTCAAACGGGTTGCCGCACAAGATCCTTGCGAACTCGTAAAAGCCGTCGCGCTGGCAAGACAAGACTCCTGGCTGCCTAAGCTCGAAAACAATGGCTAGGTGCTCATTGCGTTCGTAGTCCGTGCCGCACGATGGGAGCAAACGAGAGTAAAATTCGACGCGCATGGCACTTGCTTGTGACTCGGTTTGGCACCTTTCACATTTCTGCACAGAGCCGCCCCAGAAAGAAGTTCCGCCGAGACTTGGCCCGACGCCATCGCCGTCGCTGTCGACATCTCCGTCGTTACCCCCACCTCCTGCTCCGCCTTTCGCACCCTTTTTGTCATCACCGCCACCTCCCTTCTTGGGACCTGCCATCAACGCTGCCTCGCTGCATTGGCAGCTGCCCATAGTCTCGATTAGAGCTACCGCGTTCGCAATCGCAATCCTAGCCCTAGGCGCATCCTTAGCTTCATATTCTTCTATTTTCAAGTTAATAGAAAAATATTTTCTTTTCTGAAAAAGAGCTAAGGATCACGATGTTGGAGAATGCATTAGCCGCGGTAGCAGCTGCCTTAATTCGAGTTTATCCATGAGTGCTTCATATTTCGCTTGTTTCTCCCTCTTCTCAGCGAGTTTCATGGCCTGTCGTTTCTTGCAAGAATCCATGATCTCGCTGTAGCATTCCAACATAGGCGCCGAACGCTCGGCAAAGCGCACCGCGAAAGCGTCCTCATGTACTGTCCAAACAGGATCTTGTCCTGGCTGTTTCGGTGTGAAGATGTACCCGTCCAACAAAGGCGGATAAGCATGCTTAGCAGCCTCCCGCTCACGTTCGATGAGCCATTCCTCGAGACCGTGCAAAAGTTGTTTCTGCTCTTTTGTGGTGACAATTAGAGCTTGCTTCAACTCTTCCTGAAAATCGTTGTAATCGTCCATTTTATAAGATAGTACAGGAGCTCCGTTCATCTTAGAGACTTGAAAATGAAAAGTCTCTACTTCAAGTTCAAGACGCTAAAAAGTCTTGACTTGCGTCTACGAAATGGATGAAGATTGCGATTACGAGAAACTACCGTAAGACAAACAGTCGCTCGGTGACTTTCCAGAAGGGCAAACCTGGGACGAAACTGCTAGTCTTTTGGTCCATCAGTTCTTCGTCGTCTTCTTCGCCTCGCTGCAGAATACCCCAAAGCTTCTGCCCCAGGCTGTGCTCCAACATGATCGGCCACTCGAGGCACGCCAGCCTGTCGATTAGGGGTCATCTCAGTTTCTTGCCCTAGTGCCTATATATTGTAATAATGTAAGTCTAATTATATTTATAAGACGTAGACGAAGACGACGTACTAGCTTGTATATTTTATAAATATAATCATCTACGGACTTTCATCCTCTTAGTCGTCAAAAATAAGCCTGCGTCTAGATCTTCATAGGTCAAGTTGTAATCCTTAAATCGAGGTACACGGCGATGGCGAAGCAAGTCAAAATCACCTGAGATTTTCCGCGGACGTCGTGGCCCTCAAGAAAACCTTGATTTGTCGCAGTTCGACCGTGGCCCCCGTAGGTGTAAGCGTCGTAAAAAATGATACCCAGTTCTGCGTACTTCCGCATTAAAACCAGTAAACTCTCGGTAAAGTCGTTCTCTATCTGGAGAGGCTTTTCGTTGAGGATTATTTTTTCTTCCAGCTCAGCGACTCCTCGATTTTCTCGCATGCGCCTGGACTTTTGGTTCCTTTGGCATGCTGAAGCGTCCTTGCGTGCCGCGAGCAAAGACTTTGAGACGTTCGTAGTGGCGCTCGGCGCATTTGCGGCCGCTACGGCCTTCACTTGTGCGCGTTCCTCAGCCGTCTTTAGCGCGAGACATCTATTATTCTTGTCACTATCTGTGACTGTGGCTGAGCGAGAGCGAGGTGCCTCCTTCAAAATCTTTCCACGTAGTTTCCCCTTCAAATCATCAACGGGGAGGACTTCACTCAGTCAGGATAGTCCTTTACCTTAAGGGGGGGCTAGGAGACTTCACTCAGCCTCAGGATAGTCCTTTACCTTACACCAGTAAGAGTAAATAGTGAGAAGTGACTAGCCTTAACTTCTTGCTCGAGGAAGAAGCTGCCACAGCGGTGGCTTGTTTGTACCTTGTGTCCAAGGTGTTCCACATGCGAACCACCGCGCGGTCGATATCGGAGGTTACTGCGATAAAATCTCCGTAGCCCTGTGCGCGGACGTGCCGGTTCTCAAACGCCAAACAGAGGAGGTCCACATACTTTGAAACGCTCTCAGCGGAATCCATGGGTCCCTGAAAGCGAGGAAAAAACGCTGGCACTGCAACTGTAGGATTCAAAATGATTTCCACCGGATCTTCTAGCTGCTTGGCTTTAGAGGCAGTTTCCATGGTCGTTGATGAACTTGACGATGACGATAAAGATGTTGGAGGAGGCTTTACTTCTAGTACTACTTCCTCAAGAGCAGGCGCCTCTGCTTCGACGAGACCTGCACTGCTACCACTAGTTCCGCTAGTGTTCTTTTCGTCTTCCCAAGCAGAAGGAGCGACGTTCTTACCCGAGTTCCCCGTTGCACATCCGGAGGATGCGTCGCATGTCGCCAAGCGGTCCTCCAGGGCCAACACTGCTTGCTTCTTTTTTTCCAAAAACGCCCGGTTAGCATCGGTGGCCGCCGACAACAGCGCCAACATTTCGCGCGCAGTGCGGTCCACATAGGGATCGTGGTACCGAGATAGAAGCTGGAACAAGTATTTGCCGCTATTTGGCAGCAAATGAGCAAGCTCAGGCTCAGCTGCAGTTGCAAGCGACGTCGATGTGACGCTGCCACTGAACGCTGCCTGTGGAGCGGGAGGTAGCAGTTTCTTCAATTTCGATGCTCGACACAAATATGGCTTAGGTCTGGTGGCCTGTTTCAGCCACACTTCCTCCTCGAGCCAATTGACTGTTGACGTGACCAGTCCTTCGGCTTCTTCAAAGAGCGATCTCAATGCCGTTGCTCCCGAGGAAGACGATGTAGATTTCATGTCCATGGATGTGGACTTGTCCATCTTCGATAGCACCTCCTCGATACTCGCCAGCTGCAGCTTGTTCTTACGGTTGTTCCTCTTGGGCCCGTCGTGGTCATCCGTACCCGGAGGAGCAGAGCCTCCACCTTCTTGTTCTCCCGTAGTAGAGGTAGATGTACTAGTGGAAGACGAAGTTGTTGTAGGCAGAGGACTAAGATTACGACTAGATGAACTACCGGTCGTCAGAAATGTTTTAAGCTTCTCCCATCTGCCGCAGACTTTTCTGGTTGCTTCCGCTAGAGCACTTTGGGAGACGGATTTGAGGATGCAGCAGTCAGGGTCTAGGTTTTGCTCTAGGCAAATGACTGGCAAGCAGTTTCGACAAGCGTCCCACTCACAACGACTACAATGCGCGAAGGCGTAATCGTCCCCGAAGTTGCTGTAATCGAGACAAATACTGCAGATGAACTGCGTGCAAAACCCAGGGTATTTTTTGGGTCGGCGCCAGTAGAGATGACACACGTGTCCTCGATCACAGGTAATTGGCGCAACGGGGCGCTCCGGTTCTACAAGTTTTGGCAGTCTTCTAATTGTATTTGTACTATCTTGAACTAACGCTGCTGTTTTCTTGCCTGTTGAAGGCGACTGAGGACCTTTATCAGCTTGCTCAGGATGAGCGTCAGCTTCTGCTACACCTTCTGCTGCACCTTGATGTGGCTGTTTTGCGTTGGCGAGTTCTATTTCGTCACCCCCATAGTCTTGTGTGAAGTCGCCCGCTCCTCCGAAGAAGCCCCCGCCCCACATGGCTGACATGCCTCCGAGTCGGCCTTTTTTCGAATTGGCTCCTGCAGCTGCACGACCGCGTCCTTTCATGTAGGCTCGTCGACCCACCTCTGATTGGCAAAAGAGACATTGGAGCTTATTATAGATACCTTAAGTCATTTTTATCCTCGTCAGGAGCAGAATGTTAATGAGTCCTCCACCGACTTATGCTTATCCTTATGGTACCTCTGTAACTAAGGTGTTGATGCTCTTCTCAAGGACAACGAGATGAATAAAAGGAAGCCTTAGAGATGTGAGTACTGTGTCTTCAATTGATCAGCAGTGCGCGAATCGCTGGTCGTGTCGCCAGGAGACTTTTTTCCTTCCTTGCTCTTGGATCCTGATAGACTCTCTACGTCTACTGCATCTCCGCGTGGTGCCTTTTTTGGCATCCCATCATCCTTCTTCAAGGGTGCCGCAAAACGCGTTTGGAGCCATGCTTCCGCCGCTGCCGCAGGGTCGGGGGACACTCTACTGTCCGAAGATGTGAGAGCTTTGACTAGCGAAGAACAGCTTCGTTCGCTTTCCTTGTTGTAGTCACTACTCGCGGCATCCGCACAGTGTCCACCTCCCGAGAACAGACCGATCTCGTGTGCTTTCTTGTCTAGAAAATGGTCCCACTCTCGTCGCTGCAGCATGCCTAGTTCCGAATGTACTTGCGACAGCGTCTTTTTCAGCGCAAACAAGTGCAAGCGAAACATGAGCATTAGAGCTCACCCCCACACCAATCCATCTTCTTGGGCCTCATCGACATCGTGGTAGCATTAAAAAGGAGCTGTACTACTAGCTGTTTTTGTACTAACGGTAACGTTTATCCTTACTAAGTTACGAATCCTAATGCTAATATAGAAGTGGGACAGGCACAGGCAGGTCCAAGATTTAGATCCTCCCAGTCCCACAGATAAGAGTAGCGAGTTGTACTAGAGAAGGAACCTTAAGAGAAGCTTGTAGCCGATTTCATGACCGCTCGTGCGTACTGACGCGAAATGAAAAAGCTGCTTAAAAGCGAGCCAAATTCCTGCGCGGCGCCACGGTGCCGTAAGGGGCAACTCAGGGTTTCCGTTGCTGTCGTTCTTCTGTTTACCGACGACTGCATCTACACGATTCTCATCCCGGACTTTCTTCCGCATTAGAATAAGTTTTCCCCATAATTCTCTCTATAGAAGTTATAGTGCGGCTCTTGCTGTGCTCGAGGGCCCCCCTTCTCCTCCTTATGAGTGTGCTACTCGAAAAACTGAAATAAGCGAGTAACAGACGAGAACATCAACCGAGATACTGACGTCGAGAAGGAAGTAGAGTAGCCTTGACGTTAAGCTACGCCCCTTATTTCAGTCAGTAACTACTCGGTTATTTTCAGTCTGCAAGTGGGACGCGCTACACTCTTGCTAGTTTAGCAAAGCTTTTAGCAGGGTGTTAGTACAAATGGCACCCACAACAGGGATACGTGAGTGGTCGCCTTAACCGCACGCAGAGAAGTAAGCGATCAACTTCCGGGTTGGCGATTTCTGCTGTTGTCTTTTGTTGCCACTCAAGTTCGGAATTTCGAAACGGTGGGTGCACTGTATGAGAGATTGCAGGTACTGGTATCTGAGGCGCATTAAAGATTGCGGTACTGGTTGTATGTGGCTTGGTCAGAGTGCGCATGCGCTTCATACTCAGTGGTCGTCTAGCAGTTGTCCTCTGTTGAGTGGCTGGACGAGATGGAGAGCCACTAGTTGAAGGAACACCAAGAACATCTTCGGAGGGACGATCGCGATCTGTTTCTTGTTTACTGACGGTATAATTAACGTCATCCTGCTCTTCAGCATGTTGCCCACTAGCCGTGTCCTCCATCTCTCCTAGGTCACCTCTTTTATTCTTGGTTGTTTCTTCATCCATTGTCGCAAATTCATCGCACATCCTATTCCATTTGCTCTTGAAAGCGTTGACCTCATCCACGGCATCGGACACATCATAGACTAACTCGCCGCCCAGACAAGCCATCAAATATTCCGTGACAAAATGACTCTTGTCCACGTCGCAATCGGTCTGTCCGGCTTTGCGTTCTTTAGAAATAAGATAAGATAAGAGGAAGATAAGGTCTGACGAGAAATAAGATAAGAGGAAGAGTTGTACAGCATCACTTCTATCCCCTGACCCTAGTTGAAGTAACTGTAGATGTAGATGTAGTTCCCTTGGAAAGTGTAACTGTAGATGTAGACATTGGCATGGCATGAGTCTCACATAGTCTTACATGTACTATCTGGGAGAAGAAAGCAGACTAGTCACAATCACAGTCACAGGAATCGATGCTGGTACTCTTGCTTGGGGATGCATCTGATCTCTCCGACATGTAGGAGCCTTAACGTCTCTGCGTTTGCAGGTTGCGAGTAGCTGTGGGTTCCAATACAGGTCCGCGAGAAGCAACGCAAACGCATTCGAGGTGATTTTGCGCAAATTCACGTAGCCACCAACTGAAACGGACGCTTCAAATTCCTCAACAACGTCGTCTTTGGGCCCTGGACAATCGAGCTTCTTCTTGTTCGAGGTCATTTTTTTATTGTTAGAGGAGGCGCAATACTGGGTCTGGGACTCGCTGACGCGGGTGAAAAGCACAAGAACTTAAGCCCCATGGCGTCCTTCTCGAGCGGCTTAGGCGTTGTTCTGTTCGCCTATCACTCTAAGAACTGACCATTTCAAAGACGTGCAGTTGCGAACTATGGTTGTCCTACGAAGGAAGGTTGCACTTCTCACCTCACCAAAGCGAGATATATATAGCCTTAAGTTTAGCTTTTTCAGTTCCTTTCTTCTTCTTTTTGCCAGTGCCTCCTCCGAGCAGACGTTTTAGACCCCTGCGGCCACCCGTTACGACCTGTGCCGCTGGTGGCGACGAAGTAGGTGGAGCCGAACCCGAAGTACTAGAGGACGAGGAGCCGCCGGACACTGTGGACGAAGCGGTCGACCATTGATTCGACGAGTGCTGAGAGAAGGATGATCTGTCACTTGAGTCGGAAGAAAAGTCATCAGAAAAGAGGCCAAATCTATCGGAATCTGAATCGAATTCGCCGCCACGCCGAGACGAGTCATCCATTCTTAGAGCAAAAAAGTATCTACTTATATCAAGCAAAATAGCATCATCATCATCATCATCATTGACATTTCGTCTCAAATGGCCACTCTGTACCCTTGTCAAGAGAAGCAAGATCAGCATGCATATCCTTGACATGTATTTTGACTCATCCAGAAATAAACCTGTCGCGATTGAAAATAAATACAACATATTCACTTTTATTATTTTCATGAAAGAATGAGAATCATCAATCGACGAGTTGAAGCTTCTACTCTCTGTCTTCATCGCCATAAGTCCGAGTCTTCCTCTTCGTCAGAATCTTCATCGGAGTCCTCTTCTTCCTCATCAGACGAGTCCCTACGTCCGCCTTTTTTCCCTGCTGCGCGAGCTTTTTTCCGAGCCTCCTTTTCTTAGAGCAGGTTACGGAATTTTTACATTCCTGAGATGAACGTCCCTGGCTCATTTCCTACTGAGAAAAGAGTCAGGGATGCCAGCGAAGGATGTAATGTGGGAACGACCCTTAATTTTTCTGTTTTTGCAGGGCTTTCTTCATTTGTTTCTTTCGCAGATCTGCTTGTTTGGCACGCTTCTTCTTTACATCCAGGTTTTTCTTCAGCATACCGCTTACCCACTCCAATTTCGCCTCCCAGCTAGGATCAAATAGATCAAAGCCGGCTGCAAAGTTGTCCTCTTGCTTACGTTTTCTATTTTCTTTTTCACCTCCACCATTTCTTTCGTCGTCATCACTATCATCAAGCTCTTCTATCCGCACAACCTCCTTCAGGCGCATTGACAATGGGTGGTTCGCAATCGTTCGCGGAATTTCCTGTTTCAGCTGGTTAGGATCCATGCCTACGGTACCCACACCCGCGGCTATGACAGGGAAAAATCAACTCACACTCAGATTTTGTTACTTGAGCTGATGCTTAAGATGATGATGAGCATGAGCATGAGTTTGTTAAGTATGACAACTAAGATGAGTTAGAGTTCTTTGTTAAGCTTATAAGTCTATTGGTTTAGGCGTTGACCTGTACACTTATCATGTTGACAGCCTTGTTTGTCGTGAAAGTTATATATAAGTGTGAGTGTGTAAGTCGATACTTTCTCGTCTTAGTGATGACCGCCAAAGAGGCTGCGCGCACCTCCCATCCACAGACGAACACGCGAGATGTATCTGCCTTGTCGCGCTCGAAGAAGAGCATGGCATTCTGTGCACGCACGTACATCGCCCACATTTCCCCTGGCTTGACCGAAAGGATCGACTTCTGGATTTTCTCCGCGCACATCGGTTTGTGCAGAGAGTCGAGACTTTTGTCAACTGCCTGGACAGGGTCGAAGAAGCCTGAAGGTCGTAATGGTGCCCCACTTTTGTCCTTTTTAGAATCTACTGTATTTGAGGCGGAGGTGATGGCCTTCTCCTTCTGAGTCTCGACTTGATCTTGTTTGGGCCTGTGTCCAGAGCTGTTCCCGTCTTCGGCAAAAGCATCTGCATTCACGAGTAGCCGAGCGGGAGGCATGATGGCCGCGAGTTTGTAAGGCGCGCTTACCACAGGATCAAAGGCGTTGACCTGGTGATCCGCCTGTGGCGCAGTGAGTGCGCGGTTACGGTAGAAACGCGCAACGTGTGGAAACGCACAACGTGTGGTACCATTTTCACCATCTAGCAGTGTAGAAGAAGTAGTTTCCTCAACAGGAGCAGTCGGAGTTGTTGATGAGGACGCTGTAACAACGCCAAGAGGCGCGTCCTCCGGAGGGCATGGCATTAGCGCTGTCCGTGATTCATCTTTCAAGTGCATCCTTGAAAAGTACTATGGGAGAGTATTATTCCCCTAGGTGGATGCTCGTGCTCCTCCATACGTTTCAAGGATGCGTCCAAAGATGTATTAGGTACAGCCTTAATGGTATGCAATAACTGAGGTTCGGGACCGGATCAAACGCTGGCTGATCGAGTTTTGATGTCGCTGCATTCGTATGGACCACCGCTGGATTTGTAGCCGCGCCTTCTCCACTAATCGGCCCGGTAACACCGACGCCTTGTATCAATTCTGCTGCTTCCATTAGAGCGCTGCTGCTTGCATGAGTCAGGCTTCCTTGGAGGAGGCTTCTTTTTCAACCAGAAAAAGATCATTAGGATGACGGTGTTATGAGGAAATGCTTCCACGGTAGAATTAAAAGATCCTTAGGATGACGGTGTTATGCTTATGAGGAAATGCTTCCACGGTAAAATTAAAAGATCCTTGAGATGACGGTGCTATGAGGAAATTCTTCCACGGTAGCCTTAATTCTACGAGTCGTGGATTGCCCTCAATGGCGCATGCAACGCAGAGATCATACTCACAGATCATGCAATGAAAACACTTGTTCTCCTCAATGGTGCGATTGTCCCAGCCATTCTGACCTTCGTCCCATGTTCTGCAATTGATTAGAGGTTACGGAATTACATTCCACCTCAGAACATCCCTGGCTTCTTATCTACTAGGAAAAGAGCCAGGAACGGTAGTCAGGAATGGAATTCGGGAGCTCGTAAGTTGAGGCCTTCACATGCTGCGTCTCCTGCATTTTGCTTCGCGTACACGTCGGGCACACCATTGATAAAGACACAGGGGTGTCCGTGAGGGCAAAAAACTCGGTGATGTCGAACTTCTTCGTAGAAAGCCTTTGAGGTGGATGGCAGTTCCGATGGCGTGTCCTGCTTCGTACTTTCATTCATTTCCCTTGAAGCATCAGTATCTTCAGCAACAAACAGATCCGAGTGCAGTGCGCAAAATCTCCGATATAGAGACTCCAGCGGATGTTGCCCTTCTTGTTCTTGAGAAGTAGGAGATGCTGGCACGCTTTGATGTTCGACGTCATTTTCTTTACAACGACTATTCTTGAGGTCTCCGCCACCTTTGCTTTTTCCTTTCTGTCCCTGTCCTGCTCCCACCTCCATATTTTTAGAAATAAGCTGTTCCACAGGCTCGATAACCTCTTTAACCGCAGCAGCGATGGGAAAAGCTTGTAGCATTTCGAGTATCGCTTGATCCGTCTTCTGCGAGTCATCTTCCAGCTTGACAGGTAGGTCTTGAGGAAGAAAAACAGAGTTGAAAACTCTGTTCATCTTCATGTTTTCCAAACATGCTGCAGCTGCGCTCGGGGTAAGACCTAGAGTGCCCGCACTTGGTGAAGGAGTTCCTAGAACCGCGGTTGGAGTAGTTCTTTCTAGAGGACCGCCTCCGCCCCCTGGATCAGGAGCGGCCGTCTTGCTAGTTGTACTTGACATTCTAGTACTTGCTGAGTTCTCTATTTCTTACACAAGAACAAGATCACGTGTATGTTTTGAAAGACTTGGAAAATCTCTCTCATCTATATTAAAAAAAGATTACAATCTTTGTCTTTCTCCGAGAATTTTTTACATACTCCGTCTATCAAGTAACATCCAACCTCCAATGTCTGCCAAATGCAAATGCAAATGCTGCCTCAAACTCAACAATCAAGGAACAGCATCAACATCCGCAACTAGTACAGCTCAACTCGGTATCCAATTTCTTACTACCTCCATCTCCAAGGTCTGCCTAGTGCTGTTCTCCCTCAAACGCTTGAAGGGGAGGCTTTGAATCATCTCTGCGCTTTTCGAGATTTTTCGTCCATTCATCTTCATATATCTTAGCCTTTCTGGAGGTCTGAATAGCACGCAGGGGCCTACTTTTCGCAGCCATGTGGCCCTTCCCCTCGAATTTCCAGGAATAACGGAAGAGAAAATCATTCGGCTTCTAATTGACATAAATAGATCTGGTGAAACTGTTTGTGCTTTGAGAGTGTCCGCTAAACCTAAACGTTTTGCAAGCTATAATCGTTGAGATGATAAGTTGTTGCTGTTGTAGTTTCAGTTGATGGTCTACCTTTAGCATCGTCTGCTTCCTCACCAATCGCTACTACTCGAAAAGGAAAAAGAAAACTAAATGCAAATAATAAAATTAATCGTCTATCCTCGTTCAATTCTACGTCGGCGGTCCTCATCTAGGCTATCGCTCCCCAAAAGAGAAGCAAAATTCTTCCTCTTGCCTTTTCAGTTTCATTTTAGTCTTGCACTTGCACTTGCTCATGCTCTTAAATAATACTGCTCTTATTCTTCTTAATAGTCATCGGGTATTCGAGTATGCTGACCTAGACTTTGAAATATACAAGAAAACAACAGACTATCCCAACCCCTACAGACTAGGCACCCCCATTAAGCTTACTTTTGGTGGGATGGGTGGTGGATCCTAGGAGGCAGGGCGCATTTCTTTCATTTCTTCGAGCAGCGTTCTTAGTGATTTACGGGTACGGCTAGAGTCAGTAGTAACTCAGGTATTTATTCAGTGAATTGATTTTATTAATTCGACATCGACGATCTGGGACATTATAAAAAAAGACTTCGTATTAATAATTGAATTCTCACACATTTACATTCTAAATACTCGGCGTCTTCCAGTTTCTTTTTAACGATGCTCAGCTTTCTTCTTAACGATACTTAATACACCTTAAATACTCAGTCTTCTTTTTCTCGATAAGATAACACTCTCATTCATTCACTCATAGATCAAAACTAAACGTCCTGTTAAACTGACTACTTTCCAACTCGACAAGTGGCATAGAGGCGAACTACTGCACGTGGAAGAGGCTGGTAGTTTCAAATCATAGATCTAAATGTAAACTGTTGTAAATGTAAATTGGTAACAAGGGAAATCTGTGCCCGCTGCCCAAACCAGCGCGCCACTTGTCGAGCAGTAGCACTAAACTTAGAACAGCTGATAAATATCAACGACGCCAGAGCTCTATATCCTTGCATCAGTAGGAGAATCAGACACCAACTCCAACGCTATCAAAAAAAAAACTTCACGATGAATTTTCTATATTATTTTTACTACTTTTACTATCCCACGTCACACACAAGAAAGCAAAAAGCGGCTAGGTATCTATCATCTGTTAGAGAATTTTGGAGAGAGTCGAATTTAGTGGAGATAGTATTCTAAAAACTGCGCGCTGGCCACCTTGAGGTACTTTAACTCTAGCACGATTGAGAGACATAGTAGCCCCACTAGAATGCGGACACTGAACTCCGCAAGGCACTACGATGAGAACAATGAATACAGGCGACACAGTTTCGGAGTAAGGATAACGATCATTAGGAAATCATGGCGAACGGAAGAAGCAAGTCAGATTGTAGTGGATCATATCATCACTTATTAAGCAACTCTTATGCTTGAGACCATCAGAGCTTCCGATCGCAAACTACAATATATCTTATAAGAATAAAAGTACTATTATAAGTACGTTTCTATAATTTAGAACTAGTTTTATCCCCTGCGAATGCTTTTCATCTTACTCCAACCCCTAATTTTAATTTCACCAGCCACAAAGAGTCCTCAGTACTATTTCTATTTTTTGCGCGTCACTTGAATAGCATAACCAGCATTATCGGAGCGTTAGCTTTTTCCCGGTACTCCTCCGCAGCCCTCGTCACTGCCGGCTCCCCGTCGTTCTTGGTTGTTGCTAAGAAGAGCCTCAGCCGCAGTCGCTGTGCCAGAGTCGGACAATAGGTGTCCACTAGTAGTTGCAGCTCGTCCGTGACCTTGTCCTTGGCAGCGGCTTCCTCTGTCAGGGAAAAGCCCTCCTCTACTTCCACAGGCAATGGCGTCTGGGCGTACGGAGCTTCGCTCCCTTTCGTCGCTCCGTTGCAAATCACCCTCAGCATGGTTCGTGTGTATGGGAACGGATGCGTGTCCCCGCACACGTCTACAACTGGGCGCAGCCCCGTTTTGCTCGATGGTTCAAGTCGCCTCTGCAATTCGCGGCGCTCCTCATATCTGAGCAGCCGCAGAAGCATCTGTGAGTCCCCAAGCAGCAACTGAGTTCGGATGCTCATTTCACATAGCGCCATTTGCGTCTGGGACTGCTGTTCTCCCGAGAGCGAGAGTGCGCCACCCTGCTTCGCCGAAATTTCAGCTTCATCTGGCATGTGCACTGTTGCGGATTGGAGAAAATCAAACTCCTGGCCGCCGCCTGCTGGGATGACCGGTGAGAAGTCGAGCACCCGCTCAAACACGACGTGGGCCTCTTCCGGGTTGCGGCCGTCCATCATTGCGTCCCGCGCGAGCCGGCAGTCCTGAATGGTCTCCGCAAAGAAGAAAGCAGGGGCGCTCACCCTCATAGGCATAGCCGTTTCTCCATTATTGAAGATCACGAAAAAAACGCACGCGCGCCGCAGTAAGCGCAAGTCGAGCGACCGAACGCTCCAGCTGAGCGAGACTTTGGGATGGTCAATTGGTATCTGCGGCATGCCTGTGGTGCCGTCTTCTGGCTTGAAGAAAACTGGGAACCTGCGTGACAAGTAAAAACCGTCGAGAAACGGCGCAGCGCGAGCTGACCCGATACTGCCTGCGAGCTTAAATTCCTTCACAAGTAGTTGCGCGCGTGTGGGAAGGGGCATTTGCGCAAGCGGAATCAAGGGCATGCCAACAGGTGCGTTGCGGAAATCTGCTGAATCTGAAGAGGACTCACACCGCACCTCCAGCTTGCCGTCTTCCGGGCTGGGCTCGTAGATCCGAATGGAGCCAAACCCAAACGCTAGGTCGCGCTCGGATTCCCGCTCCATCTCCTGCTCTTCTTCTCTATCCTCTTCTTGTTCCACCATCATCTCCTTTTGTCCTTGTAGCCAACTGCTTCCAGCATCTTCAGAAGTGCCTGCGGTGACCCGGCTGCTGCTGCTTTCGCTCTCTTCTTGGATCTTCTTTTTCAAGTAATCGCGCACGGAATTGATGCGCCCAATTGTTGTGACCGCCTCAGACTGATATTTGCAAGCTTCTGCAACATTGTAAACGCCTGCGGTCAAGCTCGTCTGCAGATTTTCAGCTTCCTTCAGCATTGTCGTCAAGTGTCCTTGCGGCGTGCCATCGTCAGTTTCTGGAAGCGACTCATAGCCGAAGTCCCTTTCAGTTTCCGAAACTTTCTGGACTAAAAGATCTTGCCCTGCAACCAAGCACGCGGCCCTCTCCGTGTCTTTGTCCTCGTCCCGCTGCTGTAGCTCTACCTCTATCATGCTAAAAAAGTTAGCCCTTGCTCGATGCGCGAAATCGGAAGCAAGCCCTCGCATGGTTAGCTGCAGCGCGTAGAGCTGAGACTGTGCCACGGCTGAGGCCTCGACGCCTGTCGCAGCCGAAATAATATCGCTGAAAGCTAGGCTTCCTCCTGTCCATGATTCGCGTCCTGCTTTCTCCCAGATTTTCAGTGCTTCATCTGTGACCACCACCTGTAGCTGTTGGCCATCTTTCTCGAGGAACTGGCGGGCCCGCAGCGCAGCCTGTCGCAATCGCGACGCCGCCACCCGCGGCCCACTCGTGAGCAGGGCGCGCGCCTTGGTTTTCGGCAAAGGAAAATCGACGCCGGTCGTTCGCTTCGTGGAGTAGTAACAAAACAGAAGCCTCCGCCACTCCTCTGCTGAGACTCCAGCCAGCTCATGGAGCTTCAAGTCTTTCACGACCACCCTCTCGATGTCTTCGTGATCACTGCCACGCATGATAATGGGCTTTGCGCGAACAGTCCACACGCGCTCGGCGCCGATCGTCTTGACCTCTCCTACCTTCACGGCCAACCTGCCGGAAAACGTATGGAACGCAACTGCGACAGCAGGAAACATCGCCCGGCCCTTGTCCTGCTCGACTCTAGACGCAGAGTTGCGGAAGTCGAGAAAATACCGCAAGAAGGAAGTTGCGACTTCCTCTTCGTGAAAATTCCACAAGAGCGCACCAGCGTCGATCACCCCATGCAGCGGCGCAAGCTTGGCCGCCCCCTCATGGGGTTTCGCGTCGCTGTCGATGGCCTCCGGAGACAATAGATCAACGGGGCTGAGCCTGCGCCCGCCGGCCGCTTCGTGCCCATCGGAGTCAGACGCCCTGGCGGCTGGTGTGTTGGCGAGCGACTGCGCGGGGCTTCCCGTGTTGATTACCCTCACCTGAGGACTGGGCATGCGCGCCATCCTCTGATAGATAGCCTCTGTGGTATCGCTACGGCGATCTTTTTTCACCCAGTAAGGAAACGCCTCATGCTCTTCCTCCGTGCCGCTCCATCCTGTGATCGCTGCCCCTGTCGTTGCAAGGTCGATTGAGGTCCCTTCGCTGTATTCCAGATATATACCGAGTTGGTACTTGTCACTGAACACCTTGCGACAGAGGAAACGGAAGTAGGCTCGGAAGAAGGAAAAAGCAACTCGCCTCTGCTCCCCGCCAGAGGGCTCTCCACTTGTTGACTGCAAGAGGTTGGCGCGGAAGATGGCAAATGCCCTTAGCGAGGCCATGACCAGAGCCTCCGACGCTGCCCCCTCTTTCTTCGGGGGTCGGGCTCCAAAGGTTCGTCTGGGCGTTGCCGGTAGACCCTGCTCCCGGGCGGGCCCCTCTGTGTCGACTTCCTGCATCACCCCCGCAAAGGCGTCATTGATCTTGGCCGTTTCAGTGGGGGCCACGAGCTGCGCTGCCTCACTGAAGGTAAAAGCGTCCTCAGCGGCGACTCCACCTCTTGCCGGTGACAAAGATTCTGCCAGAACCTGTTGAAAGGCAGGCTCCTGCGTTATCTTGTGCCCTCTTCTATTCTTGGCGCCCACAGCTTCTTTGACATACTGGTCCAGCAGCTGCTTTTTTGCTTCGACAGCGTCCGCGTCCGCTCGCCGCGCCAGGTCGAGCAGAAACGCTCGCATGTATCGCCGACGCTGCCACGCATCGCCAACGCCCTTGCCCGCGCCGTCGACTTCTGGCTGCACAGAAAGCAGCAGCAACACAGTTCGAAAAACGGATTGCCATGGCTTCTGAAAGCGGGAGCTTTCTCGAGGTGCCCACGGCCCCCCGTAGGGAATTACGATGCCGAGACTCGGGCTTGCGAATGAGAATCCGTAGTCCCTTCCTGGTTCCGCCGCAAGAGCGGCTGGCAGCTCCGTCGAAAAAATTGCTTCCACGAAAGCGGTGCCGAGTTTCTGGACCCCATCAGCAGTAGACGAAGATGCAGAAGCGAGCGCTTCTGCCTGCGGTTGCGCGGCTCGGGCTGCTTCGAGTAATAGGCTCTTCCAGTTCGTCGAACTAAAAGTATTGCGCACGACCTCTGCGAGCAAACTCTCGTCATGGTGCTCAAGTAGTTTACCTCCAAGTAATCCATCGAAGAGCCAATCACAAACCACAGTCTTCAGCAGATTCTCTCCTAGTGCAACTTGCTCCCCGAGCGGGAGGACCACGGATGTGCCGGCTCGCATCAGGTCATCCATCTCATCCAACAGCAAGTGTGCGCTTTCCCGGACCAGCGCGTTAACCTGAGACAGTGCAGCTGCCTTTGCTTTGATTTTTTCCAGTGGTTCGGCATCGTGGGTAGCTGCGCTGCTCGACTCTCTCATCCTGTGCCATTGGTGCCAAAAGATATCCTCGAGCGGCGCCAGTGCTCGAATTTGAAACGGCTGGGCGACAAAAGTCGTAGTGCCTTCCGCAACGGCTAGTCGCAGCCGGTCCGCAATTCCTTCCCATTCCTCAGCCGAAAGCCTACGCAGCGCACTCGCGTCAGCCGCCGCCTCCGACGCAAAAAATGGCTGCACGTGGATTTGCGCTTCGCGTAAGGAGTGTCGCAAGTCATTTTGCGTGATCTGAAACAGCGCTGGCGGCATCACCGTGATCGGCAGGAAGCCTTTGTACAAGAAAAGCATGCTGACGAGGGGCGAGAGCACTTTCGTTTTTCCGAACCCCATACGCAGAAGCAGGAACCTGACACGGGCCGGAGAGTAATTCTGAACCTTCGAAACCTTCCGCCCACCTTGCAGGCCGGGGCTTCCACCTACTGCACGGTCCTCATGAGCAACGTTCGAGCGGTCGGTCGGTCGGTCGTCAAATGCGCACGGATGCGAAATGACGGGCATCGCTAGCTGGAAAGTCCCCGCTTCCTCGTCGCGAGGCCAGTCCAATGCTTCCAGCGCTTCACGCTGATCGTCGCGGAGTGTGATATCCTGCAACAGCTGAAACGCTAGCAACTCCTCACCCATGGCTTCGATTGCTGCGCGCGCTGTCGATTTCGCGGCTTTTGGCTGCTCATCTGGTGTCCGTCTTTCAGGAGAGAATGCTGGCCGCTTTTCGAGCAGTAAACGCTTAGCAAGCGTCTTTACGCGAAAGTGGAGACGCGCAATTCTATTTTGGTCGGATATTGATTTAGCGAATTTTCGTGTCCACCGTCTGCATCCGGAGTCCGCTAAGAGTGCGAGGAGCGAGCGCCAGTCCAGCGCGGGCGTGGTCAGTCCGTGCTTCGAGGCGGACTCCGTCTCGTGACCCAGGATGGAGAGCTGAATCGCCCAGACCGAATCTTTCGTAAGATCTTCGCTGATTGAGATTGAAGTTGTTGAAGATGTACTTTTACACCAAGGGGGAACGCTAGAAGCCCTGGCCCTCACCCCAGCGCCAGGTGGTAAGAAGTTGGCCAGCGCTGGCGCTGTGCCTGTGGCCGGTTCTGCTTCATCGTGCCAGGCGCCAGGCGCTTGCAGTGTATAAACGTAGGCAAAACACACAGGAAGTTCTCTGTCCGGTTGTCGATTAAGCAGCTCCCCCTTCGAGCCACCCTGGGTAAAACATCCGTCAACACTGCAGCGAAGCCGCTGTAGAGGGTTCTGCACATGTGACAAGCCTTGTGAGCCGAGGAGAATGGGCAAGGGCATACACCTGTCTATGCCGCGGAGCTCCACTGCTTGGCTGCTCTGCACTACCAGAGTTTGCGCTGTTTCACTCGAGATTGCTGCTGCGTCGCGCTGCCGTCCTTGCATTGTTGCAAGCCAATTTCGAACATACAGAGGAACTTCAGCAGTTGCGCCGAGATCGCGGACGAACAATTCGTAGACGAGCTTGCCGACCTGGGCCGCTCCGCCCGGAAGTCGCGCCTCCAGGCTAAGCCCGCGTGCTCCGGCGCTCGTGCCCTGTGCGCTCTGTACTATGTGCGCGCGCGCAACGTCTGCACACATTCTTGCAGGCGACTTGCCTCCGCCGAAAGTCGTTATGTCGTCCAAAAAGTGCAGAACAAGCTGCAGAAAGGCGACCGCCTTGAGCTCGTCCCATGCTGCGTCGTGTGTAGAGTCTGTACTTTCTCCCATCGAAAACACCGAGCAAATCCAGCCGAGGACGATTCTCTCCGCAAGAGCAAGCTGAATGCGAGCTGGACCTCCACCGCCAAATTGGGACTCATCTGCGGCGTAGCTGCGTTGTCCTCCTGTGGCTTCTTCGTCCTCCTCCAAGGAGAATTCCCGCAATGCCTCTGACACTGCTCCATGTGGCGATGAGGCCACAATCTTATCAACCGTCACCAGCGCACTACTCGCTGCACCGGGCTCCTTCATTTCTAAAAAAAGAAGATAAAGCAGACAGAACCTTTTCGGACCAACTTCGTCTGATGCTGCAGCTATCGCTTTTATTCCAGCAGTGGTCTCATCATCGCCGGCCTGTTCGAAGAGGCAGAACGTCCGTGCGAAGGCGTTCTCTGGCCTGGATATCTCACGGGCAGCAGGAAGCGGGGCGGCTTTCTCCTCGATGGCACCTTCAGCCTGTTGAGAATGCCACTTCCGCCCCAGTGCATGCAGCT
Organism: Amoebophrya sp. A25; assembly: GCA_905178165.1. Classification (NCBI taxonomy): domain Eukaryota; class Dinophyceae; order Syndiniales; family Amoebophryaceae; genus Amoebophrya; species Amoebophrya sp. A25. The sequence goes on along the minus strand of CAJINU010000024.1, from coordinate 767,068 downwards.
GCGTGGCTGCGTGCTGCAGTGGTCGAGCATGGTCTGTCGCACTAAACGTGTGCACGCCATCTGCATGCTGAACAACCCGAGCTAGTTGAAGTCGCCGTGGGGCGGGAGAAGCTGGCCCTTTTTTTTTCGCTTGAGATTGAGTAGAAGCTCGCTGCCGTTCGACAACTAGAGGTAGAGTCGTGGCCCTCTTCTGCCAGCGGGGGAGCGTGAAGCAAGGTAGCCGGTCGTAGTCGAGAACCACCACACTCGCTGTCGGGTTCTTGTCGTCGTCAAAATTTTCTTTCTCGTGTGGCAACGTCCTGAAATTCTCCACGATCCACCGCTCCGCAAGTGTGTCAAAGACCTTATCTGACGAGGCCCTTGTGTCTTCGTTCGTGGTCACGAGTTCCGCTTCCTGAGAGGTGCCGCCCGGTACAAATGTGAGCCAGCTGGCGTCCGCCGCTAACGCGCCGGCATGTGCATTCGCCGCCCACAGCGGGACTTGGACTCCGCAGATCGAATATGCCCCAACTTCAGCGCGCAGCGCTGGGGCTACCCAGATTAGAACATCATCAGGAGAAATCATGAGAGAAAAAGAAAGCTGTGCCAGCAGCTGCAATCCAGAAAGGGTCACAGACCCACTCGCATCCTCCGTCTTCTTGCTGACGCTTGCGAGCTCTGGAAGCCCGTACTTGTTTGACAGGTGCAGCAACCCGCACGGCGCCGCATGGCCTACCGTCCGCGCTCTTGCAGCAGTGGAATAGCCAGGCAAGCAGCCGCAATTCCTCGGACTTCCTGCGACTTCCACACTGGCGGGAAGAAGAATGCTTCCGCGAATCTCCGAAGGTGGAGAGGCGTCCGTCTTGCCGTATGACAGAGAGGCGTCCGTTTGCCGCACGAAAAAGGTAGGAGCGCCCCCCTCAACAAGGAGCAGATCAAGCAAAGCCGTGCTGTCGGTGCCGACTTTCCTAAAGACCAGAGGATCTCCCAGTCTTGGACCTAGAGGGCGACGGAGTAAAATTCCCGGGTCCTCTCCAGCGTATCGATCACGAAAAAAGCTGCGCGCTTTCGTAGTGGTCCACTTGTAGCATTCGTAAGGCCCGGTGCCTGGAACAGCATGCAAGTAGAAGAGGCCGTCCTCCTCTTGCGGCTCCTCTTCTTGCTGTCCTTCTGCCTGCGCGTAGTAAAGCGGGCTCCACTTTGAGACACCGGCCAGCCTGTAGAACGTAACCGTCGGAGTACCTGACAAGACAATGGACGAGGGGGCTCAAGCTCATTCTGCCGAAGCCCTAGGAAACAACTCGATCAGACCTGCTGACGTTGAAAGAAGTGCTTGCTTTCTGTCTTGCTGGGACTCTAGTCCAAACTTACTTTGACTTTCATAAAAATGTCACTGCAATGGCTTTTGGACTTGGAGAAAGATCATGATCAAGATCATTCAGATTTTTCAGCAGTCGAGCTAGGGGTAGATGCGTGGCAGCACAAGTCTAAGAACGTGAGCGCATGACGATGGATGGCGCCACGACCTGCCAGCAGCTATAGCAAGCTGCGCTACAACTTAGTTATCTGCTCTGAGTGAGAACGCGCGACACTTATAATAAGGCAGCTAAGAACTGCACAAAGGCGCCCGCTACTGTTGCCCCCTAGTCCTGGAAGTGCTCCGCTTAGCGGCTTCTGCAACTTGCTCCCCCCTTGGTTTTTCTGTCTTTTGGTTTCGTTTCATGTGGTTCCCCGCGCCCCTCCAAAGTCCACCGCATCAACCTGCAGAAGTTTGCTGGGGGATTCTGGTTCTGGAGGGGCGCGGGGATTTGGCGGGTGCCTCAGGTTCTTTGCTCGCGGCACTTGGGGGAGGGTTCTCCTGAAAGAGGCACAATAAGCGGCCAGTGTTCTGCGGATTCATTCATATCATGCCCAAAAGGGCCAAATGGATACTGTCCAGATTTTTGCATTCCTTGCTGGAATTTTCTCCATTCAAGCCCCGCGCGTCTGTGGTCAGGCTTTTCGCCATAATCAGAGGAGCCTGAGGCGCCCCGGCTCCGCCCGGGGTTGCTTCGGGGGTCTTTCGATGTTGTTCAGCGTTGGACTTTTGACCACCCCGCGCCCCCCAGCTCTCGTGCCGGGTGCGTGGCGATATTAATCTGGGAGAGATCACCCCCGCCACCCCATGAGTGTTGGGGTGTGCTTAGAAGATGGCCCGCGCGTGGGGGCAAGAATAGTTACGAAGAAGAGAGACACACCACCGCCGCCAAATGCATGGCCAGACCGCTCACGCGCGCCGCCGTGCGTGCGCAGATTGGCAGGGGGGTTAGCTGCCTCACGTTGTTCGCACTCTTTTGAGGTATTTCATTTAGCGCGAAACCGTTCGGCGGTTTTGCCGAATTTGAGTGGCCAAGTCTCTCCATTAGGTACCAGGCTCCTGATCACACGGCCATCCTTGGCGAAAAAGCTGGCGAGCTGTCTCCCAATTTCTGCTCCACAAACGGCCTCGCAGTCAAGAACCCGGCAAACAACAGAGAGACCGCCGCAACTTCGTGGCTTTTTTCAAGAAAGACTGGACCAGGTGCCGCCTCAGCTCCAAAGAGCCTACGCCTCCGCTTTTTGTTGAGTTTCGACGGTGTAGCGTACTCGCTGCGCCTCTGGTGCTTCCGCAGGTGGTTGATTAGAAACACCGGGCCCCAGTCGTCTGCGGTCAGATTTTTCGCCATAATCAGAGAGGCCCGAGGCACTCCGCCCCAGGTTCTTCGTCCTTGGGTCTTTTGATGTTGTTCAGCGTTGAACTTTTGACCACCCGGCGCCCCACGGCTCTCGCGCCAGGCGGGGACATTAAGTCAGGAGAGCCCACCCCCCGCCGCTCGATGGGTGTAGGGGTGTGCCTAAGAGATGGCCCACGCGTGGGATTAGTTACAAGGAAGAGAGACATGACGCGCCGCCGCCTTTAAATGTCCCCAGTCAGACCACTCACGCGCGCCGCCGTGTGTGCGCAGATTGTCGGGGGGTTTGCTGGCGTTGTTCGCACTCTCTTGAAGTATTTCACTGGGGAACCAGGTCCCGCCCGTTCGGCGGTTTCACCCGCATTGACTAAGCCCCTCGACTAAGTGCCGGGCCCCTGCTCGCAAGGCTGGCCATCCTTGGCGAAAAAACTGGGCAGCTGTGTTCTGGTTGTTTTCCAAGCACAGCCCTGCAGTCAAGAACTACCCGGCAAACAATACATAGAGAGACGCGCCGAACTTCGTGGCCTTTTTCGAGGAGGGCTGGACCGGCTGCCGCTTCACTCAGTTCCAAAGAGCCCGCGCCCCCCCGCCCTCTTTTTGTTCAGTTTCGAAGCTGTCGCGTGCTCCGGGTGCCTCTGGTGCTTCCGTACGTAGGTGGCTGATTCAGATGGCGCCGAGTCTGCTAAGAACTGCACAAAAACGGCCACGCTTGTGGCCTACTGGTCCTAGAAGTGCTCCAGCTCGGGGCTTTTGCAGCTTGCTCCCCCTTGGTTTTTCTTTTTTTTGGTTTCGTTTACTGTGGTTCCCCGCGCCCCTCCAGGGTCCACCGCAAGCATCAGCCTGCAGACGTGTGCGGGGGGATTTTGGAGGGGCGCGGGGGCTTGGAGGGTGCCCGCGGTTCTTTGCTCGCAATTGCGGGGGGGTTTTGCTGGAGGGAGCGCAGTAAGCGGCGAGTGTTCTGCAGATTCATACCATGCCCGAAGAGGCTGAATACTGTCCAGGTTTTGGCAGTCCTTGCCGGGGTTTTCTGCTATATCAGAGAGCTGCCTCCCTCTTGAAGTTGTGGACTGCGTGGCATGCAAGCAGGGCACAGATGGGCCATGCATCCCAAAAACGTTAAATTTTTCGCAGCGCCCTTCGGGCGCCATAATTCGCCCGCAGTGCCGGGGTTCTTCGCTGAGGAATTACGCAACGGCACAACGAACACAAACGCAACCGACTACCCCACTGCGACCTCGCCCCAGACACAAGCGAAGAGCAGCACAAGCGCCGGGGCCTGTGTGCGCAAGAGAGGAGCAAGCGAGTAAGAAAGTCAAGAGCCGAGGCAAGCTAGTCGGGTTATTTAGATAATGCAGGCCCGATCTCTCACTTGAGAGAAAGCGCAGACAAGCTCCAGGGCAGGCGCTCGGCGTGCTCCAGCTGCACTGAGGAGGGGGGGCGGCTAAAGAAGGCTGGCTGTGCCTGTACGAATGCAAAGAGCAGCTGACCCATTACAAACAAACGCCGCTAAGCCTCCACAACAACAGCAGAAAACAACCCGCAGCAAAGAACAACCCGCAGCAAAAGCCTTTAGACCACGCCATCAGTTTGCTTTCGTCCTCGTTTCGGTTTCGCTCCCTTAAGAGAGTCCCGCTCTGACCCCCTTCGACTCATGCTGTGCATGCTATGCAAATGCATTGCCATCCATGCAACCCAGCGCCCATCTTCTCACCAAATGCTCTACGGTATCTATACATGCCCAGAAAGCGGGCCCATCAAGGGCCCGCTGCGCCGGGCATAGGTTAACAACTAGACAGATTGACTACTAAGAGACAGAAAGACAAACGAAAAAAGTCGCCAAGTCTGCTCGCCAAGGCTGGGAAGATGGCTCCCACTGTGTCAAAGAAGGGAAGGCTGGGGAGGTGACATCCTCAACGGCTTCGCGAGGACTTGCATGCCTGAAGGGTGGACCCTGGTGAGCGTCATCATATCCATGAGAAGGCCAGAGATATACATCTCTGCGCGTGAAAGTCGAAGCCGTTGAGGATGTCGATGTCTGTGAGAATGATAGCCGTGAGGACTTGCATGTCTGAAGGGTGGACCCTGGTGAGCGTCATGCATCATATCCATGAGAAGGCCAAAGATATACATCTCTGTGTGTGAAAGTCGAAGCCGTTGAGGATGTCGATGTCTGTGAGAATGATAGCCGTGAGGACTTGCATGTCTGAAGGGTGGACCCTGGTGAGCATCATCATATCCATGAGAAGGCCAAAGATATACATCGCTGTGTGTGAAAGTCGAAGCCGTTGAGGATGTCGATGTCTGTGAGAATGATAGCCGTGAGGACTTGCATGTCTGAAGGGTGGACCCTGGTGAGCATCATCATATCCATGAGAAGGCCAAAGATGTGCATCGCTGTGTGTCAAAGTCGAAGCCGTTGAGGATGTCGATGTCTGTGAGAATGATAGCCGTGAGGACTTGCATGGCTGAAGGGTGGACCCTGGTGAGCTGGTTAGAAGTATACTGGTTAACCATCTCCAAGGGCTGCCGCGCGCTCCTGTGGTCGATTGCTGTGTGCGGAAGGTAGTCGCGGAAGGGGGGCGAGCTAACTTTTTTGCAAAAACTTCAGGGGGGTCGTTCCGTTTTCTCTGTATTTGAATGACCTCCCTGAAGTTTTTGAAAAAAAGTAAAGGCGCTGGGCGATAATTAAATAACAAGGGTAGCGGCTGGAAGTTCGTTGGGGCGATTCGCTAGGGGTGGGCGCGTAGTGTCCTGCTGCAGATGTGGCTGGGTACGTGAGTAGCCTACAAACTAACAGCCGCGAACGCGTTAACATGTTCGCGGTGCCTTTCCACTCGTAGCACTAGCAGCGCAAAGGCTTTACTTAGAGAGCCTTGCGAGTCCTTGCGAACAATCCCTTAAGGAAGGGTCTAATATTAGCCAAGGGCTATTACAACTTTTCCTTAAGGAGCTTCCTTAAGGAATTTTTTTTCTCTTAAGGAAAGTTATAATAACTTTTCGTAATAGAAATTCCTTAAGGAAAAGGGTTTTCCTTAAGGAAGCCACTTAAAGGAGTCTCTTAAGGATTTCGCAAATTATTGCTAACCCTATAAGTACTAATATACGTCCCAGGGCGCGGGGCGACGGTGCCCCCCCTAGCGTGGGGGAGGCAAGCACCGCGGAACCTATTGAACGCCGTAGAGCTGTTTCGTGACGTGTGACACCCACCGCGTCACGCGCAGAGCTTCAGGAAAGTGAGGCGTTTGCATTCAATTGCAAGCGTCACGCAGCACGCAAGCAGCAACAAGCTGAAGGGGCTTGATTTTGATAATTGTAGACACCCCCTTGCCCTTGCGTGAAGCTCTCTAATGTGGCTGGAAGCAGAGAACTGCCAACAGCCTACACTGGGCCCTGGGGCCGGGCTCGCGCGCTCGGCTCTGCATCTAAATCGAGCCGCCAGCTAATCGCCGTGGCCAGTGTCCAGAAGTGGCAGAAAGTAGCTGCGGGGCCGAGTTGGGGTCTTTTAATCCTTTGAAGAGGGGCACCCCCTTGAAGATTATGGAGACAAGGGATAGACAGAATCCCGCTCCGCCTGATCGGTGGGCGCCTCAAGTCAAGGCAAGCCAAGTGGCAGATAGAAAGTACGTAGGCCGCTTCTCGGTGTCTTCGTTGTTTTTACATTACCGCCCGACACTGAGCGCGGGCGTTGATTATCGTACTGCCGCGCCTCTAATTGCATTAGAAAGCTGCGTCGGAATGCGCTACGGTAAGCGTCTGCGAGTTTAGTTAGGTGGGCCTCTCACTCTGAGTCAAGGACCCCCACCCCTGATGGATCCGCGGGTCTTTGATAGATCCGAGGGTCTTTGGTAGATCCGTGGAGCTTTGATAGATCCGGGGGTCTTTGATAGATCCGCTCCGGGGAGCTTCGATCGCTCCACGGATCTGCGATCGCTCCACGGGTCTTCGATCGCTCCGCGGATCCTTGCTAGATCTGTGGGTCCTTGATAGGTCCGGGGATGGATGCCGGATAGATCCGGGGACCCTTGATAGATCCGCGGACCCTTGATAGATCCGCGGACCCTTGATAGATCCGCGGATCCTTGATAGATCCGCGGACCCTTGCTAGATCCGTGGGTCTTTGATAGATCCGCGGACCTTTGATAGGTCCCCGGGTCTTTGATAGCTCCGCGGATCTTTGATAGCTCCGCGGATCTTTGATAGTACGATAGATCCGGGGATCTTTGAAAGATCCGGGGACCTTCGATCGCTCCACAGGTCTTCGATCGCTCCGCGGATCCTTGATAGATCCGCGGATCCTTGAGAGATCCGCGGATCCATGCTAGATCCGTGGAGGGGTCCTCGATAGATCCGGGGGCCGTTGATAGATCCGCGGACCCTTGATAGATGTAGATCCGCGGCCCCTTGAAAGATCCGCGAGTCCTTGATAGATCCGCGAGCCCTTGATAGATCCGCGAGCCCTTGGGCTGGTAGATCCGTGGATCCTTGATAGATCCGTGGCTCCTTGCTAGATCCGTGGATCCTTGATAAATCCGCGGGCCCGTGATAGATCCGTGGGCGCGTGATGCGTGGCTTCGGGGCGACGCGTGACGCGTCACGCCTCTCATGTGACGCGCCACGCCTCTCATGTGCGGCGTGACGTGGGAGGCATGACGCGTGACGCATCAAAGAGAGCAACAAGAACCGCCCTTAGATAATAGGGGAGAGTATGCGGTGGGACTCATTTGGATTGGACAGCTCTAGGGCGTTCGGCCCCCCTTGCGGGAAGGCACCGCGCGCCCTGGGCCCCTTTTTAAGGCATCTGCCAGGGGTGGAAGGCCTCAAAACGAGGCCAAGCTGCCTCCCCTCTACGCTCCCTGCCGTCTGCCTGGCTGTTCCCTACGGGCCTCCGATGATGGTGCCGTGGGAGGCTTCAAAAAGGGCCCACGGGACCGCCTGCGCTCCCGTCCAGGTGCCTGTCTGTGCCCTAGGTGCATCCGATCCGCTAGGCTTCACCGCCGTAGCAGTGCGCCAGCAGTGGAAGCCCCCCGAAGGCGGCAAAGGGCGAGGCGCTGGACCCCCTGAGCCGTGCCGCCTGTACCCTCCGGGCCCTTGGTCGCCTGCTTGCTTGCTCTTGCGACCGTGGCCGCCTTCGGCGGCCTTTTACCCCAGAGGCTTCCCGCCTGCGAGGGTCAGCAGAGGCCAGGAGGTCCCTCGGGAACACGCTGAGAGGCCCAAGGGGACGCCCACGCCAAGTTTTGACGCCTTCCACCACTAGAATCCGCGAAAACCCGCGCGGAAAAGCGCGCGCGCGCGCGCCACCACAGACCAGACCACAGGGGGGGGCACCGTCCAGCCTTGAATCGTATATCTGTTCCAAGGCTCCAGGCTGGAGGCCCCCCCCCGATCCATAACTTTTTGAGGGGGGGCCTGCCAGCCCCGGCCCCTCTTTTCGAGGGGCTGCCGGGCGGGAAGGCCGCAAAGCGCCCACTTCTGACCCCTTCCCGCTTCTTGCCCAGGGGTCATCTTGTTGCATGTACCCTACAGACCTGGCAAAGGTGGCAAAGGCAGGGCCCCGCTGCCTTGTTGCCTGTACGTGTACCCTACAGACCTGGCGCAAATATGCACCAGGGAGGCAGGCCCCCCCTATAGACCTGGCAAAGGCAGGGCCCCGCTGCCTTGTTGCGTGTACCCTACAGACCTGACAAAGGTGGCAAGGCTGGACCCCTCTGGCGTGTTGCATGTGCCCAACACTACAGACCTGGCAAAGGTGACAAGGGAAGGCTGGGCCCTGCCTTTGCCACCTTTGCCAGGTCTGTAGGGTACAGGCAACAAGATGACCCCTAGGCAAGAAGCGGGAAGGGGTCAGAAGTGGGCGCTTTGAGGCCTTCCCGCCTGGCAGCCCCTCGACAGACGTGGCAAAGGTGCCCAGGCTGGACCCCTCTGGCGTGGTCCACCACAGATCCATCCACAGGGGGGGCCTCCCTCCCTGGTACATATATAAGATCTACCTCCTCCTTCACTCGTTTTGCAGGCTCTCCTCAGTCTGTCTTGGTCCGTCTCCTCTGCTAAGGGAAGCAGTGGCAATGCCAGCTCTAAGGCGAGGGCTCTGCGCACCGCCCGCAGAAAGGGTCGCTTCCTCAACGCGGTGGCACCAAGCGGAAGGATTTTGGTTGTACTCATGAGGTGTGCAGATCTCGCTTCTTCGTCTCGGTCACCGTCTCCGACTATGCACTTGTAATAGGCCTCGTTGTGAAGCGAGTCGTTCGAGCGCTCGCTTGCGTCCTCTATGTGACTCTCCCAGAGCAGTCGCGTGCGCTCCAGCTGAAGCTCCATCTCAAGCTGTTGCCTTACGCTCAGGCCGGCGGCCCTTAGCGACGACGTCTCCAGCATGCTTGGCAACGGCGCCAGCACTTCCGCAATCGCTGGCGCCCACGCTGCTGCGCGGGACTCGAAAGCAAACGCTCTCAAGTTTTTGTACTTCCTCGTGGCGACGTCGTGGAGTTCGTTTTGCTTGTTCTCAGCAGCAGCCTGTCCGTCTTCTGTAGGTGGTTCTGTTGCTCCTGTTGCTGCTACGGTGTTCAGATTCTTGGCACAGTGCTCGAAAAGCGAGGAGAGCGAGTACAGGACAACTTTTTGGAGTGGAGTGCACAGAGCGATCAGCCGCAAACTGCGCTCGTCCACTTGCTGTGTCCTTCCGCCTTCGCTCTCTCTCCAGCGCGCTAGCGCCTTAATCACGCCCAAAATTAGTCGCAGGATGGGAAGCAACAGGTCTTCCTCCAGTCGGTTGTAGATGTGTGCAAGCCGCCGCTCAATTTCCGCAGGCAAAGTTTGATCCCGTGTTGCTGATGCTGTCCAGGCAGTGAGCGCCGAGACTGCCTTGACGCAAACAAAGGTGAGGTAAATCACGTTTTTGCCCTGCCTGCTCAGATGCGTAACCAAATCGAAGCCCTCATCGACAGAAGTAGAAACGGGGTCGAAGCTCCCCTCCTCCTCACAGGAACCACTCCCACCATCATCATCTGACGAGGCGAAGAACAGCTTTTCGACCCTGCTCAGCGAAGAAGCAGACGTGCGTCGTTGCGATCGTGGGACTACAGTGGCTAGCGGCTCCAGGACTTCATGACGGAAGAAAGCCACGAACCGCGTCTCAAGTGCCGACGCTACGTGTTCTCCTGATCTAACGTCGCTGACCACCTTCGCTTCTCCACTCGCCGGTCGTCGGGCGCCTGCTATCGCTGCAAGGTCCGTCGCAAAATTCCCCGCGACTAGATACTCGAACAAGGCCTGTTCATCGTTGCCATCATTGACGAAAAAGGGTGACCTGGCGTACAATCCCAAGGCACACATGCTCACTGGCTGGTCGTGTTGCAGGCAGCCTGACAAGGCAGCGTAGCTACTTACCGCGCTGCCGAACGGCGGAAGTGACTGTGATGCAAAGGAGCCACACTTCAATGGCCGCATGGCCGTCGCGAAGATGTCGACCCGCTCGCGCTCTGCAATCGTAGCTGGCTCACTTTTCGTTTTCTCTCTGCCGCCTCCTTCGGATCCTGCAACTCCATTGTGAGAGTCTAGCACTACGTCCTCTTCTTTCAGCCCCGCCGCTTGCTGAAGCACAGAGTCTTGCCAAGAATTCGCCGTTCGGTGTGCCAGGTGCAAGGACTGCGCGAACGAACGGCGAGGAGACCGAAGCGCCTCCTTCACATGTGAAAAACCCGGAGCAGGATCTTCCTCCGACAGCTCTGTATGTTCAAACGCCTTCTCCGTCTGTCCTTTGGAGTTGAAGTAGTCCGTGTCACTCCAGTCGCCCCGGCGTATCCAGTCCGAACTAGGGTCGTCCAGGCTGGTCCACTTCTCCTTCTTCACCATTTCCGAATCCGCTCTAGGTCGCGGCATCGTCTCCGACTCCGACTCATGCGTGACATACACCGCATTTCGGGTTAGAAAAGCCTCCGCGTCCACTAAGTCCATCAGACTTTCTGCTTCACGGCTCCGCATTCCCCGTGCTTCACACCTCCTCCAATGACGGCGCAAGCCTACTGGCGCATTTACTACCACACTTGCTTGATCAGAAAGCTGCTGTTCAGGCGCGGCTACCTTCACGCGCTCGCCGAACTGGCTCGCACGCGTGCGCATCCCTCTATTTTCTTGGGGTGAAACGTTCGCGGATGGCTCCAGTTTCAACAAGTTTCCCCGTGCGCCGCCTTTCGCAATCTTCTGCGCCCCGCAGAGTGGCCACTCATTGTCGGACGCGCCAGCCTCCGCGGGTGACGGGTCGGCGATCACTGCCTGCATACTCCACTCGGTCGAGAGCCGTTCCACGAATACTAACGCCTCCCGCAGAGAATCGAGCTGTTTTAACAAAGTGGCGCTTTCTGCTTCTGGAGACTTTGCAGCAGCTGCGGAGGTAGGAGGGTCCTTGTAGCCACGTGGACCAAATTGGTCTCTTTCGTGCATGGTATTCATTCCACGTTTTAGCACATCGCTGCAGACGCGATGACGCGTGGGCCAAATGTCGCGGTCTCGAGGAATGCCAATAGCGCCATCGCGTGGCGACTGCAGCGGACCCCGGTCCCAGACAGTGTGCTTTACGTACTCGGCCGCTTTTGAACAATCGCGCCACGCTTGCAGCTTCTTTGTTAATTCTGCAAGGGTATGCTCACGACTAGCGACGCCGCCGGCGATGATGGACCGCACTCTAGCCTGGAACCCCCTCAGCTGTTCGTAAGTAATGATGGGCGCGCGTTCCTTCGGAGTGGTGTCGTCGAGACTAGATTGCCGCTCTGCTACGTAGAGGAAGCTGGTAGGAGGTGGCTGCGGAGTTCTAGTGTCGTCAGTCTCATCATCTACGACTTCTGGCTCTTCGACTTCGACTGTTGAGCGAGGGAGAGGTCGTATAGGCGGCAAGTTCGGATGGAAAGCGCCGCCATCAAGTTCACGAGATGCGCTTTCCGATCCAGCAGAAGATGAAGCCACGTTTACAACGGCGCCACGACTCGATAGGAATGAAGAGTCAACGTATTCTACATCTACTCCACAAGCTTCCGTGGTCGTGATTTCTGCTGACGCTGCTCGAAAAGCCTCTCTGCTGACGCTGACCGTGGTTTTCGCGGCTGAACGAAAAAAAAGTAAAGGTCGCCACGTAATGTCAAAGTCGAACACAAAAAAACAGTCCGCACTGCTGATCTCGTACGCAGCTGTGTCGGATGTGGATTGCATTTTCTCGTTCTCAAAGCAAACCGGACTCTTAGCCAACTGGTGCCACATGGGCGTCTCCCTCTTGTCAGGCACGTGGCGCACAAAAGCAGCCTCAAAGTACCACGGCATTTGTCCGAAGGGAAGCAACACTTGCAAAGTCTGTCCTCTTGCCAGCCATGACGAGAATCTGTTCGATGAGGATGCTTTGCTATCAAAGGTCCCAAGATCCTTTATCTTGTTTCCCTTCTCGTTTTTGAACAAATCATCATGATAGAACCCCTCCACTCTGTTCAGCGAATCCCCTAAGGCCGCGAATGTTGCGGGAAAAGCAGTCGCAGCCATTGCGATTTCCCGCGAATCGACTTCGCGACGGTAGAAGTGATACTGGTTATCTTCTCGAGAACCAAAACCATCAAACTCCTTCCTATTTTTGTCGCTTCGTTCGGTCCAAGCTGCGGGCGGAGGCGCGAGTCGCAGTCCAAGTTTCTCGCTTCTCTTGCCAATGCCGGAAGCAAAGAAAGGGAGAGCCACTCGCGGCACGGCGTGCTCCACGAAAATGTCACGCAAAAGTGTTTGCACGTCAGAGAAGATTTCTTGTCCGTCCGAACGTGCTGCGCGAGGCAGTGACGCAGGTGAAACCTGCGATGAAAATGTTGTGACAAGACGCCATTTCTGATTTTAATAGTTAATCATGGAGGTGGATCAAGTCAAGATGAGCGCTAGCATGGATGTGGATCGCGAAAAATTCATAGACTTGCTTTCATGATTGTCGTTGTTTTCTCGCATTTTTCAGTTTCGCTTGAAGAGGACAAAGTACCGGATCAGAAGACGGGTCGAACATCATATGCGTTAAAAGTTTTTGCAGAAGAAGTGCGAAAACCGCGAGCCCGTGAAAGTCTAGCACGGATGGAGGCCGCTGCGACATCTCGCCCTCTATCACCTCCGTCGAGAGCCATTTGGGCAAAACCTCGTCGAGCATCTTGCGCGCTATTTCTTGCGCAAAGTCCCGGAGTGCCTCCCGGTCCGAGGCCTTTGGCACCATTTCAGGCCCGCCCGCGTGTGGATCCTCCGGTCCTCGCGCTGCAGCCGCACTCGGCTCTGACGACTTCTTCGAGGGCTCCACCACCCGCTGCCTCGCATCGCGCATTTCTTTTTGTTTTTTTTTTTTTCTTGTTCGCTTGGGCAAGACCAGCTGCTCGCCCGCAGACGCTCCACGCAAAGTATCTACAGCATTCGGGAAAGACTTCGCTTCCAGTGCTTCCAAGCGTTTCAAACAGCTTTCCGCCCATACCCAGACGCCTAGCAGCGGGAAAATAGTAGAAAAGCCACGCTGCTCTTTGTCCTGTACGGGCATAACAGGAGCAATCGCGAACTTCCACCCCACCGCCTGCGCGGTGTTCGCAGCCGCTTCCAGGCGCGGATGCCCTGCGTAATCGCGCATCCTTGCGTCCTGCTTGGCTTGTAGAATTGCCGCAAGGGACAGCGATGCGCAACTGAAGTCTCGCAGCAGTTCTTTCTCCTGCTTCATTTTGTGAGCCAAGGTGGACGAGGCACCAGTTTCGCGACGATTTGGACTCGGAGGAAGAACTCCATCACGCTGAGAGGAAGTGTCTTCCTCTTCGAGGTGATCCGGATACTTTGCCCACAGGACTTTTGCCGCCTTCGGCACGTTTCGGATCACCATGTTTGCCAGAGTCCCGAATCGCTCCACCTGACGCTGCTCGCAAGAGAGGAGACGCGAGCGGAATGAGTGCGCACCCTTCTCCTCTGCTCCAATCACCCAATCCCGCAAACGGCCCCAAGAGCTGGCAGACGCAGTAGCAAGCGACGCGGCGCTTGGACCAGAACTAGCGTCATTTGGTGCGGCACACAGCGCTCCATTTCCATTTTTCGAGGACAATGGCCCCACCGCCAGAAAAAGGAGTTCTTTCGTGACCAGCCTTGCTACGCACTGGCGCAACCGGCCGACCGCCTGTTTATACATGCGCAGACCCGCGTCGCCCTCCCCTGAGAGAGCGTGGCGGACGTAAGCGAGTTTGGACGTGTACGCGCAGACGCCTCTCCGCTGCGGGGTGATCCAGAAAGTGGCACTCTGCTCGACACCCAAATGACGATCCGAGGATGGAGATGAATCCGCGGTGGATGACAGCCAGTCGTCCAGGACGAGGTAAAACTTCTGTTGGCAGTGGTCCTTTGGATCCCCTGGATCCATTGCATGGGTCGCCTCGCTGTTGCAGTGTTTTAACGCTAGGAGCCGCATCCACTCCAGCGCAGCCCTCGGAAATGGCGGAGAGAACACAGAATCCTTGAGAGCTACAGTGCCAATGGTGGTTTCGCTTTCGAGGTCCATTCTCGCCCGAGGTACGCGCGTCCAGCAGATGTAAGGCACAATTTGCATACGCCCGTCTTTCCGAATCCGCATCGGAAAGCCGGCTGTGTCCGTTCCCTTACCGGGGTTGTACACGCAGACTTTGAAGAAGTTGCGACCGTGATCGTCATTGTCTGTCTCGAACGCCACAGATAAAAGCACGCTGTGGCCTGCCCATCCCGCACTCACTAAGAAATCGAAAGGCAGCTGATCACCTACTATATTTTGCGACTCGATGAACGCCTTCCACGCGGGGCCGAACGTGCCCAAGAATGTTTTCACTGCAGCGTTTACCGAATCGACCATTCCGACCCCCTTTGCTAGCTGCGCAGCACTCTCCGACGTGAGAGTTAGGCGGAAGTCCTTTTGAAGCTGATATATTCGACTCTTGAAACTGATGAGCCCCGCATCGCTGATAAAGTACGAAGATCCAGACGGGTCCACCTTTGGAAGCACTGGCCCAGAAAATCCGAGTCCGCGTTCGAGGGATTGGACGACCTTCGACAGCACTTCGCTTTGCTCGGGCGGCGTCAGCTCCTTTTCTGCGTTAAGACTCGCCCCAAGTAGACTCGCAACGAGACTATGGTCTACTAGTCTCTCCAAAGATCCCGTGACGAAAGAGGTTCCTAGGATATGAGCAACAGTTCGTGCCCAGTTGTCAGGCGTGTCCATTTTCGCCGCCGTCACGCCCCCTAAAGCCTTTTCGCATCGGTCTGTCCATTCGCGACCATCGTTGGTGCTTTCTTCTCCGGTCGTCACGAGCAATCGCGCTGCGGCAACGCGCGCAGGCGTGAGTACGTGCCAGAACGGAGACGCATTTACGGCGTCTTCATCTTCAGATGGGAACAGGTGATCCTCAAAGATCTTTTTGTCGATGTCCTTGGCAACCTCCTCTCTCACTTGGTTCTGCTGCTGGTCGTCGAACATGGCTGCGCAAGAAAGCCTATTCTTCTGCGCTGCCGAAGATTCCGAAGGTGAGTGTGGCTTTGCGCTTGCTATAGGCTGCGCCGCTGAAGATGGAGTTTCGCTTGCTCGGAGCTGCGTCGCAGAAAATTCCGCTGAGGTAGATGAGTCTGCGCTTACTACAGGCTGCGCCGCCGATCTTTCCGCAGATGGAGTTTCGCTTGCTCCGAGCTGCGCCGCCGAAAATTCCGCAGATGGAGTCTCGAAGACTAGTTGAAGCTGTGCCGCCGAAAATTCCGTAGGTGACGATGAGTCTGCGCTTACTACAGGCTGCGCCGCCGATCTTTCCGCAGATGGAGTTTCGCTTGCTCGGAGCTGCGTCGCCGAAATTTCCGTAGAGGTAGATGATATTACGTTCACTACAGGCTGCGCCGCCGAAAATTCCGTAGGTGACGGTGAGTCTGCGCTTACTACAGGCTGCGCTGCCGAATCTTCCGCAGGTAGGGTATTGCTTGCTAGAGGCAGAGCCACCAGAATTTCAGACGAATGCGAATCGCCCGCCTGCGATGTCATGCTCGTGGCTCCTTGCTTCCTTGTAAGTTTGAATTTTGAAGGAGTTTCCAGCAGACTCTCCTCAAGAAAAATATCGTCCAACTCTGATGAATCGAAAGTAAAGGCTTCGTCCGCCGTAATCGTGATACTTGCTTCCTTCGGCTGAATCGAGCGAACGATCTCTCCATGGAGAAGCAAGAGGAGCAGCATCTTTGCCCCCCGTCGAAAAAAAAGGTCATCATCGCTCCGGACCCACATTTTCTTTGTCACGAAATGCGGGGCCCTATTCTTCTGAGTACTTATTCAAGAAAAGGGGGGCCCTCCTGGACCCGCGTACTGGTATCGTATTTATAGTGCAACACTACGACTGATTCCTAGCACTACTCGCAGGGGCCGCAAAAAATTGAACAAAAGATGAAACTCTAAATTTGAGTCAATCAAAATCATGACTCGGTTTATCATCAATCTCAATTTTGCGTGAGTAATCCAACAAAGTATGACATCCCTATTTCACTCACATGCAATGGCCTTCCACGGTTGCCGTTTGCCTATCCGCAACTCGTCATCTCAAAGGGAAAGAGCCTCAAATTTTTCATGCGCACACACACGTGAAGGAAGAACAATGCCGTAAAATCCGACCTACTGCTTGTCTTGCGCAAATTTATTTATCTACGACGGGCTTCTTCTCACTCATTTGATTATAGCGCTTTCGTTGTCCTTCACACATCGATCCTCACGTTCAACCTTCATTCAGTTTCAGTCATCTCCTGTACGTTTAGCACAAACTAGTCGTAGTTTACTTTCCCCGCGCTCACCTCCCACACTTCTTCCCCGAAGACGCCCAGTTGCGTCATAGACGATGACGACAAGAACTAGGAGGACTCTTCAAATAGTAGCGAGTCCTGAGATCATGTGATGAACAGAAAGTCCTCCCAAAAGAAATTGAAGATGAAGCCCCTTTTCGTCGAGGTCGTCGAATCAAAGGAAGCCGTGATCCCCCCGCTTTCAAGGGCCCAGGAGTCGGTTAAGTCCCCTACCAAGTGGACCATCGCCATGCCTGTAGTCACGATTTAACGTTTTTTCTGACAGCATTATACTCTGCGAACATTCTTGCCTACTCCATCAAGTGACCCTCGGAGAATCTCGTGTGCTCGAAACGTCAAGGCACAGCATCCGCGTCATCGCAGCACCTAATCCTTTCAAGATGAAGCAAATCAAAATAACACTGACGATGCCGAGGAACTGCGGCTGCGCTGAAGAAGATCACTTCTTTCCGCCACTTGCGCACACGTTCTCTCGTCACCGCAGAGGAACGGGACGCTATTGCCCTAAGCACGCGATTTCTTCAACTAGACCGCGAATTCGTGCCGTCTTTTGTGGTTGTCCAAGGGAACAGCACAGGATGTCATCTCTACTAGTCCACCTCGAAGAAATCTATGAGGTACAATATGCCTCGAGTGCGGTACAGTATGCCTCGAAGACATCTACGTCGTTCTCGCGGATCTACGCACTCGTAGATCGTGCTCGGTCAGAGCCTCCTCGTGTGGAAGGATCTTCAGAGCCTCGTGGATGGAAGAACACAGGGGATCTCGAGTCGAGTCGTAGCGCACTCTATTTCGTACTTGTAGATTCTGCTTGGCAGGCAGACAGAGGCGGGGCACACGGATGCTCGCGCACACGGTCGAAGCGCCGTCCTCGCAGTACAAGGAGTGTCAGTCTGTGCTGGTCATTTGTGATCAGCTAGTCAACGCGCGTGCACTGCGACATCATGGCACGCAGGCTGTTCTCGGTTCCGGTTGTAACGATGAAGAGCGCAAATCCCACACCGGTCTATTCGTCGACAAGAAGTTTCTCGAAGGCAGTCTTGCGGACAGCTTTTTGTCGACCAGCTTCTTGTCGAGCCGCTTCTTGCGGATGTCGAGCAGCTTCTTGCGGATGTTCACGACTGCAAATAAGGGGGTCTTCCAAAACGACTCAGCAGCAACACGACCAGAATTTTGGCGAGGAAGCAGCGGTACCGGGTGAAGGATCCCGACCACCTCCATTGTCTGGATCCGATATGTTTGAGTTTGCCTGCGTGCTGCACGACATCTAAGATGTCACATCTTGTTTTCTGAGTGGTCTAACTCAAAGACGCGCACGCCTTCTACTTCTCATCTAGAAGATTTCGTACTGCTCCAGTAATTAAGATCAAGTATTCGCATCAGTTCAACTTCAACGGCGCGTGCTTTTCTCACCCTCTATCTTTCACGCTTTACCTTTATTAACGTTCATCTTTTATTTCATGTCGTCCATAAAAGATCATTCATATGAAGATGCAGGTTTGATAAATAGATGAATTCGGTGGATTGTTCGCATTCAGGAAATTCAAATTCTCTTTCATCTTCAACTTCATGCGCAAAATAAATATTTACAAGTATCTTGGAGGAAGATAGCAACTCCTGCTTTGTTTTGTCTCTCACAACGTCAACAGGCAAAGCGCAACTGTCTCTGATGGTGTCGTCTCGCTACGGAAAGTATCTCCGGTATCGGCCCTCACTTGTTCGTGCACTCAGCCATTAAAGTGCCCACCTTCACGCTCATCGTAGCTTACATTTGACACCGGAAACTACTCAAGAAAAGACTCGCTCGACGTTAATCTGAATTCGTTCTTGATGTTAGAAGCTTCTCCCCTGAGCTTAATTTTCTTCCCAAATCGCATTCTTTCATCGTGGACAACAGACAGCCGATAGTCAATGTCTGAGACTGAGAGCGAAGCCGAAGGGCAGTAAATGTTAAAATTCATCCATTCATCAACATAGCCAACGCGGCCGATGGAAGGCAATAACGAAATACAAGACTGATTTTTCCAAAGACTATTCTTACGGAGAAGAAGAAGTTACAACTAGATGCTTACATGAAAATAATAATTAAGATAAGGATTCTGTTTAACGAAATAACTCCCACCGAAAGACTAAGAAAGAGTATCTGCATCAATCAATCAGGGGGCGATGGATTGATTTCTGCATGCGACGGAGGACATTAATATTTATTAGTTCTTATACTATTTACAACATCGGACGACGACGACCAGAACGGTCTCGAATTGATGAAGATTTCTCAGCGACAAGACTCTATTAACAACTAAACTACCACTACGTTGTACAACTCATGGATATATTAAGTACGAGATTGTGATTGATAAGAACGAGAATAGACCTTTCGATGACTTTCCCTAGAATTGGCTTTTCAGTTTTAACTTTACATCTGATGCAGCTGAACTGAAAAATACTAATGATTACAGGCATTTTTTCGTTGAGAGGTGGTAAGTGGGAGAAAAGTATTCATTTAATTCATCCACGGCCGCGTGGTTGCAATGGTCGAGCAGCCCCTACCGCAGAGCCGCTTTTAATTTCTGCTCCCCTTCACCCTCTCTCACGTAAACTTTCATTACTGTATAATTACTTGAACCTTCTCACACAACGCAAGAGGTGTAAATAATCGGAATTTGGATAAAAATTTCTGTCAAGAGCTCAAGAGTCAATCTTCGCGTCAACATTCTTCTCCAACTACAAGCCAAGGATAGTATACAGGATAAATCCACCCACCGTGAACGTGATAAAATACGAACAATTTAAAGAACTCCTGTTTACATCAAATATCATCCCTATACTGGACGACGAGGGAGTCTTTCTCGTGTTTCCAGTTGTATCCACATGATCGATCCAGTGGATAGTAGCAGTACTGGGAATCAGAAAATAGTATATTGAGTACAGGCTTTGTTGTTAAGTACTTGTTTTGTTACTTTCATGATGGCTTCTGTTAATTCATCTAAAACTTTTCTGATTGATGTGATTGATGCTCCTCATGATGGTGTTTTACCGCGAAGAAAGATGACTTTATAAGCTTAAGGCTTTGTAGTTGGACTTGTCCTCGGTACGCCTTCGTCAGAGAGAGCCTGGTCCTCCGAGCGAAGTCCGTCCGAAAACAAAAGTCCTCGGATGAAGGTGACACGCCTGGTGACACTGTTGGAGTTCCATTCTTTTGTAATTCACTCGGTCACGCTACCTCCCTGTTTTCTCAGTTCCATGTATCTTACCGCATCAAAGCTTGTTACTCAACATTTAAAGAAGCGGAAGGTGTTCTACGACGCAGAGGATCATTGCTGTCGTAGTTGCACAGGAGGAAAGTAACAGATTGATGACACTCTTTTTTCCGGTGAAAGTGAAAGTGAATCACAGCAATACATAGTCTCAGCCAGTACCTAGTGCTTTGGCTACTAACTAGTGCCTTAGCTACTAGTACTTGTTCTTCGGTGAAATAAGTAGGAAGAATACATATCTAGAGGTAGACATAACTTTATCTACTGGTAATCATAATCACTAAAAATCAAGCTATTCCCCATTCTTGCTTGGTTGAGATATTGAATTCGAAAGATTTTTTAAAAACGAAGATTCAAATTTAGGAAACAGGACTAGAGAAATGCATATGCAAATGGTTTGTTGAACTGAGTTACCCACAATCCTAATCCTAATCCTTTATTGTACTATTCTCGATTCTTATTCTTTGTGAGTGTGACACTAACTAACATCATTTTTCTCCAACAACTACGAATCGATCATTTTCAGACCTCTTCACCTCGAACACCGCGAACATTCATGGCCTCCAGATCTTCGATTTGTGCGGTGTCAGGGTCTCCAGCGCCACCAGTCTCGCCAGGAATCGGCCTACCCCTTCGTGCTGCAGCCTCTAGGTCGCGCGCTGTTGGTTGACGGAAGTTAGAACGGGATCGTCTAAACCCTAACAATCTAAACCCTCTCAGAGAATAATCTTTTAAGATAACGATAGTACTCGGTTACGGCTATAATTTCACTTTCAGTTAAACTGTTTGTTTTTGTTATAGCTAATAGTACTCGCTCATGGTTATGTCAAGAGTGATAACGAATACGAAAGATTCTATAAGATGATCAGATGGGTTCTACTTCACACACGGTTGTATCCATAATGTAGGCTTCCAGTGTTTTTTGATTTTTTTTGGCTCGCTTGGCGCTCTCAGTGGCCTTATTCAGCGGACCCTCATGCGGCGCGTAAGGCAGCACAGCGTCGGTGCCATCCTCAAGTTGCTCCCCTTGTTCGTAAACTTTCACGAATGCGGAATTTACCTCGAATAGAAAATGTTGATGATAATGAGAAGTAACCACAACCACAAAGGAGTATGAGTAGAGCGAGAGAAGAAGTATCTTCTCTTACTCTACTCTTGTTCATACATCAAAGAGGAGACTTTCACGTAGGCGTATGTAGATAGAGGAAGATCAAGATGTTCAACATGATAATGGTAAGTAATCCCAACCAGAGATCAGGTTTTTAAAGCTAAGAGACTTTTTAATTCTAAGTTGTTCAACTTGTTTAACATCAAGAACATCCAACTCAGACGAATGCACGTAGTGAAAGATGAATTAGCATTGGTGTACAACTTCTGTACTCGCAGTGAGCGTAGTCTGTGAAAGAAAAAAATTATACTATCCCCAGCTTGAGGTCCCTAGTTGCCATGGACATGACTTTGAGCATGCGCACTAGGTCCTTCGTGACGCCGTTCACCGAAACAATCCTTGCGAATTTCTTTATAGGCCGAACCTTACTGCTACTGTCTGGCTGCTGCCTCGGAAGATGGTGTCCTCTGCTAGATGCACCCATAGGACCCCCGCGACCAGGCGAATCTGTTGTTAGAGAAACAAGTAGTGGACTTTAATATGACTACCTCGATTCCAGGATAATGCTTACAAACATTATCGTGATTGAGAGATAAAGATGTTCAACAAGAAGAGGACGACGCCAAGGTCAACAATTAATTTGACACCACTCCTTGAGCCAAGTACTAGCCAGGAAAAAAAGTATGTATGTCTATGTGCTGGTCCTCTATGTCTGTTCTGACACCCTCTTATTCACGTTGCGCTGTGTTGCATAACATGATTACTCTCGTCGCTCTTGGGGACCGTCCACCTTGAAATGCTAGATCTTCTCCCGCCTCAAGCCGGTTCCAGTCTTTCAATGGTCCCGCATCGCCCTCTCGTCCCCCATAGATTTCGGTCATGATTAGAGCTAAGACTAAGTAATCTATCGTGAGTTTGGCGCTCGCTAACTATGCATATTTTTTCCGTGTGGGATAATTCTAATATCCTGAGACGCATGATGATGATCATGATCTTGTTCTTGTTACTCCTACTTACTTCTACTTCCTCCGACCGTTTGGGGTCAATTGATGGGATAGCTTCAAGATCTTAAGATAGATTTACATCATCGAGAGGAGCCTTAAAATGAGTAAGCAGTCCTTCAACGCTGCTCCTCTCCAGACGAAGGGGTTGCCTACCCTAAAGCCCCACTGTGGGAAGTCGATCTCGGCCTCTATTAGAACTCGCAGTCGCAAAAATCCATCATGGTGAGCATCTTGGTGACCGTTTGGTTCCTTGAACAAACAGGAAGGCCAAGATGCTGGAAAAGATGAATTTTCCTATCAAAACGGGAGCCATGCCAGATGCTAAGAACAACGCTAGTAGGAAAGATGGATTTCCTCAAGAAGTCTTAACTCTAGGTCCAGGTCGAACTTTACTGCTTGTTGTCCCACGTTATGGATGCAGTTTAGCGGATGAGTCTGCTCATACCGCTCCATCGGGAGATATTGAAGCAACGGAGGAGGGTCAGGGTGCCCATCTGCCACGGACTGGCCAGCTCCTGCTCTGCCACCCTTGAGTTAGAGGAGCTCGTGGGGATGACTCATCTCAAGATCGCCCTTGATCCTGGTGGAGCTTTGAATTTTCCCTGCTCGAAAAGGCGTTCCAGTGAGTAAGTATGCTTGTTACTGATCTCAAGATCCATCCTGGAGCCCTTTTTCCCTTGAAAAGGCGGTCCAGTATGGTTGTTTGTTCTGAAGATGGATTAGTAGAGAGGAAACCGTAATTAGGACTGGACATCTCTGGAGGCACATCGGCGCCCTGTTGCTCGTCGTCACTGGCGTACTTTGCCGCGCCCTTTCGCGCTTTTTTGACGTTCACCCTGATGTAGAGTGAAGAGGAGACCTCACTACAAGAAGCTTGTATTCTTGATTCCTCAATAAAATGCAGACTGTTCTAGCCATGTTCATCAGAAAATAATTAAGTTCATCAGAAAAACATGATCTGCGTCATCAATTGAAGAAAGCAATACTTTGGCGGCTCGACTAATTCCTTCCTTTTTGGAGTCTTTCGTGCACTCTCGTCAAGATGAGGACTCTGCGCAGCTACCATCCTTGGGGATGACCGCGCCGTGTCGACTTGCCTGCTATAATGTTCAGCCAACAAGGGTCTTGCCGACGGTTGCCCACTGTCGGTTCGAAACGAGTACTGCGCCAAAACGTCATTTTCTGAGTCGAGTTGGACGTGGAGAAGATGAAATTTTTAGTGGATTTGAGATTGAGTTAGTGATACAATTACAATGTATGTCATGGACGTTGTTAGCCAAGCTGGATCATATTGAGCAAGAGGAGGACGTTGAACTCGAGAGGATTATAATTAAAAACATGTTGTTGTAAGTGTGAAGTGGGTGTGTCGTGGTATACATGAATCAGTTTCAGTACTACGAAAAAAGAATCACAACAGAAGAACATTATCATTCTTGTGTAGTTGGCACTGGCACCGCCAAGATCTGAAGCAGGTGGCAATAAAGATGTAGTACTCCCTGTCGCACTTCTGACCATTTCTCGCGTCGACGGGCTGACACTATGCGCTTGCCTCACGCCACCTAGTGCTGCCTTGTTTAGCACCTTCCTACCCCCTCGACTACGTGGGGTCATACTTCGATGTCTGCTCGAGGCATTGCTTAGAGCTCACCCTCATCCATCTTGGGGAGCATCTTGCGGCTCTTTTCGCCTTATCATGGAACAGCTGTAAGATGCTTCCGAAGTGATGGAACAATAGGCGAAGCCTTAAATTGCCGACATTCTCCAAAGCTAGTGGTTTTCTCGCAGATACGTAGCCGCCTGTCCGTGCTGTGCTGTCGCCCGTCGAGTCCCGCGCGGTCAAAGCAACCTCACTGGAGACGTGGTAGCGCTGCAACAGCATAGACACAGCCTTGTAGGATGCCTGCAGCTCGTGCACTCGTTTTGGTCGTTCCAGTAGAACTAGCTGAATTGGACCACCGATCCCACTAGGACTTAGAAGTACTTCTATTCTTTTTCATAAGTCGACTAGTATTTCTATTCTTTTTCATAACCTTGGTATCTCTATCTCTTCTTCTACCTTGGTATCTCCTCTTCTACCTTGGTATCTCTTCTTCTACGACCTTGGCATCTCTTCTTCTACGACCTTGGCATCTCTTCTTCTACGGCCTTGGTATCTCTTCTTCTACCCGTGATGTACTTTGCGGCAAAAATAGAAGGAAGGAACAGCAAAAATAAAAATCATGCTGCAAGAGATGAATAATAAAAGCTGACCAACATGATCATAACGGAAGCTTGTGCAAAAGCGTTCCCATCCTGCCTTCGTTCCAGTTCCAGATAGCCGCAACCCTTAGCGTACCATACTTTCCCGGTCCGTGCATCTTCCCGTCTTGCCACATTCCCTCATAGTATTCGCCATTAAACCTGTAGATAAAATTTTCACAATTTAGATCATTTACAGTGGATGTGGAGTTAGTGGGTCTGGGTGCTCATAATATTCGCCAATAAAAAATCTGTAATCTTGATCAAGCTAGTGCGTCAACTGTGGAGGGGCACGTGGAAGTGGATGAATTTGAATGAGGAGGAAAGAAAAGTCAATATGCAATGCTGAGCCATAAAAATCATATTCATTGCAGTAGTTGTAACAAAAACTAAACATAAATAATGGATAGCTTGATCGTTTTCACCAAAGTAAGCGCCCAACAATTCCAACTTAATGGCTACGGAATCACTTCCAAAGAAATTTTTTCACAAATCACGACTAAGCCTGTAGCGTAAATAATACCATTCACAGCGGCCATAGCCATGTCTTTCGTTCTTCTTCATCTGGCCTTTGTAAATGTACTTTCGTGGGACCCGAAGTGTGCCCCAACCACTCATTTGATTCTTTTTCCACTCTCCCGCATATACAACGCCAGCTTGCCATGCCATAATAC
Source organism: Amoebophrya sp. A25 (assembly GCA_905178165.1). Lineage (NCBI taxonomy): Eukaryota > Dinophyceae > Syndiniales > Amoebophryaceae > Amoebophrya > Amoebophrya sp. A25. The sequence continues at coordinate 742,276 of CAJINU010000024.1, read as the reverse complement.
CTGTTGTACGGAGGAATGGAAGATGCACATGTCATGTATGCATCTCAGATAGTCCTTCTCGACTATCAACGAGATGAAGCAACACAAGTACAAGTAGTACATTTAAGACTTTACGACCTGAACAGGAATCAGGAATCTATGATGTGCAAGTGAGTACATGTAGTACATTTAGTTTTAGGATTAGTGTCCAATACTAAAATCGTCAAGATTAAGACTTACATAAAATTCATATTCATTGTAGGTGTATGTCGTGTTAGAGATGGAGTAGCTTTTCCTTTTTCTAGGATAGAGTATATATAAAAAGCTGTATTGACGTTGACGTACCAAGTCCGCTGAACTCGTCGAGGATGAACTGACCTCTGTATGTAGACGCCTTTAACTTGAGCACACCCACTCCGTATTAGAGCTCACAGCAATTTTTCATCTTTCAAGTTCATTTTCGCTATTTCTTCTGAGGGGAAAAGGGGACGAGAGATGAGGTAGTCCTGTGGAGATGAGTCACTGATTGACTGATTGATGAAAGTAATCATTGTTTGATGAACTGTGGAGATCAATTTTTAACAGTATCTATGTATGATGTTGAGCCTTAACCGTGTTTCAGTTCTTTCGGGTTGAGCTGGCCAAAATATGCCGAACCGTCCTCGTACTCTCGGTCCGGCAGGTTCGGAAGGTCCATACCCGGAACTTCGCCAAAGCGCTTCGTGACCACGCGACCTTCTTTCCTGTGCACCGTCTCCATATCCGCAATGCGCTGTCGCTCGGCCTCTTCCGACGCGATCTTCGCGTGGTAGACCTGCCTTCGCATGTAGCCATAGTAGATGAGCGCGATCAGAAGGATCACGCCGAGGGCAGAGACATTAGAGCTCACCCAAAATAAAGGTTTAGGTTTCACGTCCATGCAATGCAATACAATAAATCTCGCACAGAGTAGTTCAGTGCAGACTGCCATCCTGGGACTGTTTCTGTTTTCGCGGGGAAAACACCTCTACGATGCTTTCGAAGATGGATTTTTAGGGGAAGCCTTAAAGCCAGCGCCAATCAAGCCGGTGATCAAGGAAGTATCCTCTGGGGGTGCCGCAGTGGTCGGCAACGGAGTCGTGGTCGTGGTGGTAGTGGACGTGGTGGGATATGAAGGAGAGTTAGGATGATTATTCGCTAGTTTATGATGTATTGTGTTTGTTATAATTGCACATACATGGAAAAAATAGAAATCGAATCATGAGGAACCTGGCTGGAACCAAAAATAATTAAGTATTGCTCAAAAAAATAAAATGATGGAGAATTATTAAGAGGTGAAAATGATCACTGTAGTAGAGAGAGGAACTACGACTGATAAACTAACTGATCTAGAAACTAGACTACTAGAACAGTACCATTGTAGAAACTACATCTACAAGAACTACAGCCTTCCATCGATTCATAAAGTTGTTGTCGTCGTTGTAGTTCCGATCTCGTAGACGAAGACGCTAGTCGGGTTCGTCACGTAGAATCCTACTGCCAGGTCCGCCACAGCTGAAGGAATGCCGTAGCTTTGCAGCGCTGTCGCGAGGTTAGTCGTAAACGCTCTATTTGGATTGGACGCTATAGACGATAGGTGAAACTCTATCGCCACGGATCGTCCGCTATCTCGCACTCGCACGGAATACACTACGACAAATGGCGTTGCGTTCGCTAACCGCCGACGAGATGCAGAGGACTGCTTTCCTTCTGCTTCTTCGCCTGTATTCGAAACTGCAGTTGCTCTCTGCCTGAGCAGATGTCGTTGCTCGAGGACCGGAGCTTTGCTACTGCTGCTCCTGCTTTCTGTTGCTTCTTCTATTCTCCTAGATGGGTCCTCGTTCTCGTGCTCTAAATCGTGATCCTGAACGTCAAACGGTGAAGTAGCACTTCTAGTCATAGTATTAGAAGGCGATGCACTTCTTGCTCTCGTACGTTCACCTCCTCCTCGTTGCTGTTCCGTCAATATCCTCTCCGCTTCTCGACCTGTTTTCACCTCCACCAAGACTTCCAATTCCAATTCTTCAGATGAAGTGCCGAGACTTCTTGTTCCATCCTCATTCCGCAATTCTCTCCTTGTGCGCAGTCTGTAGCTTTTGTCTCCTACATCGATACTGTCCGACGTGACGTCCGCAAGCGGTACTCCCACCATATCCGCGATGACGCTTGGCAAACTGCCTTGTAGACCCGTCCGCCACTTCACCGGGTCCGCTGTTTCGGCAAGCTGGAAGGTCAGTGTCTGCCTGAACGCGGGAATACCAGCATAGTCCACCAGCGATGCGGACTCGATGCACTCCGGCAAGGGCTTTCGGATTTAGAAAAAGGACAAGAGGAAGAGGTTAGGTGGGTTACCTCTAACCGGACTTTCATCTTGAGCAGCAGTCCATTCTCTCTGTCTACTCAGAAAGGGACGCTTGGTCAGGATTCCATGCACCCTGTTCACTGTACGGTGGTCGTAGCTCCTTTTATTCCATCGGATTCTTCTATTTCTATGACTGACCTGATCCTGAGCCTGGGGTGAAACGGATAGTACCTTAAGCTTAGAGATGCTAAAAACACACCAGATGAGAACAAGGAGTAACTGTAAAAGTTATAGTTGTAGATGTTGACCATAATGAATGGCTCCCTTCGAGCAGATGTAGTGGCCAAGCGCCTGGTACCCATCTTCACAAACGAGTGGGCATTTTCCGCCATCCTGCAATATCTCACAAACCGGCGTCTTGCCGTTTGGAACGATGGGGAGGGTAACTGTGGAGTATATTAAATTTTGGTCAAGAATTAGTACATCCTTAGAAAATAGAAGAAACAATGAGCGGGAATGCGTAGAGGAAGATGTCTCCTTGAACCACGTGTATGTGTAAGGAAGCTTAGGCTTACTTCAAAATCATGATTCTTCTCAGCAAGATGTAGATGAGCATGGAGTTCTACTTGAACTATTCTAAATCTAAGCGTAAGTTTAAGCAAAAAGTAAAGTTTTGTATGAAAGCCTAACAATAAGCCTAAATACATGGACAGTCGCATGTTGGTCTGCTTGGGTGCATGCATTCTTGTGAGGTGAGCGGTTTTTTGACGAGTAGTGGAAGTTGCGTAGTTGGAATGAAGATGTTTGACAAGGATGAATCCACATGGTTCGACATTTGTCCGCCAATCGTTCGATATTGTATGCCGCTTCCACATGACTGCGTGACCTCGTTGTACGTGCAGAGCCCCCAGGCACCGATTGCCCACGAAATTTTGCTGTAGGATTTGTTGTAGTGATGGTGTTAAAACAAGTTTAGGTTATATATAAGTATGCTGCTAAATAATTCATCACCCGACCTTTCATTGTTCAACAACCGCTGTGTACATTCATTTCGTTTCCGACAGATCACGAAGACGAACATTTAAGGTGGTCTAAAAATCAGTAAGTCACAAGGTACAATTCACAGGTCGCTCCTGCGTAGTCTGTCGCGCATTGGCAAGCTGGCCCTTCTACGGACTCGCATCCCAATAGCCCGTTGCTACCGAAGCCGTTGCAGCTCATACACGTGAGACGCTCACAGTTGGTGCCGAACCAGCCGTTCTCGCACACGCAAAGACCGGTTTCGCTACACTGTCCGCGTCCTTGACAGGTCACTTCAGGCGAACAGAAGATGTCGCAGTTGTCGCCGTAGTAGTTGGGCACGCACTGATGACACGTCGTCCCCGTAAACGTCGGCTTACAAGTGCATTCTCCCTGACGTGTGGTCTGGAACTGCTCATTGATGCAGTGCTCCGTGCCTACTGGATTGCACAGGCATGGGCTCTCGCACCGTACTTGATAAGCGGTGGTGGCATACGACGACGCGCCCTTCTGCACGCAACCGGAATGGCCCCTCATGGCCGCAGCAGCGCTTGACAACGATATGGCGTCTAACATAGTGCAATCTGTGGAATAAGGCCACGTGAAATCCTTCATTCCGAAGTAGTTTTTGTCGCACGCGCATCCTGTCGGCGTCACAAGTCCGCTCTGCGAATTCACATCGAAGAGGATCGAACCTGAAAAGCGATCGCAGTCGCAGATGGGTACTACATGAGATAACTGCTAAGAAAATCTCATCGGCATGTTGAAAATAAAGAATAAAGTCACACTACAAGTAATAAATCATACATTTACATACGTATACGAGAACAAGAACAAGAAGAACAACATGAAGGTCAATGTTGCAGTTTTTAGAGAAGTTAATACTAAAAAGAGACAGATACAAAATAAAAGTTAATACCATGTCCGCCGCACACGACGCCCTTCACCAAGTTCGAAATTGACAATGCTTTGGTTTCTAGTTCTGTGAGCTTTGGATGGCCCATGTGTTCGCAAGTATCTCCGTAGTAGAATGTATCGCACATGTTGCACGTCGCGCCAGCGAAGTGGGGCTTGCAGAGACAGGATCCGTCCCCGTCCACCCCGTCGTTGCACTTGGCCGTGCCCTTCGATACGCATTGGCACTGCAGATCGCAGCTGGGACCATAGTAGTTGGCTATGCAGCTGCAGACGCCGTTCTCGTCGCAAACGTAGGTGGCGCCGGTCTGACTCTGCACTTCTGGCGGCGTCGCTTGGATCTGGGCAACGGGCAAGCCTGCGGCTTGACTCAAGTTCGCAGAGAAGACTGGATCGTTAATCACAGTACTCAGCGACATCAGTGCTGCAATAGACGGAGCTTGTGTCGTGGTTGAAGACGTAGTTCCGTTCACCACCACCACTGTTGTCCCTCCAGCGCTTGCCTGTGCTGCTGTGACGTTGCTGTCATTCGTTGCATTCACGTCAAGTGTTGTCGTTGTTGATGTCGTCGTGGTCGACGTGGAGGACGTCGTAGCGGAAGCGGGAGTGTCACTTAATTCGTCGCTGGTCGGCGTTGGGGCGTCTTCCTTAATCAAAACCTGCAAACTAGTGGCCAATCTTCTTCGACGGGCTCCTCTACTAGAACTAGAGGATCCCCTAGAAGGAAGAACCGCAGCACCATTTTCATCAAAATTGTTGATGTCCTTGTCTTCCCACATGCCTCCAAAGGCACCCAGGAGAGGTTCCTTGTCTAGAACACGAAGCTTTCTTCTTTTCTTATCTATTGTTCCACTTGATGTTGGTGTGGTCTCCTCTTCCTCATCTAGTTCCTCCACTAGTACGCGCCTGATTGCTGAAGCAACGAACTCTATGCGCGTTAGGTCAGTGATTCCTAGCAGGCTTGCCAGCGAAATCCGAACCGAATACTGCGCTGCAGTGTCAAACTGCTCTAGCGGAATGTCTATGGTGATCTGCACCTCCACTACGTCCACCTGTTGTAAGAACAGCGTTGCTTAGGGGCTGAGAGTTGACCTCTTTAGCTCGCATAGAATGATCTATGGAGACTTCCTACTTACTCCTATAGAATCCATGGAAATGCTCACAAAGAGGTCAACTTCCAACCCTTAAGTTGGGCAAGTCCCACCGGCACCCGCACGGAATAGGATAGTCTGTGTCATCGAGACAGGATCGATCGAGAAGCTGCCATGAGCGTCACCTTTGACCGGAACTAGACCATTCGCGAGCTTCAAGTCGCTATTTAAGAAGCCGTTGATCCAGACTTTTAAGTCCATTTTTTGCGGCAGCACAAATTTCAACATGAAGTACTGGTCCGCACTGGTCATGCCGTCACACATGAGCCTTGCCATTTTCGGCGGCCGCCGCTGCAACGTCACGTTGTAGAACTGATTCTCCTGCAGCAGCAACGGGTAGAACGAATCTCCGTACAGGATCTCTCGACTGCACAGGCTCGGCAGGTCATCGCGCCCACTGCCCGAAACGTGCGTAAAGAAATCAGTTGGATCGGCTGGGTACGTCATGGCGTTCACGCGCGTGTCGTCACGGCTCTGCAGAAGCGACAAATCCCGCATCATGGAGAAGTAGCCCAGAGACCTGCGCTCCGCGCCACAGCAGTCCCTATCCGAGCTCTCCCAGCTGACTTGCAGGGGTCGCGCTTGGAAGCAATACCGAAAGCCACTGGCTTCCTGGCAGTCCTGATAGTACGTCGAACCCGAATCCACCAGCTGACCGCGAGAATGAAAGGAAAAAGACTAGGAAAAAGACTAGGAGATGAGCGTGGTGTCTGGTTCCTCGACAAGTTGATTTTTGAGCACGTAGTTACATCGGTAGCTTCTCCTTAGCTACGCGCTAAGTACTTCTAGTGTCTTTACTCCTGCACAGCTAGGAGATCATGGTAGTTACTGATACTGTACCATTGGTAACAGTCAACTTGTTCTACGAAAATGAAAATGAATTCTTTGTTGAACAAGTTGAAGGAGTAGAAAAAATATGAATTCAAGTTGATGTGGTCTCGTCTGTCTCATCTATAATATTAAGCATAATAGCACATCAAACTACTTATCTTCGTGACGAACTGCTTGTTGACAACCTGAAGATATCTAATGATCGATGTAGATGAAGGTGTCACCACCAGAGTATGCGTAACATGAACATCATCAAATACCATACGGGAAGTTTAAGTCAATCACACCAGTCGACGTCGACGCCTCCAGTCATAAGAAAAGAGGGTGTTTGTCTTCGGCACGATGATGCTCGAATACACTTGACCGAGCAGAGAGCCATCTAGATCCTTCAGGAAGAGGGAGTTGAGACCGTCGCAGCCCTTTCGGACGGACGTAATCGCACACGGCGTGTCTTTTGCCGGCGTGAGATCCACTTGGTGCCTCAGCAGGAACGTCGTGCCCACCTGATGCGTGATGCCACTGAACTCCGCACTGGGCGTGAAGTCTAATCCTGTCGGATTGTAGGTGATAGCGGTGTTCTCCCTGAAAGGACAGTGGTAATGCAACCCGGACTGCGTCTGCGTGCCCCAGCCGTCGAGGTACAGAGCATCGAATTTGTAGCTCGCGAAGCGGCTTCCGCGTAGACCGAAGCGTGCGTCAAACGGCAAATTGCACGCGCGTTCTAGCAGGTTTGGCTTCTGTGCGCAACTCGGCAGGTACGTAGCCTGCGGGACGGTTGCAGCTGTCGTAACGCCTCCAATGTCCTCCAATCTGAGGGCGTTGAATCCGTTGGCGTCCATGCCATCCTCGCACGTCTTTCCTACGTTGGACACAGACGGCAAGAGCACCCCAACCCGGTGGAAGCGCTTTCCTGTGCTGGTGCACCGCGTCGCTAGCTTGTCGAACTGGTGGTAGTTGTTGCAGTTGGCTTCCTGGAAGTCCAACGGGTCCGAGTAGGTGTAGCCTGGACACTTATCCAGGTATTGTGCACCATCAGTGCCCTGCAGAGAGCTCTGAGTCAAATGTAATAGGTGTTCCACTTTGTCTCCTGGCATGCGATGGAAGGAACCCGTGACGCCAATATGGTTCTCGGACAACGTCAACTGGGAAAGATGTAACTTCGTTGGCACGGCTTAGAGCTAGCTTTTCTTAGCTGCTCATCTTGAGCGTTATCATTGACCTGTCTAGTTTCTCTGCTTCCTTCTTGGAAATCAATGCTGGGGTCAAAATGAAACGCTTCTGAAGATGAATTAGCGAAGTCATAAATGTCCGCGAAGAACACTCCGACGTGGCTGTTACGCCAAGCCTTCATGTTGCCGGCTTTCGCTGTCGTAATGCCCACTGGCGCGCAGCCGTACAGCGGCCCCCCTCCGGCATTGTCGCATGGGCGCAGCAGATAGAACCCAATCACGCACCCGCTGACTTCGTTTCCGCTTACCAGAGACGGGTGCATATTGTAGACAGAGTCCTTGTCGATGCGGTACTGCACACCAATATCGTAGCATCCGCCGATGTAGTTGTTCTGCAGTGCAGTCACTGGCGACTGGAAGGCGGTCATCGTGTTGACAGCTTGGATACTCGTAACACCCGTGAATGGATCCACAACCGGCTGCATAGTCGTGGCGTACTCGTAGAACTCACGCGTGGCCAGTCCACGACGACTTGCGATCTCAATTACCGCTTCTGGCACGTAGTCCGAGGACATGTGGATCGCCGCTGCGTCTGAGTAGCTCATCTGCCTTGCTTCGGCGACCCGCGGGTGCAAAATGTGGCCGAAAAAGAGATTGTTCGTCACTTGCACGTTGCGCGCTGCGCTCTCGACGACCACACCACGTCCTAGCGATCGCACGAAGGTGTTTCGCTCTAAAATAGCAGTGTCGGAGTCAATGTGGACCACGTCAAACGCGGCATCGCGGAAGGTGCTCTTCTTGATAAGCCGTACGTAGCTCGGATAGTTCACCGCACCAGTGGTTGCATCCACAAAGCGGTTCAGGTTCTCCGGAGTAAAAGGCGTCCACCCTCCAACGCTTTGCGTAGATGGCATCAAGCTGTTCGATTTCAGGTCTAACACCGGCAATCTGCCTCCGAATTTTCCGCCAAAATCGATCTCCGTGTTCACCAGCTTGAAATCTCCTCTAATGTCTAAGTAGAGTCCGCCTTGAACAAGCGTTGCGGCTGAGCGTTGCCGCTTGTACATCTTTAGCGGTGCCCCAGTGGTGGCGGTGGACATGCGCATGCGATTCTTGCGCAGAACTTCCGCCATGATGATTGCGTTTTTTAGAGCTCACCCTAATCCATCCCGAGAAGCATCGATCCTGGTCCCCTTTTCCCCTTGAGAAGCGAGCCTCTCCAAGAAAGATGCTTCGGAAGATGGATTATAGGGTAAGCCTTAAGTTTTGTCCGGTTGCGGTGCCTTCGCGCAGGTCCGCGTCAAACTGCTCCTCCGCAATGATCTTTAAGTTTCGACTCAAAAGCGCCACCTTTGCGCCGCTGTTCGGTCCGATTGCGTGGCTGTACTCCAAGGGCCGATCCAAAACGATAAGCGCGTCCGTGACCCCACCCTGCTGCACTTGGGTCACAGTGCGGACTTCGGTCTCTAATTCGGAGGTCGACTGGTGCACTCTCTCGCAGTCCTGGCTGTCTTGTTCCGTGTTCAGCCAGGCCGTCACTAACTTCGGCCGCCACTCTGGGTAGACGCTGTGCACGCCAGCGAAGCGGATCGCAGTGCGGCTCGTCGCTGGAGTCAGTTCGATCAAGAAGTGCGCAACCTCCTTGCTGTCGCGGTCCACACCAAGCGGGTAGCCGCTATCTTGCCACGCCTTGCACCAACGCTGGAAGATAGGCTTCAAAGAGATCATTTTCCAACCCATGCCTTTTGAAATCGCGACGGTCAAAAGCTCCGATGACCTGTTCGTGCGTTCGCCAGGCAGCCACCTCGTGACGATCTCTCCTTGCATCGAGTCCGCATTATCCGCTGTGCGGTTGAAGAAGGCTAATGCCGTTTCCGCCAGGCCTACCTCAGGGGGTGCCGCCACGAACGCAGCCTGTAACTGGTCGTCTTGCAGACAGCCGCTGTCGTCGCATCCGAAGCCGCGGAAGACACTACTCGGAGAATCCGAGTACTCCTCCCCAAACATGTCCCGGTAAACGTGCAGGTCTAGCTCTCCCTTCGCGCACGCAGTCTGCAAATCTGCTCTTTGGAACATCGTATGTAAGAGAACGGTACTCCTACCCGTACCCGTAGTCAGAGGCGGCCCATTGGTGTACGAATCACCAATCACTTCCATCTCCGAATGCGCTGACACGCGCCTCGTCTCCGTAGAGGCGATAGAGATCTGCTCCTTGAATTCCATTATCGTCACCGAACTCTCGAAAATCTGTATGACACTCTGTTCGTAAGGATCCGGAGTGTAGCTGCAGACGTACGGCTTCTCGAACTCGCATCCCACGTCGTTCCAACACGAAGGATACAACAGAGAAATGGGATCTGGATTACTGCTCGAATACAACACGGAAGTTGAAGTGCGTCCATCACTAGAACTAGTTGCTACAACTCCACTAATTCCAGTTGTACCTGTGCCGGTTGTGCCACTAGCACTAGTTGCGGTTGAAGAAAATGCTGCTGAAGAAGGTGCGATTGCAGTGCTGAGACCGGGAGTGAAAGCACTCACTGCTGCAGCAGAGAAACGGGATGTCCCATCCCCGTAAATCGCCACGCACTTGTCGATTCCGAATGCGCTTGGCTTGCTGTACCAGCACAAGCCGCGGTAATCCGAGAGCCCGACTGCCTCCCCATCGAAGTACTCCAGTGTGTCCTCTTGATCCGAGTATTTCAAGCCGATGACCGCATCTTCTCCGGAGTTGGCTACTAGACTGGCAACAGCCTTATTCTGGGCGAACGTGCGCACACGCGCAAGCTTCGCCGTTGGCGTATGCTCTCCGCAGATCTCCTCTGCGAGTTCCGGCTGTTTTCTCTGTCCAGGGTCCATGAAGAAGCATTCGCCATCGGCGAGCGTCGATCCCGGCAGACACACTGGCGTGTAGCTGCACACGAATTGCTCGACACTGCCGCACGATGCCTGCATCCACAAGCCCGTTGCCCTGTCGAGAGCCACGCACAAATTTGCATCCGTCGACTTGGTCAGGGTGATGCTAGGGACGTTACATATGGCTATTCTTAGAACTCACTATGTACTGCTACTATAGTCCACCACCTTTATTCATCTGTAGTGCCCGTTTTTCTTCTTGAACGCAGCTTACTACGACTACAGATGAACAACTCAATCTCAGAGATGGCTTGGAGTTGGAGGTTCTCTGGCTTGCGATCGCAGGGGCCAGCATGGCTCCAGAAAGTGTGTCGTGAGGCCTTAATTTTCGGAAAGCCTTTCCAGTAGGATAGTTGGTCGTTGGAGCCTGATTCCATACGACCTCGGAGGACGTGGTCTTGAAAATGCAACCTAGCGGCTCATTCACGTCCGCGATGGTGCCGCTCCACGTGTACGCCGTGCCCTTGCTTGAGGCTGCGAGCGCGCGCGTAGTCATCGTCGCAGCGGCTTGTTGGCATTCGGTGGCAGACAGAACAGCTCTCGACTCGCTCAAATCGCAGACGCTGTTCGCCTTCTCGTTGATGGCGGGAATGTACTCAAAAGGCTCCCACGTAACTTCCGGAGTCCAGTACTGATCACGTGCCCCGCTCCACTCGTACATCGGTAATTTCCCAGTCTGGTTGAAACTGAGACCAAAATACGTCTTCGTCACACCATTCGACAAAGCAGTCGCCAGGTCGCGCGCAGCAGCTGCGTGCATAGGCGTGCTTAGGCGTCCCAAATGCGCGTTTTCCAATGGTGCAAGCAGTTGGCAGAACTGATCTGCAGCCGAGAGAGGCAGCGCCACAACTCCATTCGTTTTCGTACTGCTGGTAGTGTTTTCATACTGCTGGTAGTTTTGCGGGGAGTCGGTCATAATACTGCTCGGGAACTGTGTCACTACGAGACACTCACCCTCTACGAAAACGAAGCCGGGTCGGCATTTGCTATGGATCGTGCACAAGAAAGCGTCGGTTTGGCGATCGCATGGCTCCACTTGCCACGTGCCAGCCGCTGTCAGCTTGGAGCAGCCTGGAGAGCCGCTCAACGTGGGGTCGGAGTTGAGGCTGGGGCTCCACATGGAAGGCACAGGGACTGTACCGTCGCGAAAGCGAATCTGCGTTGCCAGCGACGTAGTGTCGTACTGCGCACCGATCAGCACATGCGGCTCGTCTTCTGCGGCCAGCATGGCCCCCGTAGAGGCGAACTGCACCTCTTGTGCCTGCTGCAAGTGTTCAGCCACAAGTCTCGTAGCATACGTGTTTTCGGCCTGCGTTCGCAGAGTAGCCAAGTAGGCTCTCGGGTGGAGGCTGCGGCAGTGCGCGTCGGCTTCCGCCGCGGTCGCATAGGAGAAGTCCGCGACAAGCTCGCATTAGAGGGATAGGGAATGCATCTCACAGATCGTCATCTGGGTTCCTTTTCCTTCTCATTTACTTACTTTGTCCCGATGACTTTGGAGATGCATTCCCTACACGCATAATTGAAGCAGATCGAGTTGGTTTCGTCGATCACCTCGTCTTCAAAGGTGGCGCCAGTGACCACGTCTTTCACCGTTTGCACAGTGGCGAGTCGCCGCCAACCTCCAGGACACTGCCAAGGATCGCGCAGGGCTTCGCGTGGACAAAATGTGTGGTTCATCATGCGATACTCGCTGGTTGAACTCACGGCGATGTCGCTGCCTGCGCCCCAAGCGTTGTTTACCGTGAAATAATCCTCCACGTAGATTGCCGAGTCGCCGGCCTCTGCGCGTCGCGCCAAATTCAACACTTCTTGTCGCACACTGCGGCCGTACAATTCCATCTTGCCGAGAACTTGAATTCGCTGATTCCCGATCATCGACGCTGCCCAAGGGTTCGTGGTGGTCGTTGTAGTGCTGCTTTGCGGCGGTCGGATGGTGTAGGACTGCTGCAGCACGTAGCACTGTACATTCGACCAGTACATGGAGGACCAAATCAGTTCCCGATCGGTCCCAATAAAGTCTGGGTGCAGAAGCTCGATGCCCCCAACGTTTCCGTACTCCACGTAGCTCATCGGCGTCACCTCAGACGGAAAGTCCGAGCGGGAAGTCTGCGCACTGGTGTAGACATTCGTCAACGCCGGACAGCAATCCAAGACCACACCAGCCGTGCTCGTGGTGCCCACCGTCGGACAGGTACTTTTCCAGGGCAGGCTGGAGTGAAAGTAGACGTAGCAGGCGCTCCACTGCAGATTGTTTTGCGAGTATTCCCCATAGAAGAAGCCCTGAATGTAATGGCGGATGCTGGGATCATACGCGTCGATCGCAGCCTGACACTCGCTCTTGCGGCTAGGGGCGCGCACATGCTCGCCGATCTGCATGCGGCAATAACCTACACTTTTCGGTGTCGGGTTGCACATCTGCGCTGACGTGGACCCACCCACAGGATTCTTAGCAGTTGCAAGTTGACCGATCTTCTAAATCGCATGTGTATGATGACCTTCCGACTTGAAAAGGCCAACACAGGTATGCGCATAGAGAGGTCAACAAGGTCAACTTCCAAGTCCTCCAACCCTTAACGTTCCGTTCGAACATCGCAGAGAGCTCTTGCCCACTGAGTTCGCCTTGAATAGCGCTCGACTGTTGCCACGAGAAGACCAGGTCGACAGTGGGATCAAACTCAGTGCGAGTGGTCGTGATCGTCGTTGTCGTAGTGCTCGTTGTCGTGTTCGTCATTGTGGTTGTCGTAGTGGAAGTGGTGGTTGACGTAGTGAAAGTGGTGGAAGTGGTGGTTGTCGACGTTATCAGCACAGTCGTGACATTGCTGCCATTGCTCATGTTCGCAAGCAGGGAGAGGACGGCTAAAGAGGCGTCTACATCATCCTCAGCATCGGACGACGTCGACGTTGTATTACTGCTAGAACTAGAAGTACTTCCACCCGCAACGACCGCAGTACCAGTAGCAGTAGCCGATCCGTCAGAGGACGACGAGGAATCGCCTCCAGACAGCAATTGGTAGGCGTTACCGTTCGTCGCCGCGACGATTCCAGCTGCTTCTCGCAATTGTGCCTCGACCAGACTCCTGTCAGTCCATAGTTTGATCACACCACGGTCCCCAGCCCAAGGCGCTTCTTCGCTGGTTCCTGCCCGCACAACACCGGTGGGTCCAACGTAGACTTCCCTGGCAACAATCTGCACTTCCGAAACCATATCGGAGAAGATCAACTCTCCATGCACTATCAATTTTCCGAGTTTGGCGGTTGTATTCACGTCGACTGTAATGCTCATGTAGCTCTCCACGTACACGTCTTCGCCGTCGACGGGCACATAGTTGTTGGGCCAGCTGGCCGGCTCCGACCAGTTACCACCTGGCGTGACCGAGATCGGGCAGACGAAGGGTCCAAACAAGTGTATATGGGTGTACGCGCTCAAGCCAGTTGCACCTGGCTGCGTCGACTGCGCATACAGGTTTTCCACGTAGCAGGGGTTTTCTTTGTGCAGATTCGACTCAGTCATCGTCAAGTTGTAGATGTTCTCGTACTGCCAGCACTCGGCCATCGAAGTGATCGGGAACGTGTAATTCGAATACGCTGGATCGTTCGCATTCGCAGTCGTGAAGAACGCGATCTGGTCCAAGCAGTACTGCGTTCGGTTCGCCACAGTAGCCGAGTCCAGACATGGGGAGTACTCATCCGTGAATTTGGTTCTCTGCTCTGCGGTGTTCACGTTTTGCAGGGAAATCACGTTGCTGGGGTCCTTATCGACGCCGAGGCGCTGGTCGGTCCAGCAAACTTCGGACATTGGCACCGTGGCGTTGTTGCACTTTCGATATCCTCTGATAGAGTAGTCCTTCCAGCAGCTCCAAGTACACTTCAGAGCGCGCCAAATCGTAATCTGGTAGAGGCTCTCGTCGACTGGCGCAGGAGGTGCCAACGCGGTAGTTGATGTTGTTGTGCCGTTCGCTGCCAGCACCAGTGATCCTGAAGAAAGAGAAGATGCATTTGACTGATTTGCTCCAGTTGTAGATCCATCTGGGGCCAGCACCATCTCCATCTGCGCCATTTGCAGCTCGTAGTCCGGATGTGCGTCCCTGTAGTTGATATTTGGAAGCATCACGTTCTGCTTCCTGTCGAGTAGCGTTCTGATGGCGTGTTCACTGCCGATTGCGCCTTGACTGCCCTTCATGGTCTCGACCACGTAGCAGTTGCGATAGTACTCGCGCCCAGTGTTGTTGTAGCAAGGCACCAAATCCGAAAAGACGCCACGCAGATCCTCCAAACAAAACGTACTATTGGAGCAGAAGTCCGTCGCCATGCGGTCCAAGTGCAAAGCGCGCAAATGAGAATCCTGTAGTTGCATCAGCGAATAGCTAGGACCGGACTCGCCGTAGTCGTTCCAGGTGCGCCAACACGGCTGATTCCATGCTGTAGGGTCCGTGTCGAACCTCCTAAGCTCCGTCTTCTCGTACGGCAGCACCTCGCCAAGGTATTCGCCGTTCGGACGACGCTGGTGCACCTCATCGGCACTGCCGCATTCCTGGAATCGCTGCTGAATCTTGTCCTGGTACGCACAGGTGAGCTCATCTCGGTCCCAGCACTGCTGGCAGCAGTCCTCAAACCTAGGAAGGTGGCACATCGAATCGCAGTAGCAGTTCTGCGTGCTCCCTTCGCAGTTGGGAGAACCCAAGCTGTAGAAGCGAACATGCGCTTCGTACTCATCGCGCACGACCAGGGGTAGGCCGTTCTGCAAATAGAAGGGATGGTACTCGACAGTGCGGAACGTGGTGCCATTGGTCCAGCAGATGGCGTCCGTCAGGTTGTAGGTGTTGTTGTACCTAAGTCTGTCCAGCATCTTCTGCTTGTTCTCATCCGTGTAAAAGAGGTCTAAATCTTCGGGTGTCTGCAAGTCGCGTCCGTGAATCTGCCAGTCGCAACGCGGGAAGCCCAGGGTGACATTTTGCAACTCGCTGTTGGAGCTGATGTGCTCAAATCGCACGGCGTAGCCGTCATTGCGCCAGCAAATCGTGTCTTGCTTGGTTCCGGCGTTGCCTTTCGCCAAGGGACTCAAGTATTCGATTTTCCCAGACGTTGCGTTCAGGTGCTTCTCGCACTTTGGGTAACTGCGAGTCGGCGTGTCTTTCCAGCAGTGGCCGGTTTCTAGCGGCGTGCAATTCACGTTGTTCTCCAGCATCACAGCATACGAAGACGACTCGATTTCCGAATAGCAAACATCCAATGACTCATTCCGCTTTTCCAGCGTCACGTTGGTTGGAACGATCTGTCGCATCTGCGTGTAGTTGATAACTCGTGTTACATTCGAGAAATTGCTGTAATTTCGGAAGAATTGCCGGACGCTGCGGTTGGCACTAGTAGCATTGCTCATCGAACTCCTGTTGGCGCTGACATTGGAGGACCCATTTTGTCCGAAGATGCCCAGACCGGCTAAGAGATCATCCTCGTCGTCAAAGGGGGCATCCGCGAGTCCCATGAAGTAGCCTACAACCTCAGGGCTCGTCCCGAAGACAAGGTCTTAGACTTGACCCAAACTGTTCATCCTGAAGCTCATCTTTGACAGACACGTTTCGCCTCGATGAAAGGGAAAACTAAAAAACGCCAAAGATTTATTAAGATGCTTCTTGAGATGAAAATGAATTTCGGGAAGCCTTAAGGGTTTAGCAAGATTTCCTCCAAGTCCATCTCCTGTGTTTCGTTGTACACGGACATCACGGTCGCACTGCCACGAGTGTTGGTCTTCCGCGTCTCGACGATGGCCTGACCGGTAACATCGTCAAAGCCCATAAAAACGCGCTCGATCACCGAATATTCCAATGGACAGACTTTCAGATTCGGAAAGGAATGCGTGATCATGTCCTTCAAACATTAGAGGCACCTCCAGCGACAACCCATCACCATCTTTTGGATCACGATCAACATCTCTCAGCTGCTGTTCGCAAGTACTAGAAATAGGAAACACAAAAAGGAGGTGAAACATGATAGGACTCTAATTTTATGGTGGAGATCGAGATGGTAACCATCTGATGGTTATGGTGATGGCGATGGGTTGAGCTTGAGTGGAACTAGTTATCCGACGTCATAAAAACAGTACACCCCAAAGTCGTTCTCGTCGCATTTGCTGTCCTCTAGATCGACATTGGACAGGATGATGTTTTCTCGGGAGAGAGTTTCGGCCCAGCAAGGCTGCGGTTTCGGAATTTGCGCACCTCGATGATCAGTGACATTCTTTGACCGGAAAAGTTTCAAGTCCACAACTGTTCCTTGATTAGAGCTCACCCTTGTTATCCATCTTGAAATGCATCCTGATGCTTCTTTCCCTTAATATTGGAAAGCTTCAGGATGCTTCAGAAGCTGGCTTAGGATAAGGAGCCTTAACTTGGCTCTTGTCCCACTTGACGACGTAGGGCGTTCTGAATCCTTTGGGAACACCCTCAAAGGTTTGATCCGATTTGCTTGCGTAGATGATGAGCTTGCCGTTGAAGGTAACGTAGTTGTGGCGGTCCGCGGTCAAGTGCATGCTCCTGGACGTCGCAGCATTCAGCATTAAATCCGCAGGCATTGCTTCTACCTCCGCATAAGTGAGTGCTTTGGTTCCAGAGATAACGCGTCCGGTCACCATGTCGTAAGTGGTTTCGAAATTGCGGTAGCTGTTGTCGCACATCTCAAACATGTGTTTGATGGGATGGTGCCACGCTTTGCACGTGCGCAGGTCCTCGCTGCCCCAGCAGCCGAGGCAGCAATCCGAGTTGCGCTCGACTCTGCACT
The DNA here is from genome assembly GCA_905178165.1 of Amoebophrya sp. A25. Lineage (NCBI taxonomy): Eukaryota > Dinophyceae > Syndiniales > Amoebophryaceae > Amoebophrya > Amoebophrya sp. A25. The sequence continues at coordinate 725,201 of CAJINU010000024.1, read as the reverse complement.
TCGGATCGCAGTAACACGGCCGCAGGTCCAGAAGACACTTGGGTGTGCCGAAAAAGTAGACTTCTTGTTGTGACGAACTCGCAGAGTCGACGTTCTTTTCCGTCTGAGTCTGCCATCGATGTTCTAGTTCCTCCTCGAACGCACGCGAAATGCGCTCCCGGTCTTGCCGGCTTGCATACGGAAGTCGTTTTAGAACTGCGTTGTTGAACATGTCGCGCACGTAGGCAGTTGTATAACTAAAGCGCTGATTTCCTGCTGTATCTTGCCCAAAACCGAGGTGCGCTAGCCCAACCTCATCGCCTGTGCGTGGCACGATTGAAAACGGTAGTCCACCAGAAGATGTTGTAGTAGTTGAAGAGTTGTCGCTACTTGCTGCACCTGCACTCAATATCCCCATCAACATGCTTGAAGAATCATCTATCTTATTCAGCCCAGCAGGATCGAGTCCGTATGGATTCAGCATCAGCTCACGCATCTGGTCATCGATGGCCAACATTGGCATGCCTAAATTGTCGGGATTCCAACCAGTTCTGTTCTCGAATCTCGTGATGTTCTCCCTTCCAAAGCGTAGCTCCGTAGACGTAAAATTCTCCATTCTTGGTCCTGTGTGCGTCGCGCTGGTGTTTGTGCCATTGCTAGTCGTGCCTAAAATAGATGGCGTTATACTGCTGTCATTCACAGGCCTGCTTCGCGTCACATTGACTGGCGTCTGCGTTTCGATCGAATCGATGTACGGCCAGTTGCCACTAAGAGCGGCCTGCTCATTGAACCACTCCGTGTAGTTCTGGTATTGACGATGCAGCGGCAAGGCCCTATCGAATTCAGCTAGAATTTCTTCAAATATCACGGATTTGTGCTTGACGAAGCTGAAGCAGGCACCTTCCAGCCATTTCGGCAGGATGGGTTCTTTCGTCTCCGGGTGGTGCTCGCACATCGGCCACGAGGGACGCCCATTTCCATCGCTGTCGAGCAGTTGCGGCACACTGCTTGCGTTCGTGTATTTAAACCTGACAAAAGCACTGTGCACGCTTTCCTCGTAGCAAGTGGGCGGGTCTGTTCCGTTGCTCTGCTTTCGGCTCTCTTGACGTCGCGAGAGCCACTTGTTCAAAAGTTTGGTGGAATTCGGATAAATGTGCTGCACGTAGGTCACACTTGGCGTGGCGTAGACCTTGCTCGCGTCGTCCATGTCCTGCAAGCCTTCCGGCAGGAAGCTGCGGCACCTGGGATACCCGCGAACGATTTCGTTTTTCCAGCAGGCTTTGCCCTCAAAGCAGCTGTGCGACTCCTGCACCACGATGTCGGGTAGAGAGTGGCTTTTGGTCGGCTTAGGCTGTCCCAGAGCCACCTGTTGATTGTATTCGCTCAGCTGTCTCTGGAATTCGGCGTCAACACTTGGCACTGGCACTTGCGTCACGAACTGCTTGGCGTTCAGGTCTCGCGCAACGGCCAGTTCTAGACCGATCTCAGTTCGGTTCGGATACACTGGCTCGGGAACCTGGTAGCGATCGATTTCCGTCATGGTGTTGACCCACTCAGGAACGCCGTGTGGGAAGTAGCGTCTTCTCTCGCGATCCGACAGCAAAGCAAGGTCCAGCGTCTCTTCGCGGTTGTCTTTGTTCTCCGTGTCACGGCGTACTGTACAGGCTACTTCGTGCAGTCGCTCCAAGTTTTCGGACCGAATATCAGGTGGATACGCCGTGACTCTTCCTCCCTCCTCGGGTCCGATGTAGGCCAAACATTAGAGGAGCTCACGAGTTCTCACTGCTCAATGTCATCCTAATCCGTCCTGAAGATCATCAGCCCTGAAACCTTTTCCCCCTTGAAATATAGTCTCCTCAGGAACAACAGGATGCGTCACGTACTGTAGGTAATGGATTCAGATTCAGTAGCAGGTTTTCCTTTAAATGAAAACCAACAAGGCCATAAAAATAGTCTGCGAATGAGGAGTTCACTTTCACTTTCACAAACTGCTCCTCGATGCGCGTGGTGGTGATAATCGACAGTCCGTCAGGCGAAAATTCTTCCACCACCGTCACGTTCTGCAATTCGTCGATGATGTGCTCGACTTGGATCGGCGTCGTACTCGACGTGGTCGTACTCGTCAGCCAGAAGAGGTACTCCCGAGACCGATCCACATTGCAAGTCGGCAAACCCGTGTACATATCGAGGAAATCCTGTTCGCAGAACCCATAGGCACAGTCAACGTCCAGAACGTTGTCTAGAACCACGTCGTAGAACGTGCCTGTGCGCGTCACGCGGAATTCTTCGCGCCAGCACGGTTCGATGACCTCACGGCTTTCGTAACGGAACGACGCTGGTCCCTCCAGCTCTTGTTGGCCGAATTGCAGTGGTTCTGTCGCGGACGATTGCGAGGTCAAGGCTCCGTCTAGTTCTTGGATGGCTCCTGGGACGTCCCCGTTGTTGTTCGAACTGAGCGAGTTCGCATCGAAACGATCGATGCGACCGCTTTCTAGCCGAAACCTCTCCTGTGCGGCATCCAGGTGCTCCAGAATAGATTTCTTCGTGTAGTGCTCTTCTCCAACTTTCTTCATGCGGTTGCCCCAGTAGTCGTACTCTATCACCGAAGGGATCTGATCCTGCAGAATGAAGGTCTGGGTTCCAGTCAGCCAGTAGTCAAGCGAGTGTCGACCGGTGCCTAGCGACATTGGCAACGGCCCATTATTGTTGGCACGTAGAGCGTCAGTGTTCATCTGGATGGAGGAAGCTGTCGTGTCGGTGCCAGTTACAGCAGTGAGCGATCGTGCAGGATGATCTTCGTCATGCTCTACTCGTCCATGGGCTTCCTGACCACCTGTAAGGCTCTGCAAGACGCTGTCTCGAGCAGTCACTTCACCTCCCGCGCCGATAAGAGTGCTCACTTGCTGCGCCAAAACCTCGTGGCCCCCTGGCTCTTCGAGCAGATTGCGTCTCCTGAGATACAAGGGAGAGGAGTAATTCAAAGTGCCGTTCGGCCCGCGTGCGCTGTAATGATAGGTCGTGTCGATCACGTTTTGCACTTGTCTGACGTCCTCCAGTGACAACGCTGTTCCGTAATTCACGCCGAACGTCAAAGTATTGGTCACAAACGCGCCACTCGGCGTCTGTCCGCCTGCTTGCTCCATATGCACGCGCTCCACCCGATTTCGCTCCTGCTCTTCCGCCTCACGCTGCGCCAGCGTGGCGTGCTTGAACAGGTTCGCGTTGTCGTAGTTGGGGCACTTTTTGAAGCGCTTCTTCAGCGCGTCCTGCCACGAGTAAGCCGAACAAGACGCCTTAGTGCTCTTGGGGAAGATGTCGCTCGGCTCGTGGCACCTGATGCAACAGTCTTCGTGGTACTCGAAAGCACAACGGTCGTCGCAGTAGCAGGGTCTGTAGTACGGCGCGCACCGTGGCTTCTGGCTCAGAGTAAGCGGTGCGCGATCCATCCCGATCACAGCATGGCGATGGAAAATGGTGATGTTATCGGCACTGTAATTCGCCCCGTTCCTACGAGAACTTACAAAGGCAGCTGCTGTTTCGTGGGTGCTGGCGTTGTTCAGGATACTGCCTACACCTGCAGACGACGAAGCGTTCACGCCTCCTGTTGTTCCGTTGAGTAGTACTGAGCTGCCATTTATCACCACCGTTCCATTAGATGCGTTGAGCAGGGAAGCGAGCAGACTGGTTGAATTTGATGTCAAGTTCAGCAACATTGTTGACATGTTGCTGGCGTTCGACATATTCCCGCTCAGGTGTGCGGACAGCAAACGCGCCATGACCGCAAGGGCGGTGGTTTCTTCCTCGTCCTCCTCAAAAGCAGAATAAGCAACCTCAGCTTGTTCAGCAATGACGGACTCAAGAAGTTGCCTTCGACGGCTCGAACTCGAAGTGTAGTCTCCAGATTCTGGTTCACTCCCACTTGCTCTGGAAATGTTGAAGCAAAGGTCGCCTTTTGCATACTGGTATTCGTACAGATAGGCAATCTCTCCGTGTGGGAACATGGACGCGAGCTCACTGGACGAAGCCCCCACACCAGCAGCGGAAGGAGATGCTCCAGATGCAATGCCACCACTTGCACTTGCACTTGCGCCACCAGAATCAGCAATAAAGCTAGCGTCGCTATCCTCATCTGCAAGTAGCCCATAGGTTGAAGCCATATCAATCCAAATAGTCGCGTTTCCTGTGCGGTTGAAAGTGGCGTTGGGTTGTGGGCACAGATCATATGCTGCAGTGGGCATGGAGTACACGGCGAAACCACCATGGTCAGTACTTCTAAACATATCTGATGAAGAGCTAAACGAAGACCCTGAGGACGATGATCGCCCTAGGATATCGACCGCAGCACCAAGAGAATAGCCTCCCGGGAAGGTGGCCCGGCCATTGGCAGGAACGGTGACCGGGAAGTTACGGTTTTGCAAAAGCTGTAGAGCGTCTTTCTGATGTTCGCTGAGCTCAGAGTAACGACCTGCCTGGTTGAGAACGACGATCTGCCAGACGTAGTTCTCAAGCTCCGCATGCTGCACGTTGAAGAGGCCATCTACAGGAGCAACTAACGAAGATGAAGGTGAGGCCGGAAGTGTGGTCACTACGTACCCTCCCGCAGCAATGTCAAGGGCGTAGAGGTCCTTAATCGTTGTCCTAGTCGCACCAAAGTTTGTCGCCGTACCCTCGCCGAGGAAGGCCTCAGCGTCAAACTTTTGGTGTGCGCGAATCGTTATTCGGAGGGTTTCCTCGTAGATTGCAGGCACGTTCTCCGGTCGCCACGACGACACAAGCGCACCAGATGAGGACCGATTGTAACTGATACTTTCCATCCACATACCTTGCCCGTTAATTAAGGCCACATCGTCTGTCACACCACTTACAGGTTCATCGAGAGCCAAGAAGGGAACGCTGACCACGGTCTTGTTAAACTTGTGTTCGAAGGCTGCAGCCATTGTCGACGCAGAAGCGGAATCTCCGTCATCGAATATGGTGAAAACGTACTCACAGCCGAGCTCTTTCACAAGAGCGCCATTGAAAACATCGCTGACGCGATCGGGCTTTCCATCGGAATTCTGGTCAAGTACAGCGGACCAAAGCCCTACCGAGTAGTTGAACGCAATATCTTCGTAACGGTCAACAACTACGGCATGTGCAGAAGAAGTGTTGGAGGCGTTTGTAGAAGTGGCCCCAGCTGTTCTAGTAGAGTTTTCTGTTGCATTCTGCGACAGACAGATAAAGAAGCCGTCGATATTGTGTAACGCTCGGCAATAGCGCTCTAGCTCGGCAAACAGACCTGGCGTTGCAATGCAACAGCCATCGGCTGTAACATTGGGCAAAACATAGGGTGCTGGTGTACTGGTCGTTGTTTTCGAGAAGTCGACGGTTTGCGTGACATTCACGTAGTTCGAACATTCGTCAATATCTTGCAAAAGTCTGTCCATCTTTGCGAAATGCGTGTTGACCAGGGTTACGCTGACGTCGTTGTGGTAGAAGCAGGGCGCCCCTGGCGGTTTCAGCGGCGAGTCGCAGGGATAGTGACCGCGCAAAAGCTCTGTCTTCCAGCAATCCTCGTCCGGATAAGCGAAATCCGCGTCGTCATCATGCCCGTCCTTTGTGCCCTGGACGTTGTACGACTGTGCCAAGCACTTGGGTTGTTCTTCTGTAGTACTACTTGTACTATGAAAGGAAAAAGCGCGCTCACACTCAAGAAATTGGCTAGGATTTAAGTAGGAAAATAGCCACTTTTTCTGAGTGTGAGTGCACTTTTTTCTTTCATATGTACTCGTCTTAGTCGCGGCCTTCATCGCGACCTGAGGGGCATGCAATACTATGCTATCCTGCATTGCGTTCATCGCAGGCGACTGGAATGGATTGGGTGTCGCAATATGTGGCTCGTTGCCAAGCCGTGTGTACCTCGCATTCCCGAGTGTCATGTAAGGAGAAGGAGGCGGAGCCGACGATGACAAAGGGAGGGGCATGGCGGAAACAGTGGAACTTGAAACAGTTTGGCTTTTTGTTTGACTCATCTGTTCCGGCTGCGCCAGCGTAGCAGTCATCTGGCCAGCTCCTTGTGCCTCACGCACTGCTGCAGCATCGCTTAGACTCAAAAGTTCTCTCGCCGGCACAGTGGACGGTGAAGAACTACCGCTAAGTAGACCAACATCGGAAGTGATGGGTGCCGCACTAACCGTAGGGATCGGTACATCAACCTCCCGATAGTCGACCACCGGGTTGTACTGGTTCAGACTGCCGCCAACCTCGCCATTATAGGCCATATCGACTTGTCTTGTGTAGTACAGCATCTCGGCATCTGCCCTAATCCAACACGCGCGGTCGTCTCCACGCCGCACGAAGTCGCAATGCGTGATGTCGAATAGGTTCAAAAGATGGCGCAAACAGAAGAAGTCAGACTCAAAAGCGCAGACATCTAGCAATTTGCGTGTTGCCGGCACATCGGACATGTTCACAGGGATGACCTGATAGCCAGCCGACGTTGCGTACTCCAGTGCGGACACAGGGTCGTCTTCGTGATAGTACGGATGACGTGCTGGATTGATCGCAGAAGCCAGAGTTAGAGCTTACACAAAGAGAAACGCATCTCCAAGCGCATCTTTGACATCTGTTTTTCCCCTTGTTTGTAAGAGTGTCAAAGATGCATCTTCCGATGAATTTGAATTTCTGTAAATTAAGCCTTAAAAGAAGCTCCAAGGTGTCGGCGTCGTTGATGCCTGGGTAGTTCTCATTGACGCCAGGAATGATCATGGCGCGATCCTTCCCTCGGATCGTTTTCAGCATGGTCATGGTCATGAAGTGCAAATCTACGGTGTTCGTGGTTTCGTAGACTCCAGTGTTCCCACGCATCACATTATCCAAAATAACCTCAAACACAGCTACGCGCTGGCTCCACCAGCACGTCTGCTTCAGAAGGCCGTACAACTCGTCATGAATTGTCTCGTTCGCAGACAACGTTCTTCTAGAAGCCTGTGCTCCACTAGCCGGAGACGACGTAGCACTTGTACTACTTGGAGTAGTTCTAGTTGTCCTCAAAAGTTGCGCTACCAAGGATTTGTAGGCAGTTTGTGCTGCTGCAGGCTCACCAGGTGCGATGTAGTCCTCCACTGTAGCACTGTACAGCGTCGGCACCATTGCCGCGACTGCTGCATCCGTAATCGGTGGCCCATCGTCCACAGAACTAGACCCACTACCTGCGCACTTGGAATTGTCGGTCCGTGTCCAGTTTGTGCGTGCTTGCGCGGAAATTTGCAAGACCTGGTCATACAGATCTTGTACGGTCGACGGCAACTGGCAGGCTTGGAACTTCTCGACGACCTGCTCTTTCCATCCGCACGTCGTCAACTGCTCTTGGGGCCAGCACTTCGCGCAGCAATCCCTGAAGCGCGCATGGTGGCACACGTCGTCGCAGTAGCAGTCCCGCACGTCAGCGGAGCAAGTGTAATTAGCTCCGAAGAAGGCAACATCGAACCTACTTTGTTGGGTGAAGGTACGAGCGGAGCCAGAGACAGCATCTGTCCAGGACACACTGGCTGGGACAATTAAATTGGCCTGATCAGAGAAGGTGGACGAGGAAGACAAGGTGGTAGGACTAGAAGATTCTCCTGTAGTGGTCGCTGTACTACTTGGAAGAACCAAGCCGTTCGGGAACGGTGCCAAGAAACAAGTATGCGGAATTGCTGTGTAATTCGTGCGGAAATGCACAAACTCCTGCAGGAAGTGCTCCAGAATCGTCCCTGCCGCTTGGTCCTCGCTACCAGGAAGAAGGTTCAGCACATCGGAGCGGTCCCCGTAAACTACGCTGGAGCCAAAGAGGGTGCTGCGGCCATTAGTGGCTGCAGGATCGTACGCACACTCTGAGAAGTCCTGTCTTAGCCTGACGAATTCCGCTAAATTCACGTTGCGGAAGATAATCCGTTTGCCATCGTAGAAATTGTCGAAGCACGTCCGTGAGGTGTCCATGCAGGACGCGGTATACTGATAGTTTGGAGACGAGAGCGCTAAAGCACCCGCAGCGTGCCCGCGAGCGTAAGTGACCATATGCGTCACATTGCTACCCACAGAACTGCACTCAGGATAGCCCCGGACCACGGGGTCCTTCCAACAAGGTACTAAGTATTCGAACGGTGTCCGAATCCGCACTGAGAGGTGGCGAATCGCGTGTCTGCCTTCCCGATCGAAGCCGTTGAACGAATCGAAAGGCATGAACTCCCAACAGTGGCGACGATTTTCGGGAAGCCACGTGGGCGGACATGGTTCCAATGTCCACTGCTTCGCTAGGTCCTCGACACAGTACCCGGCGTAGCAGGAGTCGTTGTAGACGTTGCGCACGATCATGTGGTGGCCAAGATTCTCCCGCCCAAACGTGCGATTGCTTGGGTGACTCGGCTCGCGATCCAGCAGGTTCCAACAGGGCTCCAACTCGCCTGGCACGCACTTTCGGAACCGTTCCATCAACCGCGGCTGCCACGCATCGGCGCGCATCAGCTCTAGACTCTGCGCCGGCCAAGACTTCAAGCAGCAGTCGTAGTAGAAGCGAAGGCCGCACGTTGAAGCGTCATTAGACCCCTCCAAAGTTCATCTTTCAACTGCATCGGCATCCTTGAAGAGCATCGTAGGGAGAGGACCAGCCCTCACAGCTACTCATAGTACTCTTCAAGGATGTTGCAGGCGAAGATGAATTCGTGAAAGCCTTAATGTCCGAGCTGCAAGGGAACGTCAGTGCGTCGCAATTCTTCTCCTTCTCCGGACCGAACCATTCGATTTCAAAGCCCTCAATCTCTTCGCTAAACTCAATCACCTCAACGAGCTCCTCGTAGAACACTTCCTCGAAATAGAACTCTTCCCTCTGCTGCAGTTGATGTTCATGAACCCCAAGTCCCGCAGAGGACACGTTAGAGTTGTTAGTCATATTGCTCAACCTTGTCCCGTTCATCAACAAGTCGTGGTCGCTCATGTTACTGTGATTCACTGCGCGAGTACTAGAAGTTGTAGACGTGTTAGTACTAGGATGTTGCAGCATCGTTGTGTTATTGGTGCCGTTCATCAGCGACATGCTTGTCATGTTCGAGCTCTCGTTCATCCCTGTGGTGCCATTGATACCAGCGCTCATTATATGCGATATGATCGGGATGATGCGGCTGCGTCGCTCCAAACGGGACCTGTTGAAGAGCTGCATCGCTGAGGAAAGCGGGATGCGGTAGGTGTAGGTGCGGTTGACGTAGCACGTTTGCTTCTCTCCGATGCCAAAAGTGGTTGCATGCGTGACTGTTGTCGTCACGTTTTCGGGTATCCACGAGCAGTTCTGCCATGCCACTGCAACTTCGTCAGCGACGTGCTGGCCGTGCATCTTTACTGTCATTTGCAAGTATGGCGCTGCGATGTGGCTCTCTTCCTCGATCGGAAAGCCGTATGTGGCTTTCCCCACGTCACTGGCATTGTAGTAGCCAGTGGAGCGGCCTTCGAGCAAATACTCGATCATTCCGCCGCGCACATAAAATCCTGAGGCCGACGCCATCACATCAGCAGATGGACCTTCAACGAGTAGATTTGTTCCATTCACATAACGTGTACGATTCCATGCAGCGTGGATTGTGTGGTTAGGACACTGCCAGAAGCCGCCATCCATCGTGATCGATACATTTGGCTCTTGTCTGATCGATTCTTGGTAGTCGTTGCACTCCGGATACACCTCTGTCGTCAAGTAGTCCAACAGGTCCCGCATGCGCGTGCTAGCTAGATGCGCGTACTGGAAGACGAGGCCCTCGTTCGTGCTGTTGAAGCAGAGGTCGTAGTCTGCGGGTAGCGAGTCTTCTTCGCTCGTCGGGGAGAGCGGGGCGCCGCGTGACATGATTCCGGTGCGTTAGAGGTAGGTTTTTGGTGCTCGCTTACCCCGCTTGTTATGCCTTTCTCCCTTAGGAGAGGCATAAAAAGCGGTAAGAAAAGCACCTTTAAGCTACCCTTAAGTGCGGTTTCGATACTGCGCCAAGCTCGTACCTAGTGCGAGTTGGTTTTGAGATCGCAGGACCGTCTCGGTGCTGATGTTGAACACGTGGTAATCGACCGGATCGTGCTGGGCTGCGCACTGCCGGATACCTCGGACCAACGGGGTTTTGTAGCACACAGCTAGACAGGGCATCGGATCTTGTAGCTCGACGCGATTGTCGAGTCCGTAGCCTAGATTAAAGCTCAGCATTCAATGGCCATCATGATGCGGAACGGAAGAGACTCCCTTCAAAGCTCTCCCCTTTCCCTTCCTTTTCCCCTGTTCTCCTCTCAAGGGGAAGTCGCTTCTTCGATCTCAGTGACCAACCCCAAGAATGAGCATTGAAAGCTGAGTCTTAACTAGAGGAAACCCCATGTCTTCCAGTGGGTTTGGCACCGTGGTTGCTAGGTCGTTGTAGCAGACTGCGGTGCCTCCCAAGTTCAAAGAGTTGCAGCGGAAAATCGTGAACATGAGCTCCAGCTCCGAAAGGCACATACGGCCAGCCGGTAACCCGGTCAAGCACTGCGGCTCGCTCACTGTTTCGGTTGCTACGTTTTCCAGGTTGTAAATCCACAGGTTCCGCGGTTCTAAAGTGGATTCGACCCAACAGGTTGCATTTGGATGCCGGTCGAATTCACCGCAATGCGGGAACCGCTCATCGACAAACCAGTGCCAATTGCAGCCTGAAAGCTCCTCGCTGCGCCAGCACGTCGGAGCATTCACCGGCTTGGTACAGCAGTCGCGGTAGCGGACATGCATGCAGCTCTCGTCGCAGTAGCAGCTCTGCGATGTGATCGGGCAAGTCGGATCCGGTCCAAAGAAGCTCCATCTGGGGTCATCTTTGAAGATGTCCACACCGCCGCTTCCAAAGGTGTCATTTTGAGACATTTGACCTGGCACATCGCCGAAGTAGAACGGCTTCCGTGCTACGTCATGTGTGGTGATTGCTGATGTCGAAGACGAATGATCAACTCCTGAAGCAGAGGCCGCCGAACCGGTGGAAGTGGATGTGGCGCCACTATAATAATCCTGAACTACGTTTTTATTGCCTCCTACCCCACTAGTTTGTCCATGAACATCAAGCCTTCTCGTGGCCGCAGACTTCTCCGCATCGAAATTCTCAAGCTCGAACAGCTCTCCCGTGGCCGAGTAGTACGTCGCTGTTGGTTCGTCCCTTGCAGACCATCCTAGTGCTGAACCAAGCAACGCTCTAGTATTTGCAGGTGTGGCACCAGCATTTGTTCCTGATCCTGTGCTAGGGGATGTCGACGATGTCATGACAGTAACCCCCCCACTCGCCTGCACCTCTATGTCAATGTCGGCAATGGTGTGGTTGATAGCTGGCGACCAAGACCTGAAAGTATGCTCCATCGCCGTCATACTCAAGTCCTCTGCTGTTGGCATCAAATCTGGCACTCCAAGCTCTAGATGCCTTGGGGGGAACAGGGACGTCGGTGCGAGCCGCGTATCGAGCGCCGCTGCAGGTGAAAGCAGGTAAGCCAACGAGAACGCGGAAGCTGGTCGTGTTCCCTCGGATGCGGCATCTCCTGATCCGGTTAGAGAGGAAATCGAATTTGAAGGACCTCCACCAATCAAAGCGCCGCTTCCTTGAGCTCTACTGCTAGTCGCCCCATCTTCACCAGCCTGCATAGCCCGTCGATGCGCTACCTGCTCCATGTAGAGGCGCATCTTTGACCGTGTAAGCGATCCGTCAGTCTCGTCGGCCACCATCGCCGCAGCCAGGAGGTCGAAGCGCCTTCTTAGAGGATAGTCGTCCGCCACGCAAGTGTAAAAGCCATCCTCCATCAGCGAAGCGATGCCATCGTACTCCGAGATGTTCGAGATGTAGCCATGAAGTTCCCGCTCTAACTTGCGCATACCCGCCAAAGCTCCTGCGTCCGGCGACGTGCAGTTTGCCATTCCCAGACTCGCAAGGGACTCGTTCTTCATGTGCGGCACAATCCCGCGACGATCATAGCTGGTGCCCGACGAGTAGCTCTCGTTGCGGAAGAGGTCGATGACCTCACCATAATTCACCCAGCACATGGAGCGCTTGCGCGCGGTGCGAGTGGTGTGGAAACTCTGGGACTGCAATTGCGTGCATGGAGCGTAACCGCGGGCAACACGGTTCTTCCAGCACATCTCGCGGCAGTACTCTGGCGACTCCAAAACTACCAGCGGCAAATGAATAGTATCCGCCAATTGCTCGGCTTGGACCAAAGGATTTGTTGACGATGATCCGCTGTTTGAACCTGAAGTACCGTAATCGAAAGAGGAACTAGTTCCACTAGAAGCTGTTGACCCAGACAACCCAGACCCACGTTGGTCCAAGAAAATGAACTCACTGAGCGGCGCAAGTTTGTTTCCGTCCGTCGTTGCGTTCGATCCGACAGCCTCCATAATTTCTTCCTCCGAGGTGAGCACTTGACCGGTGAGGAGGTTGACAAAGGTGTCCGAGTAGTCCTTCTTAAGCGTGACACTGGTTCGGTTCCAGCAGACCATGATGTTTTTGTACTGCTCAGCGTATTCGCACTCGTGAATTCCGAGCATAGGCGACAGATCAGGACTGCAGAAGTCGTCGATGCAATCGGAATGCTTCTCCGAAACGGCCGTGACCTTATGTTGATCATCTCCGAGACCTCCTAAAAAACCAGAATGATCTTGATGGGTCGACATCGAGGCTCTGCTGTGGTCGTGGTATCCCGGGACGTAGTAGTCCAATTCCGGGTTCTCGTAGCCGATCTGTATTTGCTCTGCTGTCGGCAGTACATCCCCTGGCCTTGCACTTTGCACCGCCCTTGCCGTTCGTTGATGTTTGCGCATCAGCGACTGGGCAACTTGCGGCTGCAGTGTTGCAAACGAGCGATCAAACAATGTCGTTGGAGAGTCGCTCGTATTGACAAACAACGCTTCAACATCTGATGGATTTCCGGATATACTCTTCAGGAGCATTGGGCTTCCCACATTCTCTAGAACAATGCGCATCCGATCTCCCTGATACTCCTCGATGTAGCAGGGTCTTCTAGGCTCGTTACAGAAGATCTCGCCAGGTCCGCAGTGGGGAACTGGCCAAAAGGGCAGCTCCGTTCCTTGTCCAAGTTCTGGGTAGACATCCACACCTGACTGCGCATGCGTATTTTGGTGGCTCACCGCGTTTAACCTGTAAAAAGCCGAAAGCCGCGCCATCTCCTGATGGTTACGAACTAAATAGGGTGAGTACGTCGCAAGCGAGAGCATTGCGTCGGACTGAGCACCTGAAGAACTTGAGGTTGTAAAACTGGAGACGCCCTGAGGCGCGCCGCCAGTCGGAGGGTGATCCGACAAGCGGCGCGTGCGAAGCTCCGCGTCGATAAACATGAGCCCCCGACTCGCTTGCAGCTGCTCTGGAGTCATGTAGACATCTCTTCCTCCATCACTAGTAGCACTGGAGCCTGTAGAAGCACCAGCACTAGTACCAGTATTTTGCTGCTGCTGATCTACTGCGCGCATCTCCGACAGCCTAGCTGGACCGTCGAGTAATACCTCAGTGGCGTCTAAGTTCCAACCAGAGAGCATGGACGTTTGTGCGCAGCGAGGAAACCTGTCTCGGACTGTGGTCTGCCAATCACAGTCGCGCAGCTGCTCCGTCCGTCGACACTTGAGGCAACATTAGAGTCTGCTAGATTGCATCTCGGCCCCCTCATCTTGACCCCTTTTACCTTGTATTTCACGAGAACACAAGTGAAAAGGGGATCAAGATGCCGAGCATGATGGAAAAAAGCTGACCATAACAACAATCGCGACGCTTTGCGCAGCCTTCATCACAGTAGCACAGGCGATCCAACACCGATTCGCACTTCTTGTTATTCGGAGTAAATGCCGAAGGAGGAACAAATTCGATCGTTGAATTGCCGAAGTCCAGGATGTCAAGGAGGTCATACTCTCGCAGTCGTTGCCGCTCAGCTTCTTCGGCCGACATAGCTGAAGCGTTCGCTCCGTGCTCGCTCTTCGAGGTGTAGGCTGCATGCATGATATCATAAGAGCCATGGGCGATCTCCCTTTCTAGCGACGTGTTCGTCACGAGTGCCAGCGGCCGCCAGCATACCCCAGGGCGCAACGCCGAACGGTTCGAATTGAAATTTGTCTGTTCTGTATGGTCGGTGATGATGTTGAGTTCTGCAATTCTGCGCACGTCAGGCCACGGAACTGCGTCGACAATCGGGAAGGAGTAAAAGGGAAGCTGGACGAAATCTGCAACAATACGACTCGAATTCACCATCACTTGAACGTCTTCCACAAGCGTTTCATTCCGTACTGTTGTCGTATTTTGTGCTTGGCCAGTAGCAGTACTGCTATTCACCACAGACGAAGTATGCTGCACTTCTCGAGTTACATTCATGGGCCGCATCTGCGCACGCATTTCGTAGATCGTGCGCAATTCAGCTCCAAAACCTTCCGGATTGTGCACACAGGAAGCAATGAAGCTATACACCTGCTTTATCGAAATATTGCGACAAACCGTCATATTTACGTAGTATCCAGCTGGTGCTGGAGTAGTCGTTGTGCCACCATCTACCACACCAGCAGATGATGAGGGAGTTTGCTCCTGAGAAGAAGGGGGCTGCTGACCTGTTACTTCTGAGGAACCGTTCATGGCTCCAGACATATTTCCTCCAGACATATTTCCCTCAGTGGTCACATTGAAACCACCACTCGACGACGCCTTCGCGCCTCCACTTGCGCTGATACCATTACTTGTTGCGTTACTTGATCCGTTGACACCACTCGCAGACGTGTTACTTCCATTAGTCCCATTTGCGCCCATTGCCATTGGGTCATTTCCATTAGGCCCATGCTGGTGCATTCCTTGTCCAGAAGTGTTAGTCGGCAAGATAGGAACCCAGACCTCCTCTTCTGAGCAGACTTCCTCGATTCTTTCGTGCTCCACTGGTGTCCCAGGAATAATCTGCGAAGCTGTTGACGACGTTGGTGGCAACATTGAGGGACACACATTGCCGGAGTAGTGATTAGAGCAAGAGTATCAAGACTGAAGCTGCTGCCCTTTCATTCGTCAAACAAGTCTTGAAGTGTTTTTGGCGGTCGATTCACGACTTGGCCTCTTTAGCAGTGTCAGCACTTCAGAATTATCAAGAGAAGGACAAGGAGGCCACCTTGTTGAACTTGAAGTTGATAAAATTTCAAAGTAAAAAGCAAAAGTAGAGGGTTAGAGACCCTTATACAAGACTAAGTATTTCGAACAAGCAAACTTCAGATTCCATAAGCACAAGTCCCGTGACCGCAAACATGTCTCTTGAGCTCGTTCCAGTACAGCGCTCATGCGCAAAAAACATGTACTGTCCCTGTCCCTTCGGCCCGCAAGACACGGGCTGCATGCTTTTCCAGCCGATTTTAGCTGCCCACTTCGGAGGGATCTCCAAACATGTTGCGCCCTCATGCGCAGTTCTCAACGTTCCGGAAAAGTCTATCAGGTTTGCGGTAGTTAGAACTTCCCACAGATGAGGTTCATCCCGACGGGGATCCCTCCTGTTCAACTACAAAAAGGTGGATGTCCCTTGTATACGCTTGACCTTGATGTTATTGAAGGATCCCTTTGTAATAAGTACTACAGAGAGAGAGAGTTAGTAGATGGACAACTAGGGGAAAGTAGACGAGCCTTAAGTTAGTAGTCGGATCGACATTGCAATCTTGAACGTCGTCGTTTTGCACGATTTGAAGCGTGAAGTCTCTCGCTGGTTCATGGTCGTAAGCGGGATTCACCCAAGTGCGCTGGAGATTCTGAGAAGCCAGCATGTTGCCGTACTCCGGATGACACGGTGGGAAGTCAGCAGTGATACGACGTAAGTCCTCGACTTCATAGACGTGCTGGAAGCGCAGATTTTCGCCAAAAGAGCCTGGCTCAGGGTCCGTTTCCTGGCTTCGTAAGTCTGGGAGGTCACCGACTAAGTCGTCTCCTACAACTGCTTGGTCACCTGTTAAATCCTCTTCAATAGCCATAGGTGCCGGCAGCAAATCGACTACGGTCAAACCAGCATGCACGCGAGCATTGTGCTCAGCTAGGTGAACAGTCTGCAAGTGGCCAGCTTCGTCGGGGACCGGATACACCGTGGCAGAAATGTCCTCGAATGCAAATTTGTGCGTATCACGACCGGGCCGCGTCTGCAGATTGAGTCCTGGATGCAGCGCCTCTCCTTGATATACCTCAGGAACGCACGTCGCCAGTGCGACAATCTGCTTCATGCGCGTGTCTGGAGGAATAGCCTCCGAGAAGGGAGCGCCTTTTTCCTCTCCGTGGAACAGCGTGGGCTCTGCAGGATCAACAAGCGTTTCGCAGTTCTTGTTTTCAAATCGCCTCACAGCCTTTGCAGAGGTTACCCTCTCGTCTCGGCAACCTGTCTGATTGAAGAACGCGAAAGTGCTCTGACCATGATACATCTCGACAACGGGTGGAGGCGCAGCGGCTCCCGACGTTTCAGAGGACATCTGAGTAGACTGAGATGAACTCGTAGATTCGTACGCACCCATGCCTTGAGAATGGAAATGTCTCTCGGCAATGCGCTTTCCAAAGCAGCTCTCTAACCGCATCGACGCGAACCCAAAGCGCTCACGCTGCGTCGGTGGAATATCTACACAAGCAAGCGCATTTCGTCGATGCCCTCGGACGACGATGTGCAGTTCGTCTTGTCCTCCAGAGGTGGAAGTGGAACTGCTTGTTGTAGTTGGCCCTGACCCTGATGTCGTAGCAGCGGCACCAGCACCAGACATCGCTCTTCCATTATGCCTCGCTTCGCACTCCGTTCTTCCGTTATTTGCGAAGAGGGAAAGACTCCAAGTCGAGGCCAGGCTAGTGGCCGGCTCATAGCACGCTTCCGGCAGTCCTTCCCAGATCTCGGGGACGCCACTAGGATGCACGCACATGCGCAAGGGGGGAGATGAAGTTGTTGAGCTCGTTGATCCTGCAGTGTTGCTGCTGGAATCCGTTGTAAGAATCGGCGTCGCCAAGTTCAACATTGGCCGCAACACCTCATCTTTCCAGCAGCTGCCGACGCACATGGGCGGATCCTGCAGGATGATGTCGTACGAATCGGCGTGGGAGAAGAAGCCCGCGTCCCCAAATCCGCCACTCTTTCTCCTATAGCTAAGGCAGACACCTTCCGGATACACCGTGCATTAGAGTCCCTCTGCTAGATTTTTTTTGCATCTCGGCCCCCCTTTTCTTGGGGTCCCTTTTACCTTGTAATATTCATGAGAAGAATACAGGAGAACAAAAGGGCGGGACCAAGATGCCGAGAATGATGGACACTAAAAGTTGCCCATAAGTGTAGTCACGGCAAGGCGCGACGTGCAAGATCCTCTTCAAATCCGAGAGACAGAAGGTGCTCTGATCAAACACGTTTTCGAAGTCGCATCTCTCGATATGGACGTTCTGTAGGCGAATGTCCTTGCCACCTGCTTGTATGTCCTCGTCCCAACAGGGCATGTGCGAGAGGGAAAAGGTGAAGTCCAAAGCGTGATGATTCCCACCACCAGCGAAGTGCTCCAAATACGGCTGACATCGTGGGAATTTTTCGTTCACAGCTAAGCGCCACTTATCGCAATCGCCAGAAATCGGCTCCTGCGGCATGCACTTCAGACAGCAATCCCGCTGCCTCGCATGGTGACAGACATTGTCACAATGGCACTCACGGATCTCCGGATTGCAATTTGGGTTCGCGCCGTACAAAAAGGTGCGATCCAGACCGCTAAGGTAGCAGACGTCCCGCGCCGTGTTGTACGAAGGATGCGGGTGTTGATTGCCTCCACTTGTTCGGTCCAAGAGCTCCCACGCAGCGAAGTTGAAACGGTCATCGACCTTGAGGACCGGATCGTAATCAGCGTAGTGCGCGTTTTCGTAGAATTGCTTCAGGAACGCCAGATTTGCAGCTACAATATCGGTCGTGTTTTTTCGGTACTCAAATTCGAGCGATCGCGTGAGCCGATCTAGTTCGTCGTGCACGCGATGAAGATCAGCCTGGAAAGAGGGCGAACCGGCTGTCGTGTTCAGTTGTCCCCCAAACGCTTGCGGCGACTGCATAAAACCGGCTGGCAATCTGGCTTCCAGCTTATCTGCGTCATTCACAGTACGATTCACCTCCGTAGTTAAAACACCATCGCCTACGTTGGAATCCAAGTCCATGCGGTGCTGGTGCAACATAGTTTTCACATTTGCAGTGAAAATTGGAAGCCACATGGGAATCAGATCGTACAAGTTCCCGTGTATCATCAACTTCTCAATCTTCTCACCAAAGAGAACCTTACGGAACAGCAAAGACGAGTGGGTTTCGCCAAACAGTTCATTGTTAACTGAGGACGAGGAGTCCGAAGTAGTCCCAGTTGAAACTGAAACTGATGCAGCGCTGCTATGATTATTGAGTCCTCCTGCCACTCCGCCGAGATCTTCATACCGTAGTTTTGCGTAGTAGTCCGTGATAAGCTGTTCGTACTGGGTGTAGAAGTCCTCGATGTTCGCCAACAGTGCGTCAGGCTGCCAATTTTGCGTTAAATTCATGTACAGCTCGTACACGTCTACGACCGGCACACTTACGCGGGTGATGTCAAGCGCTGCATCCCCGGTGACGGTCTCCAGAAAGTACGAGAAATTTCCGAGATAATCGTAATCCTCAATCAACCGGTCATAGAACTGCACCGCAAACGCATTGGCTTCGTTGTAAAGGGCGTTGTGTTCGTCGGTGAAATTCGCATACGTAAGCAGAAGTCGTTCCCTCTTATGTTGCAACTGCACGACGCTGCGATGCACTTCTGCTGCAGAAAGCAGAGACGATGTTGAGTTAGAACTACTACCAGCTGGAGCAGAACTAGAAGCCACATGGCTCGCAGTAAGCAGCCGATTCGTCTGGTCACCCCTGTCTTCATCCCGTCGTGCCCCTGGTGAAGGGCGTGAACCACTCGTCTCACGCGCGTGGTCTATGTTGTCGAACATGGGCAATGAGTCACCTGAGAACTCTTCTGCTATCATCATCCGTTCCAGAAGGCCGCGGCCAGCAGAAACGTTCCCTGCGAATGGCGACATTGAGCTCGTGTTTGACCCAGTTGACGTAGGTCCTCCTGCCGGTCCGCCTGTCATATTCCCACTGCCCAATCCGAACGAGTCGTTTCCAAAAAGTCCCTCTTCTAAACCAGCGTCCTGATCATCTGTCAAATTAAGCAAGTCCGAGAAGTTTCCAGTATCATCTTGAAGCACGTCATCCTGCGCATCAACTGGAACGACTTCCTGCGGAAAGAGCTGCGCGACCAACGCCGCTGTGAGGAAATGTGGAGTCGGTCTGGTCGCGTTGTAGAGAGGCTGGACAAAATCGGTCAAATTTGGAGAAAATTCGCGGAAAATATTGTCGTGCATCGCTAGAATTTCCTGTCTGGTGGTGTTCGGACGATACCGGAACAGAGCGCGGTTGGTATCTAGATGGTCGAGATAGCTGTTGATCGTCGTTCCGTGAGGATAAATGCCGTGTAGGTGGTGCCCACCGATGCGGAGAGAAGCTGTTGCTGGCGGCACTTCGCTTGACATAGTTCTAGAACTACTCCTGTCTACGTCTGCCTGTGCCTGTGCAGATACACCTCTCGCGCTGGAAGAAGTGGTAAGCATTCTTGGCAAAGTAGCACTACCATTGATACTGCTACCTCCAGAGGAAGGGCTGTGGCTTGCGTTTGTGTCATTCTGGCCAGAACCAGCATCAGAAGAAGAAGTTGAACTTCTGCTGCGTCTGGTTCTGTTGTAAAGAAACGATCGGATGCCTAGCTGCGACAATGCGATGTTGCACATGGAATAGGGCTTGATGATCAATGAGGCATCTTCGTAGCCACGAAACTCGATCCGCTCCTTCGTAGGCATCGCCCAGCACTCCTCTCGGTATTTGTGCGCGCCACTTATTTCCTGATTGTACTTGCGTCGGTCACCCATGAAAGCATCCAAGTCTAGTCGCGGCTCCAACCAAGGCGTTTGCAGCGCTCGGGATTCTTTGTCATAAGCTGCGGGGCCGCTATCATCGCAGACTGCGTAACCACGCACGGCGTTGTGCTTCCAGCACTGTTTGGAGCAGTAGTAGGGACTAAGGAGAACTAAAGTATTCTCGAAGCGACCAGTAATGTTTGTGCGCGCCTTCTGAGCTTTATCCCAGAAATCCCAACAGACGTCGACGATTCTTTGTCCCGTGAGCACTTCTCCTCGGTCCCCAGCAGTGCCAACTGCTGGTGGACACCGCTTCAGATTGAAGTCCTCGTTCTCTACGAGACCCATTGTCTCTGTGCTTTCTCTTGTTGCGAACATCTTTTCTAAGTCGCGGGTGCAGAAGTTACTTCCTCTACAATGCGTGTCCACGTTTTCGAGAATGAGTAAGTAGTTATCCGGAGAATCGTGGAGTAATCCAGTGATGCGGTCCACCTGTTTTGGAACTCTGCGGTCGCGCCAGCAAGGCATACCGCTGTCATGCGTCTCCGCGGTCGTCGCGTTCCACAATCTCACTTTAGACCTTGCCGATATCCACCTTGAAGTACTGACATCTTCTTTACAACCATGTTTTTCCCTTAACAAAAGTAACTTACTTACTAAGTGAGGCTGAGGTCAAAGAATAAGAAACATCTTCATGCTTCTACTTACTAAAAATTTGCGAAACATTTAAAAAGTAGCCTTAGTAACTATGCGAGTTTCATTGTACACGCCGATAACGGTTCCGTTCACGTCCGTCTGGTTCAGAATGTCGGTCACTTCTTCGAAATAACGACCATCCGGCGGCAAGCCGTTGCTCTCCGCGATTGTCATGTGCATATCCTGCAGTGTTTCGGGTCCGCACTTCGGAAAACGGTGCTTGATCTGGTTCTGCCAGTCTTAGAACAAGATCTTGTATGTAAGTACCTACACATATTGACTCTGATTCATCTTGATGAAGCGGAACATCCTGAGGGACCTTGAAAAGGCGTCGACGAAGCTCAACTCCTGGAAAAGACGTCCATGTAGAAGATCAAGAAGAAGAACAAGAGCAATATGCTTCTTAAGATGAATTAGGTGGGCTTACTAGGAATTGGAATGAAGCCTTAACAGTAGCACCCACTCAGCACTTCTTGTGGATGACACTTAAAGCAGCAGTCGCGGCGGCGCGGACTGGCACAAAGGGCATCGCAATAGCAAGGCCGCAATTGATCGTGAGGAATGTCGCACTGAAAAGGGCCAGTAAAGTCGATAGTTGTCGTAAAAGAACGCGCATTATCTAACGCAGGAGAAGTTCTTGCCAACTCCTGGGCCCCGCTTCCTCCATCTAGAGAACTAGTCGATGAAGAGTCCTCAGAAGCCCTTGTTGTTACCGCTCCATCACCGTCCTCTTGTCCTACCTGATGCGGATGCGTCAGATAGCATACTCCACCGGGGGAGTTCTCTACGGCAGCGCTGGACACGTTGTGTGGTGCAGCCAAAACGCGTTGTCGGATAGCATGCATGGCGCTGGCCTGAAAATGTTGGTGATCGAACAACGCAGTCAGATTGGTTTCTAACAGATGCAGAAGAAAGTCGGCATCAGAATCCAACGGCGATCTTCGAACTCGATGTTGCGAGTTAGATGACGATGAGTGTTGCCCTTGTCCTTGACTCCCGGGTGACGATCCACTGCCGGATGCGTTACTGTTGTTAGTGTTGTTGTGCGGCGCTTTCGAGGTGGTCGGGGCTGGTGTCGTGGACGTCGTTGTAGTTGTTGGTGCCGGCGTCATCGAAGAGGACACACGCTCTAACGCAGCAAGATCTAAGTATTGCAAGGATGTCCTTGTGTCGCCGACAAAGGCACCTTCTTGCAATCCGAGATCCTGACGTAGGAAATCAAGTACGATGTCGGTGATTGAACGGTTTGTCTGCGCTTGCTCAGCGACCATGGACTCGACGGCAGGACTGTAGTCGTAGTATTCGGTCACAGTTCGAGTCATCGTAGTAGTTTCTGGTGCGTCCGAAGTAGAATCGTGCTGACTATGGTGCTGATGCCCCGCAGCTGCCGTTGACGTGTTTGATGCATTACCGTTAACTCCCGCTCCTGCAGTGCTCGTGCCGTTGCTGCTCGTATTCGCCATGGACGTCGCCATAGACGTCGTGTTCGTCTGATTCGTCGTAGAGTCGTTATGGGCAGCGTTTACTGTTCCTTTTCCTTTCCCTACGTGGTGGCTGTTGTTCACTGACGCGTTACTATGGCTTGTGTGGCCAGTGCCACTACTGGTGTCCGAGGACTCTAGATCAGAGACGTTCACCGTCACATTGACTAAGAAGCGGCGCACGCCCGTCGTCATGTTGTTCAAGGCGCGACGCACAAGCTCAAAATCCCGGAAAAACGTCTCCTCTGCTTGCTTGTAGTACGTCTCTTGCAACGAGTGACGAACCTCCGCTATCTCACGGCTCACACACTCGGGATAGCCGTGCTGGACCAGCGAGACCCCCAAAGGAGCAATTGGCGCATCCAATCGTCGATGTTCTGTCCACAACATGTGCTGTTCGGTGTAGTTCGAGATATGCTCGAGTGCCGTGGATCCACTGTGGTCCTGCTGATGCTGCAACACTCGTGGTCGTGCTGCAACAGCAGTCTGGTAGAGACCCCCATCGTGGTCGTAGAGTCCGAGCTTACGCTGTAACCGTCCAGTCGAGTGCAGCATTGTCGTAGGAGTTACTGCGAAAGGAGTACTAGGAGATGAGAACGAGGACGACGAGGACGATGCATCTTCAAGTGGAGGGCCGTTCTGTGGCGAATTCCCCGCAATGTAATTTGCGACGACCGTGCGTTCTGCGGGTGCGCTATTGGGCCCAAAGTGGGAGTCGACGCCAGTGTTGTCATCCAAACTGACGTCATCGAAGTCGTGCTGTGTCAGGTTTAGACCCCTGTAAGCGAGCTCTGAGAAGTTCAGATGCGTAAACGTAGTCGCAAGCAGCGTTTGCACTACGTTTTCAATCGAAGAAAACAGCAGCTTATCGCCAGCTACGAGTGATCCATTTCGCAGTTGTCCCTCTTCCCAACAGACCTCAAAGTCACGCAGCAACTCCAGACTCTCTGGCGGCAAGGTCGCTATTGACGTCGGCACTACTGCTTCAACAGATGTTGAGGAGTTACTGCTTGTCCTGGCAACAACATCTGAAGAAGCTGCTGACGTCGTGGTAGAAGAGGCAGCTGGTGTACTAGTGGATGAATTTCTGCCTAGAAGGTTTCGCCTTTGCATTTCGTTGCGCCGAAGCATGTACATCTCAAAAAGTTCGGGGTGGTCGAAGAAAGTGCGCCAGACATCTTCGCACGCCGGGAAGTCCCTTGCAACGTCCTCTTTCCAACAGAAGTTGCATTTCGCTGGGGAGACGAGGCGGTAAGTGCCATTACCCATGAATTCGTGGCACACGTGGACGTCCGCACTGTACTTCGAGGCCATCATGCAGGAACTGACGTTGAACTGTCGTTCCAGGTCTTGAATGCAGTAGTTGCTGTCGTTCGCGGCACTCGTGCATTCGATTCGCGGCCGCACGTTGTCCACGAAGAAGCTTCCGCGGTTGGCAATCTTCTTTAGTTCGTCGTACGTGCCGAAAGGGTCTAACCGTTGGTAGTGCGGAAGTCGCCAACAAGCCTGTGCAGCGCTATACGGAGCGATCCTGCGATCATGGAACTCAAACACAGGCTGGGTCGTCGTCGTGGTCGTAGTAGCCACAGCGTGTTGTCCAGCAGGCGGTCCTGTTGTGCTAGTCAGCTCCACCAACTCTGTACGATTGAGCAGTGATGCATCCACGCCTGATAGCGACGAAGCATTGACTCCACTAATATGCGCTGAGGTGTTTGCATCATGACCTGCTACTTCACTTGCGCTGCTTCCCGCTGCCTGTATTGCGCCATCCGCCACAGAGCTGTGATTGCTTGCATTCGCAATGGTCGTATTTAGTCCGTGGTCTGCTGCGTCGTCGCTGGACAAACCGCTTGGTGCAGGCCTACAGTGATCAAATTGGTCCCAGAAAACAGCAGGCGTGGAAGGAAATCGATGCATATCCGTCCACTCGCAGTGTTCTAGAGTGAATGTCGGCCAACTCTTGTGGCAGCAGTCGTACTGTCGCTCGTCGCTGCAAATCGGGTCCTCGTAACACTCTGCCAACGGCTTGGAAAAGCATTTTCGCTCACCGTAGAACGTGATATTGAAATGGGTATAGTTAATCGTCGAAGCAAACGCCGGCTCCGCCGCTACGCCGCCACGCGTGCCGGCAGTGAAGTCCAGGATCGGCTGCCCGGACACTGGCTCCACAATTGCCCGACTTGTCTCGTGGATCACGTAGCAGATTCTCGGTTTCCTGGTAGAATTCTCGAGGAAGACGAAGTTGCTTTCCTGATCGACCCTGTCCGTTGGCCGCACACTCTCTGGCTTAGCGAACACAATGCGACCACCTGGCTGGATCGCAACTTCCCAAGCTTCTCGTTCCGCGTCCCACGGTTGAACGATCAAACCCGGATGATTGACAAAGCGCATATCGGTGTAATCGTCGCCGCCCTTCTTCGGGGTGCGAGTAGTGTCTGCGAAAACGGCGCCGACGATCCGCACAGGCGTTCCGGGGCCCAGCTCGCTGCCGTAAATACTTTGTCCGCTAAAGGTGTCACTGAAGCAACTCTCATAGCCTCGCGTGATCAGCTCTATGTAGTCCAAATAATTCCTATCTCTTTGCTTGTCAAACACCGTCACTTGATAGGAGAGGTCAGCGGTCACGCGGTCTTCGTCGGAAAGCCAGCAAGCGTCGGCTGCAGGTGTCAAGAACACCTCACCGTAGCCAAACTGGTTCGCTCCCACAACATTAGAGCTGCTCAAAATACATAGTTCATCATCTTATTTTGAGATCTTCAGACTTACTCTCGGAATCCGAGAGGGAAACTGAGATAAAAAATAAGTACTTACTACACTGGATGTAATAAATTGGGAAAAAAAATAAGAAAAAGATGGAGACGATGAACTAAGAAGTATTCTTTCATTGAGCTGCCATAACAACAGAAGATGAAGGTTGAACAAAGCCTACATGATCCAGGAGTGGCGATGTGACTGTAGCGACTTTTTCGTCCATGCTCGCGACGTTCACGTCCACAACACTTTCCAGCAGTGGCGGGATGTTCCTCCTGTCTGCACGCGACACGTACTTCGAACGCGTCATCAGATTCTTCAAATCCGACACAATGTTCTGCGGACGCCAGCCCACGACCTCCGCATAGTGTTGTCGAAGCCGCCGCTGCAGCGTATCCCGGCCAAACTGCGTAGCCACAGCAGGGAGGGTATTCAGTTCGACGCGATTCATCGTGTCGACCAAGAAGTTGTGTGTCTCGTTCTTCAAATTCAAAGCGTGAATGACCGCGTTCTCGTGTTTCTTGGGGTCTGGTCCTACTGACCGCATGCCAGGCATGTTATAGAACTGAGAAAAGATCAACCAATCTAGGTACGGCTTGTTTGCGGTGAAGAAGTCGTCTTGCGACGCGAACGAGCTCGAGGGCGCGCCAGTCGGTCGCGGGCACATGTTGTAGGCTCGAATCACATTGTTTTTCCAGCACTCGACGACACAGTCATCGGGACTCTTCAACTGAACCGAAAAATTTGCCAGCTGGTCCACCTCATAGCAGACATCGGAGTCTCGCTGCGAAGCTGCAATCTGTGCGGCGAGCGCCTGTGCTGTCGCTGTTCTCTTCGGTGTCGGATCGCCGTCCGTCACCGAAACACCTCCTGAGCCGAATTGAGCTCCCGGATCGTTCGCTGCACTGCCGTGACTCATGGACGACACCTTTGCCGTAGATGATCCGGAAGTTGTGAGGGTGTAGTTACACAAAATCGAAATGTTGTGCTTCACCTCGTTCGACAGTCCTGCAGCACTGACCAGCGTCGTTGCATCCGGATATTGCGTGCAGTAGTGGTCCTCGACGATTTGGGTGACATTTGCTGACGCTGTGATCGAAGAGGGCGTTGCATCGAGTCCGCCACAACGTGGCACCAACCATTGATCTTGCAAGTCGCGGAGACAGAACTGATCACTTTAGACCTTACCGATCTTCCTCTTAAGCCGCATCTTTGGCGTGCTTTTCCCTTGGAATCGTGTCCAAAGATGCCCTCCAAAGATGCGCCTGGAGATGAATTACGGCAAGCCTTAATCACTGCTGCCATTCTGTGAGCTACTGCGGTTGTTGCAGTACTCATCTGGCCACACGCCGTTGAGCACAACGTCGATTGGCGACCGCTCGCGATCTAAAATCGATGTCACTTCCTCGACGTAACATGGCACAGAAGAGAACCACGTTGTTGCCGGATCGTAGCTCTGAAAATCGAAGGGCGATGTGCGTTCTGATAATGGAACCACGGTACCGCTCTGGGAATGGGCGATGCTGCTTCCATTGCTACCTGAACTACCTGAAGATGGCACTGAAACAGCGGAAGACGAACTTGCGTTGAAAGCACCCGTCGTAGTCGTGCTGTTGTCCGAGTTGTTTCTATGCATCATGTGAATGTGTTGACCACCAGAAGAGAAAGTCGCGTTCTTTGCTGACGTGTTTTGCATCCACATTTCAGTTCCAGAAGCCACCGAATCACTATGTGGCATTTCCAGAGCGCATTTCGGATATCGTTCTTGGACTGTTGTCTGCCAGATGCATCCATCCAGATTCTGAGTTGGCCACGCTTTGAGACAGCAATCATAGTAGCGAGGCAAGTGGCAAACGTCATGTTAGACCTTACCAATATTCATCTCGGAGCGCTGCAACATCTTTGATCGTTTTTCCCTTGAAAGAAACCCCGTCCACGCCTCTAAAGACACAGCTGCTTAACGAGACGAATATGAGTAAAAGCCGTAATCATCGGAATGACAGGGACTAGTCAAGACCGGACAATTCGCGAACTCGTCAATCAACCGGTGCGTGTCGAAGACAACACTGGTCTCATTCGTCACATTAGAGGTCACGAAAACTTTACCTATCTTTTACAACTTAGAACATTATTACATATTAAAAATCTTTTAGCTGTCTAATAGTTCTAGTTGTAGTTTCAGAAAAAAATAATTGACTAAAAGATGTTGTTCGTCCTGAGTTGGAGATGGGTTTACGGCACTACGACCCGTAATGACATTGTAGCAGACTCGCGGCTGCAGCATGTGCTCCTCGTCCAGGTGCTCCTGGAACAGGAGGTCTTCGAGTGAAGTGCTCGCGCGCCACGTGCGATTGGGCGTAAAGAAGTCTGTCCATACAGCTGCTTCGCCGGTTTGCGGGTCTACCAATTCAAAAGTCTCTGATTTCGTATCGATAAGAGATAGAGAAGATGAACGGGTACTAGAGTTAGTTGCGGTTTGCATCAAGTTGTTGTTGGAAGGAGTGTATTGGTCTGCGCTGTACACCATTTCGAAAACGTGGCGCAGCATAGCTACTTCCCGGTAGTGCTGCTCATCTCCGGCATGTAGAATGCAACTTTGCTGGTCCATCATCGTTTGCACGCTCAAGGCTGCCTGACCGCTCTCTCGGTCTCCTGCGTGCGCCTGCGTCTTGCTACTATGCACATGATGGCTGAGTTGTCTCCGACGTGATGGACCAGATGGGAACAGAACGTGCTCCAATCCAAGATCACGAGCGAAGACAGTCTTTGCGCGCATCGAATCGTTACTGGTGAGCGCTTGTTGTACGCCGTGGCAGAGAGCTAGCAAGACGTCATTCGACGGCGCAAGCAATGCAGTGTCGTTTGTCTCGGATGGGCTCAGAAACCGTACTGCGTCTCGATCGATCTTCTCACGCATTTGAAACAAGCGGCCAGTGTTTGTCGAGGACGTTGACTCCACCTCTCCTCCAGCTGCTGCAGAAGAGATTGAAGCTGCCGTAGTTCCCAACAGATATTCGTCAAAAGTTTTGGCCCTTCGGCATGCAGGCACCTCGCGGTCCAGGAATGTTGTGACTTTACGCAACATCGCTTGGTCATTCACTCGGTGGAAAATCAGCATCGTGTCTGCTGGGTGGTCACTATAGCAAGTCTCTCTTTCTGGCACAAGTTTGAAGTAAACGTTACTTGCTGTGGATGAGCTAGAAGCTGAGCCAGAGCCACCACTTCCTGCTGCTGGATCCCTCAAAACCTCTAGACGTGCGCTTGCTGCTCCAAGGGCGTCTCCGTAGACAACGTGGTCTGCGAAGTCTTGCTGCGTCAAGTTTCGATATTGCGGGTAGGTAGTCACATTCGGGAGTCTCTTCGGAAAGTCTGAGTAGTAGACGTCGATTGCCGACCGCACATGGGACTCCCACGTGGCGTCCGCGGAACTGCACGTCGGAAAACCTCTCGCCACGTTGTCCTTCCAGCACTTAATCCCGCACTGCAGTGGTCCACGGATCTTCACCTTGTTCACCGTTGACAAGTCCAGTATGGGCGTTTGCTCGTTGGCGCCAGAGTTGAACAGTGGATCTTGTCGCCACTTCCGTGTGTCTTGAAGGGTAGAGAGTTCGCCGTCATTGTCCAAATGCCCACTGGCGAAGGTCCAGCACACTGTCGTGTTCAACTCGTTACCAGACTGCGAACATTCTGGGATCCCGAACATGCGAGACAAAGACCGCGGACACAAGACGTCGTTGTTGTGGAGGTACTCGTCAGATTCCAGATAGACAGGATCCTCGCACTGCGACGAGGATCCATTGCCGTGAAGCCTCACATTGCTGATGAGCACAGAGTACGGATCGTATTCTGCATCACCCTCGTCGATGCAGGGCTCACCATTGGGCATGAGTGATGAATCAGGTAGTCGCTTAGGGAATAGAGCAGTGGAGTCGATATGTTGAGTGTGTACGGTTGCGAGCAAGCTGGCATCGTCTGTCGTAGAAGTCAGGAGGTTGCTTCCACCGGATCCAGATGAAATTAACGATCTCATCGCGGTTCTGGTCGCATTGAGGAGCTGGTCCTCCACACTAGAATCAACAAAGTGAGAGGAATTATAGATGCGCATTTCATAGACTACAGAAGTTGTATCGTTCATACTACTCGCCGTCCCAGATGAGATTGTGAAGTTGAATGCTTCCTGTTTCGGACAGTGGGAGTATCCGGAGGTCGTTCCTAGACGGTGATACCGTTTCGACAGCAGCTGATCGCGGATTTGGTAGTTGCAGCCACTGAGAGGCTCCGTCGGCCAGCACTTGGTGCAACAGTCGAGATTTCGTGGATGATAGCACAACTCGTCGCAATAGCAAGCCTTCATCCGCCGATCCACATCGTAAGTGGCAAAGAATACCAGTTCCTCTAAGAACGGTTCAGGACTCATCTGCCCACCCTGCGCAACGACATCGGCCAAAGCATTCTGCGCAATGCCTTCCATGTCGATCTGTTGGCCGTCAGTGTTGAACACTGCGACACTGCTTGTGCTGGAACTTGTGCTGGAACTTGTGCCTGAAGACTCCTGGTAGTTCTGATCTAGGTCTTGTGTCTGCAGTAGGCGCTGTTGGGTCCTCCCGGTCGACATCGAAGACGAACCTGCCCAATCTTCTGGATACGTCCAGCAGTGCCCTCGATATCGCCAGAAGTCTTCGTGGATATCCTCTAGGTGGTGCTCACCATGATCTCGTGCTACTTGCCGTTCGTGATAGAGGCGCGTCGTGTTCCCGTCGCCGAGTTGATGCTGCAGGAACACTAGAGTGATATTATGCGCCATCGCATCAAGAGTGCTTGCGTCAAAGGCGTCGTAGCCATTTGAGAGCAGCCACTCTGAGGCCGTCGGCTGCCCAGCAGAGGTCGTCATGTTAATATGTGAAGCATGGCCTTGACCTCCAGCATTTGTAACGGAGGACAAGGCTCCTGTGGCTGATGTGCTAGTCGCATTAGCCGACGTATTTGTGGAGTTTTCTCCCTCTCCTGCACTGATGATCAAAACGTCTAATGCAGCGCGCAGCTCGGCAGAGAGCGCATCAGCTGTCTGCAGTTTGCCACGCCAAGGCATATCCGGACAGTGCGCGAAACCTGCTGCCATCAATTCTAGGTCAGCTGTGGAATTCAGTGCGCCTCTCCGAAAAACAAGCTTCGCCACTTGGAAGTCGTGATCCGGCGCTTCCACCTCTGACACTACGCGCTCGTCGTCCCAGCATATCGTCACAGGAACTTCGTGAGAGACGGTCTGATTCCTCGTGACGTTTTCCAGATACCATGTCTGCGGTAGGACCTCGTCGTCATGGTCATCTATGTCGTGCCCACTTTAGAACTCACCCTAATCCATCCTGAGATGCATCTCGCACCTATTTCCCCCTTATGGGACAGCGCTGAAATGCTTTTGGAGATGGATTAGGTGAAGGCTTAACCACTGTGGTTGCTATGCGTTGCGTTCGTGTCGCTGTCCTTCGAGGACGTCGCTTGCGTTGTGGAGTTTACAGCGTCATCGTCGTCTCCAAGATCGAATATGCCAAATGTCGTATTCGAGGATCCGTTACTCGAGCTATGCATTCGTCCTGAATCAGTATCATTATCCGCTGCAGAAGCATCGCTGGCCCCAGTCGTGTGGTTTGCTTGTCCCGCGTGGTCGCTGCCATGCCCAGACGAGGTGTGTGATGACATGTTGGAAGAACTGCTCCCTGCTCCTCCAGTCGGGTGACCTTGGCCTCGTGCATTCAAAATGCTCTGGACAATCGCAAGCGCTGTTTCGTTAGTGCGATTCTCTAGCCGCGTTTCATAGATAACCTGCTTCACAACGCTGATTTTGGGCGTCTCCGAGCACGATCTGTGTCCTCGTGTCACGTTGTTCTTCCAGCCAGTAGCGGGGTCTTGCGACCAGCGGCATTGTGGTGGAGACCGCAAGACGAAGGACCCGTGCACCTTCGCGAAGGACGGCGCGACTGGACCCACCATTACCTCTGCATTAGCATCCTCTACAAGTATCGGCTGCATAGGATGAAACAACGTTCCTCGTTCAGATGATCTACTTGAACTACTTGCTGCTGTTTCGTGCATCGACAAGGAACGTAGCCTGCGGTTGCGTGCTGTAGGTCCAGAAGATCCTGAGTATAATGGTCCGCTAATAAGTGTCGACGCATTTGACGCATTCACACTATGATCACTTGAGTTAGAGTTGCCCATCATAGAAGTAGACCCAGTCAACCCGTACATTTCGCCAAAGACTTCTTGGGTATCTGCAACGCGGCGAGTTGGATCCCGTTTCACGTACAGCTCGTTCATACAGACGCGGCCGAGCTCAGCGCACTCTCCGCTCCGCTCGAAGCGGCACTTTCGGATGGTTCTTGGATTCAGGCACATCGGTAGATCAAAGGTCTCTAGAAATTCCTGCATGCAAAATGTGTTCCCTCCATCACCGCAAATGTATTCCGCTATCCACTGAGTGTCTAGTAATGGCAGAGACCCGTCTGACCCAACGTTGTGGGCGAACACGCCTGCATCTTCGAAGTGGCGAGTCGGGTGAAGCGAATCGACTTGAAGCACAGAAGTGGTGTTGAAGGACGACGCAGAGGCGCCAGAGGAGGCAGAGGCACCTCCTGCTGAGGTGGAAGATGAAAGCTCAAATCTGTCTCCCGCAGCATGACTTAAAAGCAGTTCGTAGAGCTCTCTTTTCTCATCGTCGCGGAGGTAGACATATGGCGACATCATGGCGTCCAAAGCGCGTTTGCGAGCTTCCACATCACTAGAGGTCGAGACTCGAGTTGCTGCCGCTCCTGCTCCACTCTGCGCAATATCATAGCCACGACCGCCTGGGGTAGTGTTCGACAATTGGCGCAACATTGGCGAAGCACTCGTCGTGGCGGATGTCGTATTCGCTGTCGAGCTCATTCCACCTCGTCCACTGCTTACCATATCCGATTCCTCATGCCTCAACGAATTATTTACAGGTGGTAGCTGAAAATGAGCGAATCTGAGAGCGTCGCCACCACGCGCTACGTCGTCCGCGCGCTCGCGCCCCATACTTCCCATTCTGTACATCATCAACGCGTGGAAAGCGTGAGAATCTCCACTATAGTCGCCAAGCATCCCGCTCGTGAACCCGGTACGCAAAATCTTATCCAAAATGGATTCGAGTTCAACAACTTGGGAAGTTTCCAGTGAAGCAGTGTTTGCGCTCATGCCGTCACTAGCTCCAGCATCATTTGGCCCATAGCCCGCAGTTGGAGATTGATGCTCTACACTGCCATCAAAGTAGGACAGATTTGTCAACTTTGTGTGGTGCAAGATTTCCGCGAACGGCCACACAGTGTCGCGAACCATCTGCGGATTCACGTTAAAAGTGCCAGGATTGCTCGATGCTGGCATGCACATCGAACTGCTATTGGTACTAGGAGATGCATTTGCTGTCGAAGATGGAGATCCGGTCAGTCCCGGTGTTGTAGGACATTTCTTCATCTCAAACTCGCGCAGGACAGAGTCATGATCTATTCGTGCCTGCTCAATTGCTCGTTCTACTGCCAGCTCTGTGAAACCTAGAACGCGCTCGTAAGCAAGACGCCGGCCACTGCTTGCTCCCATGTCCAACCTGTAGGTCATGGGCATATTCTCCAGGATGAGGTCTAAATCGTTGCTGTCAGAGGACTCACGCCAGCAGGGCACGCGCGTCAAGTCGTCCAGTAACGGGGAGGCAAGTGCTGGCTCGTTTTCTTGAGAATCATCAGCAGGAGCATGATGAGAGGTCACATCAGACCCTGTACTAGCCTTTGTCGTGTTTGTCTCGCTTCCGATGTCCTCGTCTTCATTAATTATGTCGTAGATTCCATGTTGGAAGTGATTGCCTGAAAAGTTCGCCCCATTGCTCTGCTTCACCTGATGATGTTGTCGGCTATGATTATTCGTCATGTTTCCGCTGCTGTGGTTTCCGGCACTAGATCTAGAAGAGGTGTTGGCATGAGAGTGGCTGTTGGATTGTGTATGAGACATGTGTAGTGCGTTTCCACCTGGCAGCATATTTCCATTGCTCATGTTGTTAGACGAGTTGGTATCATTCACGCCTGCCTGTCCATGCTGTTCCTGAAAACGCGACAGCGGTCGGGCCTCCACCGATTTCCACGATGGTACTCGACTTCTCCTAACACGGCCGCCCTGATCACACTTGGGAAAGCGACGCTTGATTACATCTAGCCACGATTCGCCATTGGGATGCGTAAACTTACACCCTTTGCAGCGTTTCTTGGGGTAGCAGTTCAAGCAACAATCTCCGAAGTGGTCGCAGTTTGAGTCGCAATAACACGGCTTCACTTCAGCTGGGCAAAGATCGTTGCCGCTCGTTGTCAGAGATGATGATAATGGGCCGCTTTGTGCGTTCGCAGTGGCATCAAACGTTACTCTATCCAACAATTGCTCGACCAAACCGGAAGTCTCCAGCTCAGTATGATTCAGCGCTTCCTCGAATAGGTAATTTGACGCATTGAGCCAGGAAAACTGGTCGCGGCCTTGCGCATGTGCAATCAAGAGAGCGCGCTCACGAGTCGTGATTAAATCGAGATTGAAGCAATCTGCGTGACTCAGCTGAGAAGCCGTCGATGATTCATCCTCAACGTCCTCGCACTCAACGACAGTGTAGTTGGTCACGTTGGTTTCGTTCACCATTTCGGGTACATCAATGTGGACAGAATAGTTCGAAACATTACTCACGTTGCGCCAGTAGTAAGTTGGTCCATCCTCTGATGTCGCGTTTGTGTCATTGAGACCTGAATCCGAGCCGTTCATAGCGTGACCACTATGGGAATGGTTCATTGATGAATGCGCCATTAGCATTCTCATGTCAACAGCTCCCGTTGGAAGGAATAAACCTCCGCTGATGTCGACATCGTCCGATGCCTCATCAACAAGAGCGGAAAGTAGTTGTCTTGGCGAAGAAGATCCACTTCCACTACCTCCACTCATACCCATACCACCTCCAGAAGTAGCAAGGATTTGCTCTCTTACCACCTCCACACGCTGTCTGGTCTCCAGATGCGGAACCATGATTTCCCTCGTTACAATCTCAC
Source organism: Amoebophrya sp. A25 (assembly GCA_905178165.1). NCBI lineage: Eukaryota > Dinophyceae > Syndiniales > Amoebophryaceae > Amoebophrya > Amoebophrya sp. A25. Next base: position 691,283 of record CAJINU010000024.1, on the reverse strand, counting down.
TACGTTGCTTTTGCACGGTTCTGCACACACGGCGTTGACCGAGAGGCGGAGGCAGAGGACAAAGCGGCGCCCCCAAGAAGACCTCCCAATGCTTCAAGGACCATTTTGCTTCTTCTAAGGAAGCTGGATATCTTCCGGACCTTGGGGATGTGGAGGATGAAGAAGCTCCAGACGAAGTACCACTCGCAGCATGTGCATGTGCCTCCGTAGGTGAATTACTCGAACTGTTTGTGCGTGCCAGCACAGGGCTACCCTCGACATCTTCCTCGGCTAAGGCATTCGTGGGGAAGAGACTAGTGTTAAGAAGTCGGAAGCGAATGAGGGCTCCGTGGCCAGAATCTTCCCAGCATGCTACTTCACTCGCAAAATCTTCATCGGTCAACAAAGAACTACAAGGCCTAAACTTCTTGTAAGCAAGCTTCGTGACCTTCTGCGGAGACGTCCCGTTGACCATGCGCGCCACTCGGCGAATCACCTTGTCTTTCCAGCAAGATTGGCTGCAGTTATTCGGCGAATAGAGATCGATGGCGGTTTTTCCGTGTACATTTTGCTCGAAAACGCCATTGCGGTAGTCGACGACCGCACGTTTTTCCACCACATTCGCGGTGCTCCAGTCCGCCGCCTGCTGCATCGCAACATCGTTGTAGACCGTGGTAGCAACCTCGTAGTTCATCTCAGACCCATTAGCGGGACTCGGAGTCCTCAACAAATTCGAAAAATCATGGATGGAACCATGAATGAAGCCACCAAATGGAATAGGCTGCTCATCGCCAGTTGATGTGGACATGTTGCTTGTCGCATTTGAAGACGAGGTGTGATCATGCATGTGCAACGAGCGTCGCGGCTGCCAAGGGGAAACTTCTCGACGGGCCTTCGCGCGTTCCCAACCTAGTGTTGCCGATGCGAGTGCTTCAAGGTATTCGTAATCATCTTTGATGCTCAGCAAGTTCCTCAGTGTCGCCGATAAGGAAAGCTCCTCACTTGGTTGCACGTCGTTGCCTGAATCCTCTAGCAATCCCATTCTTGACGCGGCTAATAAATTGCCGTCACTAGTAATATGATCTCTATCCTCCATATTTATCTGCTCCTGTAGCTCTGCCGTAGTTGTCGTTCCTCGTCTATCTTCAGAAAGTAGCCGCCGCCGCAGAGTGGCTCCTGGCATGATCTTGGAGCAGTTCATTGTATGCAGTTCCTCAAAGCGACCGACAAACGATTCCTCCATGTCGAACATCACTGCAGCTTCACTGGTCGTGTCAGCGTTCTGGTGGTCGTTGCCGGTCGTACTATTGCTCACATTCACGCAACTGAAGTTTGCTCTTGGGATCTCTGGCGGGATTTCGCTGTAGTGCAGTCCGTGTTTCTTGTAATCCCAACAAACGTGTCCAGATCTCTTCCCAGTCATGTAGATGTTGCAACGCGCAATGTTAGGGTACAAACGCATCAAATCATCCATGCAAAACTTGCCGTTCGCGCAATTGTGATTTTCTACGTCCTGCAAACGCAAAAGAGATTGTGGGTACAAGGAAGATGGCTGGCGACACGGTTGCGCCAGAGATACCAGGCCGAGTGAGTCAATCGTTTCTGTAGCACTTGAAGAATTGCTTCTAGTAGAGGCGATACTAATAGATGGCATTGTACTGCTCGCAAAGTCGCCGTAGATGCTGGCTCGATCTGCAATATCGCCATGCAATAGGCCGCTTGACTCAGCTGCGTTGGATTGGGTCTTGAGAGCAACACCATCATCCAGAATCAAGTGATGCGGGCTTTCTCCCTTGTTGGAATGAATACCGGATACGATGGAATTTGAAGTTCTTGAAGTCTGGTGTCCAATCGGCGATGTCGGCCGCTGTATTTCCACAAAGTGAGCCGGATCTTGGGAATAGAAACCATATCGCATGTGCGAATCGAAGGTCGTCGCTGGTGATGTTGAGGAGTTCGAATTTGAGCTTGAGGTTGTTCTTGTGCTTGTATTGCTGGCCTCAGTAACTGAAGATGCGTCCAATCCTGGTATAACTGTGCTTGAGTCACCGCACACTGGGAATTTCTCTTCGACGCTCTTGTGCCAGTCGCAGTTCTGTAGAGGCTCGTTGTCCCAGCATTTGGAGCAGCAATCCCTCTGACGTGGCGCGTTGCATTTTTGATCGCAGTAGCAGTGTGGCAACCGGTTTTGCATGCACGGATAGGCACCGAGAAAATGCAGACTACGATCGACTGGGTCATGGACAGCACAAGGTTTTTTTAGATTTTGGAAGTCGTGGTAGAAAAGCCGAGCACGGTCTTGGCCTGTTGAGCCGTTTCGCGTAGAACTGTCGTTTCCACTTCTTCTAGTACCTGCTTCGCCAGCTGATAGTTGCACGATGAAGTTCTGGAATCGCAAGACTCCGTAGATGTTGTCACGATGCGGCACGTAGTTGCCTGGTGTGCTGTTGCTCCTATTCCCAGCACCTGCGGAGAAGGACGAGTGCTGTTGCTGGTGTTGCGTCGCGTGGTAGGACAGAATACGTCGAAGACGCGCTGGTGCTGACCGCCAGAGATCGCTACCTGAGCGAAAGACACGCGGAGGAAAGAACGTGGTCACGTTGAAAATGAAGTCGTGCGAATAAGAAGGGTCACCTGGTGTAGAGGCTTGGAGGTTTCCAGCAGCACCAGCACCAGCACCAGCACTCACGGACACTCTAATTGCATCTCCTGCTACATTCAAAGGATGGTCTCGCGAGTGCAGTGTTGACGTCGTTGTGGAGAAGCTGTTGCTAATCGAAGAACTCGATGAAGGTAAAGGGTGCTCAAAGAGATCAAAGCTTGGACACATCTGCACGTCATGCGTTGGACCAGAAGTTGCTTTCATTTGCCCTGTACGTACTAGCATGTCACGTTTCTCCGCTGTATCGACACCACGGAAAAGCACATGACCCAAGTCTGCATCGCGGTGCCAGCAGACGCCTTCTTTGTCTTTCACGGCCTCAGGGTATCGGAGAGACATGGATCGATAGGTTGCTGGATTGTAGAACGCAAATGTGCTCGTGTTCAACATCTTCGAATCCGTACTAGAATTGCTGATGGTACTAGAACTACTGGCGCTTGAGCTTCTGGTGTCCTCGAGATGAAGATCGCTAGCCGCGCAAGCAGGGTAACCGCGGACAAGCTCGCGCTTCCAGAGACAATCAAAGTCGCAATACGGCGGTTGACGAATGACTATCACACTCTCGCTGCCACGACAGTAGCGGAGCCAGCAAACCTCCATGTGCGAATACGGCGCCTTGTCGTCGCACTCTTCGAGCCCATACATGTGCTCTAAATCCTGAATGCAGAAGCTGTGCTCACACACGCCGTTGCTAACTCCTCCCCTAGTGCTAGTTCCTCCCGTTGCAGTACGAGAAGATGAAGATGACGTGTAAGGCGCATACCCAACGTAGCTCGGTTCTGGGACAATTACGTTGCGCAGAATCACGTGGTCCTTTGCCAAATCTTGTTTTTCGTATCCTGGGTGGATATCCGTGCCGAAAATCTCGGAAGCAAATTCAGGACCCAATGATGTCCGAATCCAGTTGTGGTCTTCGACGAAACAAGGGAACGTAGAGTCGACAAATGCTGTAGCAGATGAGTTGTCCTGTGTGCCGCTATGATTGTTGGCAGGTCCAGGAGCGCATCGCATGAAACGATTCTTTATCGCACTCTGCCAATCTGGGCCACACCCTTCGATCGGACGCACAGCAGGCGGGAAGGCCTTCAGACAGCAATCATTGTACCTTGGCAAGTGGCAAACACTATCCGTGTAGCAAGTCCTTCGACTCCGCAAGGGATTGCGCGTGTTCATCACCTGATGACTGGGTGCGCAAGTTGCCGTGTCACTGAGTCCAGCATCGCTTTCGTCACTGTGATCGTGGTAAAAGGTTAGTCTTTGACGAACAGTGGAACCGGAGGACACAATCATGTTGCGTACGCGATAGCATATTGGTGGTACTGTTGAGGCAGTATTAGAATCGGAACCTCCCATCGAGAAGGAGCTGGTGTGCCCAGTTTCGGGCACTGCGAATCCATCATGTGCGGTCGCGTTGCCACACTCCAGGTAAGGTCCATTTTCCGAACTCAAAATCAGGGCCACATCAGAACTCTCGACATTCTCAAACACTAGCTGGTCATTTCCAGCACCTCCTGCTTCTGTGAGAAGGTAGCAGAAAGCCTCACTGTGTGGTCGTGCGTCAGTGGACAGCGAGGCTGATAAAGTTGCTGTAGGCGGCGCTGTTGAAGTAATATCGTTGCTTGATGTCCCGCAGCGTGGCACGCCTCGGAGTAGCGGATCTTTCCAGCAGGGATAGATGTCGCAGACTGCCGCTGCAGTTGCCAGAGCGTCATTGCCTTTAGCAGCACGCACATCCTCCACTGGAGCTGGACCGCGAAGGACGATCGCCGACGTCGATTTCTGGTGTGTAGGACTGCCTAGCGCTGAAAATTTCCGACGTTCATAGACTTGTCCATCCTCCGCACCGTTTTGAGACGTAGTATCTACGTAGCGCCAGCACACGTCGTTTACGCTCTCAGTCTGAAAGCTGTCGCAGCGGTGCAGACCAGCGAAAAGCTCGAGCAATTCTGCCATGCGATACATGCTTCGTGATGGCTCCATATGCTCATGGTCGTTGCCGCGTCTGCTAGTATTACTACCAGTACCAGCCGACCTCTTCTGGCCGCCGCTTCTAGAATGAGTATCTTCGACGACGAAACCGCCATCGTGCCATCGCAAGCTCAAACCAGAACATGCGCTAGGGAGGTGCTGTAACGCGCTTTCGTAATCGTAAAGCTTGGAAATCAGAGGACTAAAATTTGGCTTGGAAACACTGAGCATGTCGAAGTCTGGAGCGCGCTTAGAGTCAGAGCACTGGCAGAGCGCGCTGTCAGCGGAGTGAAATACATAGGAACACGGCAAAGCTTCCTGCGGATCCGCGAAATCAGAGGTGCAGTCGTCGTAGGGGTATGGGTCAGATTCAGAATGTCCTGAAGTACTAACCGTTGAAGAAGTATTTGATCCTGTACTAGTGTGACTTCCACCATGCGGAGCACTAGCAGTTGCTGTACTGTTCATCGCCTCCGTAGTTGCATTTCCCTGCGGACGTCGAGCCCGGAAAGAGGCAACGCAGCTCAAATGGTGTGACGCACAGTAACCTGAACATGTCGGCTGATAACTAGATGTCTCAAGTCGTCGCCACTCAGTCAACACAGTGCAGTTCTGGCATCGCTTAGCGGCTGACGTGAACAAATCTGGTTCCCGGCATGCACCTGCAGTCACTGGTTGCATTTCTTCATCATTCTGGCCAGCGGAGGAGGTTCCTGAGGTGGTGAATGCCAAATCTGCGCACTCGCAAATCGCAGACGGCTGTGGCTGGTCAGGCTGACGATGTGGCGCTGGAAAGCTGTAGCTGCAACCAACCGGCTCACCGTAGCCCCATGGAGACCGGTGGCTGCAGGTTGGGTACCCCTCGTAGCCCTCAGCTTCGAAGAACCCGTTACGGCAATGCTTGCCCTGTTTCGCGCAGTAGCCAGCGCATGTACGCGTGTCGTCCTGGACAGTGTGTAACACCTTGCATCGTCGACAGACCATGGCAGCTGTGAGACCTACTGGGAAGAGGGCAGAGTCCTCGTCGCATTCATCACAGTGCTTTTGTACGTCAGTGAAGGTGCCAGAGTCGCAGCCTGGACTATGATCGCGTTCCAGATATGCGATTTGAGCGTGTGTTGGTCCAGAGCTGGGTCCAGCAGTCGATGCCTGAGTTCCGGAAGAAGTTGTCGGAGTACTTCTAGATTGCCCATAACCATGTCCCTGAGATGACCCGTTTGTCGAATGATTCTGTTGACTGCTGTTAGAATTGCCATGTTTATGTGCGCTGCCGTTGGATGAATGTGAATGGTTGCTAGCCGCGGTCGTATTTGACTGGCTTCCACTTGTTGAGTTTCCGCTTGTACCGTTCGTCGCTGAATGTGAGTGCGATGAGTTTCCACCTCCCACATGACCGATGAGGCGCCTCACAGACCTTCTCCTAGAGTAGCTGCTTCGCTGCTGCGTTCTTTGTGCCTCCACATCCTGACCTGCTACGCCAGTGTAATTTTGCAAACTAGCCCATTGGATCTCCACTTCTGGGAGTGACCGACACTCACAAATTGCCTCATCGCGGAACTGCACTACATCCTCGTACTCGTACTGGCAACCTCGAGGTCGCAGCTCCGCACCCAGATCACACTCTGGTGGCATTGGGGAACCTGATGAACTCGACGCTCCGTAGTTGAATGCTGCTCCGCGAGCATCTGTCGTTTCGAAACTATTCACGCATTGCAAACCCTGTTGTAGACAGAACTCACGACAACTCTTTCGTGGCCGACCCCCAAAGTTGGTGTTGGAGGAAGAAGAGGATGCAGCACTACCAGAAAACGAACTTGTTGCAAAATCCACGACCGCACTGCAATGTCTGCAGTCTACTTTCGCTGCCCCTTGCCGGACCCAGGCGCGCGAATCACATCCGGAATCCACAATGCGACTTCTGGCAAAGCCTGCCGCAGCAGCTAGACCAAGGATCAACCTCGTGTCTGCGGAGTTGTCCACTTCAACAACCTCTTGGTGCTCCAAATGTTCAAGAGTCCCTGACATTTCTGCGGCTTTTGTCATCACTTCACGAATGGACACTACAGATCGCGAGGATCGATGCCTACGAGTTCGAGAAGCTTCGTGGTCAAATAAGGGGTCCTCAAAGAGTGCTCCGCTGGCATCGTCAACGTGCCGCAAACCATCCAAATCGCAGGTTTCTGCCTTGTCGTGGAAAGCACGTGCGCGACAGAAGTCGTTGTTTTGCACATAGGGGTCCTCATCAGCGACGAAAATGTTTTTCACCTTCAAATAACTGACCTCTCCAGAAGCTGCAGGCGCACTTTCGATATTCTCTTGCTCAGAGGAGGAAATGCGCTCGAAACAGGGCTCAGGACTCAGGTTCTTAGCCACGATAGCGTCACCACTAGCATAGTCTGTGCCGAGAAGAGCGCAATCCCGCAGTTTCTCTGTGATTTGCATCTCCCAGCTGTAGGCTTCGCCGTCAGAGTGGTGCCTCGCCTCGACGATGGGCGACGACCAGGTGGAGCCAAGGAGATGATTTGGACTAGCAAGTGTCTGAGATGAAGCAGAAGGCACTGAAGAGGACATTGCTGAAGTTACCACCGGCACGTGGCTATGGTCACTGCTGTTCGAGACCTTGACGCTGCTGTTGAAAGTAAATGTGGAAGAGGGACTGGCACTGCTGTCGTTCGCCTGCATGAAAGGCGTTGGCGCCACAACCTCACAAAACCCACCGTACTGCTCTTGCGGTGTGATAAAGCGTTCTGTCGGCCAACAAGAGCCAGGTCCACTAGGATTTCTAAGGCAGCAGTCGCGGAATCTTGGTCGGTGGCACATATCGTCGCAGTAGCAGTCCTCTCGCGTGGACAAGTCCAGTGGACAAGCGAAGGAGCCAAAGAAAAAGACTGTACGATTAGCGGATGCCGTCAGATAGCAAGCCTTCACAGTGGGATTCATCGGAATGGAGAAGTTCCGAGTCAGGTACGCTTCAATTTGTGCAAAGTCTTCAGGATGCTCGTGTCGCAACTGATCCAGAAGGGTGAGGTTGTAGTCGTGAGATTGGCTAGCACTACCACTCATTGTGCTATTCGTCATCGACGCTGAGAGCGTTGTATTTGTTCCGTTGTTGTCGTGATTGGACGTCACAGTACTACCGCTATGCTCTCCTGCACCTCCTCCTAGCGGCATTCCATTCCTAAGTAGCAACCAGTCGTAGAATGGTTCGGCGTAAGCAGCCGGGCACTCGGGATATTCGTCAATGACGCGAGAAAAGTCTTCCAGAGTCAGATTGTGGAAAACGATCAGATCATCCCGCTGTCTCTCCACAGGCTGCGTCCAGCAATTCTCTGTCACTGTTGTCGTAAACTCAGCTTGTACCAGTGGTCCTGAAGACTGGCTAAGTAACGCAGATGAAGAAGTGTGGTTTCCGTCTGCAGTCAGCATGTTTGTTTCGTTAGTGCTTGATTGGTTACCGTGGACTCCTGGATGAGGCACACCGCACTGTAGCCAAGGTCGCACAACACGAGGCTTCCAGCATTGCCATCCGCAGAACGGCGGTGGCCTGATCACCAAAGAGTTCTGCGATACCCGCCTGTGACATGATTTGTCGCCAGTGATGTGGCCACTGCTTTCCGACGCTGAAGAGTGTGGATGGAGAGGGATGCGGCGTCTCTCAGGTGCAAAATCGGTGTTGTCAAGGCGTAAAGGCTGAATCGGCTGTCCGCGATAGAACTGCGGGACGAAGGGAAAAACGTCCGTAAAAACGTAGGCATAGCCCCAAATCAGCGCCCCGTCAGCATTGCGAATGCCGCGACCAGTAAAGTCCATGCCGCTGGATCTGTCTAAGCCACACGAATGATCATGATCATCGAAGTAGTAGTCCGATGCATGTGAACCCTGTGGTGTTGGACTACCTGAAGTAGGGGAGGAGGCTCCACCAAAATTGCCAGCTGCGTATGCATTTCCCGTCATCGGAGACGAGGAAGAGTTTGTAGGTGTACCATGATCATCATGTCCACCTTTTAGTTTGTAGCACGACTGCCCCGCTGCCGGACAGTGGGAGTAGATTGGGAAGCCGTCGAGCAAGTAGCCAACCAGCTCGCACTCGCGATAGCGGCATTGAGTCGTACAATGGTCCTTCGAACGCGGAATGGCATGGTGATGATACACGCAATCCTGCGTCGCATGCCCATTACAGTCGTCTAATGTTGCCGCGTCTGAGACCATCGACACCATGTCCGAAGCCATCTGGTTAAACAAGAATGCACCAGAGGTCAGCACTCCAATGATGCCTGAACCCGTTGGAATGCGGTCGGTATGGCTGTTGGATGGCTGTGGGAACAGTGGCAATGCAAATTCGTAAGGTTGTTCGCAAACTTGATTTGCGCTCGCCTGCTCACGGCGCATGTGATAGACATGGCTCGGCACACCATTGGTACGGATCAATCGCGTTGGCCCACGAATACTCATACTGGAATCATGGTCTCCTGCGTTTCTCAGTGTCGCACTCCCCAAGCCGATACTTTCGAGATTTGAGTCTCTATCGACGATCATTTCAGTGTAGCGTGCAGGTAAGTGGTCCCCGCAGTCTCGAAACTCCGAAATTGTGCAACTGAGGCCTTGTGGCGCCGGTGGGCGCAGTTCGCTGGGGACCATGCCCTCCACTAGCATTGACCCCGTTGCTAAAAGACTTGTTCGTGAATTTTGTGACCGGTAGTCGAAAAGCAGCCTGTCCGCACTTTGCCAGTCTTGCACGTAGGGCCCGAGCAAGAAGTCCCGCACTAAATAGCTTTCCCCCAACTCGCTGTGCTGATGGTCATACAAGTTGTCGTCAAAACACGCCAAACCAGCCTCGCGAGTAGCCACGGAGCAACGTTGCACACTCGGGAAAAGGTTGAAAATATCTTGACGGCAGAATTGGTTCAGGCAGTCCTTGTCATGCAGGTCGAAATTTTCAATTACCAAAACAGTTTCACTGGAAGTAGAAGTTGAAGCACTCGAGTATGGAGATGTTGCCCCTGCACCTCGTTCTCCTGGCCCGTCCATCCTAGCTGGATGTGATTGACTCGCATCAAGCGCATTTAAAGTTTCCTGCATCTCCTCACGCCAACATGGCTCAATATGCTGGTCAGGATATGCCTTCTCCCAGTAGTTCCGAAACGGAAAAGCGTACGGATAAGTGTAGTTTTTAACGTTTCCGTCCGAGTCTGAAGATGAGGTCGTGCCATTGCCATTCATCGGAGCGGATGACCACGCAGTGCTGTTGTTCATCTGGTTATTCTGTCCTCCCATGTTGTGGTTTGTCAGAGATCTTCTGGACGCAAAAAGACTCCTGCGCATGCGCTGTGCTCCTCCTGTACTACTAGGACCCTGATTACTATTAGTGCTCGCGGCACCTCCTCCTCCATCCTGATTCGTATATAATCGTCCTGCGCTGGTACTTGCAGTGGAAGGCCCTCCGCTTAAGCGTCCCCTCGAAGGCAGTAATGGAGGACACTTGGGTAGCGCATTTTTGACCTTTGACATCCAGTTCGGACAGGCTGCGACGTCGTTGGAAAAAACGCCAAGGTCTTTCACGGCTGGCGCGCATCTCAGGCAGCAGTCATAAAATCCCGCCAAACCGCATAGATCGTCGCAATAGCAGTGCTTCTTCTCAGGTTCGCAGTTTGTTGGCAGGTGTGCGTCCACAGTCGCTGCACGCCGGTCCTCATTCTCATAACTGCGGTCGAATACGTTTCTGAATGCCGCTGACGAAGACACAGAGGCTCCCGTAAATGTAGTAGTCGAGGAGTTTGAAGAACGCATCACAAACCGCACTTGATCTGGGGATGGATATCCCATCAAGCTCCATTTCCAATATTCAAGTGAGTCAGCGAAGAACTGGACGTCTCCACTGGTTTGATTGTGACGGAAGCACACACTTGACGTAAAGTTGTCGAAAACACGGTAAACTATGGCGGGTGTTGGTCCAGTATGATTACTGGAGGAAATGTGATTTGAAGCACTTCCAGAGGAAATGCTGGCACTGTGAATATCATTTTTGATCGACGAATCGGAAGACCTCCGCGTAGAAGAATTTGAGTGGTTAGACTCATTGTGCATGAAGCTCATGCCTGTCCTCGAACCCATCATTGCCGCCAGGGCTTCATCGTCATCGCTCTCGTCCTGGTCTGGGAGTGCTTCTGCTCCGACACTGTTGATATCACAGGGCTGTAGATTCAGAGTTTGAATTCGAGTGTGCAGGCTTGTCGGAATCACCATCGATGCTGTCTGTGTAGCGTCAGAATTTGACGCAGCTTTAGCATCTCTCTCGTTATGTGGGAAAGCTAATGTCTTCCCAGCATCTGCGAGGTGGTAGCACGGCAGCGGCTCTGACTGGCCAGATGCCGAGGACTGGTGTGAAGCATGCGTTCGGCAGGCGTCAAAACCACGGACCAGGTTCTCTTTCCAGCACGTAGCACCACAACTAGGGCTACTGCGCACAGCAACAGAAGCGAAGATACCCGGAAGCTTGTAGTTGCTGGTTGCTTGACTGGAAGTGCTGGCACTTGGGTCTTGGGATTGCTGTTGTTGCGTTGTATCGACAGCATCGTACTCCTGTGATGTTCCAGTCGGGCCTGAGTTTGCCTGACTGTGGTAGCTCAGTGACCTTGGTGGAGAGTAGGCGTCCGAGCTTACATTATTTCCACCAGTCGCCACTGTCGTTGACGTTTCGTGCTGGGTTGTTCTCTGCGTCGCGCCGCCAGTGGCTCCTGCATTGGCAGATTGATGTGATAGCGGTGCGAGGTAGTCCCAGCATACTGTTTCGCCACTTGCCCCCATTAGGTATGGGTTACAGCGTCCAATCTGGTATTGCTGTTCCAGGTCGTTTACGGAGTAAAGCTGGTAGTTGTTGACTGACCGAGAACCTACGAAACTAGAGAGGTTCATGGCCATGCTGGACGGCTCGTCCGGACCTAGGAACGGATCATAGACAATATCACGGAACACTCTGACGCCATGCTCAGTGTAAAGGGGCTCTCCGGGACTATGAGGATCGATATCGCATCGCACGTCCTGCTCTTCGTAAATGGGCACATGCTGCTTGTTGTATCTTAACATCGTGCTCTTGCAGAGCATGGCCACACGATTAGGACGTCCGTAGTTCGGATGCTGGAATGCGGTCACATTGTGCGACATTGCATGCACGTTCTCGTACAAGATCTCTGCTGCAGTTTTGTCCGAACCCGTTAACGAACCTCCGCCTCCTCCTTGTCGTGATGTTGCCTGTTGAAGATCTCTACCACTAGCACTACCTCTTTCAGCATCATTAGTAGCATAATCAACATTACTTGGCATAACTGGTGCTCCGTCAGCTCCTTCAGTCTCTAAGCGTCTTCGGTGATGCAGCAAATCCAGCAATGGGATCGGCTGACTACCAGGTTCCGGCAAGTTGTTGTTGTTCCAGACAGAGTAGAACAAAGATCCATAGGAGATTTCTTTACGCACAATGTCATCAAGGATCAAGTCCTTACTCGCTGCAAAGGGCGACGAGGTAGATACTGCATCATGGTGAGTGCTCCTTCTCATGTCGATACACACGGACCTGTCAGGACCCGGATCAGCGAGTGGTCGGTTATCAACTCCTGACGCTGCAGAAAAGCCGGCACTAGATGTAGATGTTTCATAGGCTACGCTAGACGTAGAGTCGCTAGTTGTAGCTCCTAGTACCGACGCATTGGCGGTAGAGTAATTTATTCCATGAGAATGCTGTACGTGGGTGACGAGGGACCGAGGCAGTGCCGCAGCAACATCTGGATCTCCCATAGACCCCAGTTCGCCCATAGACTCCAGCTCTCCACCGAACTGCAAAGATGTTGCAACCTCGGTTTCCGTGGCTGTCATGCGGGTTCTCCTCTTGAAACCGGACTGCAGATCCACCATGCTTGGACCCTTTGGCAGATTAGCTCGCCACGGCAAAGGAGCGAAAGAAGGTGGCTCCATCACGACCTGCTCTACGCGTACTCCCTCTTCAGTTTGATCCTCAACATTGCGTTCCGCCAAAGACATTTCGTCTGTCCTTCGTCTGTTCGAAGGGCGTCCACCTGGGCACACGGATGCGTCGCCAATCCCGAAGTTCGTGATTGCCATTTTGTGGACCGCTTGCCCAGTGCGCCAGCCCATTGCCACGACAGGGCGCTCCATCGGCATCCCGGGAAACACGGTGTTTGCGCAGTCCATCACCAGGAAAATGACTCCGCTCACACGTCGCACAGACAGCAGATGCTCTTCTGCGGCCCAACTGCCGGTCGATCCATGCGTTGCGTGAATCAGCGGCGAGGGCGCATCGTTGTAGATAAACGGACCGCCATTGGTGGCTAGAGTACTCTCATCCATACGATGATAAAGGCCAGCATCCCGCATCGATGGACTCGGAGCGATGCTGTCCAAGCCGTCAGGACTACCCAAGGTTGTCCTCGGATTGCGTACAACCTTGTAACCAAGTTGCGCAGTAGCTGTCTCAGCAAGAAGGATGTAATAGGCCGTACCCTCATCGTCCCACAGCACAAAAGCGATGCCTCGCGGAAGCGACCGCAGATGAAACCGCGAGCTTGCTCGGAAGTTACCACTTTGCGGCTCAGGCAGCGTCCACTTCACGAAGTAGCCTTCTTCAGAAAGCACGCCGCCACAATTGTTCAGGTCTGGGCAGTCCACGCGCAGATTGTAGTCGTACCAGTTTACGTCCTGCTCGTTGACTCGAAGCTGGACGCGCGAGGGATGCCGCGGGAGCGAAGGCAAAGACGAAAACTGCGCGATGGAGGTGGCAGATTTGGCGCCACTCGACCTAGTGCTAGTACCTTCTTGTGCACCAGCAGTCGTCGGATTACCATCGCCCGCTATGCCCACATAGCGATCGCCAAATCGATCTGGACATTTCCTTTGACCTATATGGAGATGCGACCGCAAGTTTTCGAAGAAAGTGCCATCTGACTGCATGATGATCGTCCCATTTTCGATACGCTCTGGCGCAGGATAGCTTTGGTCTTGATAACAAAACTCCACTGGCTCGCAAAAGTAGCCACGAGGCTTCACATGGAGCTGCAATTGGTTTCCGAAATCACCAAAATCGAGTGAGTTATCCCAGCAGTACTCATCGGCGTGACAGTCGGAGTGAATGGCGCAGGGACGGTGGCATACACCCGTAGTGGCACTCAACGAGCCAGTATCACCTAGGCGGGCAAAACTACCACCGCCAGCGGCACCCCCACCTCCTAGACAGACAGGATAGGCCTGTGGACAATCAGCGTCGGTGGAGCAGCAAGGCTGATCGTGGTAGACCCGATCGAGGGTGAAATGCTGTTGTCCAAGTTGTGCTGCTGCAACTCCTGAGGGCCTTTGAAGACGAACAGCGCAAGATGATGATTGAGATTTACCAGTTGTGGTCAAAGACGACCCTGAAGTTGGAGCAGTTAGCGGACAGTGACCGCCTACTGGTAAGTTCGCGCCAGCAAAAGCCCCCGTTGAAGGAATCTTATCGCTTTCGCAGAACTCGATTGGGTAACAATAGCTATTCATAGTGTTGCCAGACGACTTGCCGCCCATGCGAACTCTGCAGTATTCATCGGTCTCGCAATCGAAGTGTTCCATGCAAGACTTTAGGCAAACCTTGTCAGGGTACATGACCGCAGCTCCAGTGACGCTGTCTAGATGAGAAACGTGATCCGCGACGCACTGCGTGCGCCCATGAGGTGCATTTGTGCATTGGGCAGCTTCAGGCCCAAACGCGGACGCGCACGACTGATAGCCGTACAACACTCTCTTTGTATAGCCCGAAAAGATGTAAGCCGGTGGTTCACAGCCAGGCAGGTCCGCCGCTAGGGCGCGAACGGAAAACTTTGGAAGGTTTTGGGTCGCTGGGTCTTCCCCATTGACGAAATGCAGTCGAAATCCGAAGGCGTGAATCATGTCAACTGAAGATGCAGAAGAGCTAGTACTATCTAGAGGCACGTCTCGTAGATCGGTTTTGTGGCAATCCGAGAACAGCGTCAAGCGGCCCTGGTGTACGCGCACCGCCAGCTGATGAGCGAAATGGTTCGAAAACGGAAATTTGATCAGCGGAGATGCGCCGAAGAAGTGTTGCTGCGAGCTTGCGCTCATGCCTCCGATAGTGTTGTCCGGCATCAACCCGCCGGCCGAGATGTCGCGCGCATAGTAGAGTTCTCCGCCTCGCGAAAAATCGGCGTTGTCGATGCTATTGTCGTGCAAATACGAGTCGTCCACACCAACGTGGTGCATGCCCCCCGTGCCATCCCAGAGCACTAGGCTCAGACTGCTAGGCCCCGTGTTGTCCACGCGCGAGAATCTGGCGTAGAAGATTAGAGCCCAAAGAAATTCTTCATTTCTTCCCTTCATTTCTTCAGAATCCTAAAAAGGAAAGAACAGAAGAAAAAGAGCGCTGGAAATGAAATGCGTCGGGCCTTAATAAGATGTGGTCCTCGCCTGCTCCTGTCCGATGCGCTTGCAGCGGTACCGGTAGAGTCCACTTCACAGCCAGCGGAGTGGAGTAGGTCACACTTGCTTGTCCGCTACTAGAGGCGCCAGGTAGGCCAGTTGCGTCGCCACAGTTATGGAGATCAGCGCACTGCGCACGCACATTGCCCCATCGCACGACTTCGCCATCACGCACGCCAAATTCGATACCCCCGAGTTGCGTCGTCGTTGTCGTCGTCGTGGTAGGCTTAAGCCGCTTCGGGCAAACGCCATCCATCGAGTCCTCGTCCTCCTCACAAAACGCGATCGGATAACAATAGCGAGGGCTGCTTGCTTGCCCTGCCAATGCGATGCTCTCTGGATCAGAAGATGATCCAGAAGTTGTCCAGCTCGAGCTCGTCTGCGGGGATGAATCAGTACCCGTAGCAGTAGGAGTAGATGATCCCCCCGTTGTTGCACCACCTGCAGATGGACCACGTGTCAAGTTGTATTTCCGCGAGTGGACATTTCTAGGCGAAGCAGTGAGTCCAAGATCGAAGCAGTACTCGTCGACGCCACAGTCGTGGTGTGATTGGCACTGTGCCTGGCACATACCGTAGTCGGCACAGGTTGAGTAGGCCATTGGACAAGAGGATCCCCCTTGTTGTCCTTGTTGTGAGGATCCAGATGCGCCTGAAGACTGTGCTTTTGACGTTGTATCGGCTTGAGCACTGCAACACGGCATCCCGGAGTGCACGCGTCCCCCTTTGACGCACGAGGTCGTTGTATTGACAGGATCCATGCCGTCCACTGAGAGCGCATGAGGATCCTGCGCTGAGGTCAAATTTGAACTGAGGAGCCCTCCTTGTGAAAACAAAGCTGGAACATTGTTGTGCTTCTCGAACAAGGCGCGATCGTCCACGTAGAAGGCAATCGGTTGACAGACGGCGGCCACGGGGACCGCTCTTTGGAGGAAAGGTGCTCCGGAATCGCTTTGCGTCGTGGAACCTCGCCCACGCAAAGTCAGCATGCAGTACTCATCGGGCTCACAGTCATGGTGTGCGACGCAAGGACGCACGCACGTGTTGTTCTGGAAGGCGACTTTGCGTTAGGGGTTGAAAGTTGGCATCTCTAGCCCGCATATCTATGGCTTCCCTACTTGGAGAAACCATAGAGATCGATGCTCATAGAGATACCAACTTTCAAGCCTTAATTGCGGGTCTCGGTCTGAGCTGCCGCGCCATGTCCTCCATCCAAAAACTGTATTTCCTCAAACACTTCAGCCATGCAGAAAGTGCGTCCCGGGACAAGTCGTTCATCCGTCTCAGCTGCTTCCGAAGCCAGCGCACACGTCGGAGAGAAGGCAGTATTCACATAGCGCTCCCCATCCGGCGCTGGCTCGTAATCCTCGGGTGCGCAGGAGATTCGATCCTGTTCGCCGAAGTTGCCACGCTTCACTCCACAGGAACCGCAGGTCGCGTAGCCATAGGCAATGCGTGCGCCATGGTCCGTTTCAAGCTGTATCCACGGAACTGGTGTTGTGGTCGTGGTCGTCGGAAACGGGTAGAATCTGTTGTCTGGACCGAACTTTGTGGGGCAGCGCCCGCGATCCAGATTAGGCACACCGTTAAGGTCGGTCTCCAAATGGTCCACTTGACTGTCCCAACTGCCAAATTGTTCACGCACGTCAATGCGACAGAATTCGATGGGGTGGCAGAACATCTGCGAAAACGGCTTGTATCGCTGCAACTGGCCAAGAAGCGTATCAGCACAGTATTCCTCGCCATCCTTGCAGTCTGCGTGCGTCAAACAGGGCTTCTGGCACATGCCTAAGCTGTGCACGCACATAGGGTACTCCCTCGGACAGTCCTCGTCGACTGCACAACAGGGCATCCCCACCATGATGCGGCTGAGTGGCGCAGTGACCCAATGATGCAAGTCGCCGTTGGAGTCCACGAACTGAGGCGGTGGCTGCATAGTCCACGGGCAACTGGGAAAGACGATACTATCACCGCTAGCCGAGAACCGAATCTGCTTTGGGTCGAAGACCGCTGTCCGGCCAGGCGTGCCTAAGTTGCCGGGACAACTGCCGTCGATCGGGTCGTTGTCTTGCAGACAGTATTCCAGGGGGTAGCACAAAAAGCGCACCTGACCCGCAGCATTGTACTGGAAGCAGTACTCGTCCGCCTCGCAGTCGCTGTGCTGGCCGCAGGGACGCAAGCAAACCTTTTCCTCAGGCATATTTAGCAGATTGTTCTGGTTGTCCCTGTATTGGCGGACTGGGCTCTGCCTGTTCAAATCGCCGTGGCAAAGGCGACGACCCAGAGGTGCCGAATTGCACACGCTTGGATCGATATCGCAGCGTTCATAACCGTGGAAGAGGCGGTAATTGTGCATAGAAATGTACTTCGCTGGATTCGGACAAAGTGCCGTGTCTAAAACAGTGAGTGTCAAAATCCCCATCTTCGCCAAGGGCTGGCTCGCGTCTGCGTGCGCGCCCGTCTCCTTGGCCAGTCCCGTACGCCAGCCAACCGCAATGATCTCTAGTGGCGCAGTCACGTGGTCAATGCAGCCATTGGGTGTACCTTGGCAATTGGTCTGCGAGTGCAGCTTCGCGAGCTGCAAGCCGCTGACCGACGTCGGCTGGCAGTCGATGTACACGGACGTGCGTCCATTATTTCGCTCGATCATGATTTCATGCTCCTCCACAGCGTGCACCACAGTCGTGTCCTGCATGTCGGGTCCAAAAGCAGTGCGTTCTTGAAACAAAGGCTGCGTGGTGGCAGCAGCTCTGCTGCTCTGACTCTCCTGTCCGTCAGAGGTGCTCCTGTATACTTCTTCATGCTCAACCGAGAGTTGATCAATCAGGCTGTAGTACATGCGGTTGTTTTCACCGGCAAGACCGAAATAGTGCATGTTACCGAAGGAATCCCAGAGCACGAAGGCTGCGCCTGGTATTAGCCGTTCGCGCAGAAAGAAGCGACTCCCAATGCGGAAGTCGCCGACTATCTGCGGCGTAGACTCCCGTAGACTCCAACGGACGATTTGGGGCACATCGGGATGACCACAGTAGTTCGAGGTTGCGGAGTTGCATTCTTCAGAACATCCCTCGCCTCTTTTCTACTAGGAAAAGAGTCAGGGATGGTAGTGAGAAATGCAATTCGGAAACCCTTAAAGTAGTGTGTGTCCGCACAGTCGATGCGCACCAACTGGTCCTCCCATGGCACCTGCTGGCCAGACACCTTGAAAAGGATGCGAGCGGGATGGTTTAGCTGCACTGGTAGGTCCTTGAAATCTGCATGTTGTCCACGAGGCATCAATGATGTGCTGGATTTAGTTGATGATCCGCCTGCTATCGTTGTCGACGGCGGTGTGTATTGTTGACCGTCAGCTATTAGCGGTTGCTCTGCACTCTGATGTGCGAACGGCAAAAGCATTCCTTGTCCCGCAGACGGCCGATGAGGAACATCAAAACGGTCAGGGCAGCGCCTATGCACGCTACCCCATCCGCTAAGTCTACTTGCCATCGTCGAACCGCCATTCCCAGTAACTGTATCCAAAGGAAGATACTCGATGGCACCATCATCGTGTCGAGTCGGTGCCGGCAAGGAATATTCCTGTCCGCAGAACTCTAAAGGTTCACAGAAGTAGCCGCGTGGCACGAGGTTATCCTGCAATTGCGCGCCGCCATAGCTGCCGAAATGAGCCGAGTTATCCCAACAATATTCATCGGAGTTGCAATCCCAGTCCGCCAAACAGGGTCGATGACAAACACCTGTTGTTGTTGATGAGCTAGATGAAGAAGAAGCTCCATCAGCAGAAGATGCTGAAGAGTTTAGAGCTCACAAGCCAATGCCAATTAACATCTTGGAGATTATTTTGAGACGTTTTTCTTTTTCCTCTTGAAACAACACGTCCTCCGTAAGACAGATATTTCTCGAGATGGGTTAGTGCTGAAAGCCTTAAAGGGTTCAAAGCATGCATCTGTCCGACACACACCGGGTACTGCGACGGGCAGTCCGCATCAGATTGACAACACGGCTGACCAAAGTAGACGCGCTTTTCTGTGGTCATGTTTAGTTCAGAGAAAGGAATGGTGTCGCGAGGTTGTGTCGCTGCTGACTCCGCAGCAAATGACGTTCGCCCGTCTAGCATCACAGCACAGGACGCTGGACCAGATGACCCTGGAGAGGAAGCACCGCCACTTGTGGGGCACACACCCCCTATTGGACGATTGCGACCGCCTGCGCCTGTCGACGCGTCACTTGCCTCTCGATCGTTCTCGCAGAATTCCAGTGGGTAGCAGAAACTCTCGGTTTGCGAATCGGCATCAGGGTACTCTGCATGCGCTCCGACACCAAGACGCACGCTGCAGTATTCTCTTGTCTCGCAGTCAGCATGTGTGCTGCAACTGCGCAAGCACAGTTTCTCCGGATGCGAGGAGTTGCGCCCGGGCTCCAACGTTGACACTGTCACGCCTGGCCTCGGATGATCGCCGACGCAATCTAGTCTGCCTAGACCGTGGCTTTCGTCGGCTGCGAGACAAACCTCGGTCTCGTTCGCGAAGAAGTCACAACGAGTGTAGCCGTAGAAGAGCCGCTGCTCCCACCCAGCCACGTAACGCGGACGCTCGCATCGTAGTCCCGACTGCTGCAGAGATTGAATATCAATGTCTGCGGAGTCGGTGAGACGGTAGCCGATAGCAACTATTTCCAGTTTCGGCTTCGAACTGTCTCCTTGCGTCCCAAATATCCCTTGTGCGGCGTCACCAAGATTCTCCACTGAATGGTCGTCAACCAGGTCTACGTACGAAAGATTTGTTCGCCCGCAGTCCACAAGGAGCGAAATTCGCCCATAGGAAATCTCCACGCCAAGCATGTGAGGATAGCTCACATAGGTTCCGACACTGGAATCGAGCTCAGCACTCTGCGCCAAAATGGGCGACGGGCCAAAGAGGACGGGCCCGAACACGTCTAGGAGAGGTGGAGTGGAACTGGAAGTAGTAGAATTTCCACTGCTTGTCGTGTGCTGTTGAAGATTTCTGGCACTGCTAGTACTAGCTCCTGTGGAAGATGATGTAGTCGGAACTACATCTTCATCAGTTGCTAGTCTACTCTCGTTTGTGTTGCGTCCATAGTACAGCGTTGGGACACGCAGAGGCCCAATTTCCTCGACACCGAGGTGGTGCAAGTTTCCTCCAGAATCCCAGATGGTAAACGAAACGCGAGTCGCCCTCGGATCTACCGCTAGACGAGAGTAGAAGATGTGCTCGTCGTACAAGGCTAGCTTCTGTGGTAGGGTCCACTTCACATACTTTTCTTCTCCGCCAGAACCTCCAGAAGTAGCAGATGTAGTGGAACTACTACTTTGTCGCTCGTCTCCGGTTCCGCACTTCCTAAGATCCCTGCAGTCGACCTGCACGTCATAAGCCGGATCGCTTTCACCGTTTGAAATGCCCATAATACCGAGAAAGTTCGTGTTTGTGGTTGTCGTTGTTGTTGTGGTCGTCGTGGTGGTGCTAGTCGTTGTTGTGGTCGTGGTCGACGTCGTGGTCGTTGTTGTCGTGGTGGTCGAAGTACTAGTTGGTCCAGTGTACCCAACAAGCACATTCTCATAGAACAGGTCACCAAAAAAACTCGAAAGTCTGGACTCAACGAGCGATGAGCCACCGCTAGAATTAGCGCCCAAAGCAATTCAACTTCAAGTTTGTAGGCTGATCTTCTCAGAATTCAAGGTGGAACATGGAGAAGATTGATGGCCGCTGTGAAGTCGAATTATACTTTGAGCCTTAATACCACTCGTAGATACTGCCGGACAAGTGCGCATTTTCTCCTCCAGTTCAAAATCAAAGCTGCAACCACTCAGTGGCTCCGGTTTCCAGCATTCATTGGACATGCAGCAGTCCCTGTACCGTTCTTCGTTGCACAAATCGTCGCAGCTGCACCGGAAGAGGCGTGGTGGACATGCCCACAGGCCATAGAAATGGATCTGCGTAGTTGATGTGACTTCTCGTTGTCCTTGTCCGGTAGCAACTGATGCATTGGATGCAGACACACCTCCTGTACTTGCTCCAACAGATGAAGCCTCACCAAGTACAAAACCTTCCGCCTGCACCTCGCCATCCACATCCACGATGTAACAGACAGGACCAGAGTGATTGCGCGGCTGACCGGCACCCTCAAGACTTTTGAAGTCCTCCATACGATGCTGCATGTCATAGTCAGCAATGCTGTAGTTCGCAACATCCGAAGCCTTTACTTGTTCTTGTGCTAGAGTACAACGTTGGTAATTTTCGGTAACCAACCGGAGGCGCGACAGGCGATGAGAATCTAGGTCTTGCCGCTCTTGCTCTAGTAATGCTGCACTCGCGTTCAGCGACTCGCTTTCTCCTGTCTGGAGATAAGAGGCAGTCGCGGAAACTGGCTCTGAGTATCGAAATACAATTTTGTGCGTGTCCACTGCCGAAGACGAACTACCTGCGATAGTAATTGGGGAATAGAGGTCTTGAGATAAAGCAGCCGAGCCAGCAGCTGGGGATAACGGTAACGCTTCATCATCCCAACACACTCCGCCAGCGTCCATGCGGTCCTGAGCCCGGTTTGATTTTTCCGAGAAGTCGAAGAATTTCGTTCGCGACTCTAGCGCTGCATTGCACGGCCGAAATCCTCTCACCACATTGTCCTTCCAGCAAACACCAGAGCATTGTGGAGCTGATCGGATGACCACTTTCCTATAGGATGTAGCAAAACGGCAAGCTGGGTTTTCGTACCTGATGCTTATACTGGAGCTTGTTGAGCTTGATGCTGAGCTGTTTGACCTACTCGTCGAATCGTTTGTGTTATTCCCGTGATGTTGGTAATGGTACTGTTCATCCCGACGTGTCCAATTCAACACATACTCGAAATAAACGTGATCGTCCGAGTTCCACAGCTCCGTCGTGTGAACGACACAGTCACTAGTTGCGTTGAAACCCACTGGCAATAAGTGCGATGCCGGCTCTTGTAGTTGTGCTAGATGAACTGGAGGTGCTGTCGAAGTCGAACTCGAGCTCCTAGAATTTGTTGACTTCGACGTCGATGTTGTATCTGAGGATGAATTCGCATCATCTTCATCATCCCAGTCCCAACAAACTTTGGCGTTTTCGCGTGTCACTTCGCTGCATTCGCGAATGCCAAAGTGTCGCTCTAGATCGTGAATGCAGTAGTCACGATCAGCGTTACGAGAATTGCAGAACCGTCTTTCGAGAACGTTGCTTACCAAAACGTTCTTCCAATCTTTGCCTTGGTAGTCCCCTGCATGCCAGCAGGGCACGCGAGGCGGCGGATCAAAGCTGAAGAAAGCGTTCTGGAGTACATTACTGCCATGTGAGTGGGAGGAAGCTGAAGATCCCGCGTCGTGTGCCGCAACATTATTGCTCCCGCTAGAGGATCCTGATGCAAGAGACGAGAGTGCTCGTTTAGAAACAGCATCGGAAACACCACCAGAAATTCCACTAAGTAAAGGAGCGCTCAACAAGCGCGCACCAGATGAAGCCACACTACCAGCAGCCATCTCGTTACTTTTCCGCAACATGCTTTCCCCTACTGGAATACGGCCGCTCGCAGGATCGCACTGTAGAAAGCGAAACTGGACGGTTTTCTGCCACATGCAGTCGTGCAAAGGCTCCGCTGGCCAGGACTTTATGCAACAATCCAGATACCTGTGTTCGTTACATAGGTCGTCGCTGCGGCACGTCTTTGAGTGGTCAGCGCTGCAGCTGAAAGGACCGAAGATGCGCAACGCTGGCGGTTGAGCGTTTGTAATTGTTGTCGGGGATCCAGAGGCAGAGGATATCGATGACGACACTGCCGACGACGATGACGACGCCGACGACGATGAGTTGCTTCCTGACCCTGAGAACAAGCTGTCGCTCAAATAAGCGGGATGCAAACCAAGCCCTGCTGGTGGATGCGGATAGGCAGAGTGCACCATCGCAGTGTCATTGCTCATGGTGTCGAGCAACTCTGTTTCGAGACGCATTGGGTCAGCAAGATGATAGCACACATGATACGGCGTGCGAACGGGATGCAAAACCGGCACGACGACCTGACAGCAGTACTCTGCCGGGTCGTGCGAGTGAGCACTGTTCGCGGCTCCTGCAGGTTGCGTGATTGTACAGCGCACTGTGCGCTTCGTAGCCGATGAGAAACGAAAAAATACATCTCCCATTTGGAGGGCATTCAGGGGATTACTGCTCGTGAAAGCGCCAGAGTTGGACTGTGATGTGTTAATTGTCTGAGACTGAGTACCAATCGAAGGCGAACTATTCGTCGCGTGCCCGCCACTGCTGGATGAGGTGGATCCAGCTCCGCCTCCGCTATGGCTATGGTACGTCAGCATTCTTCTCCGTATCACGTCAGATTCTCTCTGATCATTCCAAGGCCATGCGAGAGCGGATTGGCTGGTAGCAGATCGTCCTGGACTCCCACTCTCGGTAGATGTAGAAGCCGATAAATCGGCATACTTCACAGGATCACTAGCGGACGTTACAATCGTGTCGTATGCTTCCACCAACTCGGTGAAGAAATTCTTACCCCCGGATGGTGCAGCAGAACTACTGCTGCAAATATCTTCATTGCGACTGCCGTCTTCGTAGTCAATCTCTTTCGCGCAGGCAGGAATACCCTTGAACCACGTCTGTAGATGGAACGAGCTGTTTTCGACCACCTCACGCCACTGTCCTTCCTTCAAGAAGTTATTGTAGTCGCCTAGATTGTGGAAAGTGAGCTCTTGTTCGCGTTCCGTCCAACAGAATCGCTCGAAGTGGTCAAACCCGTTGGATGACATGTAGCCCCGTGGCCCAGTCGTGAATAACGATCGCTCGCGGCCACGAGCGTGCGGAGGTGCATTCGGATCGAGTTCCCTTGCATTTCCGCTCAGACCGATCGAGGCACAGTGTGGGTATCCTCGACTGATATGGTCTTTCCAGCAAGGCGCCGTACAATTGAAGGGCGAGTCAATGCGAAGGGCTACTTCCGTCGTCTGCGTATAGCACACCGAAAAATTCGAGCTCAGCGTGCTGCGATTGCATACCTCAATCGACGGGTACATATCACGCAAATGCGACGTGCAGAAGCCTGACGGGCATGTGCGAGCAGAGCTGTTATGCGATGCCATTGCTGTCCTGTTGTCGTCGTCATGCGAACTCAACAGACGCCGCATCAAATCTGCACTGGACGGAGCTTTATCTTCCTCATCAGACTCAGTCAGTCTTCGCTCCATGCGGATACCGTTCATGCCCGCGCTGCTTCCATTGCCATAATGTGCGTCGTGGTCTGTCACATTGGTGCTGTTCGAGGTTCCTTCGTCAGTGGTAGTACTCGATTCCAACACGATCGGCTCCGGCACATTTCTCAGCACCATGTTCAAAGAGCCGCCTGCTCCAGCTGAAGAATGTTGTTCCTCTGAGAAGCATGGTCGGGTTACGTTGACCCATCCATGGTCAGCCCGGCCCTGGAATAGGGCACAGCTGCCGAATCGACTCTGCAGACGCGCTCCCCAGGCACAGCCGTCAACCCTTTCAGATGGCCAACAGGCCAGACAACAATCCAAGTTTCTTGCCGAGCTGCACGAAGCCGCAGGCATCTGCGTGAATTCCATGTCGCAGTAGCAGTTTTGGACGTGGGGTCGGCATTCATAGGACCCATAGAACAAAACGCGCGTCGTTGAGCCGTGCAAAGTGTTCTCCGGGATCCAGTTTCCCAAGGTACTTGCGTTAGTGCTGTCGTTCGCCAAACTGGAGTGTCCATGGGTGTGACCTCCCGACGTATGATAGGAGAGCCTACGAGAAGAGGACACTGCATCGCCAGCACTTCGTTGATCCTGTTGTTGCTCGTGATCATGCTGCAGAGTCACATTGACAAGGAAATCGATGAAAGCATGCGGAGAATCAAGACGATTAGCTGTTGTGTGGTTCGTCATTGTCGCAGACTCATCTCCGCCAGTATCTTCAATCCAGCACACGCCGCCCATCAATTCCGGATTCTCAAAGAAAAAAGCCGTCAAATTTCCGAAGTCATAGAACGAGGTGACCCATGCATCCACCAGAAGGGGGAAAGAAAATACGCCCCCTGCCGCTTCTATCCGGCTGGTTGCAGTTGCGACTATTTCTTCGAAATGGAATGTCACGTTTCTGTGGGTAACGTTCGTGGGACCACTTCCACGATAGTTACTCTCCGCAAGTAAGAAAGTAAATTCCCTTGCTGTGAAGTTGTGTGTTTGCCTCAGTGCATCACGACGCAAGAAGTGCACACAAGACTGAGTGCCGGCAACGAGCATGCCAAACTCATCACTAGGCCCTTGCGGCAGAGAGTAGTCGGGCACGTAAGGGTCCGCAAAGTTCGAAGCTGAGTAGGGTGGCCGCGGTAAGTGCGGTAGGGGGCTTAGATCAAACCGATCGGTATTCTCATAGCCATGTTGATGCCTATGATGATCGTCGCCTTGCCCTTGTACTTGTTGACCTGTTAGCGTTTGCGGTGACCTGACGAGCAAGTCGTGCGGTGGAAGCGACACTCCTAAGACGGCAGAATGAGAACTCTCGGACGCTGACGAAGAAGTCCCGTCTCCACGACTTGAGGTATCTCTGCCACCCGTGCTAGAGCTTATCGAGCCTGAGCCTGACGCTGTAGGGGTCTGCGTCTGATATTGATCTTGATCCGATCCATGATTGTAGTTGTTTTCAGCTCCAGACGACTGCAATTTTCTCCTACTCAGGCCATAATCTTCAAGGTGATCTAGTCCTCTCCTAGTAGCTCCTGAGTTCTTTGCCGCATTTGTTGACCTTGAGGTTGAGTTTGACCCTCCTGAAACTCTAGATCTAGAAGCTGGCTGCACGATTCGTTCAAAAGCGACATACTGCGGATGCATGCGGAAGCAGCCTTGCCTACTGTTTTTCAGCTGAAGCCCGTCAAACGAGGCGTTTTTCTGGAGGAAAGCTGCTGCGTCAACGTTTGAATCGTCACAGTCGTGGAATCCACGGACTAGATCATTCTTCCAGCAAGCCATTTCGCAGGACGAGGGCGCACGGAGAACAATCGTATTCCAGGGTCGCCGAACACGACGCGGTGGATGGTACTTCAAAGGCGCAATGGTTGTTGACACTGTGCCAGATGAGGGAGCCATAGAAGTTGTAGTCGTGTCATTCCCAACGCCATGCTGCTGGCTGAAGTTCATTGAGTTGCTGCTGCCGTTGTGCGCTAAACTGTCTCCTGTTTCTGTTGCATTCACAAGTTGTAGCTCACCGAATTGGTCTCGCACCCAGTCTCTGTTAACCTCCCACATCTCAATCTCAACGAAGCGACTACGCCCAGTAACCCCATATGAAGTCGCGTTATTCCTACCAGGACTATCTCCAGTTACGCCACTTCTAGGTTCATTTGCTACAACAGTCTCCCCAAAAGAGCCAAGATCCACGACGTCATTCGCATAGTCCCAGCAGATCGAGAAGACGTTGCCATACCTTTGATACGAATCGGCACAATTCTGGATCTGGTACATCCGCTCTAAATGCCGGATGCAGAATCGACGAGGCGCACAATACTCCTCATCCCACACGTTATCTATGAGAAGGCCGCTTGAGGGATACTGGGAAGGGTGCTGAGAGTCTAGCGATTGTGGGAAGGGATCGTTGATCTCTGGATTGCGCAGTTGTTCTTGCCGTGTTGTCTCAACAACATCTGGCAAGTACTTTGCCACGCTTATGTCGACATATGGAGGCTTGTGGCCAGGCTCTAGTTGCGGTCTGTCGTGCAGGTTCCGGTCGGGCTGAGCTGGAGTCGTCGTGCGCCAACAAGGAAGTTCGTAGTTCTCTGGGTCAGTGAAGTCAAATGATCCTCCAAAGTCTCGGTCTCCCTCTCCACCTTCTAAAAAGACCACTTCACCATGCATTGGACCACTGTAGTCTCGTACGCCGCCTGTAAGGCGTACGTCATCGAGTTTTCTGCGGTGAAGCTCGTTCCCCCTTGCTGCACTCATGTATGCGAAAAACTCAGAGGAGTTCGAAAAATCACTCAAGTTCAACATAGGCTCACTCTCTGGTGACGATGCGGACGAAGAATTGGATTCTCGTTCTTGTTCTCCAGTTGTTGCCTGTCCTCCAGTTGATGACGTTGAACGAATAGCTGAGGCCGAAGAAATTCCCACTTGTTGACTCGCCACTTGACTCGCTTGAAGTTC
Organism: Amoebophrya sp. A25; assembly: GCA_905178165.1. Taxonomy (NCBI): domain Eukaryota; class Dinophyceae; order Syndiniales; family Amoebophryaceae; genus Amoebophrya; species Amoebophrya sp. A25. Next base: position 664,030 of record CAJINU010000024.1, on the reverse strand, counting down.
ACGATACATCCTGTTGAACTCGCCACCAGCCTGATCGTCGCACCGATTGAACCGCGCCTCGACGGGCGGACGCCAGTCGCAGCCGCTCAATTGCTGCGGTGGGTGGCAGTAGAGGCAACAGTCCTGGTACCTCTCCAGGTGACAGACTTCGTCGCAGTAGCAGCGCTTCAACTCTCCTTGTCTGCACATACTGTTGCCGAAGAAGTCAATGGTCGTTGTAAAATTCCCAGTAGAGGAAAAAGCGTTGTTTGATCTTGATGTCTCATTTGTGGTCTCGGCGAATAATAATGCTGAATCTGAAGTATTACCAGATGACAACAGCTGCTGTCCACTTTTCACTACAGCGTTAGCGTTTGGAAAAGTGACGCTGCTCATGATTGACATCGGCTCCACCGGTGGTCGCAGGAAGAGGCGAGTGAAGTTTTCCACATCAACAAAGTCACGAGAATCCAAGTAGCAAACCGTTAAATTGCTATCGTTCAGCACCGCATAGATCTCTCCGCCCTGATCGACGCCGTACGTGGATGAAACTACGAGATGATCTGATGATGAATTCTTCACACGAAAACTGATCTCGTTTAATGTTGTTGTAAGGTTCATCCGTGAATCCGTTGCATTGTCCATCATTGTGGCGTTCTCGTTCAACATCGTCTCATTTGAGAATGAGGAGCTTCCATTTGTTGCTAAAAACAAGTTGTCAACATCCTCGCTCGCTGTCCTATTAGGCGGAAAGAGGACATAGCCCGACAGGAAATCGACTCGGCATTGTGGGAATCCGGCAGTGAGAAGAGTGACGTCGGATTTTTCAGTGAATGCAAACCGAATCTGTGGATTCACTGCCGACTCTCGATAACAAAACCCTGTGTTGCTGCTATTCTCCATGCTAGGGTTGCTGGAGGTGGAGTGACTGCGCAGGCGTCGTGGTGGAGACGAGGAAGATGTAGTGTTTGTTACGTTCATATTTTCCTCATGCATACTTGACGTAGTCGCATTGTCCAGATCCGAAGCGAAGACAGGCACAAGCACCTCAAAAGGCTCGTCTAGACACGGCTTGTATTGCTGCGGTCGGATTACGTTCTCTTTCCAGCAGTCTTGATAACAGCGATACGGCGAATACAATCGAATACGGTTCTTCACTCGCGTGTCGAAGATCTGGCGCAGAAAATCCGCTTCGTCTTGTGGGGGTGCAACTTCACCCGCTATTGGGTCCGTAAAAGCCGGAAAGACCCACTCCCAGCAGACTTCGTCGTAGTAGCCATACTGGGGTCCGTGGCGTCGCGGATCGCAGCGCTGGATCTGGAAAATCTGCTCGACAACGTTCACGCATAAGCGGTTATTGCAGTCAGAGTCGAACACGTTCCGAAGAATTAAATCTTTCTCAGGCAGAACGGCCAGTCCAGGCAGGTCAGGTCCCCTCGGTCGTCGGGAAGGTGGATTTTTTGACCGAGGTTCGTAACAATGCAAAGCGGGAGTATCGTCCAAGTCTCCAGCAGTGGGTGTGGTTGTAGCACTAGTGGAATCAGAAGACGAAGTTCTTAGAGCTCACAATTCGATATCGTTTCATCTTTCCTGCAGCAGTCATCTCTTTAGGTTTAGATCCTTCTAGGCGGAAAACCAAAAGAGACGCATTCACCTTCCCTGTGAAGAAGCAGAAGATGAATTCTACCTTGAGATTGAGTGACTCTTAATGGAGGTGCCAACTCAGCCTCACTACATTCTTCGAACTTTTGGATCACTGTGTCTTGCCATTCACATCCACGAATCTGTTCTGGTGGCCAACAAGAGATACAGCAATCGCGGAACTCAGGCAGATGGCATACACTGTCGCAAACACAGCCTTGTCGCGGTTCGCACTGGTTCGGTCCGTGGAATTCGAGGGTACGCTTTTCGATGTCGAAAATCGAACCTTCAATCGAAGATCCTGTGGAGACCACAGTGACCTTCGACAACTCCGCAAAGCAGGCATCCGGTAGTGGCGGTTCTGAGAAATCGCTACCATAGTCGCTTTCGTTGAAGAGTTGAAGTCCTGTTCCATTCTGACCTCCACTAGAATTGGAAAAGTTCATGTGCATCTTGGTGCCATTCTCTGTGTCGTTTGCATCGGCAGAGCTATCGAAGTCATCAGGGTTCTTGTCGACACCGAATAGACTGTGCATGAATAATGTTGTTGAGCCATTTGACTCGTTCCCTGAAATATTAGTTCCATTCAACAAGCTGCTGTGATTCATTTCCATGTAGTGGTGACGAGATCCGTTGCTCTCCATCCCCACGTCCTGGTAGTTGCTCCGGTTCATCACATTATGATCGTTTCCTCCTGTCATGTTTGATCCTGCGACAGCCTTGATTCCCGCTTCGTCGTCATACTCGGATCCGCTAGTCGTATTTTGTGCGCATTTGTCGTATCCCACACGCAGCTGCACGTATTGAGCATCTACACGAGAAAACTCATCTTTGAGAACTTTTGGTGTCATTACACGATCTTCAACCCATTGATGCGGAGCTCGCAGATTGTCGTATGAATACGCATACCCCAGAGCTGGTCGCACGGGGAACAGCTTTTCTGGATGATAGAACTCCCAGGGTTTGCTGAAAACGAGTACGGAAGACAGAGGAGTTAGGAACGAAGAGGCTGCACTACCTGACAATGATTCTTGTCCTCGTGGTACTGTGTCCGACATGCGAAGGTGGTTCCAACAAATTGCATGCTGTCTTTCCAAGACATGGGATCGATTTTCTCCAGGTGTATAGAGTGGACACTCCTCGAATCGGCCTGCTGACCCTCGCACTAGTTTGTTTTTCCAGCAGACCGGATCGCATATGTAAGGCGCCTGCAGCTCGATCGTGGTTCGCGGTTCGCCTGGAACGTAATCCCAGCACACGCGATTACCTGCATGCAGCACGCGACTACAACGACCTATATTGAACATTCGCTCTACGTCGGTGATGTCGAGACACATCTCTTCTAGTCCCCTGGGGCAAGGCAAGCCGCGGACTGGCTGAAGGTTTTTGATCCGGAAATTGAACGCGTTCGAATTCGCAAACTCTTGGCAAGGAACATCTGGGTTGTTCGGCGGATAGTCAGTCACTGAGACAAGTTCATAGGGACCCTCCGCGGTGGTCGTGCTGCCTGCCGCTGTCGACGTCATCGTGCCTTTGGAGGAATTCATCGAAGCAGCACTTTTCCCAGCAGAAGCGGTCGCACTCGTTCCATTTGACGCCATTGCACTACTATTGTTCCTTCTAGCTCCTCCCTGCGCAGCCTGGCCCACAAACTGCATTATCTGCCGCGTCACTGGTTGAGCACAGGTTTGCACCTTCTCACGCAGATTCGCATGCCACTCATTGCATCCAGTCAGTCCTTCCTCAGGCCAGCAGCGTGCACAGCAATCCCTGTGTCGTGCGTGACTGCAAATGGAGTCGCAATAGCACGCTTCGATGTCAGGCGCGCAGGCGTATGACCCGAAAAAATGGACATCAAGTAGTTCAGGCGCAGCAGCAGACTGTGGCCCTTCGAATGAGCCAAGCACTCCTGCTGATGAACCAAGTACTCCTGCAGCACTAGACTGTTGAGTAGCGTCTTCGCGTCCAACCCGGACATGGCTCGGCCTCCTGTCCACAACGTAACAAGTGCGCACAGTGGCGTGGTTATGGAGAAAGTCTGGAGGCAGTGTATCCAGATAGTCGTGTAACGCTTGTGGATGCGTCTCTCCTTCGAGCCCATCAGATGAAGTTGCGCTAGTGCCATTTAACGAAGTGTTCGACAAATTTGCAGTCGTTTGCTGCATGCTGCTTCCTCTTCCAGCTACCATTTCTCGTTCACGCCTGCGACTTTCCATAAAGTCCTCCACATCTTTCAAACTGCACTCCTGATAGTCCCATAAAACTAGCGCAAGGCGATCGGGCGTCAGTGACTGAAAAACTGTCTTTGTGGCGTCTGTGTCATTCCAGCAATTACCAGTCTGGTTGTAGAAGAGGTCACAGGACTTGAGACCACGCAACAAAGTGTCCTTCCAGCACTTTTTCCCGCAATAGTAGGGCGCCCGCACGACTACAGAGCCAACTTGTAACTCAGGCGAAGCAGTCGTTCCCGTCCTGGTGCTTGCTGAAGAAATGATACTCCTTGATGTTGATCCATCATCTTGATGTTCTTGTTGAGAACTACTAGCTGTTGGTGCAGTGGGCGGCAGTACTTCATCGTAGCACGGAACAACATCCTCTCCCATACTGTGGGAACTGTTGCAACGTGCAATTTGTAAAGGAGAATGCGGATTATTAGGTCTAGAGTGGCCCTGTATGTGGGGAGCGAAGCCACTTTCAGTAGCGAAAGATTCTGCAAAATGCTGGATGCAGAAGTTATTGTCACAGGCCATCGCACTCGGTGCACTTGAGGCAGTCACGCCAGAGACCCCGTCGTTGTCGTTGACAGCATGAGCATCTTCGTAGGTGGCTGCCGCCGATGTGTTAAACAGGACGTTTTCGATGACGATGTCGAAAGCGTTAACGCTGACATTGTAGCCAATACCATTTTTGTTGTACTGCATTGTATTTTGGGCAGAAAAACCAAACACGGGGCTGGCCGTCTCGTAAGTCGCTGGTACACTTGTTGGTCCATCACCCGGTTGCGGATATCCAATAACTATGGGAGCGAAAGTTGCGGGCTTATCGTTGCCAGGCAGAGGCATCGCGCTCGACGGCTGCGAAGATGACGTCTGCGTCTGCCCAGTCCCTCCCTGCAAGGGGTGCCGTCTGTGCAAAAACTCTTGCTGAAACCGCGACGAGACTGCTCGCCAACATGGCATCGATTTGCGATCGAAGTCCGCAGCTTCAGATAGCGCTAAAGACATGTTGATGTTGGATGCTCCCATATCAGTCCCAACTGCTCCATCGTCAGCAGCCATCTCCCGAAGCGGACATCGAGGGAACCTCGACTGGATTTCTAACTGCCAAGTGCATCCCGACAGCATGCGGTGTCTCGGAAGACAGTTGAGACAGCAATCCTTGTGCCGTGGCGAGTCACAATCGGCGTCGCAGTAACACGGTCGCACGTCCACTGCAAGGGGACAGACATGCGAGGAAGCCCTGAAAACTGCAGCAGAAGTCTCATTTGAACCGGTGGAGATCCTTCCAGTCGTGCTCTGATCTGCTGTGTGGAGGTTTGTAGAAGAATCATTTCCTCCGTAATGGATGCCATTGACGCTCGAGGAATTCATCGACCCAGACGTATTGCTTCCCGCTCCATGCAGCTGGTGTGTTCCTTGTGCGCTACTGGCAGACGATCCCGCATTTCCACTATTCTGTTGTTCTGTGGTTAGCTTCCTTGCAGTTGACGCCCGTGGACTTGGAGGTTGGTACATTCCAGCCGAATAGTCAACACGAACCCAACTCGCGTCCGTCATAGGAGGTTGTGGTGCCTGAATGTACATTGGAAAATGAGAACTACCACTTGCCGAATTGCTTACGTCGCCTCCACCATCAGTGTGCGTTCCACTTCCACCTTGATTATGTGACACGTTGACTCCTGCTCCCGCACCTCCACCTGCCCCGTCACGAGTCATATTACCAGAGGACGATGATGAGTTCATCCCTTGAAGAGCTGGCGCTCCAGCTGTCTCATAACCTGCCGTTCCGAGTCCTTGTCGAGCAGCGTTCAGCCGCGTTTCCTCCGCCTCTAGGTGATCTTCGAATTCCGATACCAACGCTTGAAAGAATGGATCCGTCAACATTGGGATTGGGTTCCCTTCAGCATCAAACTCGAAAAACTCGACTTCAACGCGAAGGCCAGTGGTCCCATCATCGCTGGTATTGTGGTCAACATGCGACCTCGTGCTGTTCGCGGTTTCGGTTCTTGCAGCTGCTGCAGAAGAAGACATCGTACTATTTGATGTTGCATTACTTCTATCTTCACTCCTATTTTTTCCAGACGAGTGCTGCGCTGCATCATCCACCTCATGTACCACGTAACAGGGTCGTCGGAAGATGTCACGCAAAAATCCTGCAAAGCGCTCCTCGGGTGCAATAGGTGTGGGTCCAGCAGGAGAAGAACCGGGAGTAGGACCCGTAGAGATCGTGTGGTTCACCGCGTGAGACCCATTGGAGCTACTCTTAGAGGTGTTAGTTGCGCTCGCATTGTGGTGTGTGCTTGCGTTTGCCGAGGTCGCGTTCGTGGAACCTGAATGAGTCGCATTCGAAGAATCTACGCTGCTACTGCTAGTTGTATTACCGCTTGACGAGTTTGCTCCAGTCATGTTCCTCTGGTCGTGACTCATCAATTTTCGTCTTAGACTTGAAGTAAAAGTCGCAGCGGTCGCAGTCGGCAAGACATCAACGCCAGTGTCTATCAAGATCCGTCTTGCCTCACGCATCACATCGAAAAGCACATTATAGCACCGCTCATAGCCCATGCTGATAAGAGGCACAGACTCCTCCCAGCGGGCGCCAGTTTCGAAGAAAACGGTGTAGTCAGACGTTATCCAGCAAACAGGCTCCTTGTCCGAGGGAGTGGTCGTTGTGGTTGTTGTGGTGCTCATTGACGCAGAAAAAGCTGCGTGGAAGGTGGTCATCGATCCATTTCCTTGGCTTGAATTTGTCCCATTCATGGATCCGTTCACTTGGGATGTATGATGCTGCTGCAGTCTCCTGCGGTTGCGCAGTCCATTGCTAGAAGTCCTGTACTGCTCCTGAGACGTAGAAGTCGAATCCGAATGCCCCTGATTCTGAGCCGCAACCACCACGCCTCCAACAGTAAGATCCGGAGCAATCAGGGGTACTGCAAAATCGACACCAAGTGTGCCTATATCAGATCCCTGCTGCCGGTCGACATGCAAGAGTTCTCTCTGTCGACGCACGAGGCCACACGGAAGAAAGCCGCGCACAACGTCCGCGCGCCAGTTGCACATGTTGGTCCCGGTTGAGCCATGACCTGAGGTGCAAGTGGTATCTCCTGCAGGAGGAATGAGATCAACCGCAAAATGCGTCTTTGGAGGTACAAAACCGATCCCACCATCTGACGAGGAAGAGGATGCAGTTCTAGTAGAATCAGAGGTCATATTCGCGGCCTCTCTCTGACTTCCACCGGTTCCGGTTGCCGCAATCGCTTCGTCACTGCGCCTCGGCGCACTAAAATCAGCGTAAACCAAGTGCGCGACATCCTCTTGCATGCTCGTTCCTAAACTTGCACCAGTGTAATCGTGAAAAAGGTTGAAGTCGTGGTCTCCTCGAACGGCACTTGTCATGTGAAACGAGTCTAAGTCAGCTACTTCGAGTTCGTGCTCGGTATGTGCGTTCTCGCCCTGATCATGATGCTGGCCACCACGGTCACCAGCAATCAAATTATGACCTCCCAGGTTGTACTGCCAACACACGTCATGGCGTCTCTCCAAGTAGCTTTTGCAGCGCTCGACGCCAAACTGCTCCTCTAATTCACGAATGCACAGGGTGTCTTTCGTTTCTGGGTTGCACAATTCGTTAGAATGGACAGTAGAGAGTGTGAATGTTGCTTGAGGCATGAGATTGACGTAGGAAGCGAGCCGATGATCTGTGCGTGCAGGTCCACTTGACACCTGCCCTCCAGAAGGTGAGTGGCTATCATCTGCTGTAGTCGATGTTGAACCAGGATCCGTCGTCGAATTTCCAGTACCATTTCCCCTCGGAGCATGTGTCGATGAATGGTTGTAGTTGCCATGCCCACTATTTAAGCCTGTCGAGCCCATGTGATTCGACAAAGTCCTTCTTAGGCTTCCGACGGCAGAGGTCGAGCTGGTGCGAGTGCCAGGTGATTGCTTCCCCTGGTCAGCTTCCGCAATCATGCTCGGGGCAACAATTAAGCACGGTTCTTCGGTGAAATTTTTTGCATGAGCATCTACACATTGATTCGACGCAGTGTCTCCTGTGTGATTCACTTGGCGGTAAGTCACATTGCAAACGCCAGCATTGACTTCTGCAACGGTACAATTCTCATTTTTGAAAGGCACAGTATATCCGGAAGAGCCCTGTCCGCTTGCTGACGTGTCTGAGCGCTTTATCCCACTAAATGTCCTATTGCCATGACTAGCGTTTCCACTCGTGTTTGATGTTGCGTTCTGGTTCTGATGCTGTTGTCCTCCAGCTCCGCCCATAGCACCGTGGCCCTGTTGTAGCTGACGCAAAGATGTGCCAAGATAATTCTGCTCTTCGTGGTCCTGCAATTCCGACACCACCACCGAGTCGAGCGCAATATCCTCTGTTTCGTCCTCGACAAGACGACGCGATAATCCAGCACCACCAGAGGACGCTGGACATAAGTCGAATTTGTGATCGAAATCTCGATCTTGACGGCGGATGAAGTCACAACCAAAATAGTCGACTTTAGGCCAGCACTTGAGACAGCAGTCTTTGTGGCGGAACCCGTCGCAACTGAACGGCGAGCTTCCCGGATCGCAGTAGCACTTCTGCAAGTTTGGTTCGCACGTCCTCAAATCTCCAAAAAAGCGCACTAAAGTAGGGTCCACACCATCGATGCGGTAGCATGTTTCACCTCTTGCCGCGTAAAGGGGACCATGCGATAAGGCTCCGATTGATGAGTTTGATCCGTTGTCCGAAGTATCGTTGGCTCCTGTGGCATTCGATCTATTGTGCCTTTCTTGTGCAGAAGAAGCATTGGCTGAATCAGCATCCTCCTCATCGTCAAGGAGCCCATTGTAACCGGGACCAGAGGTTGCGTTTACTTCGCCAAATGCGCTAGCATTCGAGCCGTTGGAATTGCTTGTTCGAGATCCATTAGTAACATGCTGATGACGGTGCTGTGAAGCCGTGCCATTATCTGAGTCTGCCGTACCCGTAGTCGAATTAGAAGACTCATTTCGGTGCCCTATGCCGGTCTCTTGACCACTCTCAGACTCAGGTGCGCAGGGGAGATAGCCATGGAAAAGCCGCTCTCGATCTGCTGGTTTCACGTTACGGAAAACGACGACATTTGGCTGATTGCGCCAGCAAAGTTTGCCAGGCCTTGATGTGGTCTGCTCGGCAGAGGTTCCGACAGAGGTTCTAATTGTCCCGTTTGCGTTTCCCGAATCATGGTCCTGGCTAGTGGGGCTTCTAGAATGATTAGCATGCTGACTCTGAGCACTGTGGGTCGTGTGGTTATTTCCACTAGAACCCATGGTGTCATTCGTTGACGATTCGTTTCCACCACCATGCGCACCTCCATGTAGCATCAGTAGACGAGGCAACAAGGTTCCGATCTCCTTTTTTTCGTCGTCGTCCAATTCAGCGTCATCATCAGCAGCCCCCTGATCATCTAGATCTACCAGACCGCGATCTTCAAGGAATGTGTTTAGGTCATCTAGAAGATCTAGTTCTGCAGTGCTCGTCTGAAAATCTTCCGCAGACAAACTTCTGGAAGAGGACGAGTCACCTTCTGACATTTCCTCATGGAAAGAGAATCCTCCATCGTCATCGCAGCACTCCTCGAAGCCGCGCACCACTGTATCCTTCCAGCACGGTTTGCCACAAAAGAAAGGAGCTTTTACCACGATAGCAGAGCTACTCCAATGCAGAGGGAGAGTTTCGAGACTCTGCTTATTCGGAAATCGTTTCTGCAACAGCTCTGCTTCAACGCGGACCCGATCTGCTCGGCTTGCATCAGAAGCGCCCTGTAGAGGCACGTAACGTTCACGGCGCATCGGAATGTTGCTGTCTACGGAAGTCGTCGCTTTTTTTTTGATTTTGGTCGCTGTTCCGTTATCCACTACGAACTCGAAAGCCAGGTTGTATTCGGTTGTGTCGAATCCTCTCGCCGAGATGAAGTGCGAGTCGACATGTACCAACTCTGTTGATCCGTGTACCAGGTAAGGCTTCAGCTTCTGCCGCAGAGTGGCGTCCTCGCTTGACGCATTCAATACCTGTGTCAGATTCACCGTCAGCTGGCTCACTTCCCGCATCTCATGAAACTCCCAACACAATTCCAGGTTTCCGATGGCGTCGTAGTCGCCGTTGCCGTATTCTTCAGAGGTGAAATTTCCGCAATGTCGGAACGTCGGTCCGAAAAAGTGTCGCTGGAGGTCCTCAACATCTATGCAGTCGTGGTCATAGCGTTCGCAAGATTTTGGTGCAGCTTCGTACAAAAGATCAGGGCGTCCCTCCAGGTGGAGGCCTGGATGCGGATGCAGCGCACCACCATGATCGCTGTTGAAGCGCCTCGCCGCTACCGCATAGCGCGTCAGATTCACGAACTCTACTAGCATATCGCGCTGAGTGGTGGTGGTGTAACCTAGCTTCACTGCTCGCTGCCAGCATGGGGTTGTATCGCCAACCCGACCACCTGGCCTAGTGGCACTTCCTGATGAAAGATCGTAGCTCCTCTCCAAGCTGCATTCGCGGAATCGGCGCTCCAATATGTCCTGCCACGCGCAGTTGCCGTCTAGGGGCTCCAAAGGTGCACATTTGAGGCAGCAATCCTGGTACTTGGTATGGCAAAGTGTGTCGCATCTGCAAGATTGGAAGGCTGGACAAGTCCACATGCCTCTCACCGATACAGAAGTCGCAGTCGGTTGGACGTAGCACTGCTCATTCGGTCCCGCTGTGGTTGGCGGACCCGATAATTGTGCTACAGATGAGTCAGATGAAGAAGAAGTTGTGCGACTTCTATTTGCTGAAGTATTCATTTGGTATGTTGTTCTTGTTATGTTGTCACTATGTGATGTGCTAGAATTTTCCGAAGAAGCGTGGTTCATATTATGGTGTGATAGTTGTCGCATGCTGTGACCTTGATTTGAATGTTGTGAAGAAGATGCTGTGGAGTTCGTTGAAATATGTTGTGTCATGCTGTTCGTGTTATGCGTTCCATTCGTATGCCTTGCTGTGTGATCGTTCCCCGTAGATGTGGCATTTGTGCCGTTGTATCCCATGTTGTTGCCACCCGTCCTCCCCGTATGCCCTTCACTGTGGTCCCCATCAGTCTGCCTTGTGGTCGAGTCTTGCGACGGATCCACCTGTTGAAATGTTGTCACATCAAACCCCGCACAGGGTCGCACGCCGGCAAGCAGCTCACGGGCGAAGTCGTAGTCCTGGAAGCTTGTCATATTGTGGTGCTTCCACACTGGCGGAGGCAAATGCCGCGCGTTTTTGTACCCTTGGTCGGGATACCCCATCTCACCTAGTACCCCGTACAGATTCGGCGCATAGACATTCTCAATAACCAACTCGCGTGCGCCTACTTCTCTGTAGCAGGCCGTCGTGTAGTTTGAGTCCGGATCCGGCTCGTAGAAAGTCCGGTTTTCTAGTCGCGTCTCGATCACTCGGTCAACCGTGACGTTGAAGTCTGTTCCGTTCCTGTCCTTAGAGCTCAAGACAATTCCTTCCTTCCCTCTAATATCCAGACAATCACAATTCCTTCCTTCCCTATATTTCTTTAGAATCCCAACAACAACAAGGAATGAAAGCGAAGAAAACTGATAGATTGCCGGTTGGAAAAAATGTGAACAATTGTATCAAGCCTTAATGTCCGTGCGTGTCTCGATACTGCGACGCGTGATATTGATCTCCACTTCTCGCACAGTACGACCAGTTGCTATATCAGGCAAAGCATCACAACGGGTCAACCCTCGAACTATAACGTCTTTCCAGCAGTCCTCAGAGCAGAAACCTGGAGAATGAATAGCCAACGTGAACGGGTTGGGCACTGCGCGGTCCATCTGCTGTTCAAAAGTCGTTGTACTTCTAGTCGAGGAAGACGTCACCACTGGCACGACTGCGCCAGCACTGTGACCAGCACTACCATCTGCCGCACCATCCGCCGGATCCAGCCACCGCAATTGCGGTGGTGCCGTCTGGTTGAAGAAATCCAAACACACAGGATTCAAAAGAGGAGCTGCCGGTCGGCTATGTGGCTGAGCACTCTCAAACGAACGGACATCGTCGTTCTCGAGCCCTATGAGGGAGCTGCTATTCCTAAAGTCGCAGAGTGGCAGTTGATACGCACGCATGATATCGTGAACGTTGTACCGATACGCGCGATCCAGTATGGGATGGGCGGTGTAAGGAGCTGCATATTGGTCTTGCCGACTCGAATAGTTGGTATTTCTATCATTGTTCATAGCTCCTCGTCCTGCTGCACTAATATCTGCATTTCCAGTGGCAGTGCCTACTTGTCGATAGAACCACTCGTCAAACTCTTCTCTTGTGTAAGCAAACGAAAGAGGCAGCGGCAAAGTGGAACCGGGTTCGCTGCGACCGGTACTTGCTTCAGCCGCAGAATGCGCGACGGACGTAGAAGTTGTCCCGATTGTGGTTAGATTCCTAGTCGTTCCATTCCTAGTCGCTCCAGCTGTTGCGTTCATGTCGCTCGTCTGTGAAGACTGGCTAGAAGACGTCGCCACACCCGTAGTACTCTGTTGATCCCTTGGGACAAACCCAATTGGCGCTGGTGCAAGCCTCACACCGCGCAAAAAAATAGACTTTGTTCCCGGAAACGACGCCTTCCCTAAGCCTTCAGGCACTGGCCCGTTCACAAAGTGCTCTTCTGCTTCCAGTATGTGACTTCGTTGCTCTCCATCTAGGTCTGCATAAGGTGGAAGTGCTGGAAACATAGCGTCTCGGTACAGTTCTGCCGAGTAGTCGGTCCAACAGGGATCGAATCCGCAACCCGTCGGCGCGCCTTCACGAAGATAGTCATCGGAATTTCCAGCAGAGTCGCAGTGTCTCTCGGGAAGATAGTGCGGATACGGACAACGGGGAAAACGCTTCGTGATGTCTCCATGCCAGTCACATCGCTCGTCATAAGGCGGTGAAACTAGTACTACTTGTTGTTCTGCGCCGTCAGTCTCAGTGCTTGAGCTTCTTGTAGAAGTGGTTGTAGGTGTATTGAAGTCTACACTTTCACAGATTTCCCGTCCAGGCTGGAGCGAATTCACATAGGGTTCCCCCGCCGCGATAAAACCTGGCCCGCAAGTGCAACTATGCCCGTTCACTCTAGGATGGCAGATGTTCTCCACGCCACAGGCCTCGATGCCGCCAAATTCTTGGCAAAAATCAATCAGCTCACACGTCTGCTCTGTTGTATCGTCAATGAGATCCATGATTTCTGACGTAAAGTTCTCGCACACAGTCGTACTTCCTCGCTGCATGTCGTCGTCCTCCTCGTCTGCAAAAGCTGCTGTAGCATCGAAAGAAGAAGATCCTCCTGCTCCTCCAAACGAAAAATTCGTGGTCCCATTGGAGGAAGAAGATGCGCTGGGTCCGCTAGTTGAGCTACAGTTCGAGGCATGACCACAGTGACCTCCACTGCCAGAAGAGCTCGAATTGCCACCCATCATATGACCTGTCAAAACCCGCAGGAGAGGGGCATTGTTGACATCACTTCCTAACCCGCCCAGTCCTAGCATCGCCGCGCTATGTACGGCAGGAAACCTTAGGGGACTTGTAGGAAACTGAAACTCGCCTTCACTTTCACGATCTGAAGAGAATCCAGCTATATGATCCTCCAGCAGTTGCCTCGTCAAGGAGTTACTATGGTGTGCGCCCATGTGCATGCCTCCAGTGCTATTACCCATGTGGCCGCCTATCGACCCTGACATGTTCGCACCAGAAGCGTTCATTCCACGAGACAGAAAAAACGTACTTGAAGATGTAGAATTGTCAAAGCATTCGGTTCTAGTTACGTTTGTGCGCGTTCGCAGATACTTGCGCCGATAACCAGGTGCGCAATCGCATTGGTAGGAGTCCTTGCTGAAATCGGTGCAGTTGTTTGCGGTCTCTCCCCTTGCGCTACCGCAAGGGTTCAGGGCACAGCCGAAGAGCCCAACACAGCGTGGCTTGTTGTCTAAAGGCCACAAGGTATGCACGTGGTCGGGACCGCAGTCACAGGTATAGTTGCGAAAGTAGTCGGTGCAGATGTGTCCAGCCCAGCTGGGTCCGCAGGGATCCCCTATGCAATCGTCGTAGTCGGCACACATAGGATACGAAGTGTTCGGGTTGACCGCAGCCACGTAGCCGTCGTCGCACTTGCATTGATAAGCACCGAGCGCGGGGCTGAATGGATGCGGCAAACTGGTAGCGACTTCGCTCGAGACAGCCGAAGACGTTGAATGCATCACAGAGGACGTATAGTTGCTACTAGAAGAGTTCGCAGAGGACATTGCCATATGAGAATCAAGAACTCGCACACTCGCTTCGCGAGGCTCTTCATCATCCGCCATTTCGTCAGCCGCATTCATGAGACCCCAAAGAGCCCTGGCCCTGCGCATCGTGCTGTTCGTACCATTCGAAGACGAGGAGGTGGAACTTCCGGAGTGCGGCGGTGAGGCCGTTGTAGCTGGTGCAATAGTGGTCGTCGTCGCATGAACATTATCATGACCACCAGCTCCGTGAGTAGAGCGAGCACTCTGATTACTGACGCCCTCTACTATCCAGCTGCAGTTGTTCGTATTTGGATACACCTCGTCGCCACAAGGATTACTGGCCTCGCCGCGCGCGGTGTAGTTTCCACAGAAGCACTCATAACCGTCAATGCGATCTAAGCAGAGGTTCGAGACAATGCTGGGATCCCCACAGGCATCAGGCGTCTCCTTGCACTCGTCAATCTCGACACAGGTTGGTGCGGGCTCGAGTAACGTTCCCGAAAGAAGTGTGCGTCTTGTATTATTCGGATGCATGCAATTCGAAACCAGATTCTCAAGAATAGACCAAAAGCCTTGGTGACCTACATCCCGAGTACTAGACAACTGCGGGAAAAAAGGCGCGCCCCAACCTGAGAATCCATGACGCCAACCGATAGAATAGGTGCTTTGGTCATGAGGAACGAACTCGTCTCCAAGTCTAAAGTATGCACGATTCTGCAGCGCTGAGAAGAGCTCGGCACTATAGTCAGCCGCAGTAATATGTCGCAAGTACGGATCGTCGTAAGGCGTCACTTGGGGCGACTGTGCCTGCAGGCTCCTCTTCCTCTCCGATACAGAAGATGCTAAACCTGTGAGCTCTTCCTCGAGGGCCGAAAGATCCTCGCCGGTCAAAGCCATCTCAACTGCGCGCATCATGCGCAAATGGAAATCTCCAGCACTCGTACTACCGTTTGTCGTGCTATTACCACCCCCAAACGCCGCGTTGTCGTGCACATCATGCATGTGGCTTTCATTTACTGTGTGGTTCATTTGACGACCGTGGCCGTGCGCATGATCACTGTGACTTCTTGTGCTCAGTGCCTGAATGTACTCAGCAATTTGTGTCAAGTTACAAATGGGCGTATCGTTTCGAAACCCGCTTGCGCAGACGCACTCGTAGGCGTCAATGCCGTCGATACAGATGTGCGGCTCTGCACTTTGCATGCCATTCCTGCCCAACCCTCCACATGGGTTCACAGCGCAGTCGTCGATGTCCACGCAGATTTCTTTCTGCGTTAACGGATTCAACTCTAGACGGAATCCCGGAGCACAATGACACGTGTACTTGCGGAAGCGGTCGGTGCAACCATTGAGCGGGTGTCCACACGGATTGTCAGCACAGTCGTCCAGATCCGCACAGTACTCGAAGCCAGTTTCGTTGTGCACATCTAGGAAGTAGCCGTCGTCGCAGGTGCAACTGTAGTTTCGCACGTTCAGCATCTGCTCGCCAGGGAGCACGCGATGCCCTAGCCACTCACAGGAGTTGTTGTGCAGGCTCTTGTGGGGCTGGCGGAAATCGTCACAGGGGTTATTGGGGTAGCCTCTTTGCGTGAAATTGCCGCAAAAGCATGCGTAGTCGTTGATGCGGTCTGCGCAAGCATTCTCGAACACAGTCGGATCTCCGCAAGCATGAGGCGTCTCGAGACATTCATCGATCTCGACACACATATTCGCTAAGGTAACAGGCATGTCGATCGGGAATGATGGAATAGTTTGGGCGTAGGTAAAAGTTTCACGTTGTGAGTTGTTTGAGACAAAACAAACTGTCAACTCTTCTTCCCCACTTCCACCAAAGCCAAAGGTCGGCTTGATATACCGCAATTCCCCAGCTAGAGTCTCATAGCTCCCAGAGCGCGGCTCAAACGTCGCTTTTGCACCGAAATGGAAGCGAGTGTTGAGAATGAAGTCAGTCGCGTTGTCTGGCAAGGTTGTGGCTGCAATGACTTCGCCCATAGGGTTCCGAAGCTCTCCGTGCTCAACCATTCTCTGCGCTATCACAGTCTGATCCATCTGGTGCAAACTTCGTACTAATTGCTGTGCATAGTCGACGTTCGCATCGCTATCAATATCCCCATTTTCATCGTCCATGTCGTCAACTAGAGATGCTAAAGCACGTCGCAGTAGGGTTCCCTTACCGTTGCTTCCATGACCCCTCATATTATGAGACGCGTTTGTACCATTCCCTGCCAGAATGTCATCCAGCATCGCGCTGCCGGACATGCACAACATGGTGTTGTTACGGTATCCTGGCGCGCATTCGCACAGATAGCTCCCCGGTGTGTTGATACAAATATGCGGACGCTCAGCCGTCATGCCATCTCTACTGTGTGGACCACACACTGGCGGACTAATTTCAGCGCACTCGTCAATGTCGACGCAGGTGGGACGGCCCGTTGCTGGATCCAAGGCATGGTAGAAGCCAGGCGCGCAAATGCACGTGTGATTTCGGAACTCGTCGATGCATTGGTTTGCTCCGTGTCCACATGGGGAAGAAACCACTGATCTATCTCCAATGGCGGCAAGTAGAGAGTTTGATGGTCTTTGTACCAACGTTCCTTTCTCGTCAGTCTCATTTATATCGTCCAGATAAGGAATCACAGTGCAATCGTCGAAGTCAGCACAGTAGGCCAATCCACTGTCGTTGTGAACCGCATTCACGTAACCATCATCGCACACGCACGAATAGGTTGAGGACGGAAGCTCCAAAAACGAGCTGACATTTGCTCCCCAAAAGCACTGGTTATTTTGCAGAGGCTTCCGATCTATGACGTGCCTGGTGTAGTATCCCGCGACCTCTACCGTGTGGTCGTCGCACGGATCATTCGGGAAGCCGCGAGCCGTATAGTTTCCACAACTGCACTCGTAATCATTGATCAGATCCGTGCAAGGATTCTCATACTGAGCCGGGTCGCCACAAGCATGGTAGGTCTCGAGACACTCGTCAATCTCAACGCAGGTTGTCGGAGTGGTTAGGTTCGCTACAAGCGTGAGACCAGGCGTCATTGGCGTCAAATGATCAATCTGCCGAAAAAAGCGACTGAAAGCCCGATTTGAGCTTGTTCCGTCCATTTCAGTAGCGTTCTCCGCAGTAGTACCATTTCCAAAGATCATGCTTGTCGTCCCATTGTCAGCCGCGTAGAAATGTTGCACCCCAGCAGGACTACCCCGAACATTTACCGGAGGAAAGACGCTCTTATCCTCGGCGAAGCAGAAAGTCGTGATGTTTTCGGTTTTCCGATAATGCACGAGTCCCGCATCCGTATTGTAGAAGAAATCTATGAGGCCCATGATTTCCCGACGCCCATCGTGGACACGAGTGTTGACAGGGGGTTGCATGTTCACTTGTCCTCCAATGCCCTTTTCTTGATGTTGTTGACCATGGTGATGAGACATGTTAGAATCATATCCACGATCACTGGTCGCGTTCAACATGCTTTCGTTCATAGTAGAAGAATTCATCGTCGTGTCCAACATATCATGATGACGATGCTGCGTCCCTCCATCTCCGTGATGTGAGGCAAGAACTCGCTGTCTCAGCAGAAGCATCTCGGATTCGAAGTCCTCGTCTTCTTCGACATCGGTGCCGTATGCAAAACGTCCCTTGGAGTTCGCCAACAGTCGCAAAAGCACTTTCTGATCGAGAGAAGCCAAAACTCGTGTTCCGTTACTGCCTGAGATCGGAGAAGATGATCCATTCTTGTTCCCACCAGTGCTATTCGCACCTCCACGACTCGCATTGTTCAGTAGATGACCTATCATCATCATGTCATCATTAAGAGAGGAAGACATCATCGCATCTACTTCCGAATTCGCTACACTTCCGCAGATGATAGTGTTATTCCGGTAGCCCGGCGCGCACATGCAGTAATAGCTGCCATTCGTGTTGACGCAGGTGTGGTCGATGGGAGATCGCATGCCGTCTCGCGTGGGATCACCGCAAACCGGTTCGGGGTCCGCCAGTGCACACTCATCTACGTCGACGCACTCGGGTCTGTTTGTAAGAGGATTGAGTCTGTGGTAGTAGCCGTCCGCACACGCACACGTGTGGTTTCGGAAGGCGTCGCTGCATTGATTTCCGGTTCTTTTGGTCATTCCAGAACCGTCGTGGTCAGTTTCTAGACAAGGATCCTCGCCAAGGGCACAGTCATCCACATCGTCACAGAAAGGGTGTTGCAATGATGCATTGAGGAAATACCCAACGTCACAGTCGCATTCGTATTCGACAGTTGAGCGATTCCAGCTACAGTTGTTTTGGTAATCAAACCTCATCTGATCTCGATGATCCCCGCAGGGATTTGGAGGCTGCCCGCGGCCTGCGAAAGGCGCACCACAGGCACAGGAGTGATCGTTGATTTCGTCGGTGCAAACATTTCCGAAAGCTTAGAGCTGCCGCATGGAGGTTGGCATCGTCCCTGGGAGCGTCCTTGGCCTCTTTTTCAACTAGAAAAAGAACCAAAGAGGACGTTGGGGATGCATTAACAGTAACCTTAAAAAGCGTACGGACCACAAGGCTCAAAAGTCTCTTCGCACTCGTTCTTTTCGATACACGTTGTTGGATGAGCCTCCGGAAAACACGCAAACGAGATGTCGCGCGTCTCGTTGTTTGGGTAAAAGTCTGGGAAATAACGAGGTAGGTCACGATAAGTGAGCGTTTGAAAGAAGGTAAAATTCATCCCCATTGCGACATCCTGCTGATCGTCAGTTCCCATTGCTGCGCTGCTGTTGCTACTTTCAGGAAAGTGGCTCCTGTTAGAGTTAGTGCTGTTTGAGCTTCCGCTATGGCCACTTGCCATGTTGTGAGCTAATAGCCCCCGCTTTGCTACCTCTACTTCGTCTAAGAGGAACTCCTCGTCATCAGTTCCAAACTTTTCGGCCATCTCGTCTAACAAGGCAATATCTGGACGCACCGCTGTGCTGCCACGATTAGGCCATCGTGCCTCATAGTGGTCGTTAAGCAAGCGCAGAGCTCGCAATAACGAAGCATTGAAGGCGGTAGAATTCATGTTGCTCATGTCCGTTCTACCTGGTGTCGCGTTTCCGTTTGTTCCATTGTTCGTCTCATTTCTCATTCTAGACATGCCCCCACCCTCTTGCCACCCAGGACACACAGGTGTGTCGTTGCGGTATCCCAGCGCACACAAGCATAAGTAAGACCCGTATGTGTTTACGCAAGTATGGGGCTCACTACTCTCGAACGGCCCACGCCGTGCAAGGCCACAAGGTCGCACCTCGACGCATTCATCAATGTCCACACAGGTTTCCTGGCCATCTGCCAGTATCGTGTGTCGAAAGCCAGGAGCGCAACCACACGTGTAGTTCTGAACCCCGTCAAAACAGCGATTTGGAGGTTCTGTCCCACAAGGATCGCTAGCACAGTCGTCAATATTGAAACACGTCTCGTTCAGACGATAAGCCTCACGACCAACAAGTGACTCGCCTGCAAGTATAGGATCACTGGAGTCATTCCGGAACGGATTCCCAAACCGGTCTCGACTAGTATAGGGCATATTGGTACTACCTTCAGGACCCTCAAACAGTGGCCCTAAGCCCAAATCACCAGCTTCCCGACGCATGCGTTCAATAGTGTGGAAATTGGTGAAGTTCACAAAGGTGTCATTGAAGCCACCACCGCACTCGCAAACATGGCCGTTGACCCTGTCATGGCATCGATTGTAGCGTGCATCACCACAAGGATCGCCCGCGCAGTCATCAATGTCAACGCAGATTTCGAGTCCGCGACTGTCAATTGACAGGTAAAAGCCCTCGCCACAGGTGCACGTGTACGTAAGTTCCCAGTGGTCGTCGGTGCAATTGTTCAACGTCGTGAAGTTGACAAGAGCTTTTTCACCTCTCTCTGCAAAAGCATCTACATAGCTGACGCGCATTTTACACGGGTCGTCGGCACAGGTGGCGGGTGGTCTGTACTCCGGACATTGTTCTTTGCGTGTCGTCGGTATATATACGCTTGTCTGGGTGGCACCTGTCGTCATGCTCATGTTGCCAGATGAGCTGTGACTTGCTGTCGTGTTTGCATCAATATTTTTCCCTGAAGACGCGTTTATGACCCTTGACCTTGATGCTGCAGACGCCGAATCGCTCGAAGGTGTAGTCGCAAAGTGATCGTGCCACAATCCAAGACCGAACCCACGCTCTGGGATCCCGCATGCCTTCATCAAACAAGCCTGTAGCTCGGTTATCAACGTGCAGCAAACCTCTTCGTACCTGGGTAGGTACTCTACGGACGAAACATTTCCGTCGGACATCAATTTGGAGCGATACGAGTAAGGGAGCGAGCGTATGTCCAGACCGTTGGTGATCATGGCGTCAAAGTGCTGAGAGATAGCGAAGTCATGGCCAGCAAGAGTTGAGTAGGAATGAGTTTCGGATTCAGTGACGACATCTAGTGGCTGATCCTCTTCATCGCCCACGCTTGTGAGCGTCGAAATGGATGTGCTGCCATTCAACATCTTCCCATTGGTAGTTCCATTGCTTGTTTCGTTCAACATCGTTCCGTTTTGTTGATCACTGTGGTGCCCTCTGGTGTTTGTTAGTGCGCTTGGTGTTGCGTTCCTAGTCACATTCATAGTTATATTTAGCCTTTCAAAAGTTGCAGCTCTAGCGAAGGGGTTTCGGAAGGGCGTATGAACCATGCACGCATCCCGCTTACAACGGTTGAACAGCTGATCCGTTAACTCGTAGTAACTCGGCCGCACAGCATCAAACTCGTTCCTAAAAAGGTCGAAGTCGTTCGCTGTTGGACTAGTAGGGTTTCTGTGCAACATACCTGTGCTCGGATCAATGACGAAGGCGCTTTCAGCTTCACTACAATTCACAGGACCTGGAGTAGAACCTCCACCTGCAGAGGTACTAGATGATTGCTCTTGCCGAGTAGCGATAACGAAGTTGGGAGGAATTTTCTCGTAGAAGCTGTGTCGAAAACAACGCTCCTCGCAACGTTCGTTGAATGCCGACCGCATAGTTACCTGCTTGTAGGCAGGGTTCGGTGCACTCACGTAGCGCTCTCTCACAATTTGAACGTCGGACGCGATTTCCAACTCCCTGGCAAAGACTGCTGGACGCCCGGGTACAACACCCGCATTCAGATCCTTCTGGAATGGCCCCACTTCCTGCTGAGTCGCTCCATTCATGTCAGACTGCATCGTGCCATTGCTTCCGTACTCGTCAATACCAGTGGCATTAGCATCGTGATGCTGATGACCCATCGAGCTATGATTGCCATCTTCACCGGCGTGAGCCTGGTGCGCTCCAAGATGCGTTAAGAATCTCTGCTGAAGGTAGTCGTCGATGGCATCCTCTTCCTGATAATCCAGGTCCAAACTACGTTCTCGTGACCACATGCTCATGCGTCGAAATGATGATGTGGAGTCAGTAGAAGTTGTCGTACTTGGAGGAGGTAAGAGCACCGTGAACCCAGTGATAGCATTGCCGAGTGTATGAAGCGAAAAAGTGCACTCACACTCAAGAGATTGGCTAGGATTTAAGCAGGAAAATAGCCACTTTTTTTGAGTGTGAGTGCACTTCTTTCTTTCATATAGTGAGAGCTCGTCGCGCTCTCTGGATATAAAATCGTGGAAGGGCTGAGACACGAAGAAGCCTCCTCCAGACATGTTAGAATTTTCCGTAATTCATCTCTCAAGTGCACCGTTGAGGAGTATCGCAGGGACATACATTTTCATTTTCATTTGCGTCCCAAGCAATACTTTCACAGTTAAAAAAAGGATGCCGTCAGAGATGAATTATTTCTCGCCTTAACCATGAAAGTGGGAAAGACATCGCGCTCGATCACTGTTTTGACCGTCTGTGCTGCTTTGTCGTTCCAGAACTGGCCCATCTCGTAGTCAAAGGAAATGACGCACCCTGTTCGCTGTTCTGAGGTTCCCACGTTGGTCACAGAGATCGGAAACTCAGAAAGCAGAGGGAACCAAGAAGAGGTGCTCCCCTGCTTGGTGTTGCCACTCAACGAGGCCAACCGACTCTGCATGTAGCGCAAAAGTGCTGTAGCAAAAGCCTGCTTGAAGAGCAGAGCCCGCGCCTCGCGCTGTCGTGCATCGACGATGTAATCGTGCCTTGTAGGTGACAACAAGCGAGGACAGCTGAAGTTTAGGTGCGCATCCTCGTTCATCGTCTGCGCGTGTGCTGTGGTTTGGTTGTCTTGCTGGGAATGTCCATGGTCACTTTGTACATTGCTATGATTAGCTGTGCTGTTCGCTGAGTAGCCATGATGCGTTAAGGCCAGTCTTCCCAGTATTGAAGGATCGCTAGAATTTGTTGGTGCGCTTCCCAAGTCATCCGATGAACTAGACGAGGACGACATGGAGTCTTCATAAACTAAAGACGTACGCCCACGCAGAATGTAGACGGTTGCACCATCGCTACGCATGCTCGCGATACCAACTACAGTTGAGTCGGAGGCTCGATTCTCTCCTGTTCCATTTATTTGATCTGCTCCCATAATTGTGAGAAGATTCTTGTTAGTTGTATTGTTTTCCTCTTGGTTCACAGTATTAGCAGCTCCAGCTGAACTCTCATCCTCGCCCGCATTTTGTGTAGCTGCTATCACTCTATCAACACGATCAGCAAAGACAAGATCCGGACAAGTTTCTAGCACAGGCGTTCGGATTGTCCCCACGTAGCCTGTCTCCGCTCCGCAGTGTCTTTCCATGCACTCGAGGAAGTGATAAAAGAAATTTCTGCAGCAATTTTCACTACTAAGACTAGTGTTCACATTTCTTGGATTTGAGGCCGAGTTCGAGTTGTTGTTTGTTCCTCTTGCTAGTAAAGGTCCTTCTGCTACTTCTGGCCTGCTTGGTGTGGTAGAAAGCCTTGTTCGACATTGGTCAGGTAGCACGCTGCTTGTTAGCCGAAAAAACGTATCCCCTATGCCCCAGGACAGTTTCTCATGATGCCTCTCAGGTTGAAGTGGATGCGCGCGACAATATTGGTTCTCACAACGCTCAAGTGAGCTTCCCAAAACCGGTCGTGGTGGTGTTTGGGAAGTGCCTCCTCCAGACGAAGCCGCATTGGAAGCCGAACCTAAAGTGCTGTTCATCTCACCACCAGTTGCATTGGCTTCGCCAGTTCTTGCGTTTCCCACATCAGATGAAGTACCAGTGTCAACATTCAACAATGTCATGTTCGTGGGAACTGCATTTCCTTGTGGACGTAAAGGTGGTGACTCGAGCAATTCGTATGTCCTTGTGATATCCAAGAAGAAAGTGCCCTCGCCTAGACTCGCTGTCGGATCCTGCGTGTTTCTCAATCCAAGACGTTCCTGGAAGCGGCTAGTGTTCAGAAAAAAAGACGCAGCTCCTGCTCCCTGGGAATGAGATATGTTGCTAATTCCTAATCCACGAGGACCACTGCTGAAGAAACGCTTTGAAGTACCTAACCGCTTTCTCCACAAGCTATCGCCTCCTGCTAAAGAATTTGCACCAGTGGCACTCTGTTGTTGTTCAGTGGACGTGATGTTGTTGTTGGTGCTGGTAATATATGATCTAGATGTTGATGAAGACAAGCCACTGCTAGAATCGGAAGATGTTGATCCAGTGACAGGAGCACCACGGCCATCACGTGACAATCCGATGTCGGACGACACTTCGAAAAAAACGGTAGACAAACCTTCGCTCAAGCCTTTAATCTCGAGAAAGTTGAAACTATCTGCGATAGCGTCTTTCACCGCATCCATATCCTGAGAACTAAGAGACCCGTCATTGGCTTGGGACTCAGACCCAACGCCCTCGGAATAGAAACTCTCAGAGAGTGCATCCACAAGATTCTGCTTTGTTTGGTCGAAAAAGCTTCTACTGGACGAATGTGGACCAACTGAGTTTGCACCTCCTGTGAAGGCAGCTGCTAATGCCAGCATGTTGGAAGACGTTTCAGCGCCTACGTTCGTGCTAACGCTCAGCGAAGTAGACGTATTCCCACTGTGAGGCTCCGTTGCGTTGCTGCTCATCGTCGAACTTCCGTTCTGGTTTGAAGAGGTATTTCCAGTTCTGGAATTGTGGCTACTGCTCATTCCTCCACCAAGCGACGAATGATGGGACATTACCATTACCTGCCTTGTTGGGGTACTACTACTAGAAGTTGAAGATGGTATGACATAAAAACCGCGGATGCTCTTTAGATTCAGCGCTACTGGTCGCATGTGGTCTGCACTAAGCTGCAGAGAGCTCGTACCTCCAGAACCACTCGAAAAATTCGAACTAGTTGCTATGCCTATGGATGACGAGGACGATGATGTTGCATTTGAATCGTGATCCTGTTCAGTGCGAGTTCCATTCCGCGACCGACTTTCTTCAACTTCGCGATTGGTTCGGAACAGAAAAGTAGCCATCATCTCGCACATTCCATCATCAGGTGAATGGCTCTCCGCTGCTGTCTGTCCTGAAGACAGCGCTGCCAAAACCCCGAACTCCTTTGGCATTTCCATCTTGTTTGTACTTGGAGCAGGAGAAGCCGTGCCCGTGGTGTTGTCCTGCTTACGAGGTCCTAGAGCCTCTTTGTGCCACCCAGCGTGGCCGATCCGCGGAAACACGTCCTCACCCACTGAGGCACTGCAGGACGACCCTCCAGTAGTCCTTGCTGTTTGGAAACAGTGAAATATGTCCTGTAGTGGCAAGGGGTCCGCTAGACTAGTCGACGTCCGTCCGTGAATTGCCTCGGTCGTAGGCAGAGAACAGCAATGCGGCAGAATACGCAATCTTGGTGTCTCGACGTCGTTCTGGACAAAGGGGATGTGAGTAGTCAGCGGTGCTGTAGAGGAGGAGGACGATGCTTCTGTATTTGATGTGTTTGATGCAGCACTCTGATTCATCGTCGTATTGAAGTCTTCGTCTTCATCGAACATCGTAACGAGATTCGAGTTCGATGATGTGCCATTACTTTTACTTAGAGCTCACCATAAGTAATCCATCTCAAGATGCATCCTGGGCGTGTTTTTCCCTTGAAAAACAGACTCTTCAGGATATCTTTCAAAAAGATGGATTAGGGGAAGCCTTAAATTACTGCTATTCATCGAAGTGCTGTTGGAATTTGTTGTATTCGGAGGTGAGTCCGAATCTTCGCTACTACTTATTGGGGAATCGCTATTGGGAGATGAAACAGGCAGGTCGCCAGTTGTTATAGCGGTTGGCTCTTCCGCGAAACATCCTCGATACTGTCCCAAAGGGACTGCCCTATGCATATGCTGATATATGTCCTTCAGCGACGAAAATGATCCGTCAAGGTAGTGCTGTGACGAAAATCCGTGAAAGCGACTGTCCAATGCTGTCGCGATTGAGGTATCACTCGGATTCGGAGTGAGACCTTGACCTTGTTGTTGTGACTTACTCCCTGGTCCTTCAGCATCTAATATTCCTAGGTTCGCACTTCGAAATTGGAAGCTTGGTGGCGAAAAGACACACTGGTAGAACTCACACGGCAAACGTCCTGGAAACGTTTCAGAAGCTCCGACGATTAGACCTCGTCGAGGGCCTCCTGATAGATCTCCACTGCGTGGTCTCACAACAGTTCCGGCACGGTGACCGAAATCAGAGGGGATGGATGTGGCAAGATAGGAAGGAAAGTCGGAAAAATCGAAAGAAAAGCGAGAGAGCTGAACTACGGGTGCAGACGCAGAGACGTCGCCTGTTGTATTTTCATTCACGGCTGTCGAATTAGAGTTCCCCGTCGTAGTACTCTCATCGGGAGAGGCATGCTGTATGTGACTCTCCGTCTGATTCTTGTCACGCGACCCACCCACTGCAAGGACGTCGACCACATCTCGCTGGGCCGCTCCCGCATCAGACTGCCAGCCAAGATTATACCTGAAAGACACGGCAAAGCACGCCTCTGCATCGTCATAGGGACAACACAGAGATCCATCATCTGCTTCTTCAGGACTGTGGTAAACACTTCTGGAGGAATTGTGGTCCACATCATGTTCACCATGGCTAGCACTAGTATTGCTAGAATTCTTCACTTCAGACGATATAATTGCGCAACTTTGGACAACGAGAGGCTCTACTTGCACGCGGTCGACCCAAAGCCAATCAATAGCATCCCGCAACGCCTCTCCCGCTGACGCCAACTTTGCTCGCATGATGTGCTCGACAACCGTACTCCAGTGCCGTTCCTGAGCCGACGCAGCTTGCGAACTCAACGGATTCTGATTCGTGCGCTGCAGAGGCAAATAGGGATGCTCCGCAGTGTCGAACTGCGTCAACTCACTCTGGACTGAGGAGCTAAACGCCAATGCAGATACGGCGGATACGTGGTGCTGTGCTGGTCCTGGGTCCAGTACTGGACTGATCTGCGAACCCGGTCCGAAAAGATATTGTCTGATGAATGAATTTTTAGGCTCGATTGCAGACACGAAAAAATCTCAATCGATCTGTAGCAGTCATGCAAAAAACAGGTAGGCTCTCTTGAGCTGCTGCTTCTGTGCTAACCAACTGACTCAGTGAGAATCGAACCTAGCAACTTTGGCATTAGCACAAACCAAGTTCTACATGTTCACCGTTTCACCAAGAGGACTCACACTAATCCATCACAGACTCCAACGACATCAAGACTCTGTTGTAGCTCAAGTTCAACCAAGTTCAAGTACTAAGACTAAGGATGACTACTAACGCCAAAGCCACTGCATTCAGATACCTTTTCTTGCTTTCCGTCCCCCAAAGTGCTTGTGGGAAAACGAAAGCGATCGTTTCCGACACGCGATGCCTCAACACTGGCTCCGCAAAATGCATATTGCACGTCTGTTCCACTACATGCTGCACTCGAGAAAATGACAAGGAGCTAGAAGACGTGATTGTTGTACTACTGTCCGACTGATGAGCAAGAAACGACTCCCCACATCCGGAATCGAAGAGGCATTGGCCTACGGTAGCCCACAGGATGCAGCACTGACGATTGCGATCTAGTCCCCACGTTGTCTCGTAAGTATGCAAGGATGATAGGTCGACGGAAGCCCCTGTAAACTTAGCGGTAGGGCGGCCTTGGTGTTTCTGTTCATCCCCGTATATAGAGTCAAATAAACAAACGCTATCAGAAAAACCAAGAACCCGTCCTTAATAGATGACGCAACATCGACACCTCTAAGCCGACACTCCTGTTCGAAGTGTCGTAAGCTACCGTCGTAGCTTTTTTGCAAGGAAACTCCAGCCAGCTTCATCAACCGCAAAGCCTCTTGATAACGCTCTGCGCAACGCTGAGTGAAACAACTGGAACTTGACGAGCTTGAAGTTGAAGACGAGGACGAGCTAGAGCTCGTTGCAGACGTAGTTCTTGCGGAAGTGGAGGCTGAAGCAGAGGACGGCGTTGAAGACGTTGCTACACCAGAAGACGTTGATGAATCAACACCAGAAGTGTACACTTTGCCCCAGGCCGAGTCGCCGTAACGATAGAAGTATCGGTAGACACGCCAGTTGTCGGAATTCTGAGTAGTGGCGGTAGCGTAAATGCGCGTCTCCATTCTTGTACTCACCTGCGTGCCTGCCTCTGGCGTTGCGGATGTCGTGGCCACCTGCAGCGACGCCTGAAAGGGCTGCGTCACCCTGGTATCGTAAGGCGTAACTCCGACAATGAAAGCGCTGCCCGCCGCGTCGCTTTCGGGTAAGAATACTGGACCATTGCTTGGCATATTAGTGGATGATGATGAGGTACCAGTGCTGTTTATCATCATCGAATTGATGCTGGTGTTTTCTCGTCCCCAAGTATGAGCAGGAGACCCATTGCTAGGTGTAAGCGTCCCATTTTCCATACTGCCATGATTTAGAGGTTGAGAGTTGGCATCTCTAGCTCGCATTATGGCTTTCCTACTGCTTTAAATAGCCATAGAGATGCGCTCGCATAGAGATGTCAACTTCCACCACCAACCCTTACATCATGATGAGCACCTGAAGAAACGTTCATCATTACCATTGCCGCGTCTTCATCATTACCTTCGCCTGTGCCTGATCCGGATGTTGTACTCGCAGATAGACTTGAAGTTGAACGAAGCCTCTCCCGTCGGTTCACGGCTGTAGCTAGCTCCCGCCAAACGTGTATATTGTTGTGGTTTCGTGCCTCGCGAAACGCTGCAGAGAATGCAGCGGGAACAAGCAGCAAGAGCTGAGTGATCAAGTCCGCAAGCATGCAGTCTAGCTCTGCTCGGCGTTCCTCGCGGATCACAGGGAGCCTACCCAGCTTCACACGTGCTAGTACTCCATGCGTTGCGACCGCTGAAGAGGAAGTTACGTCTGAGGTCGTTAGTCCTCGCCTCATAATTTCTTGCATTTCGTCTGCTGTTAGCACACGTAAAGTTGGCTCGTCCCCACTTCGTTCACGACGAGCACCTCCGACTACTCTTCCGACTTCACTACTCGAACTAGGAGAGGGAGAAGATGGCACTATGTCTGAAGATGGCAATATGTCTTCTTCGTCGGCAACGTCCTCGAAGAAGTATTCCCTTGCGACTTTCCACTCCACGCCAGAGGTCAACGCTGCTCCTGGATCATTAGGGCTATGATCCAATATTATGTTATCCATCTTCTATTGCCTGTGCTGCTGTCTTCGTCTTGTTTGAAATGATTGTATTCCTAGTAATATTCAATTGCAAGATGTGGGATAGTAGTTCAGCATTACGTTTACAGGGATCATCGACGCAGTTATACAGATGAACAAATACATAGAGCCGACTTAACTTGATGCTCCTCATGTTCTGGTGATGCCCAGTCATCTTCATCGCCTCCCAGTCCTAGCATCTGTCTCCGGATCGCACGACGAGTGTAGTCGTGCATTGAAGAATTGCTACCATTCTTGCCGGGAGTCATGTTCAGCATCGTCATGTTGTTCTTGTTCATCGACATATTGCTGTGAGGACCATGAAGATGTTGACCTCCTGGTTGTATAGGAGCTGCACCGCTAATATCAAGTAATGCTGCATGCGTCATATTGGTCGAGTTCCGCTCTTCAGTGACGACTAGTGACGTGTAGCGTTCGAATTGTACTTGGTTATCGAGAAGCACTTCCCAATCCGCTGCTCGCCATGAGTGCATGCGATGAAGATGTGCTTTTATCTGTTCTTGGCCACTTGATGAAGTAGACCTCGACGCGTCTTGCTCTTTTCCCGTCCTCCCGGTTCCTCTAACAACGTCGTCTTCCATGTTATTCCCAGCGATGAAGCGCTCGTATATACCGTGTAAAAACGTGGAATGAAGCGCGCGAGGAAAGAAGTACGCTAGAAGGTCACTATGGGATGCGAGGAGGTCCGCCTGCTCTGCTGTTTGCGTCTCAATCAGAAGCTGGCCCTCCATGAGTCCGTTACTTAGAAGAGGTTACGGAATGTCGTTCCACCTGCTCAGAACTACATTCTACCTCAGAACATCTTCCCCAGCTTCTTTTCAACCAGGAAAAGAGCCAGGGATCATGGTGGTGAGGAAGAGGAATGCAAACATTCGGAAAGAACCCTTAAGTTACAGGATGAAGCAGGTGCGCCGGTCTCACTACTTCCCTGGAGACTGGGCGACGACATCTCTGGCGCGATTTCACTAACGTAATCAACCTTTCCACGCGAGGGAGACGTGCCGACGACATCGACATCGACATCATGATTGCTCAACATTGACGAGGTGGATGTACTATTAGCCATCGCGTCGTTTTCCATATCCCTCATATAGCGCACAGAAAACGGGCCCATTGCTCGTCCTGCCTCAACATCACCACTAGAGGATGGCGCACGCCGCATCAACATAAGTGAATCGTTAGCAGTGTCGGTAGTAGCATTTACTGCATCGATATCCATTCCCAAGGTGCCGTTGATACTAGAAGAATTTAGCACGACGTCCAGCATGTGCTCGCTGCCATTGTTGGTGGAGTTCACGATCAGATGCATGTTGAGCATGTGTTCTTGTTCACTATTGCTTGTACTAGTAGTAGTGCTTGTACCTCCTCGTGAACTTGATGTGATGACTGGTTCTTGCGTCCAGCATTCGTAGACTGAAGCCATTAGTGCTGGACAAGCGAGGTCTGCGCTTCTCTCGAGAGCATCAGTTCGCAAGTACATGCGGCGCCCATCCGCGTCGTACAAGGTTGTCGTTGCCAACGTTCGCCGCACGAAATCGGCAACACGATTAGGACTAGTGGACACTAACAAGCTGTTTCCGGCGCTCGCCATCTGATGTCCTGAAGATATGCTGGAGGAAGATTCATTTTTACTACTGCCATTCTTGCCCGATGAAAATATTAATGAGTTGTTGTAGTCCTCCCCTACAAGACTGCTACTGCCATTCAACATGGAGGCGCTGCCCTGAGTGGTCGTCGCGCTACTAGTAGTCCTAGTGTCAAGAACCGAAGCATCGCTGGCATCACATGCGGCTTCACAACCTTGCCAACATCGCGTGTAGAATTCGCGAGAAACAACCCTTTGAATCTCCTCTGTTTGCAGAAGCTGCGCAGCTAGGCCATCATTCAGAATGAAGGCCACCTTCACGTCGCGAAGGGCGTAACCACGATAAAGGGAAGACCCGGAGAGTGTGGCGTGTGAGTGTGTGGCTGATGTGGACACAGTGTAGTTATTTTCTCCGGAAGCCCCCACAGCCAAAACGCTGATGTTCGATGGCACCATTGTAGCATTGCTTCCTCCAGTCCGTTCCGTTGCACCTACTTGTTCTAAGAGCGAAGTTGATGCATTGGCAGGATTTAGCTCAGCGAAATCCACATTAAAAACCTCCTGTGGAGCTGCTGAGCGTGTGAAAAAGGTCGGTCCTGCTCCTGCTGTTGGTGGAGCTGAAATCGTCGTAGTTGCCGTCGTCCATATTGTGTAAGGGGGCGGGGGGTGGGTCGGGTCCGTATCAAGAATATCAAGAGAATTTGAATCCAAAAGACCTCCTCTCGAAGGCGTGTTGGTGGAACTAGATGAAGAGGTGTTGAGACTAGTTCTTGTCCCATCTGTCCCATCTGTTGCAGCAGAAGTCGGCAAGGAGTACGAATATTCGTCATCGGCAAGCAGAATAGCAAAGAGGTCTGTATAAGTGAGACCGTAGCGCCGTCGCAACGTTTCTACCTCATTCCAACCTGGCTTATGATGTGACGCCCGCAATGGAGTCACAGTGGAGGTCACTACTATACTTAGAGGTAGGCTATTGGTGCTCGCTTACCCCGCTTGTTATGCCTTTCTCCCTTAGGAGAGGCATAAAAAGCGGTAAGAAAAGCACCCTTAACCTACTTACCCTTAATATACTATTGCTGTTTGTCCTCGATGACCCTTGTAGTTCTTCCCCAGAGAAGTCTAACATGCCGCCTCCCCGCGGCTGCAGAACTTCTCTCCTATTAGGACTCCTACTGGCACTGCCTGTCTCGAGGAAGAACAAACCTTTTATGTGTTTGAGGAGTTCCGTCTCCACTCTGCTTTGCTTGCATCGTTCAGAAAACATAGTATCGAGGGTAGCAGAACCTACTTCTGTAGTCGACGACGCAGAAGTTGCTACTCGAGAAAGTGTGAAAAAGCCAGCCGGGCAAACAGGCTCGACAACGCACGTACTATAATCAGCACTAAGAGTAGACTCTGATGTAGTGGAAGCCCCTAGTGCCTCGTGTCCGCCAGCATCTGTCATTGAGCTAGACATGGAAGATGTCCCGTTGCCAGTCTGTCCCATCGTCCATGCCGAGTTGTTTACGACAGTTGCATTGCCTGTGCCTGTGGCCAATTGCGCAATGAATAATAGAGGAACCCACCAGCATGATTTCCAAGTGGAATGCTTTCTCGGAGCTGAGAGATCGCGAAATCCGAGCCTCGACTTCGAGACGAACCTTCTACCACCTTTATCCTCTGGTAGACAAGGACAACCCCTGAAACAAAAGGGCATAATATTCCAGAGGTTGTCACACCAATCGGGTGGTGTAGTTGCGTTTCGTGCACTGGCGCGTCTCCTCTTCCCTCGACCTGAAGCCTCGTTGTTCCCTAGGGGTCCAGACGACGCATCGACTTCAACATGCCGCCTCCCACCTCCTATAGTAGTTGTGTCGTCTCGTCGTGCCGAAGGTAGGTCGTGTTGCCGTTTTCGCATCCGCAAGCGACTCCGCTTGTAACACGAAAGCCAATGTTTCTGAGCAACTTCCCACGGCGTTGATCTGGTCCGCCAGCAAGGATGCTCGACGCTAGAAGATAGAGCATGGATGACTTCGAGTTCGGCATACCGTTTTTGTTCATAAGGAACAACTAGCCTCGTCCTGAAGACACTTCCTGCTCTTTTATTTAGTCCTCCTCTTTTCGATTTCGTATGTGGATGTTGCTTGTAGTTTTCACATGTGGCACACAAACGACGTCTTGCAGGAAAACGCCGAGACCTTTTGTTCATCGCTGATTTTGCTGGTCCAGTCCAAATACTACTGCTTCTCATCTGACAGTCCCAGCAGACATATCGCCTGCTGCTGAGGGTAGAGCCGGATAGTACTTCTGAAGCGCAACTACTAGTAGTACCTTGTCTTCTACAAGAAGTAGAAGCTGCTGTCGTGAGTATTATTTGTACTGAAGATGCCCGAGAGAGATAGAAACCGGAACTTGAACTTCTTTCTGCTTCAGCGCTAGGTGACCTTGTCGTGGACCAGCCACTACGAGAACTAGAGCTACTCGACTGAGATGAGCTACCGCTCTTCGCCTTACGTCGTACCAAGGTCTCATCCACTTGATCATTGTGGCACGTAGAGGAAGAAATTGTTGGCGACATCCCACATGATCCATCATCTGTCCGCGCCATCAATAGAGATGTTGGGCTGCAGCTACTTGAAAAAGTCGTGGATGGAGCAACATCGTTTTTTTCTCCACTCCTCAACGATAATCTCCCTAACGAAGTTTCCATGTTCGACGTCCTCACGGCAGGAGACATCTTGCAGCCCTGCCGCTCTGGGCGGGCAGCGTCTCTTCTACTGCTTTTGGCACCACGTTTACTGCTTTTCGGGATTCTTGAAGACGAGACTTTGATGTTGATAACCCTCTTGAGCGTTGTTGATAGCATAAACTAAAGAAGTATGCCATCTCCGGTTACTATAGTCCATTGGTTAGCAGATTGGGTTAGGAATCCCGCACATTGACCCCCCCGAACCACGCATTGCCATATACAAGTCAATCCAAGATAAACTTGTTACTACTAGTGTTGTAAAAGTAGGAGGACAAGGAGCAGAAGCAGATGAAGAACATCATGGCTATGCGGAGGACTTAACTACTTATATAATAGAAGAAGTACTAGATATTAGTGACCCAAAAGATAGAGCAGACCCACGGCAGCCGACGTAGGTAGTGCATGGAATTAACCACGAGCCCTATCTTACGTCTTACCGATGAAGCCACGGCGAGGGGAAAAAAATACAAAAGAAACCTGCTAAAATATTAATTACTATTAGTATTACGGCAACATCAGAAAATAGTGGCGACGACCGAAGAGAGAACTTTTAGTATAAATCAAAATATGCAGTTCTAGACTATGTTGGAATTTTTGTCAACAACTTTTGCATTAGTGAAAAGAAAAATAAAAAGGATTCATCATGACAGACTTAGCATCGTTCTTTTGATTCAAGAACTATTTGTGTGAATGTCGTCTTCGAAGTGATGCTCGTAGACGTAGTACCCGCTCCCAAATTCATAGTTATATATAAATAATAGACAAGTTATGTTCAGCTTATGTAGTTGTTGACTTATGTAGTTGTCGACTTATGGTGTTGATATGACAGAAGTGCTTCCCATGTTCAACACTCGTCATTGTAGCCCAGCACAACAAGCATCCGAAGGCGCTAGGCTAGTCCTCATGGTGAACACGCAAGTGGTCCATATTTTTTTTCATCCCTCCCAGATCCAAACTATGATCTATATATAATGATACTTACTTCTCGTGGAGGTCGTCCTGCTCACTCTCCTCCAACACTAGATACATCACCTATCTACAGTGAGAACTCATCTTCACCACCTTCGTTCAGAACTATATGAACTCCATCTGCAAAGTTGTATCAGTATGTACTTAAAATGCAATGGTCGTCGTGTATCAAGACAGAGTTTGACAACTCCTTATCTTCCACACTCTATTACACCATCTTCTCCTCTCTCAGTCTTTCTTCTTCTGCACCCTCCACCAACCACTCAATAACATATCTCAGCGTCTCTCTGATATCATAAGAGCCATACTCTTAGACTCACTGCACACTCGTTGAAGATTATAATCAAATCTGAATCGTTTTAATCTAGTACTCTTGCAATGTCATCCTTTCATCACAAATCTCAATTTTCCACTTTGAACACCTGGAGCGCCTCGTCAAGTACTCCTTCCTCCTATACGAGCGTCGGATTGTTCTAATATGACAGACTCAGTAGAATTTGTTGCAATCTCTTCTACCAGTCTCTTCATTCATTCACTCACACAGTGCTCGCAAATATATCTGCGTCGGACAGGTATAGGAGGCCAAAAAAGTTGTCTTCAGTAAGGCGGATAAGGTAGGAGGTCAAAACAATTATCTTCACTCAAAACAAGTATAAGGCGGATAAGGTAGGAGCAGGTCAAAACAATAACTCAAAAGAGCATTAATTGAAGCAGGGGCGTACCTCAGGTCGAGACTGAAGGATCAAGATCCAACTCCAAACAATTTCAGCTTTTTTTAAGAGAAAGGAATAATGATGAAAAGACTAGAGGACGGCGCATTGTTGTTGGTTTAAGTTTACTTCTACACTGTATCCTAGTTCTGTAGCCCTGAGGTGGACCGTGAAACAAGACCAAAGGACTCAATATCTCCTCAAATGTGCAATAAGCTTGATGTGTTCAGTAAAAACTGGCTATCTTATCTTTTCGCTTCAAAGGCTTTAGCAACAGCAACCTAAATCTAAAAAATTCCTTTCTTGTGTCCTCTGTGCAATACTTCTAAAAAGGTGTGCAATCTCATTGAAAGCCACAGTCTGCAGATCGATCTCGTGGTAGGTCATCCGAGCTAAAACCATTTCAAATATCCTAAGAGGTGACTCTGATTACTGATATCCTGATGCTCCTGAAAATACAGTTACAAGCCCAAAGACGAATCAAACACAAAGAGGAATATGTATAGAGGTAGAAAATTAAGTAGACTCTTCCACTAGAAGTTTACTCCTCCTGGAACTGCGTGCTCACCTTGCGCTTGCTTTTTCGTCATCGGTAACAGTCTGTGCTGCGCCACGGCGTGGCGCTTCGTGGGCACCATGCGAATCTCCTTGGGCACTAGACGAAGCTCGGTCGAAGGCTGCTCATCTGCCCCCAATGGAAGTAACGGTGTAACTTCGCGAAGACATTAGGAGGTATCCGCTCTGCAGATTTGGCGGCGCCGATCAAAGTCCTTCCCTGCTTCACCAGAGCAGCCTGTGGGTCGGAGTCGTTTCGTCCTGTTTGTTGGGGCGAAGGAAAATACGCAAGCATGCTTTTCAGTGGGTGGCTGTCCATCGCGCGCCACGTGTTTAGACGCGCGAGAAGGTCCAAGAGGTGCCACACTTTGAGGCGAAAAAATGTATAATTGAAAGCTTTTCTGCTCTTTTTTGCGATCCTCTCCGCCTGCGTGATCCCTCGTCCATGTTCTCCTGGCCAGGCTTCCATGTCCCGCAACCACAAAATCTTTCCAAGAGGTGCGAAAACCAAGATATTGCTGGTTGGCTCGAGTCGCATCGTGGAGT
Source organism: Amoebophrya sp. A25 (assembly GCA_905178165.1). Classification (NCBI taxonomy): domain Eukaryota; class Dinophyceae; order Syndiniales; family Amoebophryaceae; genus Amoebophrya; species Amoebophrya sp. A25. The sequence continues at coordinate 628,237 of CAJINU010000024.1, read as the reverse complement.
TGGGTTCTACAGCTGCTTTAGATGGGGACTCCGCTTGTTGTCTTGTTATTTTCTCGACTTCGGCGTCCACCGCGAATCCGGTCATTTCTTCTAGCATTGCCTTAGCCAATTCATCTAGAATTGACGGCGAGGTGTCCGTAGTAAATACATGACACTGGTGGCACCGGTGTTGAGCAGGTTCAGCACCTTGTCCATCAAGATGAGAGCCAACACGAGAATGCCGAGGAGCAAGAAATGTGTGTTCTTCTGGCGGGCTTGTAGATGCCGCTGCAGCAGATATGAATCCTGCACATTCTTGAGCCGAAGCACCGAAGCTGTTCGATGCTTGTCCAGAACTCTGTGTCTGTCTTTCTTGTGCTGGGTCCACCTTCCGCACTTCGGGTAGTACACCTTCTCCTTCTACTATTTCTTGTGTCAGGTTGTCCCCTACAGCGTCACCTGCTTTTTGATGCCCGTGATCTCCAACCGTGGCGGGTGCGCTGGCCGACGCGTCTTTCTTCGATCTTTCGTCGGTCTCGTTGCTCACTTTCACAGGCCTCATTATCACACGAGGAATAATGTCGTTGTTGAAAATAATGTTCGTGGCGTCTGCGAAACGAGCCTGCGCGCCCTTGTGGACAATAATATTCTTCTGCGTCTGCGTCCAGTCATTGCCAGCGACGAAAAAAGGCGGAGCAGAGAAAGCCACGGTTCGAATCGATTTGTCCTTGAGTAACGCTCTCAGTTGCGGATTCTGTTGCCACATTCCGTGCAACATCAGCGCTAAGGCGCCTCCCTGGGAGTGTCCAGTGAAGACTACACGGTCAAAATGCTTACGCAGGTGCGTGATATTATCCTCCCACATCCTTAGTTTTTTCTCCTGCTCTTCGCGATCGGCATCACCGCCAAAAAAAATCGATAGGTCTCCAGACGCATGGTCTATCGAGTCCATGTCAGCGTCATGCTTTTCCTGTTCCCCCCGTAGCATGTCCTCGCTCAGGTCTTTCAGCGTTCGAGGTCTTTCAGCGTGTTCATCTCCACTTGAACCTTCAGCCGAAATCCTACTCGGCCACTCATCAAGATACTTATCGTATGGCAATTCTATTTGATCTTCTTCTTCTTCTTGATGGGGAAAAGGATGCGCGTCTCTTCGTCTTTCGATTAGTTGCGCGATCAACTCCTTAATGTCACCCGCCAATCGATTGTGAAAGCGATAATGCGGCCTCACGTACGAGGTTGCTGCCGCAACATCTGTCTCGGGTCCATCTTCATCGTTTTCAGGGTCTACGCTGAACCATCGGGGGCCGCCCAATGGACTAGCGTTGACGAGGTGATCAGACAACATCTCCGAATTCGTTCCCCGAAAGACAACCCACATTGTTCTACTCGTCGGATCGATCTGCAAGTACCATCGTGGAGGCTGATTCTGGAAAAAACGGGTCACTCTCCATTTTTTGGGCCTCCCCACGACCACAATGTTCTTTTGCGTCTCTCCGGATCGGCTACTTCTCTCGTGGCTTCCGTCAACGGGCATCAAGGTCCTTGAGCCAGGCCCTTCTAGATGTTTCACCATAGCCTCATGGAATCTGTGGACATCTCTTTCCAACGTGACTCCAATCTTCTTTTTCTTTGCGGCTGCTTCGTGCGCTGCTTCGACAACTTCCATTTGCTGCCTCGAGTTTTCGTCACCCCGCGTCGACGCAGACGAGAGTTGTTCTTCTGAGATGTTGTCGAGTTTTTCATTGAGGAATTTGTTCCATTCTTGATTCAACTCAGGAGCTCCGTCAAGAACTTCTTCTCCCTTGAATTTCATGCACATCCAGAACGCGGCGTTCACCAGAGCAGGGTCATCACTTTCCTCGGTCGTGCCAAGATCACCACGGGGCCCTCCGTGCATAGTAGAGCCCGCAAAAGAAGGGTGAGCAGGAGACGCTGATGCCGATGCAGAGAAAGCGGCACTTTTTCTAGACAAGGAGCACCCCTGCTGACCTGTCAGCGGTACAGTCATCGTCTCACGGAGATCGGGCCCACCTGGAGGCTGCTCTGCTGCGGCGCAACTCGTTTGCACAGCAACAGCGACCCCGTCCGGTTCACCTTGGGCCCGCCCTTCTGCAGCGGCCGCAGCACAGGACCCGGAAGATAATGCTGACCCTCGTTCAGGGGCCTTCTCCTCCTCCTCCTCCTCCTCTTGCTCTTCCTGAACAAGTTTATCTTGTATTTCTCTGTAGGCCTGCCAGAGATGACAGTGGGCGCTATCGGAGAAAGCAACACTGTGGATAGTGTCGCACATGCCCGAAGTTACAGCACAGCTGACCGCAGTAACGCGCTCACCCACCGTGAGAGCCTTCGTGGCCACGTCGTACCCCGCTTCTCTCACCACCCTCCAGAGCCAATAGGGAATGGCTTCAGCTGCGTCGGGTGATTGCGTTTCTTCATCTCCTCCTGTTTTAGTCCCTTGCACTCCATCCCCAGGACTATCAACATGTTGAAGCTGAGGGTCTTCTGCTGTGACCGAGAATATCACAGCACTCATATTTTTAGCGAGTGTTGCGAGGACGAATTTTGATGTGAAACGCCTCATCTTCATCTTTTGACAGCCAAGAAATCAAGAAAGTGCTAGAGTCGTGAAGAAGGTGGTCGTTTGGTATTTCTTCTGGATATTTTTGTTGAAGAAGAGCTCAAATTTCATATGAATTTCGTAGAAGTGTTGGGGAATAATTCGCGAAGATCAGTATCGGATTGAACGCTATTTGGCCCAAATTGGGTAAAAGATACTTTCAAACTCCTTCCTTATTTGCTTAATACCATGCTGAGTGGCAATGGATGCTCTCTCTTCGGGTGTCAAAAAGAAAACTTTGCTGGTCTAGTTAGGATCTCTGGATAATGTCATAAAAACCAAAAAACCAAAGGGAAGCCAAAAACCAAAAAAGTCAACGGGTATCAAGAAGCCAAAATTTAAACCAAAACATACCATAGCTCAAATAAAAACCAGAGGGCTATATATTTTTCAGGGAAATATCAGAGGTAGTCCAATGCTAGGACTTGGGCCAAACGATAGGTCTTACTTAAATTAATCGATGGTCAAAAATCAGCGAAGGTACCTGCGATGATCAAAAAAATATCAGAAAACTAGGATGATCTGGATCTGTGACCAGTGCTTTAGGATGATCTGGGTCTGTGACTATGCACTATGTTTTTAGAATCTGGCTCCTCGTTGTTCTTGAGAGATTTCCTTCTACTTATGTTGAGAGATTGCTTATAGGATCTCCTTTTCTGAGACCTGTGATGATCGTCTTCCTCATGATCATGCGCTGAAAATTGATCTCTAGATCGAGAAACTGGATCTGTGAATCAAGACGAACAAATCGGATCTCCTGTAAGTCATTATGAACGAATCGGAATCGGATCTCCTGTAAGTCATTCTGATTGATTGATTTGATGATTGATTGATTGATTGATTGATTGATATGCCTGACAGGAGGTTGGTGTAGGAGATCTATTTGTTGATGAAGATCTGTAACTCAAGTTCAAGAAAAACGAAAAATCAGGAGTCAGATGTTACGAAGAAACCTAACCAACTTACTTAGTTGTATTAAACCCTCGTCTACCTTTCGTCGATCCTTATAATAAATATGTATGATTTCTTTTAAAAGATCTTGATCTGTTGTGTAACTAATGATGATAGATTGACGAAGAGGATCGTGTCACCGTCATGGAGCCTCATCTTTGCGCTCCATCCTGTCACTCGCCATGAAGAGTCGCTTGACAATCCTCATCTTCACCTCCTCGTAGGCTGCGCGCAAAAAATAAGTGAAAAACAAGCATCCATCTTTCGTCTAGTTCGTGTATGGTGAAAGGAAAGTGTTCTTGACCTGATAATGAAGTACTCGTGTTCTACAGACTTCACAGAAAACATGAGCAGGGCAATCTGCGGTTAATCTTGAGGGGACATGCTATTTTTAATCGTCCTATCGCAGCAATACTTAATAATATGGCAATGTGGGGTGTAGATTATGAATTACTAGAAAGAACCACTCATTTACGGCGAGGAAGACCTAGTTGTATCACAATGGCACAAAAGCGAAAATACATGAAGCGAAATCATGCATTAAATGCGAGTCGCTATTTAAAATACTAACTTGTCTTTGGACCACGGGCCAGGGAGAGGGGTATTTTTTACACTTCTAACCACACTACCTAGAATCTGATTTTCTTGAAAAACTATTTCCTCATTCTCGTTGAAAAAAAGGGGTCGTGGTAGTCGCATAATCCATCTTCAATCGTCCACAACCGCACCAGGTCGGGGGGCTTGCATAAGTCCTTGACAACAAGTAGAATCAGGATCTTCTATTCCTCTTTTTTCTCATCCTTTTTCTTTTCGTCGTCATCACCGCCTTCCTGTCCGGATGCACCCCAAGCTTTGCTCGCGCGCCAGAATCGGACACGGTACCTTTAAGAAGAGGTGTTGTTAATTTTTGCGCTGTTAGTCGGTCCTTCTTCTTTAGTTAAAAATGATACAGCTGGTAATTCCTACAAAAGGGGCACGAAGAAAGCCCGAATTTGCACGAGCACCGCAGAGCAGGCACACACCCGAAGATGACACGATGAAAAATTCTTTAAGACGTGAAATTGATACTTAAATGACAGGCAGATGGTTTCACAAGAAGTGGAAGTCGTCATTTATACTAGATTATAGCTATTCATGATCCTAAAAGTTTGTACATCTTCCGTAGAGAAGTTGTACAAGTACATCATCATCATGTACTAAAAGTCTTGCAATCTTCCTCCAGATGTGATTATAGCTACGTTGTAAGTATAGTACTCTTTCCATTCCATCCAATCTTGTTCGCTCAACTCGAGAGACACCTTGGACACCTTGGTAAGGAAACGTTCCTCCTTCGTCACCACGCGGAGAGGTGCCAGTCGGTCTGCGGAGTTCTTCAAGAAAGGGATTTCCACCTTCAGAGTGAACTCGTTTGTCGATGTTGCTCATTAGAAGATGGAACGGCCGGGAGGATAGAGGGAGAAAGACGGAATCTAAACTAATGTGCTCATCATGAAGAGGGTACGAAATTAGACCATGAGCATTCTCCAATAAAAGCAATGTCGTTGAGTTCTTCTAATTTCTCTACTGGTGGAAGGTACTTAGTCAAAGATCTGTCAAGATAGAACTAGAAGAGGCTTATTAAATGCTGTGAAGATTCAATGAATAGTAGAAGTTACAGAAGATATTGATTTATTTCAACCATAATTATCCATCAAAGCGACTAATTGCTCGCAGCTCTTCGGGACAACCTTTCCGATCAAATTCAGAGGCGACTTCTTCGCCTCACCGTACCTGTAGTTTTGTGGAAGTGGATTCAGATTCTCAAGCTCTATCTCTATCATGTCATTGTCACGTTCATCAGTACATCTGCGTCTTAGATATTTATAATATTTCTAAATTGGTCGTAGTTCTATCCTAAATAATATTCAACATCCTGGAGATCATCATCAAAAAGAAAAATAACCCTAGACAGCATGTTATAAAGTACCACATCTCCCCTGAGACGAACATCTCCGCATTGCGTTGTATTTCGAGATAGTAGAGAGGCGAGCCAGCAAAAACGGTCTCCAAGTAAACTTTTCCCTCTTCACGTCGTACCTGCAACGCGCCTGCCATGCTGCTACCCTTGACTCCGCGAGCATATGCATCCTGGTCCAGAATTTGGAGGCTGATGAAACCACAGAAGAACGAGTCTTCAGCATCGATAATTTTTTTGACGGCTCGCTGCTCCTTTTCTTAGCAGTTGAAAGTTGACCCCTATCTAGTAGGAGCTCGCATATCTATTCTATGGCTTTCATCCTACTTGAAGAAACCATAGAGAAGATACTCGTAGAAGAGATGCCAACTTCCAACCCTTAATTCTCAAGGGCCTTCTCTTCAGCAGTTTTTTCAGGGGCACCCATTTTTTTGCAGAGGGTTCTTGTGATGAAAAGAATATATCTATTAGTCTAGAAGAAAGAGACTCTAGGCAGAACAGAAAATGTTGCTACAGAAACTTTTTATGTTGAAAGAATAACGGTTTTTAAGCTTACACTGGAATAAATTTTTCAATAATTTTTGGACGTGTATGTAGTTGTAGTAACCAATGTGGCAAGTTGGCCTAGAGTATCAGAATACTGCTACAAATAATATGATTTGATGGACGTAAATCAAGTTGACCATGACCACAAAAATGCATACTATCTAACGATTAGCAAAAATACAACAGATGCTACTTACGATGCATATAATGATGTAAGTAGATATTGCACTACTAAAAACTGCCTTCTGAGGTCTATATTCTACACAACCGAAGATATTGAACGCAGAAAAGATTCAGGTGTTTGTTCACAGGACCTCCACCAGACTTACAACCAACCTCAGGAGTGATGTGTCTACAACATGGATCGAGCGCTTACATCGTGGACCAAGCAGTTTTAGCGCTTACATCCTGGAACATGGATAGATCGTTTTGGCTCTCGAGGACCAGAAAAACTCCACTGACTTGTATCTTAGGCTTAGACTTCTGAACCTGAATCATTGATTTATGTTCACTAAAAAGTACTTAGTATCAGAACCATTGATTTTTAACTACTATCATGTCCGATGCAATAAGGGATCCAGCAAAGGTATTGGAGACTCTGTCCCTTCCAAAGCACAGCATCGCGAACACAAGCGAAGTCGAGTGACTTACCGGGTTTCACACCCTACAAAAGCGAGGTAGTTTTTATTCAATCATAATCTCTTGGATTCATTGGAATTACAATTAGCTCAGCTTTCAAATAGTCTGTTCCGCTGGAAACATTTCAACACCTATTTCAGGTGTTTTTCCCAGCATATTTTTACAGAAGTGGTTGAGCTTGTTGTTCACATTCTTATTTTCTCGTACTTATGATGATTATTTTTCATCGAGCCCTGCGTTTCTCTTTGTTCAATGAAGATGCCAGTATCAAAGCCACCTGCAATATTTACACAGACTTGTTCTTCGAAATGATCATATCAGTCCTGAGCAAGAGATAATATCTGAAGTAGATCCATAATATGCTGCGCAAGAGATAGACAATGACAAAGCGGATTAAAGTGATTTTGTTGTGAAGAAAGTTCTTGACGTACTCTTTAGTCTTTGCGACTACACAGCCCGCCCCCCATCGCGTCACAGAATACCAAGTACCCGACGCTCACCACCAGGAAGCAAATACCGCCGACGACGATCAAAAGCAACTCCGCTTGGTTTTAGACAGAGGTGCTGCCTCACTGAGCGCAAAACAAAGTCGTATACTTCTTCCTTGAAGTCTAAGTAACCTCCTCAGTACGTAGAACTCCAATGAACCAGAGAAGTTTCAAGAAGAAAAGAGAAAAAGAAAAAGTGAAACAAACATCGGTGAAGCAACTATTGCGGATATATATGGATAAGAGAACAAACTACTCAACCCCGGTTCTTGAAGTCGGGATAAACATTGCCATTGGCCTTAGAATTCAAGAAACTCTTTCTCTTCAGAAGACAGACCACTTGAAGTCAATGTCAAGATAAACATAATTAAAGATTAGCTGGAAAACAATGAAATACAGTGACGTCCTTAATCTTCTTTCTGCTCTTCTTCGTCATGTAAATCGTCATTCGGGCCACGGTTTGCTTTACTATGCTTCTGGAGGACACGAGATTCCCTGTGCAGGTACTTCTGTGCCTCTGAAGAGAGAGCTGCGAGTGCTTCCTGTGCCTCTTCTGCTTTCATGCCCCGCTTCAATTTTTAGAGCTTCTCCTTCTAACCCTAATAACAGTTATATGAGGAAAATTTGAAGTATCACAACATCAAAACCAGTGAGTACTTCTAAATAACCTAACAAGTACTTCGTCCCCGTGGAGCAGGAGGTCCCTCGCTGATTATAGTCCTTGCTGCACTAGTATTACTTTTGTTCTGAGCAGGGATGTATTATAACTAGTCTTCTAAAATAGCAAGGATTATATCGATATTGCATCAAGATTAATACGATTGTTGAGGTAGGACTAGGAAGATCTCTAACTCTATGCAAATACTATACACAGTTAGAAAATAAATAGATGGGCTTCATCTAGATCTAGACCTTAGAAAATATAGATGGGCTTCTAGACCTAGGAGTGAAGCCTTAATTTGACGTCTCGTCCGGCGCTTCCTGGCCTGATATTGCTGACGACTTTTCGGATGTTGATTTCTTGCTGATGTGGTGGCCTTCATGATCAACCTCTACAACAGCCGTTGGTGAAGTTTTCTCCCCAGAGGAGGTACCACTTGAGCTCGACGTTGATGCAGCTCGCTCACTTCTCAGTCGTGATGTTGTAGTAACTCTCCCGGACGTAGAAGCACTCTCTTCTTGTGGAAGATGTAGTTCTTGATGTTTTCTAGTATCTTGGAGAAATTCATCTGATGCTCCTGCTTCATGCGCTCCTTCAATCACCTTCTCAGAAGCAGCTGCTGACGTTGAGAAAGAACTTCCTACAGAAGTGCTAGCAAGACCTTGCTCTTGTCCATGTAAAGATGTTCTGGATGATGTTCTGCTGCTCGTGGCATCCACGTGATTGTCCGTCAGCAGAATGGCAGCTCCGACTGCGACCACACGAAGACGGAGAGCGAAACCCGACAGCCCATTCCTCCGCTCTAGTATCGGCCTCAGCACCTCTCCTCGTGGCTGGAGTGGTCTTGTCCTTTGATCTTTCCTGCTCTTCATCATGGAGGTAGTGCTGCTTGCTTCGTTCTACTTTCTTATAGTCCTCTGATCTTTGGTGCTCTTCATCATGGTAGTGCTGCTTGCTTCTACTTTATTACAATTTGCACGGGGAGGTCTATAATGCTTACCAGAAGAGGGTAGAGCAAGGCGCAACTACAAAAATCGTAATCGTTTCTCTAGTACTTAACCTTCAGATTGAATGACATGTTGTCGCATGGTACGATAAACAAGATGACAACTCTCATTTCATCTTGATGATGTTTTGCTGTGCTACAGCTCCAAATGATATATAAATGATATAACTTGAAGTCCTTTTTCTTATGACTTTAGCGGTCGGCAAACAAGATAGACCCATTGACTAGCGAAAATGCGAAACGATGAACAAGACGATGAAGATCGAATACGAGGCACGATGTAGATAAACAAGTGGTACGTAAGAAAGACGAGAGAGTAAAATGTTTCAAGGTGAAGGAGAGTGTATTAAATTTCTCAAGGTCGTGGCACTGCCCTGATGAACATGAAACTGAGATACTTGTTGGTTATCTACGCCTGAAAAAGCAAATACTTTGTGTCTTCTCGTTGTTTGTAGCAAGAAAGGCCATTCCGGTTCTTTTTACTTTTTCTTGTGGTCTAACTCTAAGAAGTTGCTTCTTATTGTCAACCAAAGCTAGAAGCTAGCTACTCAACTAGTTATTCGTCAAGCCACCAAAGTTACTTCAGCCAAACGCCTTTCCACGTCTGGTACGGCGTCTGACAGTAGGGAACGCAAATCCTCCGCTCCTTCCTTCAACAGGGCGTAGCCTGATGCTGCACTATCATACACGTCTTCCGAGAGCCTATCCCCAGTACCTGTTTGAACGAGAGCGAGAGAGAGGTACTTACCAGTCAGGACCTTAAATAATGACTGCGAGCTTCATTACTAACCCTATTCTTGAAGTGGATGTACATGTTGAGCAGGACCTTAAAAAAAAGTATGAATGAATGAATGTGCCTAGCATGAGGTGGTGCAGTGAGTTTTTACTCATTCATCTTATGTTGGAATGATCTTCTATGTATGAACATGAAGTAGACGTACTAGACCCTAAGTAATGACAATCATGTAACTGCTCACGCTCTTAATGTACTAGTACATCTTAATGAAGATACCGTCAGCTTCAGCCTTTTGCTGCTGTTGTAGGTGACCGGTGAAGACGCGTCCTAGCGTCGTTGCTTTTTCAAGCTCTGCGGCAGTCTGTTTCAGTTCCATCTTCAGCTTCGCCATTTGCTGTCCTAGGGCTTGGCTCGCTGCCTCAGCTACGTCTCGATTCTTAGCTACGTTAGCCTTCTGCCGCTGTAAACCTTCGGTTAGGAACCTTGACATCGCGGGACCCAGTCTCTGCAAGCCAGACACCAAATCCGCTCCCAACTCCTGCAACTGGGCGCCTGCACTTCTCGCTGCGAAACTCGTCGACGGACGAACAGAGGAGGCGCTGCTCGTTTTTGTTTTTCCAACCATCATGGTGCCTCGTCTCTTTGTGTTTAATACAGGAGTAGAGAAGGCCGTCGATTCTCTCGTTATTCTTTTTCCAACGGTGCGGCCTCCACGACCCTTCATGCTTGCTAAAAATACCGGAGAAGTAGAGAGTGCCGTCGATTGGCGGTTGCAGTACCTTCGTTCACTCTGCTCGTTTGGCGCTACCCTAGACCAGAAACTGCCGGGACCATCATGACAGCCGTCGTTACTCCCCGAGCAAAAAGCCGTGCTTGTCGACGCCAGCGCGGGCCGGTTACAGCCGTGAGAGGTCGTTCCAGCATCGAAGAGCGACAAAGAGAACAGTCCGAATGGCATGATTGATGCGAGTTTGTTTCTAAGTACCCAAGAACAACGTCGTTTATTTTCTGTTCCTCAACATCACACGACCATCACCATAACTTGCAGTTCTTCTTTACATTATAAGAAGTTGTAGCTGTGAGCCATACAAATAATACATCATGAACCAATGGTCAACTATCGTGAAAGAACTTTGATTGATTGAGCTACGTAATCGTAGAGAACAATTTCTGGAAAGCTAAAGAACTGTATTAAAACTAAATCGTGACTAAGCATAATTGTATTCCTACCGCTGTTATACAGTTCATCTCAGTGATGTTTTTCGACGAGGTGAAGGATCATGAGCTCGAGAGGCACACATCATCTTTGCATGTCCACATTGCGCATTCTAAACACCGATGATTCATCCCTCTCAAACAACTCGCCGTCTCCACCGATGATTCTAGCTCGGCTGCATACATAGTACAACCAGCCAGAACCGAGACCGAGGATGGATGATTATTGCACGAAGGGATAACGAACCTAGCAGAATATATAAGAGGGAAAACTAACCCGTTGCTGTACTTAGTGCTTTGAGCGTCCTCGCTGGACCGTCCGAGGATGAATGATTATTAAGATCACGGTGACCAGCCGGGAACAGATTTTGTAGAAGCAAGGGAACCTAGTTCAACTAGGAGCGACCCATGGGGTCACGACTCTATCAAACCGATAATTGGACATTATCAACAACATGCACTTCTGATCCTGGTCTTGAAAGATCTAGTTGTGGGTCGTAGAGTTCTGTTCTACAATGCTGTACCCAATGTCGGCCGTGAGTTGTTACTTTTCATCATTGATTCCTGCACAATGGGCGGCATTCTGGCGATGATGTTGGCGTACAATGCTCTATTTTGTTTCATGTCGTGAATGACTGAAAACTTACTTAATCTCACTTGTTCTGGGTCGTAGGGGAGCTCTTGGGACTACGTCGAGGTTCATTTATTCATTCATGTTCTCTTCACCAACAGGAGGGATACTCTGGTTCCTTGCGTCAATGAGAGGACACCTTAAAACGCCATAAGCATAAGGTGATTCGTTACACCATCAAGAGGGGTACTCTGGATCTGGTTCATTGCAAATGCAAAATCTTCGTTAATGTAACTTTGGCTGGGGATGGGTTAATGAAGCTTCGCATCCTAAAGAGGGGAACAATCTCACATAGAGAGAGGATCCTTGGGTTACGAAATTTGTATACAGCTATGACGAGGGAACGAGGAATGGGTTTATTTTATCCGAGGAATGGGTTTTTCTTTATCCGAGGAATTTGGTCTCTTGTGGTCGTGAGCGTGACTCGTGTCTTTTACATTTACTACTAGTTCTGGGGCTGGGATCAGGGATCGGCTCATATTCATGATTTGGTGGAACCTCTATTTCAGTCTATTTTTTCAAACGCATGTCATGGTGCTTTGCAATAGATTACGGAATCCCCGAGTACGTAGGAGCTAGTTTGTTTGTGGCTGTACAAGTTGTAGTGGTGTTACCCTTCATGTACAAGTACAACAGAACGATGTAGTTTCTAATATGCTGATAAAAGTCTGGTCAAAGAATCATATGCTTGTTTTGATGCTTCTCTTGATGTAGCCTCATCTGCCACTGAGGCTTCTCCTTTTGACATAGTTCAATTTCGAGACAGAAATGACATTCTTTGCGTAATTGATGTCGTAGTTCTTGTTCTTCAGTGTACTATATCACTAATGATTTTTGAGTTCTTGGTCGTAGTAGTCGTGATCTGCATAAGTTGTGATTAGGAACAAAATGGACATCGTCGTGAACTACTTGATGAATATCTGCTAGTTGTACTGTGTTGATACGTTAGCTTTGCTTGTGTTACGTCGATAAACATTAATACTTAGTGTCAATGAACCTTGTCTTGTTCATTTTCAAAAACGTACGTATCTATGATCACAAATTGTAGTTCGTGGTTGCATCCATCTTTATCTTGGTTTGATGTAATTACTCAGTAGGATGACAATTTTTTTTCTTCGATGTGGCAATGGACATTATGACGGAATGATTTCTTGCTTATTTTCATGAACTTGGTTTTGATTGATGTAAAAACACAACAGTAACTCTTCTAACTATTATGATGTTGATATCATTTCTTGCATAGTACTAAGTTTTCATTATAAACAACAAGTTGAAGTTGATGTTTATCTTTCGAACAAGTCATCTAAGACCGAGACAAGTTTACAAATAGTAATACCACCCTCTTCCTTCCTTAACATACCTCTAAACTTCTCCCCATCAAGCTATTTGTCCTGGTTTGCTGCCTCCTTTGCCTTGACCCTTACCACCTCTCGTGCCACCATCTCCGCGGCTCAACAGCCCATACTCCTCATCGTATCCACCTATGTATATGTGTGTGTTTGGTCGATGTTACTGTAGAACTGGTAAACATCAAATTCAGAATTAGAGGTGCCGGGTTGCCACCTTTTACCGTTACCCCATGTTTTTGAATTTCGTTTACCCAGATTAAGAAGCAAAAAACCCGAAATCTGGTGAATCATTCTTATTCGTTCCTTACTTTTTATCTTTTCATTGAGCTACATACGAAGTAACTTGTTCAAATAATGAGGTATACCTAGGACTCTTCAAAGCCTAAATCTGAAGCATTCGTCTTATTCCCACGACAGGAAGTCGAAGTATAATAAATAGGTAAAGGTAACAACTTGTTACAATAAAAAGGCACTAACAATCTCATTGGCCTGAGAATTCAAGAAACTATTTAACTTCAAAGAAAGAAACTGATTATTAAAGTACCTTCTTCGATCTGCGGTGCGTCGGTTTCACCCTCTGCCCATCCATATCGATAGTCACCGTCATCGTAACCAGAGATGGCCTCCTTTCCGCGGCCACACGTGAGCATGCAGATACAGAGCAAAAGAAAGATTAGAGCTCTCAAGGTGAAGAAACGGCTCCGATGATGATATTAGTCGATTCGGATTGGACCTACGACTTCCCTCAAAAACGGTTCTCTTCGAAAATAAACTGAAATAAGCGAGTACTTAACTGAACTTAGGCATTTTCAGTTTTCGAGTAGCAGGTGTAAATTCATCAAACGGAGAGGGACATCACAGAATTATACCAAAATAGGAATGAAAACCATCGATCCGCTCGAATATTATAGGCGTCATACATTCTTCCCCATGCTGGGTAGCGGCTCTACTTATTTTGTCATCTTCGAAAAAAGTTCAAATGACGCTATTCTTCTTTATCATCATGTTCATGCTCTTGCTTTCCCGTGCAGATAACCACGCACGAAGGCACTCTGTAGAGAAGAACCTGCGTAAGGCCTCATAAACAGCACGCATCTTCTTTATCAGCATCTCCTACATCTAGTACTAAATAAAATCCCACTGATCTCTTCCAAGGATTTTCAACATGCCTTAAGATAATCACAAGCGCTCCAATCCCACCGTAAACCATGATTAGAGCTCACCCTTATCTCTCTATCATCTTGAGACGCGGCGCATCTTGCTGCTATCGTATTCTGTGCATCCCTGATAGGCATATGGCACCTACAAGCAGGATGAGTCCCTTTCTCCCTATGGGTCCGCTTTTCCAAGATGTGCCGACGATGTTAACCCCAACCAGTTTGGCAATCTGCCTAACATATCCCTGGAGACTTCTACCCGCTAATCTAGCTTCTTGCAGGACTATCTGCTAATCTATCGAAGATGTACTATCTGAAGATCGATTAGGGGAAGCCTTAACATGAGTTTTTTCTCGGTGGTCCACTCGTCTTCCTTCGCCTCCCCATCTTTGGCTTTGCCTTCTTCCTCCTCCTCGTCTCACAATGAAAGTGTGACTCTAGTATGACGTACGACGATAGATAATCTAGGGAGAGCATCATCATCAATAAGTCTCATCATCCTTATCTTCTTTCCGGTTTTCATAGTCAACATATCTGCTCTTCTACGGACTCGTCTAACTACGTATACGGAGGACTAATAGCTATTTTGCGTAGACCGAGTTTGACAAATTTCTACTTACTTAAAAAACAAGAACCAGTGCACCATAATTTTTCTTTCTTTTCCTTGTCTTTTTTCTTCTTCTTCTCTTTTTTGGCATCCGCACGCTTCTTAGCCTGAAGAGTGGTGGTGTGTTTCTGTTTTTTCTCTTCCACTTGTATGTCTTTCAATCTAATTCATACTAGAAGACATACTACTAGATTCAAAGACCTACTACTAGATCTTCCAGTAAGTCAAAAAAACCTACTACTTGATCTTCATGGACATCTCCACTTTGTACCTTCGTGGATTTTTCAAGCTGGTCCGGGGTAAGTTCCTGCAGCCCCCGATGCGAATCATCGCCGCGGGCGGCGAGCATCTTCTCGCGCATGTTATTCCCATCGCGTGACGACCATGCTTTTTCCGCGACTGCGAAATCTTAGAGAAACAAAATTAAAAAAAAATTTTTTGCATCTATAGAAACAGGAGCAAAATCTTTTTCATTCGTGTACCATTGAAATATTCGAGAGGCAATATGTGACTTCGTCGATAGGCCCCTACTGAATTACCCCAGCCCAGATATGTTGGTACTACCAATTCCAATGCCGATCTTCTAGGTGGAATAAAGTCCAGGTCGAGCCGATCCCGCCTTTAGATAAACAGGAAATAAAGCTGCTACAACTACTAGTAGGATGCAACAAATACAAAAGTAGACTGACTATCAAAAGTCGATGATATTAATATAGTGTGTCAAGATGGATTTTTTGCTATTCAACTATCCCTATATTATAGGCTTTGAAGCGGAGAGAAGAGTGCAAAAGATCGTACAATACAATACAATACAATACAATTAATCTCGCTTTTTTTTTTTGTAGTGCCATGCTTATCCGAAAGGGAAGAGCTTGCATGTTTATCCGCGAAGCTGCCGGACATTTTTTTTTTTTTGTATCGCGGGTGCAGACTCCCTTAAGGGAACATATTTCTTCTATTTGAACAATTAATTCGCCATTTGTTGACAACATGCATACTTCATAATGTTTTTTGGAATCCAGCTTCTTGTTCTTGGTAAAATCTGCGTTGAAGCCTTTCAGAAGCTTGCCTTCTAGCGCCTTCTGATCTCGGAACACCCAATACAGTACATAGTCATGCACGGAATTAGACAATGTCGTGACCACGAAGGCGAAATAGAAGCTGCACGAAGTAGAAACACAGACATCCGCAATTGAACAATAACGTTAGATGAACTAGGTTAGGTTAGGTTGTGAATCCTTCTCAGCGAGCCTCACGGGCACATGCTCGCCTCCGAGGATGATGGGTGACCTAGTAAAGCGTCAAATACTATTACTAACTTGTAGATGTACGTCCTCCAAGAATATCTGACTCCAATCTGAAAATATTTGTCAACATATCTTCTTCGCCCCGGTCTTCTTCATCGTCCCAGGTAGAAAAGTCGCCCAAAGTGTAGACTTGGAAGAAGGCCAAGCCTGCTGCCTGCGCCTGCTCGGGATTCTCCATCACGGTGGTGACGGGCTCTAACGCCGCTGCCAGCATGCGCTCCGCTTCCACGTCTTTGCCACAGAATGAAAACAAAAATACGGTTTTTTTGCCTACGAAATTATATGTATATCTAATATTGACAACTACAGAGCAATTTATAAGGTTTCACGGCTCGCATGGCATGGAGTGCATGGATCACATGGAGTAGCATGGAGCTAAAGGGGGAGCTTCTTGCGCCCCTTAAAGCTCTGCGCTCCATGCACTCCATGCTACTCCATGCACCATGCGTGCTATAAACTACTCTGAAATATGTATATCTATGACAACAGAAGCTGATTACCGGTTGGATTAGGTGTGGGCCTACCAGAGAAACTGGCAGACATACGCGGCTGCTGATTACAGCACATCAGTACACTGTATTTATTAGTATTTTGACTGCCCCACCTTTTTGGCGCTAGAATTATATCCTTGAGCAGATTGATGCCATTTAAATCGCGGATCGATCCTCGCTGAAAAGGAAAAAAGAATAGATACCAACATCTCAGTCTGACAGAATCCTTTCTCACTTTCGACTCTTCTTACGACTTGAAAATGGTCGTGAAAGTGAAAAAGGATTTGGGGCGAACAAGAAACGGTCATTCTAAGCTCATTGATTTCAGTTTCTTCAACAACGTCACCATAAATTTATAGTAATCTCATGCGTGTACTCCCGCAATTCGTAGGAGCTGTCAGCTTTAATATCACCGAAAGAACCGAACACATTAGAATAGTTGGTATGTTCCATCACTAGGCTTCCGCTTCTTTTGTTCATGGTCTTCATTGAATTTTCAAAGGAATTTCCAATATATTTGTATCTTTTATAAAGAGAGAATAATTTTTCTCTCTTTTGGTCAATCTTGTAGATCCTACAAAGACAAACGATTGACAGACAACTGCTAACTATCGTCGACTGAAGAAGGATGCCGATGCGTAAGAGGAGTTGGCCATAATTATGGTCATGGAAGCGTCATTCTTTTCTGCGTAGAGTGCTCCTCCTGCTCCTTCTCCGTTCAATTTCTTCAATCCAGCCATTAAGAACGAGCTTTCCTGAGAAAACACAGTTTAGGGTTGCTGCTGATGTACTTCACTGTTTGTAAAAATCACTCTTGTTATCCTAGTGAGCTAGATCTAGATACCAGTTCGAAAAAGAAGGAGGAGAAAAAGTCTCATTGATATGCAAGGATCCTTCAGGGGAGGAGGATAATTCAGGAGAGTCTTTGTCTTATGAATAAGTATGCCTATGGTCGGGTTCGTGATACAAGTACTTAATGGCTAGAAATCTTGACTCACGCAAATGAAATGAGGCAGTATAAAAATCTAGAAGATACTAATCGGAAAAGAATATACCAACTTGTTGTTGCCGGTCTCGAGCCTTTCGGTTTTAGTTTCGAAGAGAGAGTTCCCACGAAACGTCAACTTGCCGACGCCCTCTATGAAGAGAGTTTCACCATCCAAATGGCAGCCCATCCAACTGGCACTTTACTTTCCCCTTGTTGAAACACTTACTTATTTTCTCCCCTCGATGAAACACTCTGTTCCTCCCCTTGTTGAAACACTTTGTTTCTCAACATACTTTCTATTCCTTTCGTCCCTTGAAAAAAGTGCCAGGAAGATGGGTGTAAGAATGGAAAAAACTGCAGCCATATTGTGATAACCGTTTTTCGGCTGGTTCTCCAGGATCTGCAAGATTCAAGTCTTAGAGAGGATGCGGACATATACAAAACATGATCTTCAAATTCAAATGGCGACGACGGCAACCCTTCGTCCGGGCTTAACGCCGTGTCACAGCAGTCCTGCCTGCACGAGTGGGATCGAATCCACGACCGCAAGGGACAACTGATCTTGATCAGACTTCATCTCGTATGACAAACACACGTTGATCCTTGTCATCTTCAAAAGGATGGCCGTAAGGGTTTTGTCCAACTTCAGCCAGTTCGCTCGCCATTCTCCAGTATCCCCGCGACTCGTATCTCCAAGTGTATCTTTAGGGTTGTCGAAGGCGAAACACTTCTTGTTCTGCTCCTCCGGTGGCTGAACCTCCATCATCGGTACCACGTACGTGATTCTTAGACAAGAAGAAACCAATGATCATGGAGCTCTAATCTCAAAGGATAGTGATATGAAACGGATCCAGATGATTCACAATCGTTCTTGTCTACGGATGTTGACAAAACGTGAAAGAGGACGAGAAAAATGAAGCAAAGAAAAATATGACGCGAAAAATATGGTCACATCATATTATCGAATCCGGGAATATCATACATGATTATATGATGACTCTTAGTCGATTTTTCTTTTTCGACTTCTTAGCATAATGTTGGAGTTTCTAGACGATAATAGTGGAGGTAATAGTCTTCTTATCCTTCTTAATCAAACCAGTTACATTACACTCGAACGCTTCCTTCTGATCATAAGTCAAAAACCTTGGCACGTGCTTCATCTTCTTTGCCCTTGCTTAGAGAAGGGTAACATTCAACACCTCGGTCCCCCGCATCTTGTTGATCTGGGCACCTCCTTTAGTACTCTTGTATTTTTGTGCTCTTCTAGTATGGGAGCAAAGGGTTTACAGGGTACTTACCTTTGCCCTTGTTGTAGTATTCCTCTACAGGACTAAAAGGTGTATGCGTGGAGCGAGAGAGGAGATGAATACAAGCTGAACATAACTTGGCATAGACCTCGTGAACGAAAAGTTCTATCATGTCGGGACGACCCTCCTTGGCTATTAGAAACGGTAGTTTGAGGTTTTCAGTATCCGTTGCCAACTAAGCAGGGACTCCAGCCTCTTGCCGCACACCTCAATAGAAGTCGCCAGATCCAGGTGGGATCGATTCCTTGACTGACTGATTGATCATTCAACTGATAATTATATCCGAAGCTAGTGAACAGACACGAAACAGTAGAGGAAATATGGCACTTGAGATCGAGCTTGAGCAGGTGGCTCTCCCTAATCAGTACTCCCTACTAATCTCATTCTTGGCCTTAGAATTCAAGAAACGATTCTTGTTCTTGTAAAAAAAGAAAAAAAGTACTCTCCCTATTAACAAGTATGTTATCTATATTGTTTCTGTCAGAGTCATCTATCTTCAAATCATGATTGTCAGAGTCATCTATATGTTATAGTATCTTCAAATCATGACTGTTTCTGTCAGAGTCAGAGAGAGAATGGGTCACTTTTTCAATGCATAAGAGTTCCTTCTCTGCATCGAGAAGGCTCGCGGCACCAAACACGCCTTTTCCTGTCTTGACGAGTTCGTAGAATTCTTAGAGCTTCCTGGAATCCATCTTGAGTGTCTTCAGTGTCGTCAATCTTCTGAGGGAAAAGCAAGCCCATGATGACTCATCTTGGGCTTGCATGCTTTTCCATTAGAGCAAGGTCCCAAGATCAAGATGCCTCTGGAGATGGATTACCTGAAGCCTTAAAATTCGAACGTTATATTAGACCTGTCTCCAGTTCGTCTCTGTGAAGAATCCCTCAAGAATCTCCCTGGCAGAATCTCTCTGGCATTTGCTGGAGGGTGCATACAACACATACTGTTCTTGAGGGATCACCTCGCTCTATAGACGAGATGGATTGGGGGAAGCCTTAATTTTGCAGCCACCGGTTTCCTTGCATGCACGCATACTGTGACGCATCGTGCGCAATAGGTACGGCAGCATCGCCTCCCTTTTACACTCATCTATATTTTGTAATGAGAACCCGGTTAGAAAGTGGACATCATCTTTCCCTCCCGCATCCGGTACCTTCATCGCCTGATAATTTTTATGTTGATAAGACTAAGTATATTCATTAATATTCCCCAGTCAGACGAAGCCGAACTCGAAAACATAGAACCTGAACCATTAAACTCTTGTTCAATACTAGAAGTTCTACTAGTTCAATCATTTTTTAGAGAAACAAATGGAGTAATATTAAAGCCCTTTCTCCATATTTTTGAAAACAAAAGCGAGCCAACGACTTATCATTCATCATTATCATCATCCTGACAATGGAATTAAGTCAGTACCATGCCAGTCTGCAACATGGAGAGAGGGGATCCCATGAGAGGGGATCCCGTAATCGATCCCATGTTCGCTCTGGACGACTCGAGCTCGTCGTACAACGCCATCTCTAGAAAGGCATTGCCCTCTTGAAACGCATTGCCTGCCTCGACTGTCGCGACATCTACAGATTAGAGAAGTTATTTTCAATTATATTCATATTCGTTGTTGTGATTACCTTTTCTAGGACTTGCAAGATCCCACTTTCTGAAAACATTCGGGCTAGTAAACAGCATTCACATTTATTCTCCTTCATCCTCTTCATCAGGTTGGTATATCAGGTACTAGCTAGTAAACTAAATATAGTACTACAACTTCTACAGTCAGTGAAATTAAAGCCTTAATCATCTGACAAAGCCAGGTGGTCGTGAGTCAGGTGGTCGTGGTCGATCACAGACGCGGCAGCACGAGGAACACGGGCCTCATCTTCATGCAGATCGGCGAGGATGGTCCCTTCCGCAAGAATGTCTCTTTTTGAGGATCCGGAAGTAGTCATTGTTAGAAGTATCTTCTGAACAAGAGGACATTAAGCAGACGTTGTTCAGAAAAGAACAAAACCTAATAAATCTGTAATCTTAACTTTCTTTGCTCCCTTGTCGACTTTGCAGCTCCCACGCCTTGCTTCAGTCTTTTTGGACGCCCACTTGGTGCACCGCTAGAGCCACTAGTGGCACCGATAGCACGCGAGCCTTGTTGTTTGCTCCTGCTTGTCGACGCAGTGTCAATCTTCAATGAGCCGTCAGAGTTAGCGCTTACCTGCAATAACTCGTCTTGGAAAGCATCATTCTTGACGTGTTTTCTTTCCCTAAAAGAAAAGAAGACCATACAACTAGAAGAAGACGCTTCTCAAGAACGAGATGAACTATAAGGGAATCCTTAACGTCACCACTGCCACCGAAAGGGACAACTAGGTGAGCCAAAAGTGAGAGGAGAGAAAAAACCACACCGAAGAGCAGCACAAAACCCAATGGTGTAAGGTGCACTTTCTCATATCGGAATCCTCCAGCATGAACATGATTGTTGTGATGTGGTTCTTCTGTATTCATCTCTTGAGCAAGATGAAGAGCACAATCATATTTTCCAGCTTGAAGTTGATTACTCTTCTCAGCTGAAGGAAGATGTTCTTGTACGATCTGTCTGACTTCGGAAGGAGAGTGCAGTTCCTTCACGACCACGTCGCGGTCGCTATTCTGGTGGTTGTAGTTCGCCGAGGATGTTGTGCTTGTGGTCTCGTTCTCGCTCTTGCCTGATGATGAACGAGTAGGTTGTTGTAATAAAGAGCCAGCAGGAATAGCTGTAGTAGGAGATACATCAACTACCTCGTCTGTGACTACATTCGACTTGATCATAGCTTTGTCGGAACCACGACGACAAATGTGATTCGCTGCGTCATCACTGCCTGCGTCGCCGGGAGGCGCGAAAGCCTCTGCGTCTGCCTCTACCGAGGTCATCTTCCTCGCAGTTGTTGATGTGGTCACCCTATCAATCAATGAATCAATCAGGTTTGTTGAAAGACGACTTGTTGAAAGAAAATGGCCAAGGCTAACCTCCGCGTATAATGTTGAATGTTCTACTTCTAGTACTATGAAACTAAAAGTAATTTGTAGATATTCATATTTATTAGATGTTGTAGTTGTAGTCTATTGTAACTGTAGTTGTACTAGAATAGTTCCGTGATCCTCAAAATGTCGAATGAAATCATATATTTCTAGTTCATTGATTATAATGTTCATGTTAATGATAAAATGGTGATAGGTAAACAAAATTGCAAGAAGAATAGATCTTTGCATTGACGTTTTCGAATCAGAGGACATGTTGCCGACACGAAAAGTATCTATCATGCTACCGCGAAAAAGCGACGGATTTTCACTCATCAAAAACGAGTATATTGATGTGGGGAGAGGGGTGAGCGTGAGAGGTGCCCGTATCCTCTTTTCATCTCTCTAGGTCGGTAATGCACCGATTGTATCATTTTGAGTGCTCTGTTTGCCCCGACAATTATCCAGATCATTAAGCCCGACTGCTCTTGACGAGAACGACGATGTTGACCTTTTCACCTTGTGGTCACACTCACAGTCATGCAAAGTACGAGGACCGTAACTACAACTACAGCACCAACGAAACTACTACTTAGTGTTAATACAGCAATGGTTACTCAGTCAAGTAGAGGTCAGAACCGATTCTCCTGAAGAGCGGGTACTTATGCAGCTAAAGAATACTTCTGCATGGAGGAGCCACAATCTGCGAAAGCCGCTTCATTATGGAGGATGGTGTCTATTCTCATCATGTCAAACTTCTTACTCAGTGACGGACCGGAAGCATTAGCGTGACGGACCTGAAGCTTTATTAACAAAACAAAAATGCAATGAAACTACATTGATTTTCATTGTAGTATGTCAGGATGAGAAAGAAAGGAAAAGGGTACTTACAAGAAGAAACAGGAGGACAACCCTTCAGACGGCATCCGCGAGATGAAGGTCATTTGTAATTGTAAGTAGCGGACAAATAAATCATGGTGGACTAGAATAGAGGAAAAGTTATAGGAAAAGGCTTATGTTACTGAGTACTCCAGATCGCATTAGATTTAGATGACGTAATGAGAAACTACGAGGAAGATAATTCACGACTGGTCATTCTATGTATATATTTTGTCCATGCGATGAATTCTTGATGATCATCTGTACCAAAAAGTGCTGTCAGTTTGTTACCACAAGTTACGAAGATGATTCATTGATCATCGCTTTTGGTCATCATCGTTTGGTTGCCAGGAGGAATAAGCAGCTCCATAATCTTCACTATTTTGAGTTTTCAGACTACCACGCAAAATTCTTCACGCAGGTCGTGGTCGTCTACTTTATAAGGACAAGATTCATAAGTTCTAAAAATAATTCAGAAGCAAGTCTAGGTAGTTGTACTGCAATCAATGAAATCATGAGGTGAGGTCAGGCAAGTGGCCGTCTTCGAGAACCACGATGTCGTACACGAATACATCCAGCGCTTTTAGAACGCGAATTAGAGTGATGGAAAGGTGGGAGGACATACTAGCACGCTCTGTCTCGACGAAATCCAACTTAAACAACTTGCTCATGTTCTCGAAGCGCACGCAGGTACTAAAAAACAAAGCCACAACACAATAAATCATAAAACAAGCGTGGAGACGAGCAGAGCGTGCAGCTTGAACATGTTCGATGTTCCCTGTACAACAGAGCGATAGCGATCCATGAACGGCTTGTTCATGCGCAGCTTTTCGATATCGACTTCTGGCAAGCGGAAAAAGTGCTGTCCTTTCGATTAGAATGTGGCACTAAATAGCTGACCCTGACCTACCGCATACCTTGCCATTTAATCGCACACATTTGAAGTAGAGATTGTAGGACGAAGTTTCTGTAAATATATCTTTATTGGAGATGGAGTTCGTTGTAGTCAATATTAATATTTATCCTGTTCGTTGATGAGTAGTCTGCTTGAAGAAGGGATAAGTCTAAGGGTAGAGGGAAAGCTAACCGGTTGCTGTTCTTAAATGTGCTTGAGTAGTAGAACAGTTCCTTCATCATGCAATCCCAATCATCTAGATCTACATCTCATAGCGTCCGCAATAACAGTTTTGTTCTACACGAGGCAACTTAGTAAGCTTTATCTGACACAGGAAAATTTGAGATTTGAACTTGTGTGACTTTTCTGCTTTCACTTTGTTAATGAAACAAGGATAAAAAAGAAAAGGAGGGTGTGCCAGATGTTCTCATAGCGTCCGCAATAACTTTCTGCAGCAGCGCGCTTTTCCTGATCAGCTAAGAACTGCTCTGCTTTTGCTCGATTGCGCTTCCAGGCTTTACTCTTTCGCCCCTTGTTGCTTTGCTCTTTTCATAATTAGACAGAGATCATGGTCATGGTCATTGTCTGATACAAAACTTCGTGAACAACCAAGCATTTGTATTGTGACATTGCTATTCTTATAATAAGACGAACCTAGGACTTTCTAAGACCAGTATTTCTATGGAGTGAAAATGTAGTGACTAAGGACTTCCATATCCATCATTGATGTTCTTAATTATATTAATATAAATATTCTGCATTTCTTGCTGAACTATGTATTGGAATAGAAAAGCAAAACATACAGCCATAATTTTCCGTGTGTGTTCCAGCATCTAGAACGTCAATCGCTTCGCGCTCACCGTCCTCACGGTCACGTTCGCTCGTAGGACTACTAAATGTTGTTGTTGTTGGCGGCTCGTTCTCACTACAACAAAGCACATCAGCAGCACTTCCTGGGACTGTGTCGCGACTATCATCTTCGCCACAGAATACCCTAGGAGAGCTTTCGATTAGGAAGCCGAGGTCTTCACGCACTGAGAGGTATACGCCTCTTGCAAATTTTTGACCGACGCGCGAAAGATCCATAATTCGAGCGACCCCTAATGCATCCCTGTGCAGATGAGGAGCAGATCCCTCAAGAGGATATAGATAGATGAACTATAGAGGTCCTGACGAGGAAGAGCTAGAAGACGGAGTAGATTTATGTAAGAATTCAATTGCTAGAGAACTTATGCTTCTTTCTACTCTTACAGATAGAGGAACCATCCCTCCTTATCCTTTATACAACTCGCATATGCTTCATCGTTGAGGGGTCTGGATACACAGGGATGAATTACGGGAAGCCTTAAAATAAGGAGCCAGATCTCGGCGCCGAAGTAACTATTAATCCACCCGCAAAGTCGTCGTCTACTTTGTTGATACAACTCTAACGATGAAAATTCATCTTCTGGCGCATCCGTAGAGGTAGGAATAGGAGGACTGTCATTGGTCTTCGTCGGTTCGCAAGAAGATGAAAAGTCCGTGCATCGGTCTTCTTCTGCACCTGCCATTGCCACGTCAGTAGCTCTGTTTTGTCGCTTTATCTGATCCGCTGTCGGTGTCGCCTCGTCTTGGCAAAATGACCGGTTTTCCTCCTGATCCATGATGAGTCTTGCCATAACGTCCAAATTCATCTTCCTTTCGTCGCCCGTTTCGTTCTCGGCCTCTTTTCCCATAACTACAAGAGCGCTCATTCTTGCCTCATCTGCTTGAGCACTGGCTCCTGCCTCTGCTTGCTGAGCGTTGCTCGCTTCCTCTTCTCTCGATTTCTCAAGCAAGAGCTCGGCTTCGATAGCGACACTCCAGAATAACAAGGTCTGTGCTACGTACAGACTATCACGGTTGTCCACTGGATGATTCAGGAAGTGCGTCACGAATAACGACTTCATCAACTTCATTGAGTTCATGCAGTTCAGCACTGTAAGCAGGATAAAAATCGCACCCTTTTCCCGTACACGCGTCTGCGTTTCTGCATGTATGAATTATGTATTATTTTTTCCATCGAAACAGTAGAGCAATGATTGGGATTTTTTCTCTTGAAATTCAAAGCAGTGCCAGGAGGATGGTCATGGTTGTAAAAATGGATAAAACATCATCCATAGCATGCACGTGATCGGGGTCGAAAACATCGTTTAGCATCATCTGCACTCCTTGGACGGTCACAAAAAGACCGAACGTCACGCATAGTGCCTCACTCAGGTTAGTTGCTGCTCTCAATGTCCGCTCTTCATCGGTCAGTCTCGCTGCTTCCCTATGGGTCGTCGTCTCTTCGCGCTCACCAGACGACTTAACGATGCCAGTCAATCACTATCCCTGGACTATCCCTGGCTGATTTGAATGGATCCCCTTTTTACTTCCGTTTCCCCCTAGTTTTTAGAATGAATCCCCCCTCAAAATCCAATCAGCATAGTCAACGCCACCAGATAGTGTTGACTGTAGCCTTAAAACACGAAGACTTCTCCGCTTCTGGCTCACCACACAAGATGCATCGAAGCAAGCTGCGCAGCTGTTTCCAACGAGCCGTCACCTCAGCTGGTAGACAAGCCAAAACAGTCCTCCTATCTTTTTCTTTGTCCTCTTCGCGACGAACTAATTGCTGGTCTTGTTCGCCTCTAGCACAACCACTACAAACTACACAATGGACATCTGGACCAGAACCGTCTTCTGCGATTCTAGGATTCTTGTCACTACATGCCATTATTCTTGTGCTTGCTTCAACACCTGGAACATCTCTGTGTTCCTCCAATTGCGATTTTTGTCTGCGTGCTTGTCGCCGTCTTGCCATCGAACGCGAACTAGAGCCTTGTTGAACCCCGCCCGACATTTTTTCGACACTGGCCCCTGCAACTCCTGTGCGGTGGCTTTCGGCATTTTTGTGCTGTTCTTGCATCTTCTTGATAGGCTGGCAGGAGTGGAAAGCAGCATTTTCGCCTCCTCTTGTTTCTGGCGCTTCACAGGAGACTGCAGCAGCTGAAGCCAGTGTTTCTCCGGTCGGCTTGTATTCATCCAGCAGTTCTTGCTTCTCCTGCATAGACGAACAACCAATGCTCTTACCTTCTTTTACTTCCGTTGAGGCTTGGTTCTGACTCGTATTGAGACTTTTAGCAGAGCCATCCTTTTTACAACAAGCACTAGACTCACTAGATGGAGCCCCACGACGAGCCGCGTTGCTTCTAGTTGTTCCCTTCTTTGGCTGTTGTGGAGTACTATAATGCCCTCTATTTCCTTTTTCCTTTTTCTTGCCCTCGTCCTCCCCATCCAGTTTGTGCAAACGCCGTCGTGCATTCAGCCGTCGAAAGGTTCGCTCACATTCAGGACCAAGAACGTCGCCAGTCTGTTGGTTCCACAAAGGGTATGGGGCGTCTACTTAGACCTTGATGCCTATATTCAGCTTGAAAGGCATCCTCACAGTCTGTAGTTTGTTCCCTTGAAAAAGGGAACAAAGATGCATCTCAACAAGATGAATTAGTCGTGCAAGCCTTAATCTACCGCAGCACACATTATCCGATCAGCGGCCTCCAACATGCGTGCAAATGCACGCACTATCACTCCCTTGTCTCGTGCGTAGAATTTGTAGTTCTGAAGCGGCGAGAAGTAGCCGTGTGGGCACTGTACTGATTCCGGAACGCGTTCAACTGTTGTAGTTAGAGGAGGACCTTCTGGACCTTCTGGTGCTTTCCGAGATTCATTGAACAGACCAGATGGAGGACCTAGTCCTACTCAAGAAAGGTAGTCGTAGGTTTTCGTGATGTATAACATTTCATAACTTCGTAGGATTCTCGGTGGATGGAAACTCAAGTAAAGTTAGTAGTCGTAGGAAGATTCCAAGTAAGTGGAAGAAAATATGATGACGATTGGATTAGATTGTAGGCCGTTTAACGCAGAGGCAGATTGTAAGTGGAAGTATAAATGTAAGTATTTCATAACTTCGCAAGCGACGTGACAGGCACGCGCTTGAAAGTGCGAAACATTTCACCCGATGCCGCGAACTGCTCTCTCACCGAAAGGCCTGCTTTTGTGTTAGTCTGCATCTGCCGAAACACAGACATGTGCGCGTCTGCCACCTTACGCAAAAAGTGGAGGAGCTCTTGTATAAACATAAACACTACACACCCCAGGCGCAGGCAACTCCTTGCCCCTTTTCGTACAGGCGAAGTTGTCGTTGCAGAAGAAGTTGCTGGGTTTCTACTAGTACAAGCACTTGTTGATAATGTACTACTACTAGCGAACTCCGAGTAATAATGATCTTCATCGCCATCTTGTTCAGGAACTAAAAGATGCTCAGAATCAACATTCCTATAATGCAGTAGATTGGCGTTCTTTGGAGAATCTTTTTTGCCGCCAGAAGACCTCGTCATGTCGTGTGCCGCTTGTTGCTTCTTCCCGGAGGTCTTGCCTCGTGGCCAGTTTCTGAAATTCTGATTTGCAGCGGGTGCTGAACCACCTCTAGTAGATGATATTCCAAGCTTACTAGAAGTAGTACCATCCTTGCGCTTGCCTTTCATGTTCATCTTTCCACTAGGACTGCCACTAGCATTTCTACCTTTATCTTGTTCCTGAAGATCACGGGTGGACGACGTGGGACTGGCCGAAGTCAGACTACTTCTCGGAGAAGCAGCACTCGCTAATGGACTCCTGATACTCAAGTGAGACATGGCATCAATCAATACGTCCTCTCCCATACAAGTTGTAATTGTTCGCCGATTTGTTCTGGGAGCGGGAGTCGCGGCTCGCCGATTAGCTCTTGGTCGACCTCGTCGCTCGTCTCGGTCCGAAGTCTGTCGCTGCCCTAGAAATGCTTCAGGAGGTAGTTTTCTTTGCATTTTCAAAATGTTGTCTTGCTCCTGTTCAGGAGCGAGGGGGTTCGCCGAAAGTAGTCCAGTACTTTTTAGAGTTAAAGAACATCGATCATGGGTCATGACATCTAGTTCCTTGTTCTAGGGTAGGCATATCGCGCCGGGGTGGTCCCGGAATATTTCGCTAGATGCTGCAGTATAAGCATGCAAAGATGAGCTCCTTCTTGATCTAGATTTTCCACAAGTTCTGCAGAAATCTACTAGCTACAACCATAACGTTTTTCGCTCCGCTAGAACTCTTGATCCCATTTGGTGTTCGGCAGCGTTCTTCCGTCTCCTGTCTACTGTGGAAAAGGGCCCTTGACTTCCTTCTGCCGCACCACCACAGTCATCTTCCAGCACCTTGCCTCCGAGGAGACCTTCATGATTCTCTTCCTCATCTTCGTGGTCGATATCTGTATCATCTTCGTCGCTGATAGCGGATCTATTTAGAGCCTGCTAGATTGCATCTCGGCCCCCTCATCTTGACCCCTTTTACCTTGTATTTCATGAGAATACAAGGGAAAAGGGTAGTACCGAGATGCCGAGAAAGATGGATAAAAGCTGACCTTTTTAATCTATGGTAGATATTACTGACAGCCGGATGGTCGTCCCTATTGTCCAGGACACTCGGACACGGTAGCTCAACATCTCCGTCATCGTCATCTTCCTTAGAGGTAGGTTTCTGGTGCTCGCTTACCCCGCTTTTTATGCCTTTGTTCTCCCTTAGGAGAGGCATAAAAAGCGGCAAGAAAAGCACCTTTAACCTACTCTTAACTTCCCTCTGACCGTCGGACGAAGCAGAATCCTCATCGTCCTCGTCGCTATCTTCTTCGGAGTCCTCTTCTTGTGGTGCCAAATCTTCGCGGTCGCTGTAGCAGCCTACTTGTTCCAGATCAAATCGTAAGAATTTCTGTCGCAACTGGGCCATCTCATCTACCTCGTCTACCAGCAGCACTTCCTTTTTTAGCACTTCCTTTTTTAGTGTGATCGACGTGGAGCAGGGAGAAGACGAGCGAAACCCGCGCGAGCGCGCATCGTAATTCTTGTTCGCTACATTCTTGAATATTTCATCTAAAAATAGGTAGTCAAGCTGCTGTTTCTGTCGATTCTCGATTACTCTCCGCCATCGCTGTAGGTCGCGTTCGGTTGCCATGGTCTTCCAGGTCTGTGATGGCGTTGCGGATCCTTCTTCTTTATCCACCCCCCGGTTCACGCTCTTATTGTTATGCTTCAAAACCGCGCAAACCACGCCGTAATGACACGCACGTTGTACGTGCAATAGCAAGGAAAACAGCAGCACTCTCATGGTTGTCATTTGCTGAGGGTGAGATGATCCTCCTTGTTTTGATGAGTGTTTCAATGAGAGCAACGGATCCTCAAAAGAATCCAAAGAGAATGGATATCTGATCCTCAACAACTCGGTCTGCTCTCAAAGAGGGTGTCTAACTCGGGCTCTCCATGAGAAACAGTCATCTGTCTCTGTGCTTGATCAAAAATAGGGGAAGAAGAAACAAAATCTAAAGCCAACCTTTCGGGTTTAGGAACTGCACCGAGAGCCGCTTTCGGGAACACCACATGAAAGCATTCAGGAAAAAAAGAGCGAGCAATGACCTGTAATTTGTAGGTCAACATGAGTTCTATTGCTTTTCCATGTAAGTACGCAATATCGTTACCTACCGCCATGAAAAAGAAAAACCTGGGCGCACTATAATTACGGTAAGATGAACTTTGCTATTGTTGTTTCGTCCCTCTTTCATCGTCAGACGCTGTTGGAGAATTCGTAAGATTAGACGGGCCGACCGATACCAACCGGCATCCGGTCCCCCCTGTGTTCTTGTTTTGTTTTGTGGTAGAGTAAGTAGACGTAGAGTGGGCTTGACCACAACGAACGAAAGAGGAACCACGCGAACGCCATCGCATGGCTTGCCCCATATTGAGAACGGCATAAGCAGGCGCGTCACTTACGATCCTTGTAGTTGTACTTAGACATTTTTACGTACTTTTCCATTCTTTACTTCTATTTCAACCCGTCGTCAGATGTTGTTTCATCGTCAGATTCCCTTCTTTACTTCTGTTTCATCCTCTGATGTTGTTTCAGAATGCGAGGACGAGGATGTGCTGTCGTCCGAACTGCTCGCCAAGTCTGCTGCTAGATCCTTGAGAAACGGTGCGTTCACCAAGAGTTACGCATTAGTAGTCAACGAGGTTCATTCTTCTGCTACCAAGGAAATGCAGAAAATGTTGAAGTAAAAACAACTAGTATACCTACGCTAGCTCGTGCAATAAACTAGAAGTTATACTAAAAAGCCTTAATGTCCCGTACTCTTCTTGGAAGTTTGCGGAACGCGTGTCTAAGCTCCGATGGGTACTTCTCAACCGCCTTCTGGAAAAAAGCGTCGCACTGAGCATACACTTCAGGCAGTAGTGTGGGCTGGAACCAGTCGAATTCTTCGCGGAGGCGTGAGAAACATTAGAAAGCAATGGTGATGATCTTACAACTATTTGTTGTCAGACAGTGTGTAGAAAGTCAGTTGCTGAGCCTTAAAAATCCAAAGGGACCATACGATTTACCGAAGGCAGAAACTGTGGCGTTGCTCTTGGACGAGGCTCGTCAGGTTTATAATTTTTCGACGCTTGCGATGCTTCGTGTGCCTCTCGCACAGGAGCTATGTAAGTTGAGCTAACAGCAGCTGCAATGCTGCTAATATTGCTTCCATTTTTGTCAGTATTTGCTACTCCACGAGCGCCTAATTCTTTGTTGAGCCGACGCGTAATACACTTCCGCAGCGTCTGCAAGTGATCCTGGAGGTACGGCTGCGAAGTGCATCCTAAATTCACTGCCCGAATGTCATCTTTCAACGAAGATGTTCTTGTAAACTTTTCTCTGCCCATTATTAGGGGTAGGCTTTTGGTGTTCGTTTATCCCGCTTGTTATGGCTGTCCCCACCTAAGGGAGAGAGCCATAACAAACGGTAACAAAAGCACCTTTGACCTACCCTTAACATTAATCTGCTGCTTTCTTGTTTCGGAGATGACGTGGACTGAAGGTGATCCCGAGAGCGATCCTCAGGCTCAAAGGATCCACCTTTCTTCGTCGTGGTTTCTAAAGAAAGGAGGCCCTCAATGAAGCGCGCAACATCTCCTGAGAAAACAACTGCTAAGGGCTGTGCCGCATCCCGATCAGACACCAAAATCGGTTCTCCGGAATGCAGCCAGAGCCAGTACGCCCACAAGCGCCCAGTGTCGTCAAACGGCCCAATTACGTCGGGAAGACGCAAAGAAACTACCTGAAATGGTAACTTACAACAAGGTAACTGTGGTGTAACAAAGTTGTCCAACTGTGGTGTAACAAAGTTGTCCGTCGAGGTCCCTGATCTTTTGTGCTTACAAGCATAGTGCTCTTCACCAGTTGTGACAGCATCTGCAAGCGCTTCTTCAGCCTGCAATTTGCCATCGCCATAGTCGTCCGCTTTATTCAATTTTCTTCGCTTACGCGGACTATCAGGACGAACCGCGTCTGCCTCACACAAGGCGTCTACACTGCCATAGTCGCACACCTCATACACAGAATCCGAGGAAATGTAGATCAATTTAGAAGCCACACTTGTTCATGCACAGAATCCGAGGAAATGTAGATCAATTTACAGAAGTCACACTTGTTCATACACCCGATCGGATCGGAACAAGAAATATAGATGGAATTACTTAGAATTGTAAGCCCTACTTAGACAACATACCGCGATAGTTGAACAACGAAACGGAAACTACTTATGTCTGCTGAATTAATGCAGATCTTGATCTTCAGAAAATGCGCGATGAATACGTGATCGTGGTCATGGCCATAACATAAAACGGTCGGCGAGTGATTGATGATGTTCCAACGTCAGCTCTGTGTCCATTGGCTACTGAACTCCCAGAAGTGGATTGAAATGCCGCACACACGCACTCGATATCCTCACGGTCAAAAGCAGAAAAATCGATGATTGCATGCCACGTGAACGCGAGGTTCTGAGTGCCGGTGGGTGCTTCCCTTCGAGAAGAATACTTCTGCGACACTGCGCGTATTGCTTCCGTGAAATTCTCCTTATGTCTCCGATCGGCCTTGATATGGACAACGCGTGGGTCTTCTCTAGCAGTGTCATCTTCCTCTACTCTAGAGTCGTTCTTAGGAACCCAGTAGCTTCTTCCGCGATTTACAAGCACCACAAGGCCTACATCCTTACGGGCCAGAAGACGCTCTACTAGCGTCCTGCCCATGAATGTAGAACCTCCCAAAATGAGAATCTTTTTTTGTTCTGGGAGTGTGGTAGCGTCATTTTTCTTTTCGTCTGGAGCTGCCATTTTTCATCAATCTTTCATAAGGTATCAATGTTAACTTCGATGGGGCGTAGTCTACAACTAGTAATTTGATTTATGCTCAGAGGCAGGACATTGAGAATAATAGAGTGAGACGTTACACGGCGAGCACGACAAGATTGTAGGTGTAGAACCATCTTTTAGACGAGCACGCCTGTTCGTTGGTGTTGGGTATGGGTTGGACTCTTTGAGGAGGTCAAGTATGGGGCTAACCTGTTGTAATACCACTCCTTCTCGATAATGTAATAATCTCCTTCGTTCTCGATTTTTATGTCAGTGTCAGAAATCAGAAGTGTCCAATAATTAAAGGAATGATGAAATTACCCTGCTGACAAGGAAAGCCCATATCGCGAATGCAGATCTTTGTTGGAGGAGCCTCTCCTGGTTGTGATTGTCATTTGTGGACACGGTAAGTCGTGCCTCTATGTATTTTTAGTTCCAATGGCCTGCGCCTATAATATATTTTTATTTCCAATATTCCGATGGTATACCTGAACCTGTCTCGTCATTGCTATTTCCAATACAAAAGTCGTGGCGTGCGTGTTTAGAGTGTGTTTGTGTAGTGATGTTGAAGGTAATGCCGATGTGCGCGTAACGTGTTACAAATTTTGTTGCTTTCTACTTGCTTCGGATACAAAAGTCTTAGCCTGTGGCTGCAAATGGTTTCCATTTCGAAATAATGTACAAAAGCTCAATGCCTCGCCTTCTTTGCCTTCCCCATACAACTAAACTCTTAGCCTGCAGCAGAGTGTTTTTGCTTGTGCTTCGTCTTCCCGGAAAATTCCCGTTCTACTTCATTAACATTTCCACTTCTCACTGCCTCACAGTTTGCTCCCATCTCCTTGTTCATCCGCCAAGTTCGGGGCTCGGTGTAGGCCCCTTGCGCCACGTCGAAACGTCGGGTTTTTATGAGCAGGATGATAGATAAAAATCAAGGATGAGATTGAGACTACGCCTTGATCCAGTTTCTACGGATGTTTCTGTCAGAGGGTTTTCGTTCCCAGCCCAGACCGCATTCTGAGAACCACGCGACGCCATCATGTTTTTTTTGTTCGGACGAGCATCAACACTAGCTACTTAATCTGTAGCAGATGTCTAGTACTCTTGCAACAGACTTACTCCGCTAAGTTGTTTTCTAGGATCTCTTGCGGTGCTTCAGACTTCGGATGCATGGATCTACATCGTTGCTCTGCGGACTATCGATTAGCAATGCAAGATGATCTCTAAATCGTGCATCAATTATTTCAATGCAGAACACCGGAACACTCTTTCAATGAAGACGGCCATCGGCTCTCTCTGTCTTTTTCGGCCTTCATTGTAACACCCTTTATTGTGGCTCGTGACGGTCATCGTGTCGTGGTATCACAATGCCGACGACAATCTTCTTAACCGAAATCCTATGCTTGTTTACCCCTACAAACTGAGTCCTCGATCATGTCCTCCATACTCAAACTCATATTTACGTAACTCCAAACTGCCACTCTAACTTTAACAGTATATTGACGCGAAGCAGATGTCACTTGCTCTATTGTGAAACGAAAAAAATCAATGTGAATATTAGTTTTGTTATTGGCGCACATACTTGCGAATCTAACCTCTCTTTGCGAGACAGATGAAAAATTTGCACAATGTGTTTCCACTCATCAGTGAAATCAATATCAACATACGTATAATCGTAACCTTACCGTCACGAAATCTGCGTAATGATAGACCAGAATTATTCCGAACACCGATGAACCTCCTCCATATTTATTCAAAATCAAAAAAAAGACATGTGATATAAACAAAAAAACTGAAACTCAAACTACTCTAGAGAAACTACTTCTAGTGCAATAATTTTCTTTTGTCGCTAGGCTTCTCCTTCTTCATCTTCTTCTACCTGATCACACTCGCTGGCGATTTTCCCGTTTCTTCTCTGCGATTTTTCAGCTCCTCCAATAGGGTTGCGAGTTTGCGCACTTCATCGGGTTGCAATATCTGCTTCTGCAACTCGGACAAGCGCGATTCTTTTTCCTCTAGCATGCGACGAAGGGACAACAGCTCTTCTTGCTGCTGCGGCGACGGCGAAGATTTTGAAGCGCTAGCGGAAAATGCTGCTGCGTTCCTCATGCGAGCAGGCCGGTTTCCAAACAGAGATGGCGGACTACTCCTTTTCATCTGCTGCTCACAATCCTGAACTTGTTCCCTGACCGCTTGTACTTGTTCAGAAGAGCCTTGTTGCTTGGACGTATTGGAGGAAGTTTTGCTAGTACTGATCATATTCATACTATCGCAGTTTCTTATACTCATTGGGACGTGGTAATCATTTGGCTGCGGCATATCTGCTTTCGTCGCTCCTCCTTTGCTACTTTTCGTACTATCAAGAAGAACTAGACTTAGAGGTAGGTTTTTGGTGTTCGTTTATCCCGCTTGTTATGGCTGTCCCCACCTCCTAAGGGAGAGTAGAGCCATAACAAACGGTATAGCAAAAGCACCTTTAACCTACCCTTAATAGACCTTCGTCAGGAGGTGAGTCCACCATCGGTGAAGGAGAAAGCTCAAAAGACACCTCTTGCTCGAATTCCTGTAACTGAGTTCGCGTTCGACCGACTATTGTATTCGGCTGCTCTCGATGCTCTCGCCATGCTTCATCTTTTTGGTGGTCCTTTGCTACCATTTTCGCAGTTGTTGTTCCGGAAACAACCGCTGCCGAAGGGAGAGGACTCGTGCTCGTCCCGTCAGCAACACTGCTACTGCTGGACGAAGGCTGGACTGGTTGTCCGGATACTGAAGCTGCCGATGATGACGAGCCACTTCGTTGCCCTCCGTTGTTCGTACTCGTTGCGCAAGAACTACTAGCGAATGGGTCTTGGGCCAGTGGTGCGGCGCTCTCTGCCAACAAAGTTGCACCCATGTCCGACCAAGACTTTTCAGGTCGTGCCACGTTGCTAGTAGTGCCATCCCTTTTAGCTTTGTA
This sequence comes from Amoebophrya sp. A25, assembly GCA_905178165.1. Lineage (NCBI taxonomy): Eukaryota > Dinophyceae > Syndiniales > Amoebophryaceae > Amoebophrya > Amoebophrya sp. A25. The sequence continues at coordinate 592,656 of CAJINU010000024.1, read as the reverse complement.
GGCCCTTGTTCTTGAAGCAGAAAACTGATTGTAGAGCACTTCTTGACAACCTTCTGCATGAGGAGGACCACTAGTACTCGAGGAAGACGACGAAGAAGCACTAGTACCCTCTTCGCGTCGTGTCGGGTCTCCACTGCGCCGTCCTGCTCCTAGAAGATGCTCTGCCAATGGCGACAATGCAAGTAAATGGTCACCATCCTGCATGTGTACGAAAGGACCTTGACCTTGTTGTGTCTGTTGAGAGTTCTGTTGCGAATGAGAGTTCTGCTGTTGCTCTGCGATTGTAGCTAACCCTCGCTGTCTAAAGATGTCGTCGGTCGGACCAATCTGTGATCCTGGTAATCCCAACCGCGGCACAGCTGCTGCGTTTTTGTTCGCACTATGGCTGTTCTTCGTAACGTAGATGAAAGAAGGACTGCAGGAAGGATCGATGGATTGGGGATTCTTCTACATCCGTTATCTTACTTACAGACTGAAAACTTGAGTAGGAGTTGTACCCAGTTTAACCATTTCAGTGACTGAACTACCCCGTCATACCAACATGAGCTTTTGCCTCACTGTGCAGTAACTCGATTTCGCTCAAGTTTGGCGAGTCAGCAGGCTCAGCAAGTTTTCCACATTGATGACCTTGGTCCTGCACGGCCTGCTCGTTCGAATAGAACAGCTGATAGTTGTTCTGTTGTGGCGCACCATGCGCAATCCTATCTTTGTTCTTTGCTCCAACACCTTTTCCTCCAGAAGGTTGTGCGTGTTGTGGCTTCTGTGGTGACAGAGACTGTTCTCTATGTTTCATCGCAAAATACCTAGAAAAAGCTGAAGATGAAGACGTACTAGCTCGTTGATTCTGATCCTCCTGCGCAACATCTCTTTCTACAGGATGAACAAAACTCGAATTTCCGCCACCACCTCCAGACTGAACTTGACCTCCTGTCGTGTAATTTGTTGAAACTGAACTCCTGGTGTCGTGTGTCACCATATTACTTGTGCCACCGCCACGCGTCTTCATCATATTGGTTGCTGCTCTCCCTGATGAAGTAGCAACATTATTTACAACCGCATAGAGAGGTCTCCCGGCTACTTGCTTGGCGTACTCGTTTCTGGCTTCGAGCGTACGGTAAAGATAGCTTTTTTGGAATGCGGGTGGCGATCCTCGTGTCCGTGTAGTTGTCCCTTGAACCGAAAGGCACTTAGGGCTAGCCATTTTCTGCTTCAGTTCGTAGACAGGGTCGCCAAAAAGACCATTAATAGTGCCACCACTTCCAGCAACTAATTCGTTCGCGTTCGCCCCGTTGCCGTTGCGCGACGCCCCTGAGGACATATCGATAACAGCGAAAGGCTGCGTTGTTCCTCTATTATCGATTGTTCCTGAATGTTGCTGAAACTCTACATTTGCAGACGATGAAGAAAGCCCAGCTTGAGTACTACTAGAGGCGTGCTTTTTCGACCCTCGACTTTTATCTTCAACGACCTGCATCTCTGCAAACTCGAACTCATTATTAGAAGCCGGCTCGCGTCTCCGTTGACGCTCTTTCTCCTGGTCTCGTGGGCCCGCTGGTCTCGTAGTACGACTCGAGGACATTCCAACATCCGCACGCGAAGCCTGTTCTACTTTCTTGTTCTTCTTCTTCGCTCCACCAGCTTTGCCTTTGCCGCTGCGTCCTCCAGATGGAGCAGTAGTTTTTTCTGGTTTCACATACCAAGCGCTAAACTCGTCGTAGTCAGGCTCTACCTCGTTTCTCCTGTCCTCCATCACTCCTGGGGACGCCAGCGCCGCAGGCGCGCTGCCACGCCGCTGACTCCTGCCCCCATGAGCTGAGTTTGAACGTCCCTTCTGCTTTGCTTGGTCGTTCTTTTGTCTCCCACTACTAGCATTGTTCCGACTCGTAGGCTCCAACGTAAGGTAAATAGGTTCATCCGATGCACCGGGTGCAACTGGTAATATTTCAGATGGCGGCTCATAATGGTCTGCTTCTAGAGGTGGATGCCGCACGACTCCAGGAGGTCCTTGTTCGCCGACCCGCTCCACCTCATCCGCGACACTAAGGGCGGACAGGTACGCAGCGCGAGCGCCGACACTAGTGGGCGGCGGCGCGTCTTTGCTCCCAGCGCGCGTAGTCCTCGTGTAAATCCGTCGGTCTGGATTATAGCCCACAGACTGGTGGTAGCTACTCCTGTCTGCTCCATCCTTTCCTGCTCCCGGCGACGAAGCCAACATTCCTCGTCTGGCCTTGCTCCCGCCTCCAGCAGTGGGATAATAGCCCCCACTGCCAGAGGACTTCACCTTCTTCGTCGTCGATGCTGACGCGCTCCGACGACTCCCGCGATAGATGATGCCCTCACCGACAACGACATGCTGACCTGGAGGTCCCTTGCCACCGACGCTCGAACCGATGCTCGACGAGAGGACATCACCATGATCCTGGCCATCTCGACGTTTCCCACGTGATGCAATCGTTGTCGCCTGAGGGATGTAATGGTGCTTCCGCTGTCCAACTGCCTCTCGATAAAGCAGATGCTCGTGACTCCTGCTGCCTTTCAACGGAGCTGCGGTTCTTAGAAGAGGTGTCAACAGTTTCTTACGAACTTCAAACCTTTTTTCGCAGTGTCGAATAACTCAAAATCACCCTGCGTAGAGTCATCAAATCAACAGACGCAGCGAGAAGCCAGCGTTTACCTTACTGAGTATATTAAATGAGTAGTATGAAGATGAACACGGTAAGCCTTAATTCCTCTACAGATGCAGCAGCACTTCGTATTTGTCCATCGACAGTCGCACTCAGTGCATCCCTCTGCAGACCAGGCGACGGCTGAAAGCGGCGCCGCGCCACGTCTGCGACACCACCTCCCAGGCGATTTCGCTCCTCACTACGACTTCGCGGACCACCATCTTCTATTGTACTACTTAGTGGCGTCGGTAATGGTCGTCCGTGCCTCCCCTGCGAAGGTACAACGCAGCTCGATGATCCTTGGACAACTCCTGGCGGACCTGCACTACGACTACGGAGTCGATCTTCAATTTCCTGCTGTCGGGACCGCTTCGGACCGTGATGTGGGTTGATCACGACGTTGCAAGCCTTGTTGTTACCTCGTCCAAGAGGAGCTGCTGCACTGCTAGTGGTCCCCTGTCCGCGAGGAAACTGTGACTGTCGAACCAATCCTCCTCCTGATTGACTCGTATCTCTGCGCTGTCCTCCTGGTGGACGACCAGTACTAGTAGTCGGTGTATCGTAGTTCGGCGTTGTCACGGTCAAATTATCAAGCTGATCCGCAGTAGGAGTTATCATAGCAGGAGGAACCGAAGTGCGCTCTTCGAGGTAATCCAACACCTCTTCTGCTGTGAAAAATCGATTTTTGCAGCTCTTCAGCAATTTATTCACCTCAGCCAGTTCGCGCGCTGCTGCCTTATGCCTCTCATATCTCAGCAGCTCTGCTTCTCGCTGTTGCATTTTTTTTTGCCGTTTTTGTTCTACTAATGGAAGCTCAAATTGAGACAGTGAGGACTGCTGTTGAAGTCCTCGTCCTCCACCTGTGCCAGATCCAGACATTGTGTTGTAAGGACTTCTAGTACTTGGAGAGGGCTGATGATGTCCGACAGCACCCAAACTATAAGCTGGTCGTTCTGCACTTGCCGAACGCGGATCTAAAAATTTGGAGCTAGGACTACTCGTGAGCTCTCCCTTTGCGCTAAACGCGTCAAGCGGTGGCGGAACTGAAAGTGCCCTAGCGTGCGAGGAGACTGCAATCGGCTCCGCCGGCAGATCGCCGAACAAACTCGGTCGTCGCAAGCGCAGCAGCCGCTCTTCTAAAAGATCGATGCTGCTTTTGTCCTCTGCCAAGTTGATGCGGTCGAGGCCTGTAGCAGTCAGATCATCCATCATCTGCGATCTCAGCCCCACGAGTGTCGTCGAACTTTTAGAGGTAGGGTTTTCGTGTTTCTGTTTCCCGTTTGTTCTGCCTTTCTTTCTTAGGTAAGGCAAAACAAACGGTAACACGAACGCCTTTAACCTACCCATAAAACTTTTCTCGCTTTGCTTCGCTAGCCTCTCCCAATACGGCAGGCGCCGTGACCAGAAGGAATCCGAAACTTGATTTTGATCCCGCGCTGCATGGCTTGCTGACAACACGTCAGGACCTCCTCCTCCCGCAGATCGCACAGCAGCTGCTCCCGCAGTAATACACGCAGTTCCTGCCTGAGGCACTCCTCCTACTTGAACTTGAGGCACGAATCCAGACCGACCAGTACAACTAGTACTACTACTCGAGAGACCAACTGCAGTACTAGAAGACGATGGCCCACCTAGAGGTAATGCTGTTAATGCTCCGCCAGACGCAGACTTCGGAGACGCGGTGTTCCAGATGACATCGCGCACAGGCACTAAACTTTTCATCAGAGAGTCGTACTCTGCTTCTAGCTTTGCCTCTCGCCACCGCGAGAAAGGCCCTCCTCGTATTCGGCCATGTGAAAAGCTACCTGTCGTGCCTCCACTCACGGCGACAGGCGTTCTTGAAGAAGCTCCTAAAGCTGGGCCACTAGTCGCAGAAGTTGTGGTCGCTGCCCCACTCGTCGGAAGTTCATGAAGTTGCTGCTGTGTCGTGGTTGTCCCGGACAAATAAGAGAATGCTGATACCCCCGCTTGTGATCCTGAAGATGATGCGCCTCCGCCTCCAGCAATTACTTGAGACATAGAGGCTTCGCGCAAACGATCCGACTCGCGCTCAAGACCAGGAAAGAGGAATCGTGAAGGCAGATTCTCCTTCCGGTTGTGGCGACTTCGAGACGTAAAATCTTCGCCGACCATGAGTCCGAGTTTCGATGTCGGCGACAGAAGACTCTTAGTGGTAGGCGGACTGGATCCGCCACGTGATCCACCTCCTAAGAAAGTGCTTGCTCCTCCACCAATAACTGCAAAAGTCCGATCCATACTAGGATCATCGAGCGTGCCCTTACTCCGATTCCCGTCGAGAAATGTCGCTGCAGCTGCACCACTAGCGAAGGACACAGCAGTGGAGGATAAAAAATCAGACAGTCCTGGAACACTGCGTGATTGGTCCTTCGGTGGACTACTCCTCGATCGCATAGCCGTTGTACCCGCTAGACCTGCTCCACGTTGTTCAGGAAGGATTACCTTTTAGTTTGCAGGAGATGAAGATGCAATACAATACAACTAATCTCGCACAGTTTTCAGTGCAGACTGCCGCGCGGCAGTCTAATTCTTTGATTTACTTACTTACATACTTACACATAAATTCATGCTTTGGTCAGCGTCAGATGAAGATATCCATATCGCATTCAAATCTTTATTTGATACTTACTTACACATAAATGCATGCTTGTCAGGTTTGTAGTTGTTAGCTCTAATCAGAAGCTCTGGTACTTTCGACAAGCTGGTCCGGATCTTCTGCGAGGCTCGCAGTCTAGACGGACTTGTCATCTCTGCACGCTCTGCATCGCTCATCTGAAAGGTGAAATAACAATCAAAAATGTTGACATCATGAGAGAGCAGCCAGAATCAAAATCAAGAATTAGTATCTGTAAATTAAAATTGTTAAGAACCTTCAATGGTCGCCCTCCCGGCGGCGAAGTTGACAGCGCGCTCTGTACTTCGAAGTGCTTTTCGTCGTGTTGAAAACCACTTCTAAGAATCTTCTGAGACGGACTGGACGGCCCGCTTCTGCCTCCTGGCCGATCAAATCGACTAGGACTGGAGGTCGCATCGTTTGCCGCATGCCGTAGGAGGTCTAACCTCTGACTCACGGTCTGTCGGGAACATCGGTCTTTCACGTAGTCTGGTAGAGGCGCGACGCCAGAAACAGGCGACAGAGGTCCTCCTCCTATTGCTGTTCTCCTCCTATGCTGGTCGACTTGCTGAATCCCCTGAGCGCCGCCAGCTCTGGTGATAATCCCGCCTATCTTAGAGGGACTACTCGTAGTGTTCGTAAGTACGGACGAAGTTAAGCGGTCAAAAGACGACGAGGGCGTCTTGTAGGTAGGTGCTCGCACGCCGATTTTCTGCGGCTCGTCTTCACCGTGTAGTGCGCCCATAGTTCAAGATGTTGCGCGCGTCACAAAACCACTACCACGAGGAAAATAACCTTCTACTTAAACACATAAGTGGTAGCTCACAACTATTGATTCAGTCAACTGCTCTCATCGTTTCATTGAAACTCACACTATGACCCCCCCCACAAAGATTTATGAAAATAAAGTCAGGAGAGAAAATGATGACTTCTACTCCAAAGTACTTAGCTTTTTTGTGGGAGAAGTGAGTGCAGGTCTTTTGTCAGTCACTCTCGCGCTCAAATTTCAAACTTGCGATTGTATTTGTAGTGCAGTGGTACTACGCAGGTCAACGTCAAGAGGACTAAATCCGATTCTGTACTTTTCTCTCGAGATGAGCAGTCTGCTTTCGTCCATGCACATCAAACAGAGTCGCTCTGTAATGTGCAGCACACTAAGGGGGACCTGAACTTTTTGCAGTTCTACTTCTTTGCAGATGTGGCCGGTGCCTTTCTTCCTGATCCTGGCAAAAAGAAAAACTGAGTACTATGAGGATCATACTCTCAGTCTTCGTCTTGCTTTTCAACAAGTACAATCAAAGCAAATCGATTTCAGAATAAAGCGAAAGGTCACATGAAGCTCTCGAGATATAGATTGAACATTCTATCGGCTTCCTTCATCCGAATACGTCTTCACCTACCATCGAAAGTGCCACATCTGCCATGGGTGACCATACAACGTCGGTAGTGCTTCTTCAACAGATTATGATGAGAATCGATTACATACGAAAGTTAAAATATAGTGTGAGTGTGTTTTATTCCTAAGTAGCTTGTGCTGTATGTGTAATTCTAACAAGCAGCAAGAACATGATAAAATTTGTCCATCTATGAGCTAAACTAGTACACCCATCAATACTTGTTGGCGGGGAACGGTATAATTAGAGTTCTGCCATCCTTTCCTCGGCGTTTCGCAACATTTGCAGCAATTGTCCACTATCTTGTAATGCCCTCGCAAAGCAATTGCGCAATAGGATTCGCGGCCAGCGAAACACCCGACGGACGGTTCCGAGTCTCAAATTTGTTTGCGTCATTGCTACCGGATTTACGGCGTAAAGGTGCTCTGAAGATTGCCCTTGCACCCTTGGTCTTCCCCAGGGTCCCACAAGGATTTCGACACCTTCGTTATCGTTCAGATTAGGCCTTCCCTTTATTCATCTTGAAGCGCATCTTTCTTTGGGGTTTTTTCCCCTTGAAAACGTGGCAAAGATGCTTCTGAAGATGAATTTGGGGAAGCCTTAATCAGAGCTGCATCAAGTGACTCCAAAATGACAGAGGTTCGCCAAGCATACGCAATGACGTCTCCGTGTGCCCCTTCCACACCCCAAAGAGGATACAAGGCATTCACACAACCATCGTCACAAAATTCCGAGTAATCTGAAGATCTTGTTTGCTGGATATTAGAAACAATATTGATTCCTCCAAGATCATCAGGGAGGGAGCACTTGTTCTGAAGATTCGTCCGTTGTCGTTTTTTTAAGCCTGAAGCTGCAGACGGAATATGAACCTTGCTTCTAGAAGACGGAGAGTACGAACTGCTTGATGACGAGGCGAGCTTACTCTCTTCCATATTCCTCACTTGCGGCATTTCGTCTTTGAGCAGTTTCTGCCCGCCCTTCTCAATCTTCACATCAATCCCATTTTCACCACCACCTAAACTCAACAACTCCCTGATTGGAACGAGCGTCGCTGCCGTGATCTCGTTGTTCGGACGCAGGGCGCGAGCTAGAGACTCTACGTTAGAAGAGGCTACAGCACCATGATTCCATTTCCGTCAGGTTCCATCCTTGACATCTCTCTCATTCCAGGAAACATAAACAAGCCCTGAGCCAGACTAATTGTTATAGGAATGCAATGTGGTAACCCGCCTTAACAATGGCTGTCGTAGATGAAGGGCGTGTCGTTGTCGACGTTGTCTCAACATTCTTCTTGACCTGTTGACTCATCTCTTCTTGCGTACGGCGTTGACTCATCTCAACACAACTCTTCTTGCCCTGGAGACTACTAGTGTCTTCAACAAGGCCGGCGGTTCGCGCTGCTTCCAACACAGGCTCTGCTGCGCAGAGAAAAAGCGCATGCCCCCCTTTCCGTCCCACAGCAATCGGACCTGCTACAGTTGGCTCACCCGCCAAGTCGGCAGCTGCGAGAAGTCGATCTAGCTGCTGCGTGAACGAAAATTAGACGTGGAGGAGGTAGTACTTCTCCTGATATACAATCAATCTTGTACATCAGCAAAAACTGTGCATATTTAATAGGAGCCAGAGCAGTTTATAAGGTTTCACGGCGCGCATGGCATGGAGTGCATGGATCACATGGAGCAGCATGGAGCTACAGGGGGAGCCTCTTGCGCCCCTTAAAGCTCTGCGCTCCATGCACTCCATGCTACTCCATGCACTCCATGCACCATGCGTGCTATAAACTATTAGGACAGTATCCTTCTCTAGCAAATGCAGAAGCAACCCGTAGTCGGTCTACATCTACCGTCGTGTAGTACCGTCATTGTTTTACCTCCGCCCTTAAGAAAGTACTATTTGGTCTCCCGTCAACTGTGAATGCGAAGATTTCATCGCGTGAGTCTGAGATCCTGCTGAAGAAGTCATAGAACAGACGCCAAAGAGCTCTTCTGCGAGTTCACGAAAGGCAGCTGCACGCGGAAGCTCGCCCCGGTCTACCGCCCCGCCAAAGTCCGAGAAGCAGAAACCTGTCCGCACCCATCCTCCACCTAATAATTAGACAAATTTGATCTAGTTGCACATCGATTGCTCTCGTCAGCCTCATGATCCTCGCCCAACGAGTATCATGATAGATAATGATATAATTTGTTCTCGTCAGCCTCATCATGATCCTATTCTTGAAATGATAGGGAAGATTTGTGATTACCTCGCTTTACATTCATAATTAAATGTAAACCTAAACATTTCTACTTTCACTTTCAATCAAGCGAATATCCCAAGTACGAGAGGCAGAGGTATAGAAGCTTTCGCATATTTATCAATGCATTTCGGAATCGGATAGCCTTAAAATAACGCACACGGGATCTTGGCCGTCGTTTTCCCGACAAGCAACACTGAGGCGGACATGAATGAGCTGCTCCGCCCCTCAGAGATAGACGACGGATGAAAGCAAGTGCCAAAAGAAGCTCGAGAAGCCGGAAAAGTTCTTGTAGATGCGGAGTTATTGTTGCTGTTGGAAATGCCAGAGGAGGGCGTCATCCCCGCTCTAGTGCCTGCGTTAGGGGCTACAACAGCTACAGCACTACATTCCTGAGCCCCATCCTTGACGCCTTTCCTATTGGACAAAAGTCCAGGATGGTCGTTGGAAATGCAATGTGGTTGTAAGTAACCCTTAATTATATTCTTGCCTGGTGTACTTGTAGTTTCGTTGTCTGGGACTGGCAATCTTGAAACGGAAACCAGTTCAAATGCAGGACTGACGGAAGCTGTAGAAGTTTTTTGATCATGATTTTGATCATATCTTCTTCGAAAAAGACATTTTGCCATTTGTCCGTTCCCCAATCGTAACCCGCATAGCGCTTTGATCGTCCTGTAATGCGACACTACAACTATAGCGGTTTTCTGAAGAGCGACTCGCAGTTTCTGTGTTTCTGGATTTGCCGAGTTGTTCGGCTGTTGATGTAGACCTTGATGTAGACCTTGAGCACCTTGATGCCGATGTTGATGTGGAACGTGCTGATGTAGACCTTGATGCTGAAGCTGATGTTGTTGGTGTGCAACTACTTGCACCGGAGGAGCAGTCCTCGTCTTATTTGACAGCCTATCTTCGACTTCTACGTCATGGTCATGATGCAGACCGTCTTCTTCATAGTGTGTATCGAACAAATGCTGAAAAATGTCGTCCTTCAGTTGCCGCGTCGCTGCTTCATAAGTCTCTCGCAAGCCATCGAGGAAGTCCGCTTTTTGAGGATCATCTCCCCACTTGAGCAGATACCCATTCTCATCCCACTTGTCCGATCGCCAATATCGACCACGAAGCTCCGGGAGATCTTTGTTCTGGCCTTTGTTAAAAACGGTAGGCAAAACGACCTACGATCCCGGGCCAGGAGGTAGCTAGCGGCCTTTTCTAATCGAACCGAACAGCACACGACCACCTGGCATCTATAGGTAGTTTTTTCCCACCCTTAACTGGCTTTAAATAAAGCCTATCGAAAAAAATGTCGCTGGGTCGCCGGTCTGGAGGCTTGTCAGCCTCTCCTTCTACGGAGGGCAGATCCAAATTGGGCCCTGAATACGAAGGAAGACCCTCGCGCAGGTAGTCGTACTTGGATGGAGACTGGCATAAATGAATGAAACACGATCACGATGAAACACGATCACAATGAAACACAGCTCATGATGAAACACGATCACAATCAGATAAAAGAGTTCAATCCCAATGAAAGACGATCACGATCACCCACAGATTACCTGTGTATCTATGTATAATAATTGGAAATCATCTATTTCTAGAAGATGGAGATTACCTGTGTATATAAAATAATTGGAAATCATCGATTACTAGAACATGGAAAGGTGGGAAGCGTATATCTTGAAATCTATACTTACTTAATTAGATTTCCAAGACTAGGCTCTTTCCCGCGTGATTGAAAATAACAGGTTACCGCATTTCTGCGCCATACACTACGGATACTGCGCTTATTGCTTTTATCTGCCTGTTGGCCACCTGTTCCCAACCCTGCTCGCGAGCCACGTAAGACAGAAGAAATCTGGTTGGCGGCGGTGGGCACGGCAGCACCGGGCCGCTATCAGTCCACACCACTTTGAATTTAGAGCAGCCCCTAGAATAGCCGAGGGCACCAGCACATCTATTTGGTTCAATATGAAGTTAAAGGAAACTTATGATTAATCTTGACTGAGATAATGATAAACACATTTTCATTTTGGAAGGATGTTCAGTGCAATATAAAAACTGGCAGCGTTTGCAGACTTGTTTGACTTCCTGAGGCCAAAAATAATGACTGATGTTATTGTTAGTTTTCAATTTCAATATTTGACAAATATTGCAAACAAACAGTAGACGGCTCTGCGCCCTTAATGTGAAATGCTACCCAAGCCGTTTGTATCGCTCGTCGTAGGGGGCTGACCAATACGAGGATCCTTTTGTACTGAAATTCTTCACTTTCGCATGATGAAGAGGGGTTTCTGGTTGCGGTAGCAGAGGAGGAAGACGAAGCTACGGAGTTCTGCTTCTGCTGGACCTGGAGACTCTTTTGCTGGTGGAGGTTCTTCTGCCGGAGGTTTTGTGCAGCGGCACATAAATGCATATATTCTGACCACGCCAGCGCCTGCTTTACACCAGTTGGAGTTAGTTTGGGGTCCGGTATAGTCCAATGTCCATTTTCTCCAGCTGCGTTGGCTTCGCTTTCACCGTGTCGCAAGAGATAGACGACACGAAACTCGTCATCCACTTCTTCTCTTTCTACTTCGTCACATTTTTCAACATGGTCACCATCACCATCACGTATTTCGATTTCAACAAAACGCCTTCGAACGTCACGCTCACGTCCGGTTTGAAGATTCTTTTGTCGAAAAGCCTCCTCAAGATGATCACTCTTTTTTTCAATTATTCCACCACGAAGCACTTCGTACACCGCTTGTACTTCGCCGACAGGGTCCAACTTTTCGATCCGAACAGGCGTTTGAAGGGTATCTTTGCGATAACCTTGCTCAAGTGCCGCAGTGTGGGAGAGGAGGAACCGCCGCCATGAGCCTTCTTGTTGGTTGTACGTTGATGCTCCTTGCTTATACTCCCACAGAAGGAGGAACTTTTTTCCGCCTTGGTCGCGCGGAGAAGGGCTAGAAGCCGCGGCCATGATTTCTTTCTTGGTGCAACTTACCGTGATGTCATGTCATGTGCCCTCTTTTACCACGTGGTCAAGTGGATGTGAGGTCTTTCAGTCAAATTGTACCGTGACCTTCCAGGAGCTTCTTTCTTAGTGCAACTTACCTTGACGTTCCAGGAGCTTCTTTCTTAGTTTGACTCATCTTCTAGTAGGAGGCTTAGATTTTTTTTTTAGATTGGTAGACGAGATTGATAGATTCAATTGGTCAGACAATTTTCATTTTCTCCAACCTGAAATCTGTGGAACAGATGAGGCAAAGCTGGTGTGTCTGAGTACTCGTTTTCAGCTTGTGCACGCTCACCGTTCTGGACGCTCAACGTCGGTGAACCAACTTACATACTCGCTCTCTCGCTGCAGCTGCTTTCTCGGAATTTTTGTCCATAGGATACACTGATCGAATTCGTATGTTGAGTGTTTTTATGGTCACGAGAAAAAGTGGTAATTTCCTCCAAGTTGTAGCATTTTGTATTTTCTACTCCATATTTATGTTTATCGGGATCTAGTTTTCTACCTCCAAGTTGTAGCAGCACACTCCATATCGGGATCTAAAATTTCTGCAGTTCAACTTCTTTGCCGCCATTGCATCCCTCCCTGCGCTTCTCAACAGTTACAATCAATGTAAATCGATTTCAGAATAAAGCGAAATATCACGTGAAGCTCTCGAGGTATAGATTGAAAATTCTATCGGCTTCCTTCATACGAGTACGTCTTCATCTACAATCTAAAGTACAATATCCGCGATGCATGGGTGAGCATACAACGGTAGTGCTTCTTCAACAGATTATGATGAGAATCCATTACATACACATACGATCCATTACATACTTACATACGAAAGTCAAAATATCAATTACCACCTGTCAAAAATATAAACTTATCAAAGCAGAGCAGTCTGACGATGAGACTGCGTCCGGTCGCCACCACAGTCGTATTCATCGACGACCAAGTTGTAATCTTCTGTGATAGAACTAGAAAATATGTTACACTAGAGCTAGAACTTAATATACACCAAGTAATTTTTCTCGATTCTGACATCTGCTCGGGGGCTATTAATCCTTCATATTCATTCTCGTAAAAACATGAGTAAATAGTCCATTTTTATGTACGACTTTCGCTCGCTTCGAAAAACCCTAGACGAATCAGCAAGAAAACCTATCTGACTTCGCAAATTTTTTGAAAAACAAGCAATGATAATCCAAAATTAAACGACTACATCTCAATCTCCTCTTGGCTCATTTAATTGAAGTTACTTGTCGGAGCTACTAGAAAAACCGAACGTATTTCGGAAAAAACCAAGTCCGTCTCCAAATACTGTCCCCAATGATCCTGCTAGTGTGCCTGCTTCGCTTTCACCTTCCTCATGAACAGGACTTTTACCTAAAGCCGCGAATTCACCAACACCAGCACGTGTCAATTCAGTAGCGACCTTCAAGTAGTCATCCTCGATCTCGATGAAAGACGAGTCGCTACCACTTGTTTCGCAAAACACTGCGTCTGGTGCGCCGCTACCTCTGACTTCTTGTTTGCTAGTATTACAAGGTCCAGCGCTTGAAGAAGCTGTTTCGTTTCCTGGCTGCTTCTTCACATGAGCTGCATCTTCAACCTCCTCTAGTACGTCGTCATCTACTTCTACCAAATCATCGTTTTCTATCTGCAGAAAAGAGCTCCTCGATGACGACGTGGTGGAGGTATTATCTTCACAACTACTACGTGTTATACGACTTGAATTACGTGTACGACTCGTCAGCTTGTTGAGGAGTCCCAGCGATCTCGCTGTTATTGTTGTATATCTGTCTTCGGGTAGTTCATCTTCGCGACTTTGGAGTCCGTCAAAACCGGCTCTTCGACGAGTTGGACGGTTAATCGGAAACCACGATGACATAGCAGAGGACATACTTCTATTGTTCGTTGTTGAAGCTGCAAACGGATGGACCTGCACTTGATTCTTTTGACCCCTCGTACTGCTTTGTTCCCTCTCAGCTCCGGTTTGAACAGGCCTTCTTCGTCGAATCACTAGTGAAGAAGCCAATCCAGATGCTAAAGAACGAGCCTTTGTTCCTTGCCAGCACACCAGTTTTTCATACAAAGCGCCAAGCTTGTTCTGTTTGCACGGACCTGCCGTGTCGCTCCTTGCAAAGCGACAAAGACGTACATACAAGAACCGCACACCTTGAAACTCATAGCTTGTCAGCCAGTACACAAACAAGAGGAAGATCTCGCGCAGCAAGGGGGAAGAAGTAAGAACTTGCGTTAACAAACTTGATGTGATTAGCCCTTCTTGGGTCCCAAGCAATACCCGGTCGTGGACATCAATGCCGCGACTCCCCACACCTTCGCCTTGTGCAACTTGCGATGATGAAAACACGCCGTCTTCATTCTTCCGCAAGAAGAAGGATACGATGCTACTAGCAGCAGAGCTCTGTAGTTGCAACCCATCCGGATCCGTCGAAGTTTGTACTTGATGTCCCGCAGTAGAAAGACAAGAATCGACAATGTACATGGAGAAAATGTATGCCTGTCTTGCCAGTGCAAACGCGATCCAATAGAGAACCCAGAGCTCGCCAGCTTCACGATCACGCGACCGCAACGCCGACACGCTACAACACAAAGGCCGCACATAGGCTGCCCCATAGAGGCACAACAAAGTCATCCATGGTGGGAACAACATCTTCTTTTTGATCTTTTAGGGAAGGCAAGTTCTTGTTCTAGATGAAAAACTTAGGGAGCAGAGTTGTTCATTTTTGTAGAGTTAGTCATAGTCTATCTACTTGTTTCATTGATGACAAGTAGGTTAGGAACAGAAAGGAGTTTTCAAGATGAGGAACCACAACTTAATATAGACCATAAAAACTTGGACTTAGAGTTCGTGGACCACGTCAGTTGATAACCTCAACTAACCTAGTATGCGTAACACATAGATCTAGATGCAAAATAAAGATAGATGACAACTTTGTGTAAGATACGGATCCAGTACCGGTTTTGGATTTACACCGCGAGGGGTCTGATGAAGGGTACCAACATCTTCAGGGACGGGGCGGAAGAAACGAACTTTTTTTCATCAACGGAAGGGGTGCAAAATACTCTCCTGATACATAGGAGTGATACATAGGAGTAGCGATCCCTGGAAAAAAACCGAAAATTTGTAACCTTGATGTTATAAAGCTAGAACTAGGTATCTTCAGAATTATACCAGAACACGAACATTAACATTGCAACTACATCCAGTCACTCGGTTGAACATCATCATCTTGTTCGGTAGGATTGCCACATCTATGCTCACGTATCACCACCATAAGTCAATGCATGTTCATGACAGCAGACAGCTTCTCTTTGTTCTTGTGATATCATCTTCGAACACAAAAACATCATCGGCAAGAAAGTTTCTTCAGACAGGAGAAGTGTTATAGCACTCTCGTATTGTTGAGATTGAAAAGTGTGGAGATGAGGTACTGTCACAGTCTACATCAACAACATGATGGTTGCGTGATCACAGATGGATAATATGCACACAGCACACCAGACCACAAATGTAAAGTGTTGGAAGAATGTCCAAAATGAATCATGTTGATCATGTTCTGGTTCTCTAGTGCTACGCAGATGCAGCTGTCGAAGTCGAAGTCGAAGTCGAAGTCGAAGTCGAAGTCGAAGTCGAAGTCGAAGTCGAAGTCGAAGTCGAAGTCGAAGTCGAAGTCGATTTCCTTTCCGCAATGAGCCACCACCAACCTTTGAAGGGGTTACGCATGTCAAGTTGAGTTGGCTGCAGACCTCGTGCCTCGCCATTCCCACCAGGCTTGCCCTTACTCACTGTGACCAACGCAGACGGGAGAAACGGCAGAACCCAGGAGTGCGCGTTGGCCTCTTGGGTGTGAATTTTTTGCATGCTTGGGGTCCACCTGCGGGGCGTAAACAACTCAAACGCTTTTTCCTTCTCCTGTCTGTCCTCTATCTCTACCTCTTCATCCATCGAAGTGAGAAACTGATCACCTACGCCGTATTTGCACAAGTGTTGATCTCGCCACTGCAGTAAGCTTGGGTGCTGCCGCATGCGGAAGAAGTGGTCTCGCATCAGATCGTTGGATACCAACCACAAAAGGCTCGATCCGTCCTCCCCTTCGGCACAACTTCCGTTGATGTTCTTGTTAGTCTTCTGCTTGAGACAGAGATACACAGCTACATAGAGGAAGATCCAGTCGTCGTTGAGCTTTGCTGGCGCCACGAGAAGACAGCGCTCTTCCCTCCATCTCAGCCCTAGTGGCTGCCACTCGTCGAGGCGCAATGGGCGCACGCGCTCCTGCAGAGTTTCAACTGATAGCGCCTGTTGAGGAGGACCAGGAGGAGGAGGACCTGTAGTTGTCGCAGTACTAGACACCTCCTCGTCTTCAATCTTATTTGGTACCACCTCTGAAGCTTCTGCTGCTGCTGGCCTTTGGTCCGTCTCAGGCTCAGCTGCAATAACGTCGACGCCGTTTTCCACCTCTGCCGCAGTCTTTTCTACTGTGCCTGTGCCTACTTTCTCTCCGTTGGGCATTTCTAGTGGTGCTAGCTTTCTCCTTTTCGCTTTGACCAGGTGACCCTGCACCTCAGTCTCTTTAAGAAGCCAGTGCTCGCGGATGATGATCAGGGGTTTCCTCTTTTGCTGTCGCAATTGAGCCACCATCGCTCGGATTTGCAGTAGAGAGAACCTGCCATCAGAGAAGTTCTGGCCCCAGTGGCCAATATTAGCTCCGTCGAGCACGCAGTCGTAGCCCTCATCCAATTCCGTCTCTAGCTGATGCTTGAAGACAGCCCAACGTTCTTTGCTAGAGAGGCGACCACTATATGTACTTGATGTTCCGGTTGACGAAGATGAAGATGTTGCACTTGCTGCATGCGTACTACTCCGGTTGCTGCAGCTAGGAGGTGCCCCGCCACTCTCTGTCGCTAAACGCTCTATCAGCACCAACAAACGCTGCAGTTCAGTCTCATCAACGGGGAAGGCATTCTCTAGCTGCAATTTTGAGCTGCTCGTGGGAGCAGCATCTTCGACCACTACAACACGGCCGCTTTCCGCGTCTACGGCAGCAGCCCGTCTACAGGTGTAGCCACAATCAGCAAGAACGGATAGTAAGGACTCGTAAAAAGTCCGCTGCGAAGATGTTCTCTCCCCCTCCTCATCCTTGCTCTTCGACTCCTCCGCTTCGTCGCGCTCCGCGAGACTGAGTCGGGGACAGACCTGAGCCATCTCCGACAAAATTCGTTGCAGCTTCGCTTCATCTCCAACTGATTCAACAACATCTTTCTCTTTGTTACTATAATTGCAGCTCGTTTCAAGTTGAGCATCTCCTTCTGGTGCTCTACTTCTCGTCCTATGATTTCGCAGAGCTTCCAATCTCAACAAAAACACTTGCTCCCAGTTGTGCTGGTCGTCGGTGATCTGAATGCTGCTGTTGCGCGTTACGGAACCCATCACCAGTGCCGCAGTTGCGTCACTGCGACTCATATCGTCACAGGAGAGAAAGCGTGGCGCAATTTCGGACAGAAAAAAGCTCTCAGCACCCACCGTGTCCCCAAGTGCCGCCATGCCCTGCAACAGCGGAATGCAAGTCCGCAACTTCAATTGCACTGCTCCACCTCTGGAGCTTTGGTCTTTGACTTTGTCTATCGTCGTTGTTCTGGAAGATGTTGACTGCTTATTAATACTGTTGCTCGGTGCTGCAGCATATTGACGAAAATAGCCAAGTGCTTTGTCCAGGCCAGCCTTCGCTTCCTCTGCCTCTCGTGAAGTGTTCTTGGTGTCCTTTAAAGGATTACCATCGTCCTGGTGCGCAAAGGCCGTGAAGGCACGAAGGATCAGAAAGAGCAACGACTCTGTTACGTTTACATACTTCGTTCCAGCTAGGAAAATCTCCTCTATCTCGGTTGCAGTTACTTCACCTTGCTTGGAAGTACTAGATGTCATCTCGCAACTGAGTAGGCCTTGCATAGTTTGGGCGAACAGACAGGTTGGTCGCGAAGTCACCTCAGTTGACGTGAACCATGCCTGATAACAGTCGCGTATCTTCTCTGCATCTTTCTCTTGACAGGCCTCATTCAGCCTGTGCTGTAGCCCACGCTGGAGCAATTTAGCCTCTTTGCTGGTCTTATTTCCTCCGGGAGCTCCACCTTGTGGCCCTTGTCCTTGTTGGGTCCTCGTTGAGGGAGTTTTATTCTTGTTATTCCAAGGTTGGTTTCCAGGTTGTGCTCCACCTTTCTTCTTCTGAGGAGGCTTCTGCATCTTCTGCTTGCTCTCTTGCTTGCTCTCCTCATGTAGAGATGCGGATGCGGAAACTGTTCCTCCATCTCCAATCTCAAGAGTCGGAGCAGACGTCATTGTGATATGTCTTCTACAGATGAGTGTCGCAAACTACAGTATAGGATAGTGAAACAGAAGGGAAGGAGTCGAAAAGGCGTAGGTAGGTGTGCTTACTATGTAGGAAAAAGTCGCAAACGCAATAATTAAAGATGAGTGCTCCTTGCTATGTCAAGAAAGAGCGTCAAGTCTTATCATACTAGCGAATTCACTCATCATGCTCATCTACCTGCAAAAGATCGTCGTTCTATGTATTTGCCAAGGAGATTTTAGTACAAGTAGCAGATACAAATCGCCAATACTGATCAGATGACGAAAATCTAGGGTTGTGCACCACCATCGTACATTTGAGTCATCATGTTCAACAGATTCGATATTTTGAGATCTTGATCTTCATCAATTTTCATCTTCAACGCGTGAAAGGAAAATTTCCGACTTTGAAATTCAGTGGAACTTCTTTGGCATTGCCTTGAAAGCACAATCCAGGTGCACGCATTGTTGTCGAAGCACATCAGAGATCATGCAGAATGAGAAAAAGAATATGTATGATGTACTTCTAGTAGTCGCTCTGCAAATTTTGAAGCAAACAGGTTTCCTCACCCGTCCAAGAGTAATCCCCAATCAAGACATGATAGGGGAGTGCATCAGCAAAAGGTTTCGAATAGTCAAGCAATTTCATGACGGAAGTGCTCAAATCGTCAACCGTGTGCATATGCTAGTGTTTCTTGCTCTTCCTGCTAACAACACTTGTCCCGCGATCCCGGACTAAAACGACGCTACCTGCAGCTGCTTCTATCATCTCCGCGTTCTCCGCATATCTAGAGGGCAGAAGCATTTTTGTTCGAAGCTTTTCAAGCCGAGATAAGCACGGGAGTTGTAAGTACTCATCAGAAGTGCTGTAGTTTAAGCAAAACTTATATATAAGCATCAAGGACAGAATCGAAATCGAAGATAGGTACTTCGTATGAGTAACAACATTTACTAAAATGCTAAATCGTACATGACTTGGCCCTTCTGGCATAGAATTCGCGCGCCACTTGAATCTGGATGCACAAGCCACAGGAAGAAGAGGGCTTCGAGCTCGAGAAACAATGGGACATATATTAGCGACGCGTGCTTTTCTTCATCTCGGTCCCCTCATCTCGGGACCTTTACCCTTCTTGTACTCTATGGGGAAAGGATACGAAGATGCTGAGCACATAGATGAATAAAAGCTCACCAACATAAATATGGCACTAACCACCACAAAACGTAGGTAGTTGCGAAATTCCAGATGCTACAGAGCACCCAAAATGACACCCACTGCTCCTGTGCTACCGCGATTGAAAGGGCAGTCTTGTTGTTCAAATGCAAGCTTGCCAAAGTAGAGGAGGGAGTTGCAAGAACGTCTACGTCAGTGTCGGCGATATCATCCTTCTTGTTTTGTGAAGTAGATTGACTTCCTACTCTATCATTAGTTGTTGCGTCACCGTCGGTATCGTTACTTATGTTCTTTGTGACAACACCAGTACTAGACGATGATGACGAAGGGTCTCCACCATCTTCTGTTGTAGTGCTGCTGTCCTTACCATTTTTAGCAACCGAGACGGGAACACTAGCAGAGTCCTTTCTAGAACTAGATCTATCTCTAGTATTCGTCTCTCTATCTTCAGACGATATTCGACTAAGTAAAAGCAACTCAATACTACGGTATAAGGGGTAAACAGTCTTCACTCCGAAAACCATCAACGATATGAAAGGAACGAAACTACTACAAGCCGTACTGGAGTCAGACATCTTGTAGAGACCAGACACCACGCTATTAGCTACGTATCATTAGGTTGATTTAACAAGATTCTTCTACAACTTCTGCCAACTAGAGTCCTCTAAGCCTGCATCGTTAGACGAACCATCGCAAATAGAAAGCCAAGAACAACAGGTTAGGTTAGGTGCGGGCCCACTAGGAAGACTAGCAGACATCAGTGTTCTCCCTCTCTCATAGAAAGTTCGTTCTTGTCTACAACAGAGTAGAAGATTTCCTCGCTTGAATCATGTTCTTAAAGTTGTTTTTTTTGCGATTTTTTTTTTATGATCTTTCCTCGACTCAGAGTCAGGAGGAAAACGGCTATGGATAAGGATCGCACCGATATTATTCTAATTCTTCTGGTTTCAACTGATAGAGCATGATGCTCCATTCTTGTTTTGATAAACTGCGCAATTGTAGTGGCGTCATCGGCAAAGTCAGAACACAAATCAAGCATCTCAAAGTGACGATGGAAGTCCCATGCAGCAGCCTCATGCCAAGAGGAGAGGAAAGAGGTTTCTTATTCTTTGGGTCGATGTCGATCCTGAGAAAGTCATAACGTGAAGCGGATTGATTGATTGATTGATTGATTGATTAGAGAACAATGATTCAAATTGATGGCACCATTACATGAACTTGCAAACATGCAATAATCACGAGAGGCTCACATCCATAAGTCCTTCTCGAAAGAAAGATTTCGATTCCTCCCTTGTTTTGAAGGTTTTTTCTGTGATGAGTCACAGACACCAGTAAAACCATGCGCTTCTTGCAAATCATTTTGTCTTTTAGGTGAGGTTGGTGAAGATGAAGGTGAACGTGAATGAATAATCAGAAGATGCTTACTTAAATGCAGATGGGGCGGTTGGGCTTCGTCTTGGGAGGTAGGTAGATATAATTATAACTTTGACTTTCTGATGAAAGAGTAGCATCGTAGGGTCAAAAAAGGATGGTGGATGAAGGTATGATGTCCGGATAGTCGAGAAGTATCACCTGTACAGAAACACTATTCAAGAACCGCGAACGCAAGAGCGACGATCGTAACCACGAAAACTTAATCACGGTTTATGTTGCTTAGATCTGCCTTGTTCACTTCTAGAAGCCAGCATTATCTTCTTCACACATCATGTTTTCTAACACCACAGGTAAGTTAACTTATGTGTGGTTCTAGGAAAAGACCTGTTCTACGGAGGTACAGATCTCCCATTTGCAACTCATAGATAAATATCTTGCTGGGCAGCTACTCTATCTTTTCGATCGTCTCGTCGCTGACCACTCTGCCTAGCTTGAGCTCGATCCTGCGATCGAACAAGGTGTGAAAACAGGGAAGATGGGTCTGATGCGTGATACAGATTACTGTGCGCTTCGGTCCGATCTTCTCTAGTAGCGTCGTCAGCATACGATCAGCTTCTGTATCAGGTAAGGCAGCTGAAATTTCGTCCAGAAGCACCACATCCGGAATCTGCTCTTGTGCGAGCATCCGCGCCATATGCAGCAACTGCTTCTGACTCTGCGACAGCAGACAACTTATGTCACTAGAATGCTCGCTCAAAAAGCTCCCCTCGAAAAAGCCATAAAGCTGCTCCATCGTTACTTCAGCGCGACGGGTAGGGATCCCTACAGGGTTCTGAACAGCGCCTCCTCCAACCACGTTGTTTTCTTCAGAAGTATAATAGGTTTCTGGTAGTACTGCCCCATTGCTGCATTGAGTGGCACTACGATTTCGCAAGAACTGCTGTTGACAGGCAGCACTACTTCCCCTATGGGAGGACTTCTTCCCTCTAGAAGAAGCTCTAGAAGCTGCTCTAGAATTTCGTTGTCTTTCTTCACTAGTTCTTTCTTCTGCTGCCCCAGCAGCGAGGATTCGTTCTCGTGCCCAGTCGCCAAAGAGGTCGACTAAAACCGGGAATATCCTTGTTCGTCGGTCCAATTTTCCAGTGATGTCGCAATTGTAGAAAAAGCTCCCTCGCAAAACTAGTGGCGCCTGCGGAAACGCAACTAAAATTTGTTCTCGGAGCTCGGTTACCTGTAGTATTTTCGATTGGAATCGTTGAGAATCGAAGATTTTTAACAAGTAGTACGACTATGCTCTTCACAACGACATCAGGTGGTCGTGGGGTAATTTACTACAACTAGCTACTAAGGAAAGGAAGTGATCAAAATCGAATAAGTACAACAAAGAAAAAGTCTAATCGCATGCAAAAGAGGCAGTACGTCAATTGGCTGTGGCAACTCCTGGCTTGCATCGGCGTACTTATCGCCGTGATTGATCAGCTTCAATGCGTCTTCAGGTCTCACTTTATCGTCAGATGAGGACCTAGCAGCAACGTCTTCGGGTCTGTGCTTGTATACGATGCTGCCGCTTGAGGGTTGCACGATTTGCAACAATGAGTTTAGCAGTGAGGTTTTTCCGGATCCACTACGGCCAACAAGAATGAGCTTCTCACCATGGCGGACATCAAATGAAACGTCCTTCAAGGCGTAGGCACCAGGATGGTACTCGAGAGAGAGATTGGAAACACCTGTAGATTTGATTTTGAAATTGGACAGAGCAGATGACAACTGAGTACTACTTAGAGCAAGATATCAAAAAACAAAGCAGATGAAACATTGAGCGTCACTACTAGTACATAAGTGCTTATGCACAGTCACATCAGTCTACAAAAGTTATTAACGTAAAAAGTGTATAATGATGAAAGGACTAGACGGCGATTAGCATGAAGATTGGGGCTACCCCTGCAAAGAAGATAGTAAAAAGTGTATAAGTATTGCTGTAAGTACGCAGACAGAGCTGGTTGGCATCCTTCTCGGTCTGCAGGAGCCTTAGACTGCTGTGCATCGCGTTCGCTGGCGACAATAGGGGATTTTCTACGTCGTTTTCGTCCTCTTGTCTTCTTTGGTTCAAGAGTCGCAACCTCTCTTGTTCAACCTCGAGAGCTCGTTCTTCCTCCCCGTCCCACTGCGTGAGGCGTTCGAGCAAGATCATGCCCTTCTCGATCTCAGGCACGGCGCGTAACAAAGTTCTCAACTCATCCAAGATTTCGTCAACCTGCAAGGCGTACCGTTTGTACACTGCCTCCTTCTCCGCGCTCATGCCTGTGCACACGCCCACGAGCTTGAAAACGGGTGCGATGCAGCCGACTAAGCCACGCAGGATCTCAAGCCTTAGGCCGCTCCACAAGTCCAAAGACACGATCACGAGGTTGGCGCTGATCACCGTGCTCATGCTTTCTAATGCTTGCGCGAGCGCGGCTTCGTCCTGAGAGGAGGCGGCAACTGACGCGGGCACCAACGTCCTCTCTGCTAGTCCTGCACTGGGAGGACTAGAAGAATCAACAACTACATGTTGTTCGCAGTAATCTTGCTCCATGTAGTCCTCGTGGTCAATCACATCAACTACATTCGAAGCCAACTGCTGTGAAGTCGCCGCAAGTCGGCGAACGGCAAAGGCTCGCAGAACGACGCCTCCTGTCGTGAGATCCTGGAAACTCTGGTGCAACGCCGTGTTCGCGCGACTTTGCAACCTGATAGCTTCGCGCAACCCCGCTCTGTAGTGCGACATCCACATGATCCAGCACACGACTCCCACGATTGCCACACTGCCGTTCAGGACCAGGGTAAGCCACCACGGGTTATCTGCGGAGGAATCCGCGAGCTGGAATACGAACATCCAGAGGAAGCTCGCGACGGGCAGGAAGAGCATTAACACCGTTCCCCCATCCGTTGAGGACATCGTGAAGAGCACGTCCGCGAGGTCCATGGACAGGCGGTTCTGGACCGCGCCCAAGGGTGTCCGGGACCAGAACTGCTGCAGGCCCTTTCTTTCGAAGATGTTCCGGATTACGCGATGCCCCAGCGTCTTCGCCAACACGACTGCAGCAGCGGTGGTGGCGAAGTAACGCAGCATTTCGAACACAAAATGCTGAATCAGAACCGATCCGAGCACCAGATGTCGCAAGCGCTGGTTGCCACGAGCGTCGAGCATGTTGGGTGCTGGGGCGCCAGGTGGCGCCGGGGGAACAACTGGCGGCCGAGTCACGAGGCCCATGCGTAGCACGAAGCTGTGCGTGTCCGGTGTGCCTTCCGCGAGGCCCTCGTAATAAGCCACGATCACTGGAAGCAATTGTGCGCACATCTTTCCCAACAAAATCGCGAGAAGAATCACAACACAACGCCAGTACGTCATGTACTCAAAGACCTTGCGGTAAAGAGACGATCCTGGAGCCCCTGTCGTCGTCGACGAGGCTTCGACTTCTTCAAGCGCCACAGCGAAGTCGTCCATGGCCTGCTTGCTGCTGCTCCTGCTGCTCCCGCTTGGGGATCCGTCTTCAGCCGCCGTAGCAGCTTCGTCACGCAGCTCTTGTGCTATTGCTTCGTACCTTGCGACCAACCCCGCGCCATACTCTGACAAGGACGTAGTCGAACTTCTCGGAGTAGTTGGAAATCCAACAATTTTCTCTCCAGTTCGGGGTGAATCACGATCCTCTTCCTCATTTTGTTGGTCTTCTTTCACAGTGCGTTCCCGCACATCCATCTTTTCTGGACCACCGACGCCAAAAAGCAAAAGCTCGTTCTCTCCTCCATTCTGCAGAGACGCTCCCGCGTGCTCTGAGATGAAGATCCGCGCTGCAGCATCGGTGAGAATGTGTCGGTAGCTCTCCCGCACATCAGGCGCTTCCCCTTCGTGGACGCCTTCGCTGTTGGTCACCTGTCCACAGCAGTTCACGCTGCCATGCTCACTGCGACTCATAGTCGCCACTATGGCGATCGGCAACTGAGTTCCTCTGAGGAAGTCGACGAGACCACGAGTAATCTTCGCAGCCGTCTTCGGATCCAGAGCGGAGAAAGCGTCGTCCAAGTACATCACCGCCATAGTTGTTGTTGTACTTCTAGACGTAGACCCTTCTTCGTTAGTACCGCAAGAAGTCTCTACTAGTTGTTGTTGTGTCGATGTTGCGTGCAGTGCTCTGTAAATGCAGCGTGCTAGACTGATGCGCTGCTTTTGTCCGCCTGAAACGTTTTCACCATTGCCGACAAGGATTGTTTCGTCCTGAAAAGCGAAAACTGCTAGCGCGCCCCCATCGAGCACTTCGGAGAAATCGGCAAGTTCCACCGCTAATCGGTAGAGCCCGTCGTGCATAGGCAACCCAAACAGGATGTTTGAACGGATCGATCCATTCATCAGAAAAGGCTCTTGCGGTGCGTAAGCTGTATACATGTCAACGCCACGATCACTCTTCCTGTGAATCTTCTGGCTCTGGCCATGAGAAGTGGAAGCTGTAGCAACCTCATTGAAATCGAACAATTCCCCAAGGATGGCCAGCAAAGACATACTCTTGCCCTCACCGGGTCGGGACTGGATGAGCACGATTTCGCCAGGCCGAACCGTCAAGTCCTCTTTAGCTCGGAGGGTAGTCGAGACCGCAATCTTCGCGCCCACTACCGTCTTTGGTCGGCTATGGGTCCACACACTCTGACTCGGCAAAAGCAACACTTCTCTGTCAACAGGATTCAAGCTACTTACGTCGAGGGAATTGTCGTTCAGAGGACTCTGAGTCTGGCCGTTGATTAACATGTAGTTTTCTTCCTCAGCCTTCATATCGTCCTCAATTATAGGTGTTCCGGCTACAACTTGAACAGTGTCCTCATTGTCGGAATTTCGATTTCCTTTCGTGGTGCACGTCTCAACAGGTACCGGTTGTCGCAAGGCCACTTGTCCCAGTTCCGCGACGTAGTGAGCTACTGCGCGATAGCCTCTTAGCATACCTTGGCCGTGAAACAGCACACAGGTCAGACTTCCAGCACCCTCCACTAAATCTTCGCAATTCTTTTTCAGCTGCTGCGCCTGTAGAATCGGCGCACCGCACCAGATCAAGAGGATCGCGAAGAGCATGTCGTTGAACCCGAACTCGAAGATGTTGTTGAAGGCCAAGAGATACCGTTCCGAAGCGAAGGATCGAATCTCAGCCTCACGCTTGGGCAAAATCTCTCGCTCCACGTAAGGGGTGATCCAATTGCGAAAAATTCTCAGGTTCTTCACGTTCTTAGAAGCTTCGTTACAGCAGTTGACGCGCGTGTTCATCTGCCGCAAACCGCGACCGGCAAGAATGTGCCCAATGTAGGGGACTACGACGCAGATAATCCAGTTTCCGAGAGTCGCTACTATCACGACCAGCATACTGAGCCACAACTTCGCAGGCTGCGGAGGCGGGATGGCACCAGGCTGTTGTATCCCTGCAGCCTGATACTGCTGTTGGGCAGCGGCGCCTTGTCGGCTAAGGTGAACAAAAACGAGCAACGAAACCGTGAGCTGTACGATGCACGTGGTCACGTCCGATCGCAACCAGTGGTAATACTGCTCTGCGAGGTAGCGAGCTTGAAATACTGCTTGGGTAAGGGACGTCTCCTCTTCGTCGTTGCCCTTGTCCGAGACCTGCTTCATGTCAACATCCTTAGAGGACTTGGCATTTCCACTATTTTCAGCAACCTCTTCATCACTCGTTCCGAAAGCAGCTGCTCCAGCACGATGACACGCTGCCTTCTTGCTGCCTTGAATCATCATCATTCCAGTCAGGTTTCCTAACACACGTACGCGCGCCTTTCCTGCGACGTAGTTCCGCAAGTGTCGCAATTGCTCACCCAATACTCTCCAGAGCATCGTTTGCACCACCAGAAAGACCACAAACCCGGTTTGGCTACTCACTCTAAAGAAATTGGCCCAATCCTTTAGGGGCAGAGCGCCACTCGTTCCTAGCCGCTCGTTCAGGACTTGCATGTTATAAACAGTGCCAAGATAGTGCAATGTTCCGAGAAGAGCGACTAGGAGAAAAGTTGGCCATTCTGTGCGGATCAGCGCTTTAATAATAACTGGCCGCAAATGCGCTCGGGCATAAGCTTCGCGCGCATCCTGTGGGAATGGGACTTCATGTTCTTGGTCAGCAGAAGCAGCATTCTTCTCTATTGACGCTGCGCCAGCCCTAGGCACTTCTTCTCTTGTTGTCGACGACGCCTTCATTGCGCGTTGCGCCTCTTCTACCAGCAATGCTTCTACGCGATCGTTAAATCTTCGCGCCATCGGCACAGGGTCTTCCCGGGTCTCCCTGAGCAAAGGCAGATCGTGCTGGGATAAGGGCTCCCCAGAGGCATTCTTACTCTTCACCACTTTCAGGTATGGGTTCAACCAGCTGACCGACACTGAGCCCCACCACGAACGGTTTCGATACGAGTCGAGCACCTCATTTCTAGGCTCGATTCTTGCGACTTCATCCATTTCCATGGGGGCTGCCTCGTCCATAATACTAGCATCATGATCCTGCTGTAGCTGCTCCTCCTCCTCCTCCCTACCAGCAGAAGCAGCATGACTGGCGAAATTATGTCTTGACATTTTCGATCTCCTGTGTGCATACACAGGTGCAAAGATTACATTCATGTTTGGATGAAATTAAAACTTTTTAGCTTCAAATCTTCACTATTGAAATCATGCAACTGACTCACTTCTTACTTCAAATCATTCAACAATGAAATTTTGCAGTTCATTCTCAAAAAAGTAATGCAATTTATCACTCAAAAAGGTCTTGTGCAAGTACAACAAACTGGCTAAAAAAAACTTTCTTTTCGCTGGAAGAAACTTTGAATAAAAGAGAACGGTTTTGAAAGTGATTCACAGTAGTACTTCTTGATCTCCTTTGATGAACTGTGAATGCTGATAGAGGATCTTCTCTATCTTCTGATCTTGATCCTGGATCTTCTAGTTTTTTAGTATCTTCAGTAGATGTGCCTCACTACTAGATGATCTTCTCTTGTATTCTTCATTGCTTCTTCATTGCTTAAAAAAGTCACTGCCTATTTTTCTTGTAGATCTTGATCATCCAGAAAAATGCTGCTTCAACGGTAATAGATCATGAGATTGGGATCGATGTTGTCGTACACAATTTGAATTTAAGATCCCTCGGCGCTTCTTGAAAATGGTTTGATCATGACGACAAGACACAGTGGCAGTTGGCTTAGTGGTTTAGGGGTTGGCCTGTTCACTTATCACACACTACTTCCACCAAATGGATTTCTCTATTAATTAGGAATCTGATTCCTCCTCCTCTTTGGAGGCCATTTGAGGCTCCTCACCCCTCAATTTGAGACCAATGTGTAGGAATAAGATGGACCAAAGGTGGACAATTTAACTTGTACTTTGTCTCCTGACGCTATTTGATGAGGACAACAGTAATGCAATCTGTAGTTGGGATGGGGACGTGGAAGCAACACGCGGAAATAAGACTACTCGATAAACTAAAATAACCGAGTATGCTAGGCAATAATCTTCTCAGATACTCGGTTATTATAAGTTCCTTACTCGCTTATTTTCAATTTTCGAGTACAGACAGCAGGAATCTTTCATCTCCATATTGTTCCGAATAGACAGGAGGAATCTTTCATCTCCATATTCTTCCGAATCTCCGTTGTTCTGCAACAAGTTTGCAAACGAGACAATCCACGAAATAATGGTCTTGATCTCCACGATCTTCTCCAAAAAACGCGTCTAACGGCAAAGGCGCGAATGCCGCACGAGTCATTATCGTTAGCGCACCTCCTTCACCAAAAAGAAGCTTTCTATTCCGCATTGTACTGCTTTCTATATTTGTGCCTTGTATCTTCTCATCACGTGCGGCACCAGCATGACCTTCCTTAGAAGTTGGATCTGTATCGGTATCGGTGGAGAGTAGAGAAGCGTCTGCTGTGTCGGAGATGCAGGTGGAGGAAACTGGAACTGGATGAAAAGCAGATGAAGAAAACACAGGGTCCCTAAACCAGGTCCGAAAATTATCCCTTGAAGCTTGTTGCTCAGTGGGAGTGGATCGTGCTATATTATCTATCCATTTTCGCTCTGCCGAATCAACATTGTCCTCCATGAGACTGGGAAAACGTAGCCCAATCTCATCCGAAGATGAGACAGCATCCGAACTCCTACAGTGACTGTAGTCCAGGAAGTCAAAAATTTGTCCGAAATAGGACACGTTCTCCAGAATACATATAACCCGCCCTCCAAGTGATGGATCACGACATCGGACTGTGTAGCTCATCCTTCTGGAGGTCTCTTCAGTAAGTGGACGTGGAGGCGAAGGAGATGCAAGACGTCGAAAATAAGATTAGAGGTAGGTTTTTGGTGCTCGCTTACCCCGCTTTTTATGCCGTTCTCCCTTAGGAGAGGCATAAAAAGCGGCAAGAAAAGCACCTTTAACCTACTCTTAATCTTCTCTACGATTATAATGATGTGGCGTGCTGACCTCTTTTCGTCCAGCACCTTGCAGCTCGCCTAGCTGGTCCTCTCCGAGCACAGGCTCATATTCTTCCCCCTCCGGCCTCTTCACAGCGGACTCAGCAAACGAGTCCTCCCCCCTCCTTACACAAGCTGCACGCAGCCCTAACATTTCAACCTGCTCGCGTAAAGTCATCGTTGAAGACGAACTTCTCCGACATGCAGCGGTCATCGTTGCTACAGCTTCTTGTGTGGCTACGAGATGTTCTGGCTTCGCAGAGTAGTACTGCGGGTCCCTCCGGAGGAACAGACTTTTGTTCGAAAAGTAGCCTGCAACTGCTTTATATCGTGGCACATCATGAGGATCAGCGCTATTGAGTGCTTTCGCTTTCATCTTGTTCTTGATCTTCTTCTTCGTCGTAGCACAAGATCCCATATTCGTCCCGCATCCATTAGCACCGGCGCTCTCTGCTTGTTCTGCAACACTAGTAGCATCTTCAATATTCTTAGTGATCGTCCACTCCCAGTCGCTTTCGATGCGAAACGCAGACTTTTCGATATCGTACCAGATCGAAAAACTGTTCCTCGATACATCGCCCAGGTACAGCTTGTTCTTTATTTCGTCCTCATTACTACAATTAACAAGCCCCAAGTAGATCCAATGACCGCACCACCGATCGATGGCATCCTCGATGTCTTTGTTTTTCGGAAATATGAGGAAATTGCAGAGTAGCCTAAATTGTGCATCAGAAACGGGACACAAAACATCTTCACCTTCAGCCTCTAGTACTTTTCTTGCAGCATGGGCATCTTTTCTAGAAATATCGAAGAACTTCAGGTCCTGCAACATTGTTCGCACCTCACCATTAGGTATTTTCAACACCGGCCACAGGTTCTCTATTTCCGATGATGAAGTAGAAGCCCTCGTTATGCCCGGAGGCGCACTTGGATTCTCTATTTCAGATGATGAAGTAAAAGAGGTCGCTATTTAGAGCTTAAAACGTTTCATTTCTTTCCTTCATTTCTTCAGAATCCCAAGAGGGAAACAGAAGAAAAATGGCTGTTGGAAATGAATTCTATCAAGCCTTAAGTTATGCCAGGAGGCGCACTCGGAAACGTGTCCGCGTCCGCCCCCACTGCTACGATGATTAGATCCACAAAGGGATCTGTCGCGAACTTGTGCGAATAGACATACACGACATGTTCTTGTCCGAATAGACTTACGCTCCCCTGACTCAGTTCGAAGTGCTCAATACCAACAGCTTCGACAAGTGCCGGATCATGTTGCACGACCCTAGTACTACTAATAAGATGATGTTGTCCTTGATACACGGTATCCACGAGGACAACGACGAGAGTCTTCCGGTGCAGTCGACAGTGCAGATAAAGTGGTAAACTGAATTGCTGAGTCCAAAAAGGCCAATAGGCATCGACTGTCCCAACATCCTTAGCCAGTCGCGTGATTCTTTCCAGATACGTGAGCTCTAAGGGGCTGTAGTCCTCGGCTTCCCAGCGACGACGAGTAGCGGCTGTCGTGGGCATCACAGCAGTTCGCTGTAGCAAAAATGTCTTGTCTTGCTCGTCACCTATCATAGCGCCAGCTGCAGGCACCTCCTGATTCGGGTCAGGTCTTCTCTCGATACCCTTAACGCCACAGTACAACGAGTAGAGCACCACACAATCGCTGCTTTTCGTATGATGTTTGTCGCGTAGCCTGTATCCTTCCACTACGCTATCCACTATGCGTGGCAAGGCATCGCTCCAGAATTCCGCCATCATGTTTTTCAGCAAGATAAGCGACAATGAAACATGAGTGAGATAAACAGAAACCTGAATGACGTACTAGCTAAAAACCAAGACCTCATCGGGGCGTACTCCAAATTCACTTGTTTTTACATTTTCAGCTTCAAGTACACATTTGCATATCATAGTACTTATATCCATCGATTATATTCCTGCCTTGTTGTAATTACTTTAGTCTGAGACTTCGCGGAAAAAAATTCGACTTCGCTCCTACATCTCGGAACTTTTTCCTTTAAACCTCTCTACAACTACATCTTCCTCCGAAGAGACCCGACCATTTTTCATTCGTTTATCTGTTGAAAATATTAATTATCATTCTCTTTCCTCGTAGACAACAAGCTGTAGAACCGTGCCAAGGACCCAGTAGAAGCAGATCGCAAAGAAGAGCGAGGACCTGGTAGTGCTAGTCCTCCCAGTAGATTATATTCTCTGCTATGGACTGGTGGATCTGGTGCAGCGGCACGGGTGAACGCACGGGAAAGATATTTATTATTATAAATATGGGTTTAAGTTGTCCTAGTTGTCCAAACACATGTACTCGGGCCAGATGAGGTAGGAAAATGCATCGTACGATGCAAGCGGAAGCCGTCTTTTCTAAATAAGTGCGAGAGTCTTTCCACGCATCTCGATCTGTGCCTGCATTTAGCGACTTCTGCTGCAAAGGTCATTCTCTATTTTCCTTCTTGTGTTCCTCTTAATTTAGATTCCCTGTTATTATCGTGCATGATAGACATCTAGGTCTTTTGGTGTTATAATTGTGGCGGAGCCGACCTAACTAGAAAAAAGAAAGACCAGAGGAAGATAGAAAAGCGAAAACGCAGGTAGTTTGCAGCGAGTATCCTCCTACTTGCTAAAACTAAACACGCGCCGGCGCTATAGTCGTCCTGTCAGCCCCATAGGTCTCACCTTCGAAGGCAGGCCGGAGTCCTGTGCAACGCCTCCGGTGTTATATATAATGTGCATTTACATGATCTACGGTAAATCAATGAGTATGGAACTCATAAAACTGGCGAGAGAGTCTACTTATGCTAACCTACACTTCCGTCGGCCGCAAAGTTCCAACGATGAAGCCGTTGAAAAACGCGAGATGATCGTGGTCTCTGTTCAGTTTGTCCGCGGCCAGCAGCGCCTCTATTACATCGTCGACATTGTCTGAGTTGCTATCCTCGTCTCCTGAGGCACTCGCTGACGAGTTTGCCTCGTCTGCTTCATCTGCTTTGTCCGCTCTCCTGGTCATCTTGGCTCCTTTCTTGTTGTACAGGCTGGGGAGTATGCCGTCTTTGAGCACTTGAAAATCTTCACGACTCCTGACCGAGTCTTTGGTTGCTTCCACCAGACTCTCTGTGAGCGCATCTCGCAAGGCCTCGTCCTCCCGCAACAAGGCTTCGACTCGCGTCGTCGAGGCGCCCATCGCAGAGCGATTCGGATCATCGATGAGGAAAATGTCGCGAACTTCCAGTGCACCTTGGCCGAAGGGAGTGATCCATTCTCTTTCGACCTTCCTCATACTAGCTAGCCTCGAAACTGGAACCAGATCAAAAGGCGGCTCCTCCGCGAACAGTTGTTCGTTAGAGTAGTTATCTTCCCTAAATAATTCATCTTCCCGGCTTGAGGGATAATTATCCCTCAAGCATATTATGCGTCAGTTGTATCTCTCCCTTGTATCTATTGGGGCGGCGCATATCTTTCAGGAATGTCAGTCTACAGGGATGGATTAGGGGAACAAGCCTTAAGTTCTCTACCTCTAGCGGAGACTGGAGAGCCTTCTTGTTCCGGTATAATCTTCGTCCTCCAAGCACGCGGCGCGAGGAGGAGGAACCAGCCACCCTCCTGCCTTTCTGCGTCTGAAAGTACGGACATGTCTTCGGAAGACGTAAACATCCTGTCATACGTCGTGACCACAGTGACCGCTGCCCCAACGTCATCTGTCCAAGAGTCATGCTTGTAAGAAGGAAGCACCACCACAGGTGGAGGAGCAGGACTTGTGATCACATTGCCACCATCGTGGAGTCGGACTTCCCTTGGTCGTGGAGCAGGACTTTTAGACCTTCCCGATATTCATCTTGAAGCGCATCTTTGACGCGTTTTTCCCTTAAAAAGGGGCCCAAAGATGCCTCGTCATCTACTCAAGATGAATATATTTATATGTATAAGTAAGTGAGCCTTAAGACTTGTCACATTGCCACTGCCACTGCTCATCCTCGGCCTCGTCGTCCTTCCTTCGTGGGGGTCGTGGTCTAAAACGAGTACCTGCTCGGCATCATCGGATGAATCATGACGACCTCCGAAAGTACAGTAAGAACTGCTTCTCCCGGTTTCTTGCCTAGAAGAGGCTCCGAGTCGTACAGACGAAACGATATCAGTCGAAGAAATACGGCGCCAGCTCGCTTCAGGTTCAGAACTTCTTCTGCGGTCAAACAGGGTACTAGTGGAAAAAGTAGCAGGTGGGAGGATGAATTTCACCTCCTCCTCGTAGGATGTATTAGAGCTTCCTGGAATCCATCTTGAGCGCCATCTTGCACTTGCTTTTCCCTTAGAGGAAGGTCCCAAGATGCTTCTGGAGATGGATTACCTGAAGCCTTAAATGTAGCTGTACTTGTAGTTTTTCCCCTGGTCGCGGTACTTCTAGCTAGGTTCGCCTGGTTTTCCTCACAATCGTGATACATACGCAGGATGCCCTTCCCGAAAAGGTCTGCAGTTGAGATATAGGTCGACCTTTTCATTACGAGCGAGTATCCTACGCGCTCCTGTGTCATGCCTTCGTCATCCCGCCCCTGGGCCGTCATTCGAAAAATGGAAGGCATCTTGGTTTCTTCTTCGTGCTTTTTATCCCAGAGCAGCCGCCGCGCCAGGGGGTGCCGTAGCCAGCCGCTCATCTGCACAAACAGGAGTGCCCGATCCAGTGCTTTTGCGGCCTCAACGCGCCAGCTGTGTCGGTCCTTTTCGTTGCGGATGTCGTAAAGGAAGTAGCAAAAGAGTGACCCGTCGCGAGTGTCTACGGGATACAATTTAGTTTCTATCCTGGTGGATATGCCTCCCTCGTCGGTCCTGCTCGTGCCCACGCACAGGTTCGCATCAGTAAAGGCCTTGATCGGAAGCGCGATGTTCAGCGAAAACCAATGCCAACAATTAGACCCCAAATAAACAATGGAGGTGCATTTCGATTTCTTACATTCTCTATAATTGTCTCACTTTCCTAGTACGAGGAATACGGACAGTGGGAAATAATCATGGATCGTGGAAATCGAAATGAATTACTATTGAGCCGCCGTAAAAAACCGCCGCATGAACCGTTTTGTATCTGACATCTGGCACACTCTCCTCCAGCTCCATCCCTCGCTGCGAAAAAGAAGATAGTCCTTGTGCGTCCAAGCTTTTTCCTCAACAACAACATGGGTGGGTGAAGGTGGCGTCGCAATTCTTGGAGGTGGCTCCACTTCTCCACTTTCTACACTATGATCTCTGGCAGTTGTGCCTTCAGTTGGTCGTTGCACCTGGAGTAAAGGTAGCTGCATATGTGTGGCTTCCGATGGCCCTGGTCGTCCCCCGATGGGGCCTGGGCTTCGCGGTCTTTTCCTCAATAGACCGTCCAGAATATTTTGCACCGCAACTTGATCCCCCCGCTCCCAATCATCGGGAGTGTTAATGTGTTCATACGGACAATATTCAGAATTATCACGAGGTTTTTGCGCAGCTGGGACATCTTCCGCATGATCCATAAAGCCTCTGAGCGTGGGAATGTTCCACTCGTCCCAGTTTCCGCTCGAAGAAGGCGCATCCGCGGGCATGCCGTGAACAGCGCTTGTGTCGAAGTTTCCATCTACAATTGGATCAGCGATCGTGTCTTGTTGCGAATCCTCTAGTACAGCTGGATCTCCACCTACAACATCACCGTCTTCTAGAGGCGTTGACGAAGGGACAGGCTCGCTCCCCTCTCCCAGGAGCCGTCCCATGTCCTCTCGACAAAAGAATTCCTTGAGCTCTTCGAAGCCACCTGCTCCAGCATCTCGTCCGCGTTTGAAAATATCCTTGACAAGGATGTCTCCGACTGTGCGTAACGCACTACCTCCAGAGGGCATGCCCATATCAGGAAATTCGCCGTCGACGTACATGTCCACAAATGTTGCGTTCTTATCCACTCTTTCTCCCGGGTGCAGGGCTTGGACCTGCCACTCCAGTGTGAGCGCCTTATAAATCTCCGTCTCAAAGGGGTCGCTGCGGTCTAGGTTTGGGATCGTCTGAAGTGTGTGGATGTGCTTTTGCTGCTCCCTAACAGCTTCCAATATCATGTCTGCCTCGCTTGGATGTGCTAACAACAATGTGCTCGTTAGGAATGCGAATGATACCAGGAAAGTGACATCATTTCGCTTTGCCCAATGCGGGCCACTCTTTATCTTCATTGTCGTTGTATTATGCATGCTCGTATGTTTCATCTTTGCTATGCTAGCAATATTCGCTGTTTACGAATTCAGTTGGAAAAATGGATGTTGATAAAGTGCTTCTTTAACACTTTGATGAAAAAACTCTTTTTTGACTACGAAAAATGCCTCGCTTAGTTGAAGAATGTTGATATCATTTAGCGCGTTGCGTTCTTAACACTATGGAAAGAGATTTCAAAGCCAAAAGTAGCATGCAAAAATAAGTCAGGAATGTTTTTGGACGAATGCTATTTTCGTAAATAGCGAACGCAGTTGCGTCCTTGATGCGCAGTCGTTCTCTATAAATATCACGGCAAGTGCGCGCTTAGGTTTTTTCTGTTTGCAATCGCTCAGATGGCCGGTCACTGGCAAGGCGATTGACGTAGTTGGTTTTTGCTCCTGGCGAGGTTCTCACTTCTGTGCTTGTCTATGACCTTGTCGGCCCTTTTCTCTAGTGCAGCACTATGGTGATCATGGCGATGCTGATGGTTATCATTAGGATCCTGGCGCTGTTTAGTGATCTACGACCTAGTTCCTAGCTGTGGCGAGCGCTGTGGCCTGGCCGTTCTGTTGTTGTTATTGTTGTTGATCATCATGCTAGTGGTGATCTTGATCTTGATCATCATGCGAGTGTTGATCCTGGTAGTCCTTTGCTACTTCCTTCTTTTCTTTGTATTCGGGATCTGGGTATTGATATTCGCACAAGAATTGAAAAACCTTCATCGCGACGGAAGGATCTACGAATTAAATGCTTCTAGAACTACTAGTCTACAACCAGTTTTAGACGAACCAACTAGTCGTACTACGAAACTAAACTCGTCCGTTAGTACCGTCGTTGTTTTACGCGGTAGTACAGATCTAAGTGGGAATCCTTGGAAATATGGAGGTGATAGCAGCTTCAGTAACAGAGCCAAATGATCCTACAGTGAGTCCATTTTTTCAGTACATGGCACAGGTTCTTCTCACGACCCGTCTAACTCGCAGAAATCCCACGTCATACTTTTCGTGCAATATCTTCGCAACCGAATCTATAAATTTAAATTCACAAGGGCAGTTGTTTCGGACTTCATATCCTCGAGCCGAGGGGCACGCGGAATGAGAAAGCCAACTATGATTGAGAACGAGAAAGGTGGATCGAGTTCATGAAGCACGACAGAAACATCGGAGCCAAGAACTTCCCAATTTATATTTTTCCTTCACTTTCGATGCTGAGAATCGCTCAGTAGAACACAAGAACCTCCGGTCCATGGAGCTTCTCTCCATGCATCTGTTCCACATCAATGAAACCCTAACCCTAAATCGGAAAAAACGAAGACTTCTGCTCAAGAGATCACGTTGTGAAAATCTAAATCGGAAAAAACAACTACTGCTCAAGGGATCACGTTATCAAACATCCAATGTTGACAAAAAAAACCTGAGTCGTATCAGTATCACGCTATTGTCATAATCAGAATTTAGAATATTTAGAAAATGCTACCCAAGGACGAATCCAGTCATCAATATAACACACGAAAAAGCACAAAAGGGAGAATGAATTACCCAAATCGAAGTTCTTGAAAACACACAGCACCGTAACAATCATCATCAAAAAAGGAAAAAAACGTTCCAGCAATCGATTCATCAATAAATAATCCAGATCTTCAGCAGCCCGGTCTCACTAGACTCGGTGTAGTTCGGGCTTAGTTCGGGCAGTGGCAGAAACCCACAGTCTCGACGCCATTCTGCAGAAACGAAATTTGCGTCGTCCTGTTGGTGAACGTTTAGATTATTTAGATTCTTTAGATTTTATTATTCAGGTTAAATTTGGAGTTCAACGGACTTGATAAAAAGCCGAACAAGGTAAATTTAGATTATTTAGATCTTGACAAAAAATTGGTTTTAGATCATCTACAAATTTTTTTTTTCACAAAGGCACTAACTGAATAATACCCTTTCACGCCTTCACAGCTGCAGTCGCATTCCACTGTTGGCGCGCCGTCCTTGTCAGTGCATTTGATGGGTGCTTGGACTTCCTTGGATTCGTAGTCCTTGGCCCATGGGCCGTCTATTGGGCACTCTGGGACATTGCAGGTCTCCTTCTTGCCGTCCGGTAAAGTGTAGCACCATGGTACTTCCTCGTTATTAAACGCCCGGCAAAAGTTGCCCTCCAGCTTCGTGCCCGCAGGCTCGTTGTAGGTCTGGTGATGTTGGGGAGACCAATCTGACTAGGAGAAGACCGAAAAACAAAAAGTGAAGGTTTTTTCCTTTAATATTATACATAGTTGTCTAACAGTAAAACAAGTACGTCTGCCGCAAAAGCGGTGATGCGATCGTCATTGCTTGCATCTGACCACTGCATGCATTTTTGCCCCGTTGCGGCTGCCTGTACAGTCCCCGTGTAGTCCTTCTTGGCGCCAGCCATGAAGCAAGCCCACGGCTCAGGCTCATCACGCCCGCGTCTCACCACGACCACGGCGGCAACACCGGCACAGAGGCCGGCAACGCTCAAGCCAGTCTTCATTTTTCTGATGGGAACAAATAAGGAGACTGGAAAAAGGGAAAAATTTCAGTGAGTAGTTGTCACAGAGGCAAGGCCAGCGGAAATAAAGCGTAGAGCAGTAGCCGGAGCAGTGTAGTTTTTGGTCATTATTATTCAAACTGTAAGTCAATAAGGGACTGCTCGCTCAACCTCTCTACTGACAAATCGCTCAGCCACTCAAACCGATGCTATGAAACTGAAAATCAGATCTATTCTCTGAGCAAGGACCAACAAGGTTTTCGTTGACCTCAGTATTTGATGCAGGATCCCACACCTCTGATCTGTTTCCGACGTCGAATATGATCACAAGTTCGATCGCACTATCCCAAATGGTTGTGGATTCGAGAAATCTCGTTAGATGTCATCCACCACAAAGGTATCTCAAACAAAAGATGACAAGTCGAAATTTAATCAGTTTCTTGGAAAATGACAGACTTGTTAGTAGGTCTAAAATGGAATCAAATGAGCCAAGTCAAACAATGAATAAGCGCGATGCGACTTGTTTGTTTGTTTTGATGCGCTCCGGGCGACGCGTACGATCCCGCTGGATTTCTGTGTGCTCTGTGTGTGTAGAAAAATGAAAAGAGGGATGGGGAATAGATTTTGGTCGTTTGGCTGATCACGCTCCACACATTTTCTGGTAGTTTTGAATCTTTTTCGACATGTCCGTCAATATTCCTGCGACATCTGGGTCCTCAAGGTAGTTCCGTATCCTCGCTGGGTCTTTTTTCACGTCCATATACGCATTCCAGATCTTCGGGTCTTTCAGGTACTCTTTCACAGCCGCATCTTCTAACAGCTGATGCTGTTTCTTCTGTCCTCCAGAGCCGCTAGTACTTCCAGTTCCGCGACTCGCTGCGCTACCATGGTAAGAACGAATGTTGGCTGGCTTGAGTGCGAGGAGCTTCCTAATGCCCATTTGCGTTGGTAAATGCTCCACGAAAACGCCATATCTGTAGTCAAAACATAGAGCATCGAAATCGATCTAACACAAGAACCTAATTTAATCCGACAAGCAACTTTTGGTCCAGATTTCTTGGGGATCTTGCTCAGGAGAATTTTCATGACGCTATTATTTGCTTGAACGAAGTTCAAGTTGTCTTCTCAATATAATTTTTTCATCATCATGCTGTTTCGAGAAATATCAACATTTTTATCATGTACCTTTGAGTCGTTTCGTCGTAACTTCGAATGACTCCACTGGCGCCATTGTATTGTGGTGTCTTCCCCAGGCCGAATACCTCTACTGTGAGCCCGATTGGGAAAATTTTTTCTGTAGCGTCTAACTCGGGATATAGGTTTTTTCTCCCGCCATAAGGGTCGTCCGCGAAACGCGTAAATGTCTGCAATTCTGACGCCGGTCCCCGCATAAGCATGGACGCGAAGACAGCTGTAAAAAGGTATTGATGATGACGCATGATACATCTTCACCTTCATTTATACTAGCAGAACATCCATATCCGTCATCTGCTCTGGAACCACAATAAATAAACTGGTGTAACCGGAACTCTAGCGCAGAAAGACAGATACTTCTTACTTAGGTACCTTGTCCCTGTAACCCGGATGTACAAATTATTTATCACACATTATTTCTCGGTCATAATATAGCGATACCTAATCCCTGCAACCCGGTAATTTCCCTATCTTGCAACTCCACTTTCACCACATGCTTCACCATAGGTATCTGCTCCAGCATCGCGAGATACTTCTTCTGAATTTGGTTGCGCGCGTTGATCAAGGACAACGCTCTGCTCTCTTCGCCGCGCGCACTTGGGTCATACCCCAAGACGGGCAGTAGCTGGTTACAGATGACAAAACCACTGCGCACACCCTGTTCAGCTAATTCTTCCATCAGGCGCTTTGTCTCCATCACACTCAAATACTCAGCAATACAAACCGTGACAAACTGCGTTCTATGCTCGTCCTTCAGCATCCGTGAAACTTTTTCTTAGAAAGCACAGAGATGGCTCCTTTGGCGTTAATATTACAACCGAGAATTTTATGGATGATGAATATTTTATGCAAGGATCAAGTCTACCTAGGTCAACATGTCATGATACCTCCTGTGATATAATATTTGTTGGTATCTTCCTAGTCCTACTGTATGTACTAACACCTCACCGCTGTATTAACAGAGTCGTAGTTGTCTTTTGAGTACTTAGTCCAGCATCCGTGAAACTTTTTCTTAGAAGGATCAAGTATACCTAGGTCAACACGTCATGTCATGATACCTCCCATAGGTCAACATGTCATGTCATGATACCTCCCATAGGTCAACACGTCATGTCATGATACCTCCCATGGGTCAACATGTCACGTCGTGACGCCTCCTCCTGTGATGTAATATGCTCTTTGAAGGGCTACACGCTAGAGGTAAAAACTAACCGGTTGTTTCATTTAGTGCTTTGAGCGCATTCATAATTGTCCATGCTGCTTTTGTAGTCCGTGAGTCGAGTCTCCATCCCATGCCTGCAATCTACAGCTGTCGAACCGGAACCCTGTAAAACCTCCCAATAGGTCCACAACGTGCTAGACCACGATTGTAACTTCTCCATGCCTTGTGATAGGATCTGATTTTTGTGGTCAGGTGCTCATTTTTTGATGATGATGAT
This sequence comes from Amoebophrya sp. A25, assembly GCA_905178165.1. Classification (NCBI taxonomy): domain Eukaryota; class Dinophyceae; order Syndiniales; family Amoebophryaceae; genus Amoebophrya; species Amoebophrya sp. A25. Next base: position 552,033 of record CAJINU010000024.1, on the reverse strand, counting down.
GATGATGATGATGATGACGATGAGGTGGAGGTGGTTTCTACTATTAGTACTTTTATTGTCTTTATTGTCGTGTCCCTGAAATGTATTAGGTCGTGGTCCAGGAGTCAGATTTCAATCTACTTTTGTAGCTACTTTTTCGCATGTCTAAATGTAATCCACAAGGGGCAATGAATCTAGTAGTAGTTTGTTAGTATGCTTACATTAAGTTTAAGTATGAATCAAATTTTTCAACCTTTGGCAATTGCAGCAGTTTCAGTGTGTGTCCTGTTGGCGCTGTGTCGAAGACGACGACGTCATATCGATCCTCTTCGATGAAGGAAATGACATTGGATATCGCTGTAGCTTCATCGATTCCTGGTATCTGCCTGAGCCAGTCCTGGAACTCGCCCATCTGTCCAGCGGCGTCCGCCATCCCACTATCCTGCATCAACTTCGTCCATTCTGCTATCTGGTTGGATTTGGAAGAATTCGCTGTGTTTGTGATTGAATTTGGAATAGTTTTTGTCTTCTTCGGATTTTCGCTGTGTTTGTGTTTGAATTTGGAATAGTTTTCGTTTTCTTCGGATTTTGTTAAAGGCCAATATCCGTAAGACCATTGCTTTTGGAAAATTTGACAGCGTCAGCGACTGCAATTGGGCTTAGAATTTTTCATGTGAATGCCTCGTCAGTAGAGTGGTCCTTTGTGGGGGACTAAAATCCGGGAATAGGACTTGTTTTTGTGGCGGACTAAAATCATTATAAGTTTTTGTGGCGGACTAAAATCATTATAAAGAATATTTTTGTTAGAGACCAATATCCGAAAGACCATTGATTTATAAAAATTTGAAAGCGTCTGTACCTGCTATTGGGGTTAGAATTTTTCATGTGAAGGCCTCGTCAGTAGAGTGGTCCTGGTTGGATTTGGAAGACTTCACTGTGATTGTGATTGACTTTGGAATAGGACTTGTTTTGCGGGGGACTAAAATCCGGGCATAGGAATTGTTTTTGTGGGAGACTACAACAAAACAGTCCAGTGTTGAAGACCAATATCCAAAAGACCACCGATTTCTGAAAATTTGAAAGCGTCTGCACCTGCGATTGGGGTTAGAATTTTTCATGTGAAGGCCTCGTCAGTAGAGTGGTCCAATCAGCTATTGCATGTAAATTTGAAAAATTGAACATACCCCCCACTGTAAATTGGGGTAGCAATTTCGTCCTTTGTAAGCATCAAACGACAGTGGTGGTGTACGTGTCGCACAATAATTATCAAGAAATTCGCAAGTACCTCTTCTTCCAAGCTTGACTCAGGATCCACCTCCAGTACGTCCAATGTGTCGCTAACTTTCGTAGGGTTTCCCTTCGGAAACTGCCGCTGAAATGCGTCGCCTAGTGAGTGTGCGGGATCGGTCGATATCAATAGCACTCGGTTATAATCGCTACGCTGTGAGAAGCACGTCGCAAGCGACGCACTACTCGTTGTCTTTCCGACGCCGCCTTTGCCACCAACGAAGACGAAGCGCAAGTCGACGTCTGCGATTAAGCCTTCCATTTTTTGTCTTCGGTGGTCAGTCTATGCGGTTGATGGTGGCAAGAAGTGTCTTAGAAGTGTTGGCGTACCAGCTCTTCACGATGAAATTGTCTTGCGCCGTACGAATACATGTAAGACTTACGCATCCATCGAGGCTGCCTGCCGTCTACCGCGATGAGCACTTCCCTCGGACTGGAATGAACAAATGCTATCTTCAGCAAAATGATTTTTTCTTCAAAAGCAGCGGTTACAAGGCCAACCTACACCTCAACATGTGCACTGGTGGAGCAACACATGAAGTCCATCTTCTTTTTCATTACACTGAAGAATCTAACATCGACTACAACTAGCTGGTCACCAACCAACACATGATCAAGGAAAACAACAAATATAAGTTAGTAGCTACTAGAAATCATGAAGGTAAACCCACTGGCAGTGTCTGGAAACACACAAAGAACAACAACCACTTCTAAGAATGAAATTGAGAAACTTAAACTTTTACAAGCAGTTAACGAGGTCAAGAAGAACTTCAACCATTAGTTGCAGGTATGGCAAATCTTTCATAGATCGTGAGCAATCATTGAGTATGCAATTCATCATCAACAGTTGTTCTTTTGTTTTTCATAATGCAGAGACCAAACCGAAGAGATTCGGATTTACTGCGCTTGCTTTTCTCTCGCCGATTTTTCTACAATTGATGAAAGTTGTCTCTGTACACCTTTTGATATCCAAGCGGGAACAGTGAACCATGATCATCGAAGAACAGAACGATAAGAAGACCTTGCTAGGCGAGACCGAACTTCTATTTGCTGGGTGGAGTACAACAACCCTTTCCTCCTGGCAATATAACAACCATCCAAGTGTAGTATGTAGCAGGTCGTGTTGTATGTTGATCATCCTGTCTTCTTCCAGATCCTGCCTCTGTGGTGGTAGAACCATGAGAGAAGTCTTCTAATCAGGAGATCACGAGGTAGAGCTACGTGCCGGCTACACACGTTCCATCCACGCGTTTTCCGTCCCCCAACTACTGGGTAGACAACTACTTTTTCCCGGACTCCTTTGGTCCTCCGCACTTCATTCTTACCACATTAGAGTGAAGCATTTCATGTATTTATCTCGGATTGATGAACTGTTTTTTCGGATTCGGTCACTCAAAAAGTGGGACAACCCCCACTATAATGGTGTGCATTTGCTGCTTGCAAGCTAAAACAAGCATACCAAAACTATCCCAGAGGAACAAAACTGGATACTTACGATATATAAGTATTTCAAACATAGGTGCTGCGTGACGTCTTGTTCCGCAATTGAGTTATAAGGAAATATTAAGTTGAGGCGAGCCGAGCGCAAGCTCAAGAAATAGAAATTGAAGATGAAGCAAGTTGTAGTAGCAGTTGTAAAAAGAACAGATACAGAAGGATTTAGGTTAGAAGGATGCAGAAGGAATGGGCGATTCTCCATGCTAGAAAAGCGAAAGATGGTTTCAAAAAAAGTATAATCAGTCAGGACAGCAGAGGCGAGAAGCGTTGGCCTACTAGAACCTGTCACCACAACACCAGGTTTCCCAATCTAGCAAGGACGAAGTTGTTCTCAATATCTCCCTGGCCCCATGTACGGATCGGCAGATGGCACGATACTGGCACCAAACGAAGGAGTGTCGTTGTATGCTCTTGTGTCTGTCCGCACAGCAGGTCCGCTGTAATGATAACTTGTCGTCGTTCCACCGCGAGGCGATGGCGAGCGGCCACGAGATGTGCTTCGTGTAATGTGGCATTAGAAGAAGCAAAGACCAATACAGCTGCTCATGTCGATACTACTTGTTCTCTTCTGTGGGTAGACTTCTCAATTGAATGGTTCTGGTATTTGGTAACCTCAATTGGATCATGAGGAAAACAAGAACGGAAACCTTGTCATCGAAATCAGGTTACCAAATACCAGAACCATACATCAATAACTTGTTCGAGAATCTTTTTTTTTTGCAGCATCTATCTTCATACATGATATTGAAAGATCTATCAAATCTATATTCAAGAAACCTGAACACCATATCTATATGACGATCCCGGATGCGGCGGCGGACCTGTGCTAGGGCCATATGCGGCCACAGCAGGTTGCTGGGAAGAACTATAGGATGGATGTTGGTAATACTGCTGTCCTCGAGTGCTTGGATGCGGGGCTGCCATGTGACCCCCCGATGGAGGTCGCACGCCGTGACCACCACGCGATTCTTCTCTTCTTCTCATCATGTGCTCCTCGTGTTCTCTACTTCCAGCACTGTACAGAGGCGGCGGCGGTCCCGAACCATAGACCGTTTCTTCGTAGTGTGTTGTTGTTGGTGCTGGATAACCTCCTACAACATACTGATTTGGCGCTGGTGGATAGCCGCCATGCGGCGACACGTTTCCGGCTGCTCGTGGAGAAACATTGTAATGTGGCTGCCTTGGAGACACAACAGGATACGGAGGATACTGCTCCACTGGCACTGCTCTTGGAGAGACATTATGATGATGAACCGGGGAAGCATGTGCGCCTCGTGGTGCTGCCGGAGACACAGGACCTCCTAGACCCCTTGAAGATGCTTGCTGGGTAGGTGCGCCGACGACTGAAGTTGAAGCTAGCTCCATGCTCTGCTGCATTTGACGCTCACGCAAGCGATGCTCAGCCCGAACCTCATATCTGATTGATTCAAATTATGATGATGAAATTTAACTTAAGCACAATGATGAACTGTAATATTGAGGGGCAAATGCGGACAAAAGAACTGAGCGCAGGGACAGGGAAATTTCGATTTAAGGGTTATAGCTTCCAGCATACGAGTATCGTAATCTTCAAGGGTGTCCTCAGTGATTCTGCTACGGGAGTACATAGCTATCGCAAAATGTGACTCACTTGCGTGGGTGGTGTGTATAGGACTTCTAAGCGCTCACTGTTTACGTGCGTCGCTCTTCGGGGTGCCTTAGACGCGGAGCATTCGTGGTTACGGCAGAAGGGAACAGACGAGCAGCCAAACACTCCCGCCATTGTAGAACACGCATCCGCCTCGATGGCAAAAGACCCAGCCCTCGAGACATCGCCACAAGCACCAGCTGGCAAGACCACAATGCCACAAGCCAAAACATTCGACAGCGGATCTAATCCGTGGCATCGCACGGGGGTCCGTCGTTGCTGTTTTTTGGTTTAGCTCTTCAAGTTTAGCGCCATCCGCTCTAACACTTCGGCCCTACTCGTCGGAATCGCGTGGATTATCTACTCCGTGGGCCTTCCGTTTTTGTGTCGTCCTCCTCTATGTCAGCACCTGCCGCCGTAAGCTCACCGATGTCGTGAGAGAGGAGGCGAACTCCCAAGCCACGAGCAAAATGCCTGCTACCAGTAACGCGGGCGCAAGATGCCGAGCGTCTCCATCAACAGGGTGCCACAGATGTACGATAACGGCTCTTCTTCGTCACGAGGTTGAACCACGACCGCGCCCGGCGCTACCTCCGGGAGCTCCAAGGCATTCGCTGGCAATGGTCGCGCTTCGTGTGCTAGCTCGGTCCAGGCCGTAGCCCATCTGCTCACAGTCTCGAGGTTAGCAAACTCCAACCGGCCCGCGGTGGGTGCACTTCTGTCAGTCTCTGCGCCCCGCTCAGCCGATGACTTATACCCCCCGCACTTTTAGAGGTGGCTCCGCAATTCTGTGGCCGCGCCTTCACACGGGGCGGGGGCACGCTGATACGCGGCCAGAGTTCCTCCCGAAACCCACTCCCCCCAAGGCAAACACGGCGGGCGCAGATTAGTCTAACCATGCTGCACCCCACCCCCTTCACCATCCGCATCTGCGCGGCGAGCCGTCGCTTTAGCGACCTGCTTGGGACGTCGTCGCGCCTGGTCACGAGTATAATCCACATCGCCTGCACCACAACGACGACAAAGCCTTCAGGCTGAGCTAGTCAGTGGACTTGCCCGACGCGGGTGCAGAAAGCCCCACGGCGGCGGCGTTAGAGTCACCACGGAAAAGCCCCAAGGGCGCCGCACTTTGTCAGCGGAGAACGGTAGCGCGCCTCAGTTCATGCCGGGACGAATGCCCCTACTGCGAAGAGTGGCGAAAGATCGTCCACAGCTTCCCGGCAACGCACGCGAAACCCCCGGAGCGTCTCCTTCTAGATTGGATAGCTCGAGCCGACGTTCTCGAAGTGCTACCACTAGACCCCACCCCATTGCAATTCCTCTGGCCGCTAATCCTCCAGATGCTGGAGACATCGAGCGGGTCTGTTTCGTTGCCCGCCCAAGCGTTCTCCGTGTGCGAATGGCGTGCAGGCATCGCTGCGCCAAAGATCAGCGCGGCAACTCGCTAGGCGGTTCGCCTCTCACCCTGTAGGCTATGCAAAGCCCGCGAAAGGTCCGCCCGGGTGAATTCTAGAGAGCGCACGGCGCCAGCACTGACCACAGCGTCACTCTGTGCGAATTCAGGGATGGCCTCCTTCTCCTCATCGCCTTGCAACAGCAAGGCCTCGAGGAATGGCTTCGCCTGGTTGGTCATCAACCCCCGGGGCGCTAGCTGACAGCGTCCGGAGACCTAGCGTGCATAATTGTCATGCAGATGCCGCTTCATCTTGCAGCTCTAATGACTTTGATCTAATGCAGCAAGGCGGTGCAGCTTAAGGCCCCCCTTGATCATGCACTATACATCACACAAAATTCGAATGGTACCGTCGCTGCTCCTCTCGACGCTGTGTTTTCTTGTCTTGTCGCTTTTGGTGCTGGCAATGACATGCAATCCCTAGCATGATGAACCTGTATGAAATTCATATGGAAGTCATTTAAGACGAGCAATGCCGCGTTCGCGCTGCATGCTTATAAACTTTTATAAAGATGAAAGGAAGACCAGCAGTGTCCGTATTCAATCGAGTCGGGGTTTAATTCAAGTTTTATCCATCATCACCGATTATTCCAGGTGCATCATCTGAAACGTCTTTCTCTTCAAGCCACGACTCGCAAGTACCCTATCAGCAGCAAAGCAACTGCACTCATCCCAACTCCCAAAGCTGCGCGGGAAACATCATAGCAAGATCGATACACGGCACTGCACGCAAGACTCACGTGATCCTCATTGCTCCACGCGCTCCCGCAACATCGCTGACTCCCTAATGCTGCCGCCGCCACACCGCCACACACTGCCAGAAAGAACATCACAAACGCAGTCGTTGTTAGAGAAAGAGATGAGATCATATAATTTTTGTCATAGAAGAAAAGGGCAACGCCTTTTGTTTGCTTGTCTGTTTTGAAGTCCAAGCACCCACCTCTGAGGTTGAGCAAGACTCGCTCCATGTCCATTTCACTCACGACCCTGTCCTCATAACACAAAAAGCTGCGTTATCGAGTTTTGCGCGAAGCAGCAACAGTCATCTTCCTCATCCTCATCCTCTTCGTAGCCATCCCTCTTCTCTCTACTCCACCGTTGTCCTCTTTCTGCGCGAGGTGCCATGGTTGACGTTGTAATTCTTGCAAGGAGAACTACGTTTCTAGATCTAATTCCAAAAGGGTGTGCAGTCACGACGCGATCGTTTCGCGTTCATCTGAAACCTCTGCAGTCACTGCAGCTAACTCGGCGCTACTGTATGCTGCTACTTGTCATGTCATATGTCGCCAACCTGATCTACCAAATCAGTTTTGAGACCAGGCCCAGAGGAAATGAATCCATTGAGCATACAGGAGTAACGTACTAAGCTGCTACTGCTCCTTCCGAGGTCGAGGTGGTTGTTGCAGCAATGAATGTCAGTCAAGTTGTTATCCAAACGGAACGGCCTTCAACCTGGACGCCAACCCTCATGCCAGTCAAGTTGTTATCCAAACGGAACGGCCTTCTATCTGTACTACTCAATACAACAACCATACACTATGCTTCCGACAACATGGTACATGCAATTCGCTCATTTTGGATTTGGATTTGGAGATTTCAGAACGCTAGCTGACACGTCTTTCTCAGCGCTCGCCCTCGCTCTCCTCTGCTTATTTTGACTAAGCGTAGACACGTGGCCGCAGTCCGCTTTCTTTGCTGAACACTGGCCTTTCGGCGTCGGCCGCAAGCAAGAACCCTTAGTATTCGAGGACTCTGATTCATACTACGCATGTCGCCGCTCATGTGGAAACCTTTCGTTATCGAAAAGACTCAAGTACTAGAAATCTCCAGTCCAAGACCTGTTGAGTGAATCCAACTGTCAATATGCTCTTCAAATCACTTTACACTGCATATCAATCAAATAGAACTAGGAAATAGAATCTACAGATGCTAAGTGCTCACGAATGTTGTGTGTCTCCCTAAAGTAAGCACGAACAACAGAAAAGACCTAAAACCAAAGTAGCTTAAGAGGTTATTAGAAGGATCATCATGTTGTTCTATCCTACTCCTACCAAAGCTAAGCACAGCCGTCATGTCAATATGTCATGTGCCCTCTTTTACCACGTGGTCAAGTGGATGTGAGTGGTCTTTCAGTCAAATTGTACCTTCTACAAGTTACGTCTACTTGCATGTTGGTTAGGCACATCAAGGCATTTGTGGTGCTTCCAGTATGCGTTTTATCACCTTAGGTACATGTTTATAGTGCTCCTTGCCGACAAACTTGTCAGGCCTCACGTCAAATCTGTTTTTATAGGGGATCGGAAACGGCGACTCCACACTCATGCCTGCGTCCGTCGCAAGATCTCGAATTACCGAAAACATGACTCGTCGTAGGCGCTTGCCGGCGTGGTAACTCATATCACGCGGGATCGAAATGCGATCCTTGTAGTATTGCAGGACACGCAGCACATCTTGTGGATTCTCGGCTTTCTGACTTTCGTCAAGTGCATCTCCAAGAGAGCTCCCTAGGCGTTCCGCTTCTTGCGCGGTGGACGATCCCAACAGCGGCTTAAGCAACCTAGTAAGTACTAGACGCATTGCCAAGTCGAAGGAATCACCGGTATAATTCGCATTTACTCCTAAAGAACTGTTTTTTTTGCTAACTTTGCTAACAGGAGTTGTTATACCTTCTATCTCCGTTGTTTTCTCCCTAAGCACGTCCCAAAAAATTAGAACCCGATGAGCTGCTTCTAGTGCGGCTTCGACTTGCTCTGTTGATGTTCGTGGAGACCTTCTGGCTCCTCTGTCGAAGTAGTCCGGCACTTCCTCTGCCCCCGCTTCAACTGCTTGCCAACAGGCCGCTAACTTCTCAGGTGAAACGTTCCACTCGTCGAAATAACAGGGTCTAATGCGATGTGGAATAGCGTGTGTATGCGTGAAAAAGTCGGCTTTGCTCATCATGTAACTGGGCCTGCTTTCCATTGCTTGAAACCACTTTGCGATGACCGGAAATTCTGCTCGCATGTCAAACGCCTTGTAGTAGAACAACTGAGCGTAGGAGTTAGAAAGGACGGGAAAGGACAGGAGGATACGGGTAGGGGAGCAGGGGAATAGAAGAGTTGTTGTAGAAGACTAGCATTTGTAGACTAGCATTAGGAAATAGGTCTCCTAGTAAGTTGTCTCGTCTCGTACATGTACATCTACATGTACTCTGAGTTGTAGCAAAAAGAGACCAAGTTCGAAGCAAGAACTAGTAACTACATTCCACACTCATAATCATTCGTTCTAGCCAGGGTGCCATGACACAGTCGGAGACGCTGAAATAACTCAACAAGAAAGGAGACTCCGGTGTCTGCCCGATTAGCTTCTCGACCTCCCCGCACACTTCGCGAAATAGTCGAGCATTGTCCTTTTCTATTGCCTGCGCGTTTTCGTCAGTCCAGTTACAACGCTGACACGACAACCAACGGTAGAAGTGAGCCAACAATTTCCCTTCAACTAGGTTGAAACAAATTGCTGCGGTTCGTTTGTCATTCAAGTCCCAACTAGGTTGGGAAAGATCATGCTCTAGCAGCACTTCTAGAGTTCTCTCCTTCTCCAAGCTGAGTTTTACCAGTCGTGCCATCACAGGTGTGCTATCGTTTACCAGTTCATAGTCAGCTTTGGAGATCGGCTGATTTCCCCGTCTCGGATCTCCCGGGTCATGCTGAAAATCCAACTCGGACTTGGACTTCGACACTCTTTGATTTGGCGAGAACGCTGCTGTTGAGAAGCTCCCACCAGAAGTGCTAGAAGAAGTTCTCGACGATTTCCGCCCACTTTTGTTAATATTACCATCGTCTCCTCGTACAGGAATACTCGAGGAGTTCTTGTCGTCACTCGAATTCTTCTCTTCAACGTCGACCGCTTTCGCCCGAACACTTTCCCTCCTTTGCCGCACTTCTTCCGCCCGTTCCAGGCTGTCTTGCAGTGCGAGCTTTCGCGCGCTTTGCGATTTCAGGATGATCAGACTCGGAAACGTGCCGTCTTGATGGATGTACTTCGAGTACCACCATTCTTTTTCGCCGTAATTGTACATCGTCACCTTGATCACCAGATAGGAAATTTGCAACTCTTCCAGTAAAATCCATGCTTTCTGGCAAAACGGACACCAAGCATGATGGTCTCGAAACAAAATCACCTCTGGGAGTTCATCCTCACCAAACAAGCGAAGTCGCGAGCAACCGCGCCCGGGCTGGCCGCGGATGTAGTCCGGTTCAAATTGAAATTGATCGTAGACGATTCGCTCGAGGTCTCTTCTAGTGAAGACGAATGTCGGACCTTTTGCATCTTTGTTTGCCTTCGACGAAGACTCTCTTTGGGGATCCAACTCACTTCGGATATCCTTTCCAATTCCAACGGCCGCTGAAGATGGAGATGCGGACGTCTGCGTCTGATTTGTCGTTGTCAACGTCATCCTTTTGCTCTTGAGAGTGTTGAGGGTCCTCTTGAAGGTGGAACTGTAGAAGTTGTCCTCGTCTAATGCAACTCGTTGTAGATTCCTGTTTGCTGATGCTGTGATTGTGATACTTCCGAGGAAATAGTAATGATTCCTGTTTGCTGATGCTGTGATTGTGATACTTCCGAGGAAATAGTAATATTAGACAAAGACAAAAAGTAGAAACTACAAACAAATGACCAGAAAAATCAATATCATGTAAAATATGATTGAAAGGAAGGCGTTCACAAAACATTGATGTCAATCAAGGAAGGCGTTCACAAATTGCAGGCTTCAAAGCTCATCTGATGCACTGAGATTGGATTTGGATTCGGAGATTTCAGGAAAAGTTTTCTTTTTTTTTGTATCCTGGGGCTACTGAAAGAGCGGCCTCAGCTTTATCCAGTTCGCAAACCGGCGGCAGGCGGAGCTTAGTGCCACCTGTAGGGGCACAGTACGTTTCGCAATCAACAAACAGGAGAAAGGCACGGGGGGATGAGCTTCATGACGTCTCACGTTGACGTGTATCTAATTACTTTTTAAGAAAACCATTTCCCGCCGCTAGCAACGAACACAATTCTTTCTCTCTCTCTGTCTCGCTCTCCCTCTCGGTCTTGTGCCATTCAAATATCTACAACTTGCGACCGACAGTTATAATTGTAAAACCACAAACACTGCATCACGTCGTACCCACTACAGTTCCCACTACAGTTTAGAAACACCTCCTCAAGGCGTCTTACAGGAGTTCTTTTCGCATCCTTATGCGAAGCATTGAGTTCTTGCAGAGGAGTCGTGGTTGTAATAGTTTGAAATTTTTGAACCAATGCGAAGATGTATGAGTATGTTGAATTTTTTTTTTCACAAAGAGCAGGTGATAAGGGAAGAAGGAGCGTTCATCGGTGTTGCTCCTCAAACTTCTCAAGCTTACCTACGACGAGTGCCTTCTAGTACTAGTAAGTCTAACTTTTTCGTTGCAAGAATTTCGTAGAAGTACATCTATCAATACTACAAGTTTATTCCTGACTGACTTTTTTTGGAAGTTTTGCCGAACTACTAGATATCGAGGATTAATATATCATCTAGATAGTCATGATAAAAAAATATCATGTTGATGCTTACTCTAAATAAAACATTTACAGGGTGAACAAGATGAAATGTCTAGGTTGGGTAAGAAGTACTCCCAACTTAGGAGTAGGAACTATTGATCCCTGTTCCTCTTGAAGATGCAGCTGTCAAGTTTCGTTCAGTTATCATCTGTTTTTCTCAGCCGCAAAACGGAAACCCCCGAAGACATGCGTTTGCGCATCACCGTGAAAAACAAGCTCGGTATCCTTAGGTTGATTCCTTGCTTGAGTTCAGAGGCATTTGCTATACTAGATGATATCTTGTAGTATTTGATTGAAAGGAAAAATAATTGAGAAATCAAATATTTTCAAAAACCAGGTCCAATAACCGTTGAAAGCTGAGGCTTAATTTTCTTTATTGTGTTCTAGTACTCGACCTATAATGGCGTACTTCGCTGTGACTTGCTCTTGCTCCTTCTGCTATAAGGTGATAAGCATATCCCTGGACCGCACTCCTAGGAAAGAAAGGAAAAGATTCTTCATCTTCGGTCGCTTCACGTCAAACGTCGTAGCCCTAAGAAATCTTCGAAACAACAGTCGTGTTCGTATTCGTCGTCAGACTGATAAAAAGAAAAACGTCTCCAGACTGACGAGAAAAATAGCTCCAGACTGAAGGAGCAACACTTCTGAAGCACTTTGTGTTTGAAGTAGGAAAGTAGACCGAGAGCAAGTAGAACTCCATCTCATGCAGAGATTGAGGTAGTGCAATCATGCGCCGTAGAAGATGACGTGTTGATGTTTAGGGAAGTAGTGATAAAACACTACCAGCGGATTCATCACACACTACATCGAGTCACTGCAACTGCAAGGTACTCTCGTCATGAATCTGGTGCAGCAGAGAGGAATGTGCAGAATAGATGGACGTGAGCACTCGCATATGGAGGGACATCAGTACTGTAGTCCACCGTCTGACTTCATAACAAGGAACACGGACAAGTTTCTTTTCCGGAGTCGGCAATGCAACAACCGCCATGCACTTCAACATCGGAGCATGCAATAGAGAAACTTCTTTCAGAGACGTTCATACAATACAACAATACAAATTTAATCTCGCACAGTTTTCAGTGCAGACTGCCGCGCGGCAGTTCTTGTTCCTGTTTTCAGATGCTCTTGTTCATTGATTTTCTTTGTGCTGTGCAAATGAAAACTTGTCATAACAGTGTCCACTGGAACAACTCAAGCGCGCCGTTTCTTCAACTTTTACTATGCATGCGTCAGTGATGTAACGGTATTTTGGTTCGTTAAATGCCTAGTCGTTTTCGTCCTTCGTCAAATGTTGTTCAGAACAGCAGGTCTCTAGCTTTGTCTACTATGACGTCATCATTTTTGCTCGTCCTGGCAGATCTTTTTTCCTGTGTTGTGTTGTATCCTAGGCATCTTCAGGAGACTCAACCACGCCTGCTGGTGGATACTTTCTCAGTCTTTCCACGGTGGTTTCGTACGTTTCAATCAACTGCTTGAATTCCTCCTGCAAAGGCTCCATGGAGCGATGATAGTCGGAACTGTGTGAGAGTGAGGAAATGTTGGGGTACTTTGATGGCTGTTGTACGTATTAATTGCTCGAGAAAAGTTGTAGTACAGCAGGATCAATAAGTCAACAGCAACATCAAGTTGTTATTATTATTTTTATCATCATTATTATGTTCGCGCGTGACCCTATTGCCTCGCACGTGTCGCGCTCGCGGCGCCCGTACCATCTCAAAACAAATTAGTTTAATCCTTTAATCAAGAGCAAAGACGTTGTTCCAGTAGTACCTTCCACCTCCTTTTCGTCTTACTTGGGATATGACCAAATCCAGACGCTCTGAGTCGTGCATCAGTTTCTGCAATCGCGAGATTTCCTCTTCCTTGCCACGAACTCGTCGAAGTAGGGACTCGTAAAGAGGGCGATCGAGCTGTAGCCGCGTACTGGAGTTCCCACCAGTGGAGGAAGCGTTAGCCGCAGTACCCTCCAAGGCATAGCATATAGGCCTTGAAAGGATCTGTAGTCGTGAGCAGGAGCAGAATGCTTGGAGGTAGGAAACAATCTGATATAAACATAAACATTGCTTGCAATCATATTCATCTACTTTCAGTAATAAACCAGTTGCAGTTCAAATTACTAGTACTTAATATCGTTTCACGGGCACGATGTCTTTCTTCTACAGAACAAACTACAAGATATCATGGCTACATATTACCGTTTCAATTCGTTCTTTCAAGGTCTTCGTTGATTTCGCTGCTGGCTCTTGCATACTGAACTCCGAGTCCTGTAGGCTTGCGATAGAATCTTCCACCGCTCAATGAAATGAAAAAACGAGAGGAGGGGAATCGTCTTGTTATACCAACTAGTGCTCTGAAAAGAACTCCTGAAAATGTTTGGACTTGTTTCCAGATGAAAGTGAAACTACCCAGTAAATTAATAGGATAGACCGAGGAAGACCAAAGACATACTTAATATTCTTTTTACAGGAAATGAAAAACAGTCTGAGCCTAGAACTCAGAACTTTCAGCTGCCGCTGTGTGCGTGGGTGTAGAAGTGGTCCATACATGTCATCTACTCCTTCCATCGAGCGCCTCTTTTTTTTCCGCTTACGCGCTTCTGCAACCAGGTTGTTCATTCGAGTCTTATGAGCAGTTTTCACTGCCTCCAGCATTTGCTCTTGCTCCTCAATCGCCTCGTTTGTGTATTCCAAAGACTCCTCCAATCTCCGCACTTCGGATTCTAGGTCTGGAAGGGCTAGCGTTTTTGCTTAGAAAATGATCAATGATGATTTCGTTGCACGGGATAAGCCTAGATTTGGTGAGGTGAAAGCGAGCCGGTTGTTTTACATATGTGCTTGAAGGGTCGCTGGGCGTAAACCTCATCCTTATAAAAAGGAAGAAGCCAATCAAGATCTGCAGCACACCTCTAAGCCAAAGGGGAAAATATTATGAAGTTCCTTGAGCCAAAATGGCTACGGATGATTGTAACTGGAAGGAGGAGGAGAGAAAGCTTCTAGAATGTGGACTTCAATCTAGCTGGACATAGAACAAGGAAACAAATAGCCACCTCTGGTAGTTTGTAAAAATGCCAGTATCTCTACTAGGGCGGGAGGACAATCAATTTTTTGCGAGAGGAAGACAACACTACTTCGCATGTTGTTTTTATAAGGAAACTCGCAAATCATGTTCGTGTCAGCAACAGAGAAATTGACTCGAGTCGTAACTTAGCGAGTCGCATACGTCTACCAGACCCAGAGGTGCACTCATCTGCTGTTTATTCGCTCCCACCGGCGGGCTAGATAAAGAGATGACTTCTGCGAAAGTTGCCTCCTTCCTGCTTGGAGCTTCTGGCTCCTCTTGCTCGCCGAACATTCCTCTAAGAAACATCTTGTTCTTGTTCCATCTATGAATGTGCGTGTAACTAGATCTAGTACTCCTCTAGCTTCAGGTTCAAGTTTTCTGCTAATGCTGCTAATATTTTTCAAGATAGGACAAGGTCGTAGTTATTTGCCTTTTCGTACAACATGCGGTAACAAGATTGAGGACAAAACTTTCGCCTCCAGCCTGTTCTGTTTGATCGCGTTTCCTATTCTCCCTTTTCACGCTACTTAATGGTAATTTTTCAGCTTTCACTATGTATAAAAATTAAAGTTCGAGCTCATGCTTTACTATTCCTTGTCATCAACTTCTGGACGACTACGTACTCTCCAGTTTGTTTGTCACTCTATTTCACCCATCGGAAATCAGCAAGCGAAACCCTAACCCAACATACTTGGAGTTCTGATTATCACCGGATGCAATTTCGTTTTTATTCATCAGGAGACAGAGGAAGAAATCTATCAAAATTTTTCTTTCACTAGTTATTTCTCCGTTATCCTTATCATACACCTATTTTCAGTGTCGCGTTTTTTCCTGAAGTTTTTTATACGCGTATGCTGCTGCGCGCCTTCCACTTCGCATGGCGCCATCAAGTGTGGGGTCTGACACATAGTCCCCACACAAAACCACCATATTGTCATCTGCACCCTCTACCAGCCAATTACAGGTTGTTCCATGCGCAGGCTGGTGAAAGGCAATATCGTATCTTCGCAGAAATCGCCACCTATCGGCTCTTATCCTCTCTGTTTCTCCTTTACCGCCTTCATCAGCAGGGTAAAGCATGCGCCCCACCTGTTCTAGAACAGATTCGTGACTGGGCCACGAGGAGTCTTCAGATACAGAAGTTTTAGCAGGCTTGTCTCGGCTATACTCGTCAACGTTGTTCCGAAAAACGGTTACGGCGCAGAGATGCCAACCACTTGGCGCGTAGCTCCTTTGAACAACAGAGGGGAAGCCAATATTCGCTATACGACAGAAGTGGCCCCAGCAGCTTGAAGGTGGCGCCGTGGGAGTAGAATTTTCATGATCTGCTGATGCCATGAGCAGCGGCCTCTCCAAGGGACCTCCGCGTCCGTCGCCCTTGTACTTGTCTATGTCTTCTACTTGCTCGCCCTGTTCCTCACGATAAGGATGCAAAACGATCAGAGGCTCCTTTACAGGTAAGTCTTCTTCCGGAAGCGCAAAGTAGTAGGTACAACTCGTCGAAAATCTGGGTTCGTCTTTCAAGACAAGATTTTTGCTTCCATCTTCAATGTCGTTATCCCCAACAACATGATATTCTTGATCCTGTAGTAGGCTTCGAGCCACTGGCCACTCCACTGCGAGTATGACCATGTCACACTGAATCGTGGTTTTTTTATCTTGTTGCCCTGCTCCACTCGTCTGATTTATCATACCTCTACTAGTGCCGTCGTAGTCGTTCTGCAGATCGTTACTTGTCTCAATATCCAATTCCCATCTACCTGGCGACAAAAGGAGGCTCCGGTGTCGCATAGCTCTCACGCGGGTGTTCAGTTGCAGATCAAGACAGCCATCGTGACTTGATGTAATTTGCTGTAGAAGTTGCTCCGGCACTCCGCGAATGCCACGCTGCGGTAGACTCGCCGATCCGAACGCTAACATGCGCAATACGAAGGAAAATATTGCTGCATTTTGAGCTTCTAGTGGGGATACGTAGATCGCTTCGAAAAAAGGCCGCAAGAAATCCTGCACGAAGAGCGTTGAGAGGCCAAGATATTTCTTCGAAAGAAAGTCACTGGTAGAATATCTTCCAAGGAGTGCACTTGAGCTTCTCTTAGAACTACTGGTGGGGATAGAGGTATCTTCAGCTCCATGGTTATTAGCAGTATATCCTCGAATCGTCATGCCATCCGCTTCGTAGGGACTCGCACAGAGCCAGAAACGGCAAATCAAGCGTGAACTTAGCTTCCACACGTCAGTCATCGTCTGCCACAGGCCCCAGCGGAAGAGTATCGTCCTTGCTGTTCCTAAAAATCCACGTGGGTACGTCAAGGGATTGGCGATTGTGCTCAAAGAAGATCTACTAGAGGATGATGATGCTAGTACCGCACCCTGTCCGAAGCCTTTTACACCTAGAGATTTCAGGTCTAACTGGCGCCGAACTTCGGGGTAAGCGGTTAACAGGACCTGGAAGCCATGATCGAGTAGGAAAGGGGCGGCAGCTGGTTTTGTATTGCTCCGCTCCCTGATGTCGTTCTTGTGGTTCTGCATGCAGTTGTCCCTGTTATCATCGTTCATGATGACCGTAGAGACGTGGTCTGACAGTACTTCCCTGTGGTTCTCGTGGTCAGGGTCTTGTTCTAAAAATACCTCATCTGTCTGTACACGACCACCAACGACAGGTGCCGCTTCGACCACCCGCACTTGAATCGTCGCGTGGTCTTTGCGCGCCTGCTCTAGCAGCGTCTTTGCCGCGACCAGTCCTGCAACCCCTGCTCCGACCACGACCACTGTGGGTGAGTGGTTTTCCATATTCGACTGAGAAAAAGACATTTTCGAGAACGCGCAGCTAGTTTTTTACTTTGGAAGATGAAATTGTTTTTACCTATGTATAATAATCACGTTCCAACAGACTTACACACAAGGACGGTGTTAACTATATTCATGATCAAGATCATGCTCCTTTTGGACTTGACTCACATCTTTGAATTTCGCAAATTCGTAGAGGCTCTATATTCTGCTAGTATCGTTCGCGTCTCTTCACAGTCGAGTCGTGAGTACAAAGCCTACATACTCTGGTCGTCTTCCAGACACGAACCTCCCACGTCAACAATTTTGTGTTTCATAGTCGACCTCAAGCACCTTCTCTTCAGTGCACCTCCAATTACTAGCATGATAGTTTGAACACCGATTTAATTTCCGTATTGACACTTGTTCGAAGAGGAGTATCTCGCGCGATCCAGATTTTTTTCGGTATCTGGGCTTCCACCTTGTAATGATCTATTGTCGTGTTTTCTCCCACTTCCAAAAGCAGCTAAAAGTTCCGCCACCACGTTCTGTGGTGCGACGCATGAAGACGACTCGAAAGTGAGAAGTTGTGAAAATTTTGCCCACAGCTGTCTATCGAAGTGTCCGTCACTGTTGGGCTCTGTGCCGAAGTCCAGTGACCGCTCCACAAACGTCCGTAATGCATCGCTGTGCCCATAGCAGTCCAATAAGGCGTCCTGGGCTGCTAGGGAAAAGGCTTAGAAGAAGAAGTGGGAAGGTTTATGTGAATTGACAAGAATGATCATATTAACGAGAACGCGGACGATGATCATCATCTCATCAGAATCATCATACACAATAACTTTCGTGGTGAACGAAAGACTGACATGAACGCCCAGAAGTAAGTATGAATAATTCACAAGTTCAACAAGAAGTACTATTGAACATAATATCGGACGCTCGCGCGAACACGTTGAGCAAGCTCCACTGGTTGGGCAAAGCGTTGCAACACCTTTATCCCGCCAATCCAGCCAGGTTCATACACCGACTTGCCTTTCTCGGCAACCTCTTGGTGGCCCAGCCAACAGCCGTCGTTTTCTCGGTACAACCACATGGCACAAGCTAGTGATTCGCAGCAGGCATCCTTGCACTCGTGCGCTGACTCGTCTCCGTACGGCGCGGCTTTTAACCCATAATATCGCTCATCCACGATCGCCTCATCACGGCAACGATAGCAGATGAAAAGAGGATGCGCTCATAGAACCGGAAAGAACCCTTTAGGTTTGTTTTTACAAGTCCTTCTAAGTAGCATCTAGGTGCGGAATCAGAAACACTGAACGCGACTACAACTGAACCTTCTACAAGAAATCTACCACGTCCACGGACAGAATTAGTCGAGTCGTACTTAATAGCGTGGCATTCATCGAGACGAGGTACATCAATGTCAACGTCGACTTCATACATCTTTTTCTGCTTCCGCGAAAGCACTTATAGAGGTGTCGCATCTGGTCATGATTCCAGACGAACATGGACTCCTCTCCCTTCGAAATACGCACCTCTGCCTGCGTAGATATTGTAAAAGGTTGCAGTTTGCATCCGCCTCTGGGTATACGGATATGGGGCGGCGCCATAGCTCGAATCGATGGTAAAGAAGCCTCGCCTCCAGGTGTATCATGCGCACCTGTTGTACTTCCTTGTAGCTGTAGGTTGGTGCAGGATAAGTAAGAAGTAGCTATTTTTTTCTTGGCACTACACCCTTTGTTGAGGTTGAGGTCATGTGGCGAGTCTCACTCATTCATCCTGTTCCTGTCTGTCTGGAACAAAAACTACATTCACAATGTTCTTGAAGAGTATCTTACTACACGTTGTCCAACACTCTTGAACTTGAAGATACTGATTTAGATGTTCTTGAACATAAAAGTACCACCCCCTGACCCAGCACCAGCAGTAGACATAAGCTCGAAATGTTTTACACGCGTGTGAGCAAGCCGCAAATCTTCAGAGCGCTCGATTGGATGGGCGACGAGGGTGCATTTATGGAGCGGAGGCGGGATCAGATCCACCCCATGCATCAGCCGCGTGCCGTTTGGGGATTAGAAGCAAAGGATATGTGTGTTCTGAGAACAACTATGGGGATGAAGCAGGTTTGTGAGGCTTAGGCTCTATTTCGGTCCTCAAAGTCAAACGCTTATTCTCCAATGCCACTACTTGGGTAATCGAAAGCATAAAAAATATAACGCTGGGCTTGGTGGAAGTTCAGGATGAACTCGGTATATAACTCTTATACCCCGAAGGGTATATTGCCCGGATATATGCTGCACCGGGCCAAGACTCCAGTCACATAGACTGTCGCCAAATCAAGTGCATGTTAAGTGAGTCGCATATCCAAAACTAAGCTCCAACACTAAGCTTATAACTCGCTTATTTAGTTCTCGAACTCGAAGGAGGTTCTCGCAATCGAAAGCATAAAAAATATAACGCTGGGCTTGGTGGAAGTTCAGGATGAACTCGGTATAAGTGTGTCCATACGACTCCACACCAATATTGCCATGATCCCGAAGGCAGCGACTGAAGAGGACGTCTTCCATTCCCACGCCGTCTGAGGAAGCGATTAGATGAGATCAGACCGGGAGGTACTTGCGTATGAAAAGCAATGGGGCTGGTGCTTCCAGCAAGTGCAAGAACCAAAACGTTAAGAGCTATGTCTTCACTGCTATCTGCTTCCAAAAGTTCTCAGACACAAATTTTTTTTGTATCACATACACATCAATTGCAACGAAATGTGAAGCAAATTACGTCCTGCTTAATTTGATCAGTTCGCTAAGGCAAATGACAGACCATTTCGCCGCAAGCGGGAGCAGTGACTTGGTGATCATATAACCGGAGCCACCGTGACCAAAGAAGAGCGCGGTGTCTTAGACAAAGTAGACGTTTAAGAACCTACTCACATGCTCATCCTTTCGGTAATTCCCGTTTGGCCACCTATTGGTGATAAATGGCCAACATTATTCCGGAAGATCACTGTAACTTCTACATTTCAAATTTAGTATGGCCCATAAGTGTCTTCTGTAGGCGCCACCGCGTGCACGACGCCGAGATAGGCTTTGCGCTTCTTCGGGAAGCACTGAAGGCGCTCAATCACTTGAGGAACGTTAACGTAGCTGTCCGGATCGGCTTTCATGTAGTAGTCGCACGATACCTGCTCTGAGAAAGGTGGACTCCAGAAATGCTGCCGCTGTGTGTCGTAGGCAGTGTGAGGAACCAGTCCCTCATACTGATTTGAAAGATCGATATCCTCTAGCGTTACGTCATCTTCAGCATGATGCTGAGAATCTCGTGAAGATCCATCATCTGCAGCCCCATCTTCGTCAACGTCTTCGGGTAAACCAGGATTGCCACGTCGAGTAGATGTTGCTTCTTCCAAGTCTGCATTCCACCACGTAGGCCACAGGAACCGGTCTTCAATGTCGACCGCGAAGTCTGCTGCTGAAGAGGGAGTATTCGACGTGGCTCCTGTGTCGGCATTCTGTTGTGGATAGCTTGCGCCGGCCCGCCGACCATTGCGCACCGGCCGCACGTTCATTCGCACACCAGCTGCTGACTCTTCTGCAAGGACGTCGGTCCTCCGCGACACGCCTTTATTTGTTCGATGTTCTCGCTCGAGAACTGTTGCCGATGGAGGGGCGTAGTCTGCTGCGGACCCTCTACCATCAGGCCTGCGGCGTCGCAATATGCCTGTCCTATTGTAGTGCCTACTTCGATCCTCCCCGTAGTTCCTCGCTCCCGAGCCCGACTCCTGATGCAGCTTAGAATAAGAAGCTCATTTCAGCTTCTCGAGAACAAAAATTCACAGGACGACCTCCCACATGACGACCTCCTCTTCAGAAGTTGTACGACTTTCTTCACATAGATACCTTTTTATTTTAAACTTACATTGTTTTCCAACATACCTGCTCCTAGGTGAAGATCCCCGATGCCTAGGTAGGTCCACATCTTGAACGTCCGCACTGGTAATTGGGGATAAGGTAGTCTTAGAGTGAGCTCGAACCAAGCGTAAGCAATTGTCTGAGTTCTGTTCTTCCTTTCAATTCTGTTCTCCAGAATTATCCCAAAGAGGAAACAGAAGAAAATGATCGTTGCGACAAATGATTTTATGCTGAGAGACTTAATAGTTCGTCGTCGCCGACGATGGAGATCGTGCGAGATCTATGCTTCTCAGACAGCACATCACCTACGAAGAAAGCGCGCGCGTCTGATCGGCCGTGGCGCATCGATGCTTAGAACAGTGTCTCCATAAGATTTTACGCAACGACATCAGCCTAGACCTTTTGTCCCTTTTACTCCTCTACAGATACTTACACGTATGGTGGTAGCGCATGGACTACAACTACATGTACACATACTGAAAATTGAGAAGTACAATCAGTGAGAGTAAGATTGCAAGACGTTCATGTTTCCATAACAGGTCTCCATTTGCACATGGGATAACTCCACATCTTTCTTGCTTTTCCCCGTAACAGGTACAAAAACGCAAAGGAAAAACCGGTTTTTCTTTCGAGAAATTAGAGCGTCCACGAGATTGCCAGTACGCTGCACCAGTACTAAAACTACACGACTCTACTAGTACTAAGTATAAGAAAAAGAATGATAGCCGGACTTTTACATTTCTCGTATGTAGAGTGTAGGATAGAAATATGGTGAAGCCATTCTCATTTCATTATGGCTCTGCTGCGAGTACAATCTTAATAAAGTGACATCTTCTCTACGTGTATTTCGAATGAGTGTAATGACTCTTAAGAACGAAGTTGAAGGAGCTGGATTGGGCGATAGTGGCTGCGTTCCTTCGTCCATATCATCGTCCTCATCAAACAAATCTGCGTATTTGGTTGGAATTTCTGCTTTCGCTTCTGCCGACGACTCTGCCTGTGTCTCTATTGTATCAGTTCTGTACGAATAGCAAAGCACCAAGTGGCAGCAGAACCAGGTCGCACAAAGTGTCTTTAAGACCTGAAGTCGTGAGAGACGATCTGAGTAGAACAAGAACATGATGATTATGGCTTAAAACGCAAGCTTCTAAAGTAAACTAACGTCTTCCAGAAACAGAATCATGAGAAAGAGGAGTAGTAGTGGTGATAGTAGTTGTCAACCGGCGCATGCTAGACGCGCAATGTCTCGGCGCAGCTCTAATTAAAAAGAATGGCTCTATGTCGCAGCAACCTCGGCAATTGATAATGGTAACGCATCGCTCACTTCTTCGCTCTTCATTCCATTTGCTAGAGCATTTACACATGACTAAACTCCTTTCCTTATCTTGTGCAGCCTTGTCAATAGATTAGGATCGACTGAGTCCAAGCAAAGTACCACCATGAGGTTGTGCTTGCAACCTGCATCTACTCCAGTCGTCACCTCTTAAGTTCTCACATGATTTTGATTTCCAACAACTCATTTTCATCATCGTAAAAGGAAAGCTTACAACTACAAGCCTAGCTACTCTCGGAGGTGCATCTTCACCTTTCTTTTGCTCTTGAAATCAAGGCATTACCATTAGTCTTTCTCTGCTCCAGCACAACTATGTACACGCAAAACTCAACACGTAGTTCTCTATGAACTCTAGTGGCTTCAACTGTAAGGTTCTCCCCATGCCACTGCCTCGGCCGCTTATTTTCTCCTTGAACTTCGAAAAGAATTATCATCATCTGTCCTATTATAAATAAGGTTGTCAATCAAGGTCTTTGACTATTATAGAAGAGGGCCGTCCCCCTCCCCATCCAGGACCAAGGTGATCAATAAGGACCACACTCGTTCCGTCAGTTCCAAATCCAGTCAATCTGGAATCTTCCTTGATTCGTTGCCTGACAACGCAGTATCGCCGTAGTAGGCAAGTGGAGGTCCTGCTCCTGACATTGTCATTACCGTTTCTAGTACAATTGCGACAATTCGTGGATGGAGAAACGATGAAGCTTTTCACTACCTCTTGTTTAGGCAAAAACAAAAACAGGTCCTTAGCAGCAGCTAGTCCAGCTGCAGCTCGTTCTCCAACGCAAATAGAGACAAGAACTGATAGCCCTCTAGTTGATGAAGCAAATGCTGTGGTCGTCCAGCATCCCAAATGCCTGGTAAGCGTGAGAAGAGGGCCTTCTCAAATGATAAAATGCGGCATTGCCTTCGCGTCAGCTTCCGAAATGCGTGTATGCGCGGGAACAGGGCCATCTGAGGTCGTGTATTGTCGTATCCGATCCTGCTCCATGTAGATGTCCAGAGCATTAGAGCTTGAAACATTTCATTTTTGGATCGCCTTTCAACTAAGTGATGAAGATAGCTTGCAAAAATGAAATGTTTCAACCCGCCTTAAAAGCATCTCTACCATGAAGATAGGGTGTGGACGGCTGCACACCCATCCATCGGGTTCGGGTGTGGCTCGATTGAACGCCACATGAGCCAAACTCGCGGCACCAAAACCTCAGGTAGCCGTTCGCTAGCGCAGTCGGGTCTGGCCTGCCTCTCCTTCCGGTCGTAGGCGCACAGTTCTCAACCACAGACTGCACCTTCTCCTTCAGCAACTGACCGACATCCGAAATTTGAAGACGAAAAGCTGTAGCTATGTATACAACGTCTTGCTCAAGTGCACGTACTCTGTGATGCAGGGGAGATGCGCTTTCGTGGGTATAAGAAATTATTACAACATCTCGAGTAGTACTTACATGCTTCAACAGACGTACCCTTTACCTAGATGTGTGTCTGAAGACCAGGACGGTACTGTATCTATGTATAAGTAACTCTCCGCCCGTAATGTGTGGAATGTCGTCGCATCAGGGAGAACCGGGAGAGAGAAATCATGGGTTGACCGCCAAATCGAGACATGTCTAGCAATTTCTTTCCCCAGTCGCTAATGTCGAAGTGCAGATAGGGTTTTTTTTCTGGATCTCGACCAAAGATCGCGTCAACCATCTTTTCTTCTTCCTCTAATCGCAATATGTCTTCTTCTAGCATTGCGAGGTTTCCAAACCTGATTGCCAGTGGTGGTGCTTTCTTTTTTCCTTGCGCTCTCGTTGTAGCACCTCTAGTGCCTCCTCCGTGTCCGTCCTGCTCTTCTTGTTTTTCAGTCGTCTTGTCATCATCGACATCGTCAAATGTTACAGCCCAACGTGATTTTTGTCGGTCAAAAGCGCCCAAGGTCCCGACTTTTCCGTTCAAATGCTTTGCACCCTCGAGGCCGTGGGCGCGCACCTTTCTCCCTGGCTGCAAAAACTGTCGGGCGCGTACTTCGTTCTTACTCAGAAGTTCAAGGTTCTTTGGCTTCAAGGACAGCTCCCTCTCCTGCTCGTCCGTAAGAAACACGCTCCATCGGCCCTTGGTCTCATCGTATAGCCCCAACATTGCAATTTTTCCGTTCTGTTCCGTTGCGGACTCGAGACTATGAATCCTAACCAGCTTCTCCGTCTCAAAATTTGCAGGATCACGAAGAAGGTCCTTGTTCTCATCTTCCTCTATCGAAGGCGCTCCTTTAACTTTATTCCTGTGCTCCTGAATCTGCTTATTCATCATCTTCCTCGTGCAGTTGTTGATGTCCTTCATGTTCATTTTCGTCTTTGCGTTTTTAATATAATTTGAGAATGAATTAAAGGTTGAAACAATTCATATTTGCCCTACATATTTGACACGTTTCTTCTTGAAATGTGCCAAATCATGCGTAGAAATATGAAATGTTTCAACCCTTAAATGAATGTTGACCAGGAGGCAAGTCACTGCCCTTCACTTCTTCCATCCAGGATCGCGTTTTGCGTGTATAGCCGTCTTGTTCGAGCCCGTGATATTCGCACCAGTAGTGCCACAGCGTCTCCTGAATTTGTTGAATCCCCAGTTTACGGGCTGCGCCTTCTTCCAACAACTTTTTTCCAGAAAATTAGAAGAGCTTCTCGCGAAATATGAGCAGTAATCTCATCTTGTTTAGGATAGGATAGGATAGGTTGCCGTTGCCGAATCTTCACTGGACATACATATTGTTTTCAGAATCCAAGGTGGAGGAAACTGAGCATACCGAGACAAGAATGACAAAGTAATACCCGGTGTCTGTGAAGAAGATGAATTGCAATTACACTCCGCATGAACATGATGAGCCTTAATAACGTAGTGTTTTTCGTGTTTCGTATTTGTACTCGACTCGTTCCTTCTCCCCATCTTTGTACTGTTTGTCTTAGACCTCTCGCCAGTCCATCCCTGTGGAAACCCCTCAAGGGTATGCGTCGGCGTCTCCCTTGCACTGGGGTGCATATGCTTGAGGGATCCCTACTGAGATGGATCAGAGGAAGCCGTAATTGTCATCGAGACACTCGTCGACGATCTCCGGCTCATAGGTGTGCTTTTCGATCTTGGCTCCTTCCAAAATCATCATCGTCTCCTCAGGCATGTCTTGAATGCCTCCACTATTCGGGTCCTCGTCGCGAGGACGGACTCGACCCGTGACCTCATCCAACACGTATGGACCCGTGTCATCTGCTAGGTTCCAGTTCATTTCTTCGATCTTAGTCTGCGGTCCGCGCTTGCTTGCGGAACTACTTTTTTCGCCTTCCTCCACCACTTTCGAGCTGCACACCGCTTCTACCCCGTCGCCGTGCAGTATGAAACAAGAAGAATGTCATGTGACGAAGGTAGCGAACAACATCATCGATGACATTTTTATACTTCTTGTAAGAAATACACATATAAAAGCAATACGAGCAATGACTACAAGAAGATAGACTCTCAAAGTCACATGGTAGAACTAGAATCATGATAAACGACCAGGTCATAATTTTAGTTTTCGAGCAAGTACCTACTTGGCAGTTATGATTCAGTACTTCTAACTAGTAGAGATTAAAAGAGCCATACAAAATTCCTCGAGCTCCTCTGCCATTATTCCGGCGTCTTCGTCCGTTACGCGCTCTTCCTGGCTCATGTCTACTCGGTGTATAGGCGCACAGCGTTCCACCACGACGCAACCGCGAAAACGACCATTTTGGTTAGAGGTACCGGCAACCCATCTTTTAGAATATATTTCAGCACTTCTCGAGTAAAAATTGGCTAAAAGATGCTGTGAAGGGTAGGTTGGCGGTGCCCTTAATTTGGGGACCGAATAGCAACTCCGGGCAGTCAATATGGAGATAGCCGTTGAAAGCGTGGGTTGCGTACTCATTTGGCGGTGAGTTCACGTCGTCCAGATCGAACCAGATCCGCAGATCCTTTGCGTGGGACTTTTTCTCCAGGGACTTCTTGCTGTAAGCGCCCACGTTCACGGGATTGCTCCAAGGACGTCTGGTCGACGTTCTATTTGGAGCTAGTTGTACCTTAGGCGCATCCCTGGTACGTAGATTCCTTGCCGTCTTGTTTTTCAGGTACTAGAACAAGAGCAGCCAAGGACGTACGAATATCATTCATTGAGGATGCAGCTTCCACAGTAGCCTTAATTTATCGTAAAACTGGGGATTCTTCAGAAAGTGCTTGATATCAAACTCCTTCTTGCCAGCCACGAAACCATCGCGGACGCTCAGCTTCGGCGCATTCAGTTTTCGGACGAGTTCTGCAATATTTTCCGGCAAGCCGTAGATTCGAGCTCGCCCTAGTCCATCTGCAAGAGGCATCCTGGGCGCTTTTTCTCCCTGAAAAACAGACTCTTCAGGATATCAATATCTTTCAAAAACAAGAAAGATGGATTAGGAGAAGCCTTAAGTAAAGTGGTGTAACTGGTAGTTGAGAACATTCCAGGGGCTGTGGAGGTGCTGGCACTTTTATCAGGGCTCCGTCAATGTTCCTGTCCTTGCCGGGATTTTCTACCTTGGCGACGATGCGCGTTGTCAAGCCCGTCAGCAGCAAAGGGTTCTCAAATTTCCGATCTTGCAATGGATCTAGTATACTTTTGTCGTCGACCACATCACCTACCTTTTTCTGCTCTGAAGAGGAAGTGAAACAAGATGAAGTGGAAGCTGTTATTACTTTTGAATCCGTTGCATGCTCAGTGGGATGCTCGGAAGACAACGGCATGCCAGCAGAAGCTCCTGTCTCGACGCCTACAACTCCTGCTTCAGCAGAATTGCTCTTCTTGTACGTGCAAGAAGTAGGGTTCACCTTCAGTAGATTAGCTTTCTCTAGTATCTTGCGATGGAGAGCGTTGGTTTCAAAAGCTGTTGGCCACACTTCGAAAAATTCGTCACTTGGGTTGGCACTGATGTCGTTGAAGCTGAGATCGACAACGCGGAGATCGCGTCGCGCAACCGGAAGCATATTGAACGCGAAGCCTGGTCGCCCCGTCCGCGGACACGGAACGTTGGCTGTTAGAAGAGGATCTACTTCGTTGTACAAGAACCACTACAATGCTCAACATCCACCTTTCCTATGATTATCATAGTATGATACATATGATACATAGTAGCTGTCAGAGCACTAAGTATTTTCTTATCGATAATCATTATCAACATAAATACTACGTACTGGACAACTAGGGAACTTAATATCCTTGCGATCCCTCATGAATACTTGTTATTCCACCTTGGATACTAAGCTTCTTGAGGTTGAGGGCTCCCACCTTGCAGTACAACTAATACAAATAGAAATGTAGTTGGAGGATCATTTAGTATAATTAGTATAATGCAGCCTTAAGTTTGGCACATACACCATATACTGGGTTTTCCAATGGGACATCTGCGGAGCGTCCCAATCGATAGACTCTTCTACCCTACCACGTTCCCCTGGACGCGATGTAATGACACCCAGGAGTCCATTGCGGTCCCGAGCTGGACCTACAAATCCTTGCAGTTGCACAATAGTACCTATTTGCAGTAAGCCATCCACACCGTCTGTTAGAGGTAGACGATCTTAGTGCCGATAGTTGTCATTTTGAATTCATTCATTCATTCATTTCGAACCACGTGACAACTCAAGAAAGCTCTTTGAAAAGCATCTTTATTTGCGTAAATAAATTAAATGCCTCCTAATGTTTTGCGTGTTTGTATATAACTTAATGAAGCGGCCAGAGATGCTTCTTATTAATAACTAAGACAAGTTACAGCATGCCTCAAGTCTGACTCTTGTTGTCTTCGTGCACGCAAATTCGGTCTGAACTCCATTTTCTTCGTATCAGTCTTATTTGTGGTAGAAGATGATGATGATGACACTCTTTCTCCTGTTGCAGTCCTAGAAGGAGTCGTTTTGGAAACATCTTGAGGCAAAGCTTTTAGGATGCGCTTGACTGCATGAGTGTTTGTTTTGATTCCATGGTCCTTTTCGAGCTTGTCCACTATTTCTTTAACAGTAGCCGTCTGCCCACTCGCGGCAGCTCCTTGAAGATCGCGCTTCACGCGATCTACAAGGGCTGCAAGTGCTGTATCTTCATTCTTGGTCGTCATTTTCGACGCTCGCTATCTTTGATAGTTGTACCTACTGGTCGAAACTTCCACGACCACCTTCATTCGAGATGAAGTACATTATAAATCATTTATGATCATGCTGTACTCCATAAAAATGTCACGAGTTGCCCAGTGTCTAATGCGCCGCTGCTTATTTTTGATAGTCTCATGATCAAAGCTCTCACGCTGCCTACATATGTCCTTGGTAACGTATGATTTCAAAATTTACGAAAATGATCACACCAGCACTGTACATAGCCTTTACTTTAAAGGAGAAACTATGAGAAAAGAATTGCAATACGAATGGTTGATCATGGCGAATGCTTGATCATGGTCGTGGAGATCTTGGATCAACTGTGGGGGCGATCATCAATACGATTGTACAAGAAAACTCGAATTCAGCAACTCGATCATCCACCGGATTCCTGGCGAGAGGGAAGCAACGTCGCAGTAGTTTGCATCCTGATTGCCGCCGCTTGCGACCCGCCAGTCTCGTCAGCTCTGTGGTGCCCTAGTGCCATGAATCTTCAACAATATTGCGATGGTACTAGAAATGACCCGCATGGCGTTGCCGGGATAAAGAAATCGTATCTTGGGAAAAAATGAATGTAGTAGCTAATGGTTTGTCAACATTCGGAACGAAATGACGACACGCAAGAAGAAAACGGAATCGGGCCAATCCAAATGTCGGGCCAATCCAAATGTCAGCTCACAAAAATTGGAATTATTGTCATACATCATTCAGATTCGGCAACAACCTCTAAAAACAAAGACACAATATCAATATCACGATAAGAATCGAATATTTCATCTGTAGTATGGTTCTACAGAGGACCCATCCTAGATATTGCCAATTCAAATGGAGGCTTTTACTTTCGTCTGCAATGTTGTAAACCCCGAGCATGGGCATCATCTTCATCATCAATACAGTCTCATCTTGAACAAGAGCTACAGGTATGTCCAATAAGCTAGTATGAATGCGAAGAGTCTTTCAACATCAGTCTGACAGCGTCAGGCCAGCGCACTCCCGGATCTTTTTCCATGACGTCTTTTTCATTCTCGAAATCAAAGTCCTCGTCTCCCCTCTTCGACATTCCTACCACAGCAGGAAGATAGCACAGCTTCGCACTGTTGGATGACAGCACGTGGCGGATCTCTACCCAGCGACCGTTACATGGCGTGCTCCACTTTTTCCGGAAGCTCTCTGACCGTTGCCAGGCTCTCCTGGCATCGATAAATTTGACTTTGATGCGGCGCCATCGCTCGGGTCGGTAAATCGCTAGCAAGCGCCACATTGCTAACCTCCTATTTCCTGTGCCCGCCACAAACATCATGTCGCGCCCTTGGACGATGCTCGAGCTCGATCCAAATGCAGCACTACATCCTCCTCCTCCATCGACTCCACGAGGATCCCAGCAGACCTCGAGGCAGTCCAGCGTTCTCGGCAGTTCTCCTCTTCGATCACTCTCCAACACTTCCTGGAGAGAGTCTAGGATTCCCTGATTCCGAAGATGTACGCCAGTGCGGTAGTCGTCGCAGTCCTTGAACTCGGGATGAACAGAGTCGTGGGCGAAGCGGATCTCTAGCGGGGACACCCAATGGACCGTGTTGGGCCGTGCCTGTTCTGGTAAGGGAACTTCTTGCATGCGGCGTAGACGTTCTCTCTCTTGTTGTTGTGCAGCTCGCTCTTCAGCTTGTTGAGCTTGTTGGAGAAGTTTTTTCTGTTGCTCCTGAGCCTGCTGAGCTTGTTCTTGTAGGAGTAGGTCAAGGTCTTCCTTTTGTTTAAGTTTATTTTCATGTTGGTCATTGCGTCGTCCTCTCGTTGCAGGTGCAAACTTTTCTGACGACGAAGGAGAAGCTACTGCTGAAGCTGCAACCTGTAGTTGGTTCATTTTGTTATTAAAGGTTGAAACATTTCATTTTTTAGTAGCAATCTCAAGTAGAGAAGGCTTGTAAAAATGAAATGTTTCAACCCTTAATGTTAATAGTGTTGCCTTTTCTATCCTTGTTGATGTGGCTGTGAGCACACGTGAGAACGAGATGCCGCGCGAGGCCCGAAACGCCATTATATCCCATTTGACAGTAGGGACACTTCGCGAGGATTTCGCCATCCTCTGTGCTGTCTGGATCAGGTGTCGTGCTATTCGAATTGCTACGTGACTGATCGACCCACGTCTGAGCGCAAGCGGTGCAGATATGCGTCTGCTTGCACTTGCAGGAACGGAAACTGTCCCGAACCAGAATAGCCGGAACGACGTTGTCCGAGAGCAGGTCAGCGAACGTGCGTGAACAGAGACCGCACTCTTCTTTG
Organism: Amoebophrya sp. A25; assembly: GCA_905178165.1. NCBI lineage: Eukaryota > Dinophyceae > Syndiniales > Amoebophryaceae > Amoebophrya > Amoebophrya sp. A25. Next base: position 521,131 of record CAJINU010000024.1, on the reverse strand, counting down.
TCGCCGTTGACCGCACGACACTCATGATGTGCCATTTCGTGTTGCGGCATTCGCTGAAAGCACCAGACACAGTCGTACGACACGTAAGGACAAATAGTCTCGTGTGCTGCCTGAAATCGGTACGGCCCGGTCCAATTGCAGCCCATGGAGGCTTGATTGCACTTGACGGCGCGCTCTTCGCAGTGGTCGCGTTGGTGAACGCTCAGTTCTGAGGCGCGAACCGGAAGTTGGCACATCTCGCACGATACGTTTCTCCCCGCACATTCAAACTCCAAATGGTTCTTCAACTCGCAAAACGGAACTTGCTTCTTTTTCGCGCTGCACCCCAAGTTCGGACAACGCACCAAGCGCATACTGCAAACCTTGGCGCGGTGACGTTTCAGCTCGCTCTTTCCGCCAGTCCACGTTTCGTTACAATCTGGACACAGAATCTTGCCAGTACCTGCAGTTTCGACGCGAGGAGATACCGCTCTTGGCGCTGTCGTTGATTTGCTCGCCGGCTTCTTAGTAGTCGTGTAGGTGCTTTCCTCAGGCTTCACAGAGTCGCTGCTCTCGTCCGCCACCACCGCACTAGCTGCAGCAGTAGTCGTGGTTTTCGTTTTGTCTATCAGATAGAATTTGAAGCTGGTCCTCGTGCTCCCTTCAGACGGAGAAGATGCCGTCTGCGAAGACGGAGATTGCTCACCAACGATCTTCGATTGTTCTTCAAGAATCTTCTCCCACAGCTCTTGTTGCGCGTCCGTGAAATCTTCTGGCGAGAAACGGTCGCGGCCAGGAACCTCTTCTGCAAGCGAGGAGGACTTGGCGGGAGATATTGCATCGTGGAACTCAAGATGATCATCTGGATCTGCAGCCTCCTGTTGCTGTTCTTCTTCTTCCACCTCGTGCTGCTGTTGCACAACTAAGTCTTCAGCATCGTCGTCATCTTCCACCTCCTGTTCTGTCAGATCTTCGTCTGCGGTCAGCAGCGAGTGCCTGCATTGTGCTTGAAGTTGTTCGACGAGGGTCACGATATTCGGGGAGCGTCGCTGTAACACTTCTACATCAATTTCTTCTTCATAATCGAAGTCAGGATCAACGTGATCTTCACGATCAACCTTTTGCAGCTTTTCGGAGATTCTAGCACCAAGAGCGGTGTTCTTCTTGTCCTTTTTCTTCTTGTCTTTGACTCCTGGAACTTTTTTCTCCAAAATGGAATCACACATTTCTAAAACCTCCGTGATTTTTTCTTGCCATTCCTCGTATTCTGAACCTGGACCACCTCCTCCAACCGCTCCCACGACCTTCGCATTACTAGAAGACCACGTATCACGAGTAATATTCTTGCCTAAAAAAGGGCCTGCGGCAACGAAGATCTCATGTGCGGCACGATATCTTTGTGCGGCGCGAGCAACCATAGCCTCTTCTTCGGGATCGTCCCTTGCGACTGCTTGGCGTTCTCTGAGGCGTCGTCTTTGCTTCTCGACCTCCAAATTAGAGTCGGCTTTTATTCATCTCGGCCCGTCATCTCGACCCCTTTTCTTCCCATGAAAAGAATAGAAGGGAAGCAAAAGGGCAACAAGATGCATGCCGAGAATAGAAGGGAAACAAAAACCTGTGACCTTAACCAAAGCAACAGCGCGCTGCACTTCTACTGAGCGCGTGTTCTGCTCAAATCGGTTACGGATCATCGCGGAGAAGCCGCTGGTGTTCTGGCCGTCCATGTCGACCGAGTCAATGATAAGCCGAAGATTCTTCGTCTTCACGGATTTCGTGTCTCCCGTGCTGAGCGAAACCATCAACCGCTGGTCTTCGCCGCCGTCTATGTTAAAGCTAGGCAATCAGATCACTATCGGTGGCTGACGAGCGAGTTGCCTTCCTTCCGCTTGATCATGATCTCTTTGTTCCCCTTTAGTAGGAAATCAAAGGATGAGACGTCACTCAGAATAGTACCTACTCAGTTTTACACAAGGTGAACAAGCAGATATTGACATTGAGTAGTATGTAGCCTTAACTATGACACCTTTGGTGTGCAGCGTTCCGTAGGCTCCGTTAATTCTTTTTCCAGAATCAGATGCTAGACCGTGTATCTGGACACTGGTCTGCCGCTTGGTCACGCCAGGCACCACTGCAAGGGGGTGCGGGTGCAGCTGCAGCGAAACCTGCAACTTCCTATGCAGAAACGAGCGCCAGCGGTCAACGCCGCCGATGTCTGCGAAAAAGGCGTCGGCGTCACGAGACACTGTGCGAGCGACTGCTTTGCCACCGGGAACACCAGCTACTACCGCTTCGACGCCAGCTTTTTATGAAGATTTCTATGTTGATTTCTTTTTCTACGACTTATATTATAAACTAACTTCTCATACATTAGCTTTCATTTTGATCTTGGACCCTTTCGTGTCTCATACTCTCACTTCGGTGCTTTTTAAGTACCTATTTTTTTCTCTAAACTCGAAGGAGCCTCAATGATGCAACCTTCTTCGTTCCATAAATTCAAGGAGTGTGCGACCTGCGCACGCGCTTCATGAAAGAGTTCCGCAACGTCTTTGCAACTGGCCTCTCGTAGACTGTAGCCCTGCCTTTCGGAGTAGTCATGGATGGCATCGCGGTAGCCGGGGCCTACATCTGCAGTGGTTACGAATCTTAGAGCTACCGCATTGGCATCCTTGGATGCATCCCTGGCGCCCTTATTTGAGTATTTGAAAAAGAAGACAATCAAGGATGCTTCGGAGGATGCCTCAGCGGTAGCCTTAAGTATCGCATGCCCTCAGTCTGATACCACGCTATGGAGACGCCGTATATCTTTTCAGCAAGAAGTCGCAATGACGGGATATCCGCAGAAAAAACGTTTTCATCACCATACCTGTAGATTAGAAACATTTTCATAACCATACCTGTAGATTATTTGAACCCTAGTATTTGGACCAAATAAATTCAGAGTTTCAACAACCAGGTTCAGATCATACCTCAGCAAGATCGATAGCACTATTCGGACACTTTTGACTATTAGGACATCATCACCATATCGTTTAGGACACGAAGAACAATTTTTCCTCGAATTGAAGAACTACAAACTACTTTCAGAACGTCCGCGACATCACAACAAATATACCTGACTTTGGCATGCTCCTTTTGAAACCGCAAGGGTAGCAGGTCAGCAGCGCGATCGAGAAATCGGTCAAAGTCGAAATCGAAGGAGCGAGGCAAAGCTTCGCGTTTGACGACGAGTTTCACAAAGAGTAGGAAATCTGCACAGACAGTCGCCGCAGTGCGCCACGGCGCGTAGGGACCTCGCATGTAGCCACCGCACCACTGAAGATCGTCATGCACGCGCATTCGGTAACAACTTACGAGCCACTCAGCCAATTCGTCCATAAAGTTAAAGATTGCCGTATTACATTCTTCAGAACATCCTTGACCTATTTTCTACTTGAAAAAAGGCCAAGCTGGATGCTAAGTAATGAGGAATGTGATGTGGTAACCCTTAATTAAAGCGAATTTTTCCGAAGACTCCGCTTGATCTACTTCGAGATGATTGTCTCCTCGAGAAGCAGAAAGTGCGGATGTTGATTTGTTCCCCTCCTTCTGAGCCTTGTTGAGCTTCTTTAAAGCCCTGTCGCGAGCTCCCGAAGCTTTACTAGTGGTCTTTTTACTACTTCCGAACGGGGTCTTAGAAGCCTGGTTCGCATCTTCCTTGCTTTTACTCTCGCCACGCCTGATAATATAGTAACTCCAATAACGAATCGAAGTTGGTTTCGCATCTCCTGCGTCCGCACTGCCACTGCTCTTGGAGCTACTAGATGAAGCTCCTGGTGCATTGCGTGCAAAACAGGCTGGCCCGTTTGTGCGCCACCCATCTCCACCTGTAAGAGTTTTACCTCCCGCAAAGTCAAATCGCATGCCCGCGTCGGGATTGCCATTCAGAGTATGAAGGAAACGAATAACATGCACAGACCACATACTTCACGACAGAGGACTGACTACAGTGACATGCACATATAAATGCACACTCATGCTCATCTACCTACAAATCTTTTTCTGCAACGAAATACAACAATTCTCGCTATGAGAAATTACGCATTGACCTGGTTGTAGTACGTTTGCTCATAACTTAGCCCCTGCCGCATCTCTTCCATCATCTGTTCGGCACCATGTCGGGCCCCACTCTCTTTTCCCCCGTTGGCTGCTTTCTTCTCGCCAGACATCCTGTCGATACCTTCTCGTACTGTCTTAGTTGTTCTTACAAACACACGTACAATGAGGACACGGACACCCAGCGGCTCCTATAATAAGATTAGTAAATAAAAACAACACGACCTCCTGTAAGCGAGTGTAATAAAGCACAGACACTAACTTTGGCGGCGTCCGATTACACTACAAGTTATGAACTTGCGAAAAAAATGCCTGCTTCAAGATTACAAAGTCGTGTTCAAGAAGATGAGAGATTGACATTTATTGACGTGGTTTAATTCTCAATTACCTTAGTTACTAGGATAAAAACTACTTAGTGTTGCGAATAAGGGGCGATCGTCATCGATTACTCTTATGGCGGACCTGGGTTCTTGGAACCAGCCACTAGATCGGTGAGCTCTTGTAAATCCTCCCTTGTCTTCCAACAATCTTGTTCTTGGGTGAAAGGATTCTGAACATGATCTTGTACTTGTTTACCATGGTCCTCTTCTTCGTGATCTTACTCTCGCATTTCGATATCGTTGTTGTATTCTTTCTTGCTTGTACACGGTGCAGGATCTGCATCATTCATGACTCAGGTTCCTCCCGCGCGGCACCCACGCGCACCGTATACGGAATTGAGGAGAGTTGATCGTACATCTCCTCGGTGTTCTTGTTGCGAATATCGGTGCACAACTCTGCCTCTGCGACCGCGCGGACGATAGGAAATGCTCCTAGTAAGGTGGCGCCGGCGACTCCTTTGAGTAGTAGTCCTTCTTCTACTCAGCGCCAAGACAGGAAATCCTTCTGTTACGGTGGGAGTGCTCTTTCTAATGTGGTAGTAGTTCTAGTTCTCATGCAACGCAATGAGGAAGCTGCTGTAATAGCACTGGAACACACGTCGATACCCAACGAGAGGGATGGCAACTTTTTAGGTAGAAGTTGCCATCGCGAGGTGTACGTGTTTGGTTTTTTTAATCAATATGGGCTCAAATTTGTTCTAATCTGGAAGATAGTATTTGATTCTTGTTGCCTAAAAATAGGTATGCCTTTGGAAAATAATAATCCATGCTTTCTTGTTAGGTTTTAGAATTTCATGTCAAATCTTCCACCTCTCAATACTTACATGCCATACATTTGAAAATATTTCAATAAAAATGATCAGACTAAAATCCACAAAAAATTAGTTACACAACAACCTAGGCACAACTACTCAGACTGATAGTTCGAAGTATTCCACTGGAACCAACCCACATTTTTTTAGGGTATCACACTAGATTCTTGCGCGAAAAAATGAGGCTTTGGAACTTAATATATTTGAATTTCGTATTGCCTGATAGGAGAAACCAACAAAAAAACAGGTCAGGCTCACTAACAACATTCTTTTACAACTTAAGAAGATAGCAGCCTGGCTCTTGAAGTCAATACAACTTCCTGTAATTCTTAGACTTTGATGTGCCTCTGCTCCTTCCTGTAGATAATAACGTCTTCTCTATTCCTATAATTCGTTTTAGACTCGGTCAAGACACTCCACTTTGTCAGGCGGCCACGAGTCTAGTAGTAGGTCAATCTACAGGGTAGAAACGCAAGTCAGTTCTCATTTTTCTTATCTATAATTAGACTCAGATGAGGAATAAGACGATGGAAAATTAACCGCGACTACTGCTTCATTATATACACTCTTAGTGCAAGCTTTGAAGCCTTTAATAATCGGTTAATTTTCTTTCTCCATTTTTTTAGTGCCTGCCTTGATTGACTGGTTAATTTTCTTATCAATCTTCTATATTGTGGTGAGTAGTAGCCTTCCACGTCCATCTAGTAATCGTTCAGGTTGGTCGATTGGGCACCGCCTAGAAAAATTACCAGATGAACCGGGTACCTACAACGTCTGGTAAAAATTCCTTGGCACTGTACGACGTCGGACCAACGGTCTATGATTACGCGCGCCTAGACAACTATACCTAATCTCAATAAGAGGCTTCCCTTCCCCCCGGCTCTTTGGCACGCACGGTCAAGAAGTGAATTTTTTAGGGTATACAACTATGCTTGTAAAAAATATAAACAAATCATCGACCTCAAACACAGTCATTTTCATCAATACGCTATTCTCAGGACTTTTATTGCATTCAAGAGCTTGCATCAACTCCTACCTAAGTTACCAATCCAATCTTTTCTCAGCTGCACATTGGTTTTGGTGCCTATCTACTCTCCTCTTTACTTTGCTTAAATGCATGGAATGATGACATTGAGTATTCTATTTCTGTTCGCTCAAATGATCTAATAAGACCGCTGACGTTGATGCAAGCGTGAGAGCATCACGTAGATCAACATCTACTTCTACTTCCGACGCCAAGAAATTTTCATAAGGTGCGCCAATCAAGCCACTGAGCGGCTCTTTTCAAGCTGCTTCTCAAGATGAATTGAGATTGATATTAATTGGAGGGACTAAAACTAATCTAAGAATTTTTTTTTTTTCACTAGAAGTAAGTACATGTCTTTTCAAGCTGCGGGTGCTCGCAATTCTACGTACATATAGGTATCCGCAGTCAGACAGGCACAGGCGAGCCAATATAGTTCCACATCACACATAGTCTGACGGGGGCCGCGTCGTTGAAGATGCCAGTAGTACAGTTTGAATCTGACGGGCGAACTGCACATGCTCTCAGTCCTCTGATTAGCACCTCAACCTCATTTTTAGACTTTTACCTTGAAGATTCTAGCGCACAGAGACTTACAGCCGTTTTTACTCATCGCTCAAGAACAGAGTCAGAGTATGACATTAAGAGCAGTTTTTCTTGTCGCTCGAGAACAGAGTTGTTGTCAGAGTACGTCAATCGGAATATTCCTATTATTTCCTCATTTCATTCATTCACGCTGCCACCAGCAACGCTAGCAGCAACAGTCTTTCCTACGAAGGGATGCGTATGCGCGCCGACTTTGCCTACTGCAGCCCCTATCATACCTCAATGAACAGATCATAGTCCGACCAAGGTGAATCGCTCTAGAAGAACTCTCGTACGGAACCTCCACATGATATCATGTTGATCACTGTGAGCTGTACCTCTTCTCCCGTAAAGTCACTGTGCAAAATTCCATCCTATCGTTCAGGACACTCTGACAACTCATGCAGATTTTCCATTCCATGGAGTCTATCACTGGCAAGCATGCCAGCCCCTAGACTATGCGATGCCACCCTGAATCCTCATAATATAAATGAAGTGACAATGAATGACGATCACTCGGAGGGGACCTGTAGCACCATGATCAAGGTAACCAATGATTACCTGAATCGTGTGTCTTAGATCACGTCAGTTCCAAGTAGTCAATGACAAAGTATCGACACTCTTGAAAATAGAAGAGTTGCAAGCACGGGTAGAGTCACATTGTACTCACATCAACTAGTACATGCTTGGAAAATATAAATTTAAATTTCAGTTTGAATGAACAATAGCAATAGTTTGTTGAATATATAGTTTGAATGGGGAACAAATCTCAACAATAGCATCGGCGCATATAATTTTCTGCGCTATTCTATTGTTGCCAGATTATGGTTGTTCATCATCAAGTTGAATAGGTTGGTTGAACAATAGGTGCCGTACCCGTACCTGTATTTATACAGTAATTACTGACTCGGGGCCCTGTCTAATTTCTAGAGAGAAAGAGGAAAGTCACAGTGCTAGATTGAAGACGGTAAAAGTACCGCTCCCCACATCATATTTATAAAATATGTAGCAGAAATCGCTGCACGTCTTTATACACAATTAAGTACACAAGGAGAACAAGAAGAACCTACTTGGTTGTACACAACAAGTGAAAAGCCGGCAAAATTCAGCACCAAGGAATGGAGTTCCAGATTGAAACCTCACCATTGGAAATTCAGCACACGTGACCATTGGAAATTCAGCGGCTCAAGCAAGTTCCTTGACAGGTGCGCTCTGCTGCCACATGCTCTTGAAAAACTGGAAGAAAGGATCCGAAACCGCCAGCTTGTACGGTGTCGGGTTCCAGATTAGAAGATGAGGATGAGGATTATCATACAATACAATTGATCTCGCACAAAATTCAGCGCAGACTACCTCAAGGGCGTCATAGATGTTACACACGATGGATCTCACGCAAAGTTTGGAATGGCGAAGCGGTGCGGTTCATCTTCTAATTCATCTTCATCTTCTAATTCATCTTGTACAGGGAATGAGGATGAGGAGGAGCGACGAGGATCTACAACTAAGTAAAGTGGGACGACTTTGGACATTGATTATAGTGTGAATGAGGTTGAGGACCAGGTCGTCACGAGAACAAGATGATGAAGATTAATATTTTGTGGACAGCAACTAGAGGTGACTGAAGCGATACCGAGTCCACGTGACGAATGGGAGGCAGCATGTAGTCCTATGGAAAAAAAAAATGACGAAAGCCCTCTTCAATGAATGAATGAATGAATGTGCCTAACAAGAGGTATTTGCAATAGCAACAACCTAGCCTGAATCTTGTTCTCCAAGTCATAAGAGGGGTCGCAGAATATCCTGGCGGAATTTTGCTAAGCGTTCGAGGGAGAAAGTTCGCGCTTCACTAAGGGACATCGGTCTCACAGGTTGCTCACCCCAAACCTGCACTAGCAATTCCTCAACTCGTGTGGGGGTCACCTGTATTTTGATTTCCGACGACATGAATTTTCTTCATACTACCTAAGCATCTTCAGAGGGTTAAGCTTAACGTTAAAAACGCTTTTGTTGTAACAAATTTCAACTTCGACGCCTTAGATATCTTTAGTAAGTACGTAGCATCTCTTGGTTTCATCGAACAAATGGCGACAGAATGTTTTTCGTCCGGCTACGGGTGCTGGCTCGCTTTCTTGCTGCATTCATTAGCGCTCACCCTTATCCATCGTGAGACGCATCTTGTTGCTGCTCATGGCACAGCCTCAAGATGCTTCCGAAGATGCATTAGGGGAAGCCGTAAATTAAATCAATGAGGGGCTCATCTTTGCTCGAATACAGTCGATAAATCTTTTTCTTGGAGGGAACAGAGACTTTCGTAAACTCCTGTGACAGCTTCATCCTAGGTTCGCCGTTCAGTTCCACTAGCTTGTACACCTGAAATTGATTTTGTTGAAGTAGGACTTGATTTCATGTCACGATTGGTGTCCAAACATCAAAAAAGTCTTCTAGAGTAGTAGGCTCGACTTGAGGTAACAGTTTGACTCTTAAGGAACGCCAACTATCGTTATATAGAAACAACAACAACTAAGTAGCTATATCAGAACTAAGAGAAATCCAACATCTTGAGACGCATCCGAGGACCTTTTTCCCCTTGAAAACGGCCTCAGGATGCCTGTGAAGATGGATTTCTTCTAGCCTTACCTATAAGAACAACTGTAGATGACTCCTAAACCCCCTACTTGTTCAACATCTTGTAGGACAAAAAAAAGACCATTCCCAACGCTGGCTGTGCCTGGCAAGTGACGAGGTTTGTTCCGATGCCGTAGATGTCGATGCCGTGGCCCTGCTCGTTCAAAGACTGAAGCGTTGCTTCATTGATTTAGAGGTACCGCAATAGGATCCCCCGTCGCATCCTGGCCCGCTTTTCCTACTCGAAAAACTGAAATAAGCGAGTATCCCAGAGGGTAATCTTCTCAGATACTCGGTTGAAAAACTGAAATAAGCGAGTATCCCAGAGAGTAATCTTCTCAGAAGATACTCGGTTATTTCAGCTAGCTAGTACTCGCATATTTTCAGTTTTCGAGTACTTGAAAACGAGGACAAGGATGGTGTGGAGGATGCATCAATGTGGCCTTAATTGATGTCGTTGCTTGCGCAAACTTTCAAATTCTCCATTTGCTTCTTGATCTCCGGATCGGTCACTAGAGCCGTGTCATTTGCCACCTCCCGAAACATATTCTTCGCTTCTTTGCCTGAGTAGAGTGGAGGGATGAAAGACATTAAAGTTAAAAATTGTAAATTTTAGTGTCTGACACAGGTTAGCAAATAGTACAACAAGTTTGGAATTGGATGAGGCTGGAACGCACTTATTATACCAAAAATTTTCATGATCTTCTGGCATCAGTCAGTAGCCAATCCACCTACAATCTACTCTAGTGATAATCCTCTATCACTGAGTGGTCAACTTAATCAGTAGTCCTCAAATATGCCAAATCCTCTATCACTCAGTGGTCAACTTTGCGTGTAGTACTCAAATATGCCAAATCCCCTGAGTCTAGCCGGACTCCGACCGGCGTGAATCCTCTGTCTAGGAGGGCTAGCGCCACACAGAGGAAGTTTGGGACGCCGCTGTAGAGCGTATCCTAATTAGAGCCTTCCCCAATTCATCTCTTTAGGCGAAGGGATCCCTCACCCTTGTTGCACTTACGGTTCTACTTGAGGGACCCTTACAAGACCAGGGATGGACTACCATGAGTGGATGAAGCCTTAACATAGGTGTCCACTAAAGCGAGCAAGCTCTTTGGGAAGCTGATTGCGTAGCTAATAAACGCTGCCAGCTCTCCGTCATTTGTCGCCATGGCACCCGTCCTTAGCCTGTATTCCAGCACGTCCGACACAAACTTAGGCCCTAATTGTCCGCAGTTCGTCATTTTGGGAGTTAGAATAGGAGAAGATGATGGGAAAGCAAGGTAGAGAAACACGTCGCATGAGTAGAACGAGTTCGTTCATCTTGTTCATGCCAATCTTAAAACTTCCTCGACTGGACGGATGTAAGAACTCTGAAATTTTCATCAACGCGGACAACATCAAGGCATATAGTTCATCATAACTTGAGATTGTCCAAGCCACTGAAGCTCGTGACAAAGGCATGAGCGTGCGTGCCCTTTATTGGTATGCCGAAAACGTGACCGGCTTTTACACAACTGGTCGCATCGAAACCGCCAAGACTAAATTAGATTACACAGAAACAGATTCGATACTAGAAGATCAAAGAATAACTTAAGTACACTTTACAAAACAAGGAGGCTGGAGGAGCCCTGTGGCAATAATAACCGACGTCATGCTCATCTTCTTCCCCTACAATCCGGTAAAGAAAAAGCTATCCCCTCTTCTAATCTTGTCCTTTCACTAATTGCAACTAGTGCAGTTTTCAGCATAATATGAGTATCTTGCCGCTGACAAAGCCCCATCTGGACCCTGTGCTCTTCTTGTTCCCATCTCGATGAGGGTGGGTTTTTTCTTTTCTCGGCTACTCGTTGCGGCCTGCCGATACCTGGCTGCGTTGGTAGCTATAAGCGACGGATAGTTCATTAGAGACCACCCTTATCCATCTTGAGATCCATCCTGAGATGCTCCCTTCTCCTCGTGGAACAGCTTCAGGATGCTTCCGAAGAAGGATTAGGGGAAGCCTTAAGTTCAGCAAGTTCAAGACTGTCGTTTCGAGCAACTGACACAAAATGAGCGGACCCTCTAGTCGCAAAAGGGGTTGACTCGGAAACACGATTTCGCCTTCCCGCATACCATGCACTGTGAGATCGCGGCAGTCTAATTGTTCTAAAAAGTCGAAGAATTCAGGCTCTGCAGTCGGCATCTGTTTTTTCAGATACTGTATCTGATTTGGCGTGTAGCCAAAAGTGTTCAAAAAGCGAACCACCTCGTTGATACCTGAAGGGGCGAAGAACGTAATATGTGCCCAAGAAGCGAACCACCTCGTTGATGCCTGAAGTACAAGGCAAGGCGCAAGGAAGCTGATAGAGGTACTTACACCCGCAACGAGGAGGCAGAAACCTACGCGCTGAGAACACACACTGCCAAATCCGAGACACGTGGTGGTTACGTTCTTCGCCCCTTGCCTTGTAACAACGAGGTGGCTCGATCAGGCAAGGGGCGAAGAACGTAGCCACCACGTGGTCCATCAAACTATTGGAAAAAAGATTTGGATGTAAATGTATTAGAGAAACATTCTTGACTCAAGGACTAAAATGATGAATTGCAATTGCCTAACGCGAGTCAGGTGTTACTCCCAACAATTGTCAGTGATTTGGTGTATTCCAAAAATACCAGCGCATATCGTATATTCGCCTTTGAACGGGCATTTTCGGAAGTAAGCGTCGAAGACCGCTGTCTCCTCATGCTTGCCTGCTTTCCAGTAGGCATATGCCATCGTAATTTGGTAAAAATCTGTCAACAACCCATCGACCGCAGATGAGTGCACGGTGCCGATCTGTAGTTCTTGATAGAAGATTATTTGTACTAGTCGTACTGGAGTGGGTCTGGGTGAGATGAGTGAGTGGAAGGTGATTCTCTTGGTGAGATGTCCTATTCCTATGCCTATGAACTACAAGACTACAGCCTACAGTCGCCCGAGTCAATTACGTCACTGGTGACCGAGGTAAAACTACTTAGTCCTCAGCAGAGCCATCAACTATTTCAAAATCTCAAACTCCAAAATTAACTCAAAATACTTCGTCGAAAATCTTGTCGGAGCATCCTGAGCGAAATCGCAGCGAACTAGAGCTGCAGTCTATGTCTCGCGGACTGGGCAATCCCGCAGAGTCACCTCCACGAGAGGACGGGGTAAACACTGTACTGACCATTTTTGTGCTTGTCCTTCCGTCTACTGTTTGCTACTGAAGGAAGATGAGATACGAAGGAAGTTGTATTTATTAGTAAGACTCAATTTGAGCTGAAAAGAAAAACTACACGCTTAAAAGTTCGCAAACTACAGGCTTATGAACAAAAGCGATGAGTGCGATACAAAACTTTAAATCTTTTGTTCCACTAGGAGCTACTAGTGTGGTTTTTAGAAGTAATTGAGTGGGTCGAGTTATCTGCTATGGGTATGGGCGCGGTCTCGGATTTTCTAGGTTTATTTAGAGGGATGGAAGGGGAATATCCGTAGCTAATGAAGGGATTAGGATCTATTTTTTAGCCGTATCCATCTCTCATGGTAATTTCTACGCCGCTCTACTAGAGATAACTACAAAAGGATTCTTGTTTGTCTAAAAACTCTCTCGGTTTCCACTCCTGGTCTCCAAAGAAAATCATCTCTATTTTTTCAAAATCTAAATGACATGAGAGGGCTCATGGCGTCATCTTCGTGGGAGCTGCAACTCCAAGCAGGGAAAGAAATCACTACGTCGTTGTGCCGCAAAAATAACATGGTACTATCACAGCAGAGAGGGTTATGAATTCCTTTATTGTCCTCTACTTGGTTCTTTCTTGTTGATCTGCGTTCGTTATACACGGATCCGGAGAATTTCTTGGAACCGTGATGTCTGTGGCAGGGTAGTGACATCTTTCAGAGCACTCGCAGATCATCGGAGGATCCTTGGCCTTGCAGAGGAGCAGCATCTTGCCAATTGTGTGTGGTCCCTGAATCATTAAGTATGTGGATTTTGAAGTACTCCCTAGTTGTCTTTGATAATGGAGTCAAAATATGATCATTCCAAATTCCAATTTACAACAAAGCAGATGAGTACATTTTATGATGAGAAAGCCCGCACATACCAGGTAGTAACGCTAACACAAGGCAAAGCAAAGTTGAGAGAAGAAGTTGGTGCGTGTCACGTTCATCCCCAAAAAGTAATCTCCTTGCATCAGCGGACTCAACCTCTCGCAAAATCTTGTTGTAGAAATTTCGACTTTGAGTCGTCCCAGATGATAAGGCAGGAAAAGGCGCCATTTCGACTTCAACACGAATACCCTGTTGGAGCTCTTCTGCACTTGATGTCCTGCTTTGTAAAAATGACTGCGCCTCACTTGTGCCGTGGTGACGGGAATAGCTCGTCCTCGTTGTAGTTGTACTACTTGTTCCCGCAGCAACGTGCATTCCAAAATAATCCCATTGGTTTGCAGTCCGTGTAGTGGCGAGGAGTGTCGCTGGAAGGTACAACAGTGTGCCTACTGCTACACCGATAATCGTTGCCAGCTCGATCCGCGAGAGCTGCCACAAGAGTTCTGCATTCGCAACCAGGATCATCAGAAAGTATGCAAATAAGGCGCGCTCTGTTAGGTGCAAGCTAGGCGAGTCAAGCAGTGAGCTGTCAAAAGCGAAGACATGCACCAGAAGAGCATGATAGCATCCTAGAAGAAGCGACCGACCGACTCGACCCGGATTTAAGTAACCTGTGCAGGGTGGATCAGCTGCGAACAGATCACGCTTGTTCTTTAGGTTGTCATCGAGTGCTCTTGTCGATGTACCCTGGTCAATCGAACATGTACTAGCAGAGCCACGAGCCTCTTCAGGACGAGACTCCGCCCTTCCAGCAGCCTCCGGCGTTCGGCACTGTTCGTAACTCTGTGCATTCTGTGTCACCAGCGTGTCTAGGCTGTCTGCGCCTCGATCGAAAACGCAGTAGAAGAGGATGGGAAAGCACGCGTAGACGCAATTGTAGAGCGCATACAGGAGTGGCGGGACGTACTGCACACCCTCCCCACGACACGAGAAAAGGCCATAAAAAACGAATGGCAACGTACAAACCGCGTTTTTGTAAACCAATGGTATGAGAGAGTCAGAATGAATAGTAATTCGAGGGAGTGTGGATGAATGGTATGGGATCGAGTCAGGATAGATGGTAGTACTTAGAAAAGAGGTAAACGTTGAAGGAAAGAAACGAAAGGAAAGGATCTACTCACTACAACAACTAACAGTTGTACTATTTTTATTTACTATTTATACTATACTATGTACTCTTTACTGTACTAGTACTATTGTACTATTTACTGCGGATAACTTCCAATGGCCATAATGTATACGAGCAAGACGGTATTTTTCCGATGCGCCTCACGTCCATGCACGAAGATAAGTCGTTGAAGACAGGCAAAATGTCCAACCGCGAAATCTCCCAGTCGTGCGGCCGTTGACCCCTCTTTCCCAAAGAGGCCCACACTAACAGTAGCCTCGCGCAGCATGCCGCAATCGTTTGCCCCGTCCCCAATAGCGAGCACAAAATTTGTTCTCCTCCTTTGCTTCGCATTCGGATACGAGATCGACAAAGGAGGCCGTGAGTCGAGATCCCTCTCTAGGAATCGGACCAAGTCGCGCTTCTGGCTCGGCGACACACGACAGCAAATTACTGAGCTGCACGATCGCAAACAATCTTTCAGGTTTTTCACAGCGCGAACGGTGGTAGAGGCTTGGTCTTCTACCTCGTGGTCTTCCCCTTGTTCCGACTCTGTGGTCTTCATATTGGGATCAGCACGGCGTTCTACTCTTCCTGCGATTATGTCCGCAAAAAGGTCTCCGGTTATCACAGCAAAACGGTCTCGATCAGGATCATTACGATCCTTTGATACTACCGTATTGCATGTATCGCTTTCTATATCCGCCCCACTGGTCAGAAAAACCCCTTCCCAATCAGCTTCGACAATGCCGCAACTACGAGCGACAGCCACCGCTGTCTCTGTTTTATCGCCTGTGCAGACCCAAACAGGTATCTTGGCACGATACAACGCGGCAATGGTTTCAGGCACACCAACAGCCAATGCGTCTTCGATCGCGACGCAGCCGAGAAGATGCAAACCCCGTTCGAGCTGTGCGTCTGCAGCAGAACAAGAACTATTGCCGGAAGTGCTGTCGCTTTTCAACATCAGTTCCTTTTCATCATCTTCAGTCAGGGCGCTCGCCTCTGGCTTCATTTTCCCAGTAGATACTTTAAAAGTCGTATCGTCGTCGTTTTTCTCCGAGTTCCTCCTATAATTGGAATTTGTGGCCATCTCTATGTCTTTCTTTCGTTTCCAATCGCGAAATTCCTCTTCCGTCAGGAGCTTGTAGCCAAGCACCAGCGTCCGAAGCCCGACGCGGCTGAAATCAAGAACAGAATCCGCTATTCTCTGTTCGTCGTTGTCCGTCGACACCGCTTCACATGATGCTCTAGCCAAATCCAGCATGACGCTGTCAGCACCCTTGGAGAAGAGCACTAGTCGTTTACTTTGGGGACAGCGAACGATGACGCTCATGCGCTTCCGCTCTGAGGAAAAGTCGCAAATTCCAAGCAGTGGCACTTCTACACGACAGTCCTCCTCGTCGCCGTTTTGCCTCTGGAGTACGAAAGCTTGTTCAGCCTCTAGAAACTCCGCGTAGTGTATAGCGCCGTAGTCACTACTGGCGTTCACGAGTGCAATTTCCTCGGGACTTGCTGAAGAAAGGACACCATTTTGACCACCAGTCCGCCGACACGTGTGGCAGAGAGCCAGCGCTGTCCATGTAAAGCTTTCTAGGCTTGATGTTGTAGAAGAGGTGGTGAAAAACTGCGGCAGCCTATCTTCTATGCCAGTTACTACCGTTACTTCGGGCTCAGGCAGACCGCAACGCATAGTACTATCGACCGCCGATGCTTTTTTACCCGCTTGCTTGATGTCATTCTCGGCCTCTGCGTTGTTAGCCCCATTTCGGCACGATTCACGGGCACGACTCGATCTCGCAGACGAGTCTGACGACGAAGTGGACCTCCCACGTCCATCTGAAGAGGCCTCAGAAGAGGTCTCAGAAGCGGTCTCCACTCTCTCGAGATTTGGATTTCCAAGTACAGGATGACGAGGACTATTATTTGATGCTGTAGAAGTTGTGAATAATATTTCCCCTTGAGCATTTGCTAAGCTATGAAACCGCATCTCATTTGCCGTCAGGGTACCTGTCTTGTCCGTCACGACGTGGGTTACATGGCCTAGCTCCTCTAGAAGATTGTTAGCGTGTACACGTGGCGCAGCCACGTCTCCTAGTACTACCGCATCGTCGGCAGCATCTTGCATCTCAGGAGCACCTTCAGAGTCTGATGTTGATGTTGTACTTGTGCTAGATGACGTAGGATGACGCTGAGATGGAGTCTCACATTCCCCGTTGTTCCCTTCCGCGTTGTTGGAGCTCAAGAACTGTGCTGATTTGCTTTCTAGTAGTAGGGACTCGCTCTCCAGTTGCTGATGATCAATCTCCTCGAGTTTCAGTCCTGTTAAGCTTCGCCTATTTCCCTTGCTAGCAAGAGAATTGTGGTCACTGGAGGCTTCGGAATCCGAAGTCGAATGTATCGTCTCTTTCTCCTCGTCAGAATCCGTCTCCTCTACTTCTCGTGGAAAATAGAATGTCCAAAACTCTTTATCCCATACTATGTAGAGTCGCTGGACGTTTCGCCCCACCTCGAGCATGACCACAAGAGAGATCGGTACGAAGTTATTACACAATGTGACCCAGGTTAGTGCCACTGGCAGAATCTCCGTCAGTAGCACAAAAACTCCACGGCCAAACGCGTTTTGCTGCAAGGTCTCCGGAAAATGTTTCGTAGGCAAGTCGTATACGATGATGTCGACCAAAGGACGATAGAACCAACGCGAGGAAGATCGCCCTTGTTGCGCTGGTGCTGGATTCGAGGATTGTAATCCTTGTTGTTCATGATTTATCATTGAAGTACTACACCAGTGGTTCCACAGAGCCATTCCAAAGCAGAAAGCAACTTCCAAGAGTACACAACGCAGCATGATCCAGTCCACCCACTCGTCGAAGAATGAGAATTTCCTCAGGTCTGCGCAGAATGCGTTCCTTGCAGCTCTGGTGTCTTTACCGGTATATACTATGAGTGCGTAATGCGATTTAGCATGCGTGTGCGAGGACTTAGAGGAGCTTCTGTCGTTGGTCGTGTTCTTCGTCATAACATCACCAGTTATTAAGTCGGCATGCTTACAACTTGATGTCGAAGTGCACGGACTCTCTCTCGCACGCACAGTATGACTGGAGGATATTCTACTAGAAGATGATACTGCAGAACGTCTTCGCGATGCTTGGGTGTTTCGCGAATTGCGACACAGCGTCGACGTTTGCGTCTCTTGCGTGCGTCGTCTACGCTCCACGTCGTCTACCTCCTCACGTAGACTGGTTCCACGCAAAAGCAAATTGTCTACCGACAACCCTTCTCTCTGAACACCAGAGCCACCACTATCGTGCCAAAACGTAGCATGGAACCGGTAGAGGTCGGAGCTTGGCGCCTCTACTTCCACACTGCGGAGCTGTCGAACTAGACGCTGTGCGAAAGCAACAGGAGTGTGCTCCTCTCGTCCATTCAGGTTTTCATTCCCACCAACTTCTGCACTACTTAGCTGCACAGCACGCTTGGGCTTCCAATTCGCCTCTCCGTCAAGGTTGGCGGTCTCTACGTAGACAATTTCCGGTCGTTTGTCATCTTTCCCTGCTCCAAAAAGGATGCAATCTGCAGGCACTTCATCGCCAGGGTGAAGTTCGATTATGTCGCCGACACCTAAGTGCTGCCACTCTATTTCCTCCAAATCAACAGAAACATCTGAGTTATCGACTTCACCAGTACTTGATGAAGATTCAGGTTGGAGGCAGTGGTCAGCACCGGACGAGGTTTTGTTCGTAGTCAGTCTCCAACACTTCTTCGTATTTTCCGAGTCATCTGCTCTCGTTCGCCTCCAGGTCTCAATAAAGGCCTTGATAACCTCGAGGAGCACAATAATGCTCAGTGGCAGAGCCTGTGTCGCTATCCCTCCGGTAGGCGAAATTTCCGGGATGATCTGCAAGACGCAGATCAGCAGAAAGTATACGCTATTAACGCTGTCATTTACTGGTAGATCATCTTCATTCTTGGGTGCTACTAGCTCATCACTAGGCTACTTTTGTGAAGATCCGTTGATGAAGGCACATTTTTTCAAAAGAGGTACGAGGTTACCTTCCCTTAGAAGTGCCCCACTTCAGTAGTACTACATAAAAATGGATGCTGCAATATTTCATTCCGGATGATCCAAGAGCATAATATTTGCAGGTTGGCGAAATGTGTTCCACAGTGTAGCAGGGAGAAAGGTCCACACGGTGTATTTTGCAGTTCGCATCCGATTTGCGAAGTACGCAGGTGGTGGCTCTGGCTCTGGTACTGCTACTCCCTCTTGTGCTGGACCACGAAGATGCCAAATATTAAACCTCTCCGACCAGCGCAAGCAGTGTCTCACCGTCTCCTTGTTCCCCAGGAGACACGCCGTACGGGCACAACAACCCTTTCTTCGCGGTTTCCAGTTGGGGGTCACCGAAATGCGCTGTGGGGCAGCGCCTTTCACCCGAAGAGGTGGCGGTCCCTTTCGAGCGTTTCCCTTTTCAGTGTTCGTCATCATTTTTGTGATGCTCTAAGTAGTTGTTTAGTCCTGTAAGTAGGTCTGTACTAAGTAAGTGCCAGATGCTCCTTATATTTGCCCAAATTCTTACAAGTAGAAAAGCATAAAGCAAAGTTTCATTTGATTGGGACGAAACAAAGCGCACCACTGATCGTCTTTTGCAGTGCATGATCTCCAAAAATTATCGTGGAAGCCTGATAGTCATCTTAATCTTTTACGACATGCACCAGCCGTTATCACGCATACTCCCTAGGATCGTCAAAAAAAATTGAACATCCTGGAGTTCGCAGCTGATTTCCCCGAGCACGCCATTGAACCGCAACATAAACCATCTCACTGCTGCGGCACGGCCACGACGATCCGTGCTCTTCCTGCTGCAAACGAACACCAATGGATTTTTAACCCCCACAACGCGTTTTCCGCTCAATTGTCATTGCGTGATGCGTCTTACATCTCAACTGTTCACCGTTGCGATGTAGAAACTGGTCACCGGTTTTTGGACAGTTGTGAATGCATCAGCTGTCTGTTAGTCTTGTGAAATCATCAAGTACTATACATAGGACTTGGACTCCTCACAATTCTACCCTCCTAAATTTCTCCTCAAGTTCTTCCTCATATTCTTCCTCATCGTATTCGTCATACAACCCCTTCTTCTCTAGGAACCGTTTTTCCACCCAATCTACTAGTCTTCTGGTGCCCATCATGCTTGCGATGTGTCCTAGAACAATCTTGCGTTGAATCGCCCACTTTTCTCCCTTCATCGCCTGCTCATAGAACCTAGCGCTTTCCCGTATGGCCTTCTCCAGATTCGTCGGCTTGATTACGATGAAAGGAAGAAGGAGAGGGGGAGAGGGTGGAAAAATCCGTCTAGCAGTATCGACCTGTAGAACTATGGTATAGGTGACTAGCCACACGACTCCATGGTCCACGTCCACGAAATATTACTAACTAACAACTACGTAAGTACAACTCTAAGTTCAACTCTAAGTTCAACTCTAAGTTCAACTCTAAGTTCAACGAACCTATTTATCGTCAAAACCAGCATAAATTTCAACACTTGTTTCGCTTTTTCGATGTTCATGGTATGCCCTTCCTTGTTCTCCGGGAACATCACAATGCTCTCTGTGCGGTTCGGATTCGTTATGTGCTCTATTTTCGGCAGCCCTATGACGTCGCCAATCGCGTAATACAAACTGTACTGATCTTTAATCTCCTCGCATGCGATGTTGAAGGCTTCACCGGTTATCTGGTTCACGTGGTGCGCATGCTGGGAACTAAGGCAAAGACAAAGTGGATGTTGATTTTGTCTCTGAGAAAGAATGAAAAATTTTAGATAAATCACAGTCGACTATTAGCATGTAGTATTGTGGAAGTGATTCCTCGAGACAAATAATGAAACGTACTCATTTCATCATTTTCCTTGGGCACGCAGTTATTACCTCTTCCTTGAGCGTTTCGTTGCGCGTCATTGTGACTATCTTCGCAACGGCTTGTGCAATGTCGTAGGAGTAGGTGAAACTCATAGGCAAGGTCGACGTCGTGTGCATGGGCATACCTGTGATGAGTGGAATCAGCATCACCATAAAAGCAAGGGGATCATGGCACACAACTGAAGAGAGTAAGCACAAGTTGTACCTTCAGAAGTATTCTAGAACAAGTATTGAACCTGTCCCTGACAACTTTCCATGCGTAGAAGCATCGGTATCAGTACTACTAGTCTACCCAACATCAAAATTCATGAAATATTAAAGATACAATCCATCATCCATCTTACGAAGTAGTGATCTATTATAAGCCTTTCGATACCTAGTGTCTGATGGCCATGAAGCCACAGTTGCAGAAACCACAACCGCATTATCGCCTCTCTGCCGCCTAGCATATTCCCTACCCTAAGAATCGCGTATGGCCATCCGTTGTGGCTATTGTAATTCTTCTCAAGCCCCGCTTTATGAAGTGGGCTAATGCAACATCACATCAAACCAATCAACAAGATGTCTCTTCTCCATCTAAAACTAAATCGGACGGCTAGTAGTGCTACTAGTTGTCCGAGGGCGATATTGTTTGTAGTAATTAAGAGATGTTCCCCATATATTTATAGGAGTAGTGTAGGGCGATAGTGTTTCTGTGATCAACTTACATTTCAGCACGGATGAACTTTATTCGAAGTTTGTCGTGTTGAACCTTTTTCATTCATTCGCATCCTTAGATAGTAGTACTTCTAGTCTACCGTGCCGAACCTATTCTCCGGAAATGAGTCTTTCTCTATATCAACGAACTCCTTACTGTCACACTGCCGTACTCTTCCACCTGAAAGGTCGCGTCTGCGATTGGGTTTGCGGCTATAATTTCGTGTCGCTCCAGAGGTGAAACGGCCTTGCTGGGTCTCCTCATCATGTCTTCTTTGATGCCCTTTTTCTTAGACAGAGGATGATGAGCTCTAACTGGAGTCATTAGCTTCATCCCAAGCTCTAAGTTACGAGATTGTGACTTTCCTCGAATCCGAAGTAGGAAGACGCAGAGACTACCAACGAGCCTGCGGGAAAAAAAATGAACTATAGTGCAGAGTCTCAATATTGATGATTTGAATCTACTCGGCGATCTGCCTGAGATTTCCCAGGCGTTGTCTACCCGCTAGTCGCTAGTCTAGCCTGTTTTTGGATTCTTGTTAGGCTTTTGACTGTTCCTGTTATTGATCCTCCTGCCGGGCCATAATATTATGCATGAACTTTTTCGTCAGCTTCGGGATCGCTCCACTGACATCGTACACTTTGAACGACGACACGAAGATGTAGAAGCCACACTTGTCGTTCAGATACGTCCTCGCGTTATCGATGCCTTCCCATTTCCGAGAGGAAAAATCGATGCAGGCCTCGAACGTCCCCAGGTCGTCGATGAGAGGTTTGCAGTTTTGCAACTTTTCCTCTCTGTCGCATTTCCAGTGCGTCACTTTTCCAGGCTTCAACAGTCGCTCATGCACGTCCCAATAAGGAATTCCGCGGTTTAGCAACACCACATCATGACCTTTCTGCAGAAACATCTCCGTCGTCGGGTAACTCCGAATCCCCGTGCCGCCCAAAATGAGGTATCGCCGCTTCTCTGCAGCGGGACATGAAAGCGAAAAATTGTGGGAACGTGATAGAGAAAAATTGAGAGATACATGCTGGGAATGAATGCTACTGGTAATGGGAATGACAGGGAGATGAAGTGAACATGAAGAGTACAACTACAACCCATTAGGATTCATGGCTACTTATGTGCTAGCAATATGTGTGACTATGCAAGAGCAAAAGTAGTGCCCACTTCTACAGATTATGCCATATATCCTTTGCCCCCGCCACACGCAAAGCGCACTGACTCGTTAGTAGCAGCAAAAACGCAACTGCTGTGCGCCGGCCAGGCATCGTTGTACTAATCGACCGCAACGTAGTCATACCTTCGAGGACGCCTCCAATTCAGGAAACAGCCAAAAATAGCCTGTCAGGCACACCCCTCACCACTCGCTTGTCATCGCTCTCATATATTCCAATGTTCTCAAGAAATCGATGAAGAGAGAATCAAGTCCAAGACATGGTAATGAACATAATTCAGCTCGCTCCTGTCTCTTATTGAAAATCTCTAACCGAATTTCTTGAATTGGCCGCAGCACTTGCTTTTCACCGGGTGCTTTTTCGGACCGACACTAATCCAAAAGCCTCCACTTTCATCGTCTTCGAATTCTGCCCGCATGATTCACACGATGACCGTCTTCGTAAGAGGAGCGTGTGCTCTGTGTCCTCTCTGGGACGAAGATGTATTCATCAGCTTCTGAAGAGGCTGTACCAGCACAACTTGATCATAATGAAAAGGGGTCGCGCCCAGATGATATCGTAACCAGTTGTCGTGGCGTTCTTCATGAGCAGATTGCGTCTCGGGTCTCGATAGGGGACTTGTCTGTCACGAACGCTTCAGCGCGGGCACGCGTAAAGCTATGTTTGTTCCATCACCTACACCTACTTGTTGAGTAGTTGTATGACATACACTTCAACACACCACAATCATAAATGAGTCATGTTGACACGTGCATCGAGAGCGAGGGCTTTGACCTTGGGTCAAAGGCTTCGGCAAAATTCAAATGTTTAATCTTATTGAGCCCGCAATTCAGGTTGTGTGGAACAACAGTTTCTTGGAATCGGGAATGACCTTGACCATTTACGAGTCGAGAATGTCCGTATTTTATGTACAATAAATTATGAGGATGTATTTGATATTTTATGTACAACAAGTTTTCATCATGCAAGCCGATGATACAACGTCACTAGTAGCCTGGGTGGCTGCTGCGTGCAGACGTATAATTCTAAGACACTTTTAAGTCGTTCGCTTGTCAGTTCACTATCACTTCTAAATAAACTTCTCGAGCTTTCAACATGGTTTCTGATACAAGTTGTAGTTTCCTCATATTCGATACTCAAGTTCCAGCATGCTCTTTGTTCTGCTCAATTCAAAATGTTTCATTCGTATCTATAGTGCTCTTGCTCAGTCTCTCAAGAAAACAACGACAAAAAAATTTAGTATAAACTGAAAAATGACCTTTACTGTCACCTCCTAATACATAGCCAAACGACCTTCAGCTACAATCTCACATCAACGTGTTTCTATCTGAAAAGTACTTTTACTGTGTTCTAACTTAAGTACAATTTCCCCCACAAATACTCGTCTGCAGCTAACGTGGCACCTGTGCGCCGACGCCTTGACTCGATGCCATGGCCTCTCTGATTGCGTCTAGGGTATCCCCGAGGGCTGTTCCTACTTGACTGTATGCGACCGCCGTCTCTTCCATTTTTTGGATGAGACCTGGCTCCAGCACAGGCGTGCATCCACCAATGGCGTTCTTCTGGCAGTGCGCCCAGGCTTCGCAAGCGTAGGTGGCCTGACTTGCATAGCAAGCGTCTAAAATCGGTCGACAGATTGACGATACAGGGTCGTACCTGATGATCAAGCCATTCGTTACACTTACATTCATACAAGAATGCCCTCACGTTCAAAAAAGTAAACGTAAAGTGCGTTCACGTTGATCTTCAGGGGCATAAATGTCCTCGAGCTCAATTCAAGCAAAGCGGAGATGCCAAAAGTGCCGAGCTAGAGATGGTCTGTTTCGGCGTGATTGATCAAGCAAGAAAGAAAGAGGCAAGCCCTGCGCACATCCCCCCCGTGAGAAACCAGAACCAACGTCCCCGCGTCACCTGCCGCTATGTGCGCCTACCCGATAAAAATCCACCGCGGCAAGTGTGGGGTCAGTTGTGGCACCCGCCTGGCGCAAGTTTCAGCCCGAGTGAGAGCAAGAAGCGCCCCGAGGGCGCTAATCACGTGCGAGCAAAATCATCAGACCAGCATCGGGGCGGGCCCTCCCAGTTATGTTACAACGTCGACGACTGCGAGCCGTGGCATGTCCAAACTAACCAGGCAGCCCTCAGGGCCGTCGTGGGAGTGGGTCAACGGCTTCGAGCGCCGCCGATGTGAATGACGCAAGTGCATGGTCAGGCGGCTGGCGGTCGGGCTAAGTCCTTTGCCGCAGTTCTTTGGAGCGAGTGGCAGACGCTTGCAACTTGGTAGCCACTTCGCTGATTCTTTCGGCACTAACAAGCTTCCAGAGGGGATAGCGCTACAGAGATGCCCCAACTTGCGGGGCGTTGCTTGGAAGTGGCCCCCGTCCCTGCCGCTCTGGCTTGGTTCCTCTTTCCAACAAGCTCCGGACGCTGTTGCGCTCCTTCTTCGACTTTTTTGAGCCAGTTGCTTCACGTCTGGCCCCTGCTGCTGGCGATGTGTTTCCCCCCCCAATCCCGCCCACTTTTGTTGTAACTAACGTCGTCACAGCTTTCTGCTTGGTCACCACTCTAGCTAATTACTTGGACTAATTAAATTCGAGTTAATCAAAGAGCAAAAGCGCCAAGCCATTGAACAAAGCCGCCAGCGCGTGGCGTCCCTTGTCTTTAGAAACTTGACGCCGAACGCGAGGAGCGAAAAAATGCAGGCGCGTCGCGGTTCCTCCTAAGGCACCAGGCCCCGAATAGAGCGGCGGCGCTCGGTGTAACTGAGAACGTGAGGGCCCTTCAGAAAATACGAAAAGAGCCCAGCGCCTCCTGCCGACGCAGCGACTTCAGCTCACGCACGTAGCCCGAAAATGCCATGACTTCTGCACGGCGCTGACGGCGTCAGCTCGCTAAGCTATTGAAAGCGCGGCCATTTTGCCCACCACCCGGCGGCGCGCATCCAGTACCCTGCTGCGCAGTGTTTCGCTTTTTGGTTTGGGGCCGCCATTGCTTTGCTCCGCTTGCTTTGGTTGCGTCCGCATCTACTTGCAGAAACGAGTGGAAAGCAACGAGGACGAGCCTGGGCATGTGTGGGCCCATGAGCCTCCTCACCCAGTCCTTCCGCCTGATACCGTGCCGAACTTGCTCGCCAATTCCTATCGCCTCTAGTCGTGTCATGATGGGCGGCACTCCGTTGCAGAGCTGAGAGGACGCGCCTACATACAAGGCTCAGGCCTAGCTTCATGGTAGCAAGCTCCCCGAACTGGGCCGCCGCTGTCACGTTCATCGCCGGCGTCTCGTGTCCAGTTGCGTAGAGTTTCTCCAGGATAGTCCTACGCGCTCAGTCTCCACGCCGACCAATGTAGGCCATAAGCAAGCCCAGGCCCACCTTTACCACAAGGCCAGGCTGCTTCCATCTTTCACCAAGCGGCTGACGGCTCCCCCATGATCATGAGCGGCCCCCCTTACCTGACTAGCGCACTCACCCACTTCAGTACAGAAGTGGCCAAGCCTCTGCGCCGCGTGTGATAGTTATCGCAGCGACGACACATAAGCCAAGACCCCAAAACGAAGGAGCACCTCCGCCGTCATTCTGCCGGCCGACCCATTCCAGGCAATGACCTGCCCAACAGGCTCACGCGTGGGCGCGTGCTCTGTTGCCTCCGTGCAGCGTTTGGCCAACTTCTTCCACATGCCTGCCAATGCCAGCCCCACTAGCTAGCCAGGTGCGCCAGCTGTAAGCGCCCGCGCCACGCGTGAGCCCGGCGCCCTTCACCAGATAGAACGGCCAGGCCAGCCGATGGCTGGCACAAGCGGTAGAGCATTAGACCCAGGACGGCGCGAAAACCGGCCCGCACCCCATCAGCCTACAGCTACACAGCCAGACGAGCGCGGGGCGCCTCCTTGCCTTCAGCAGTCCGCCTCCGTTCAAGCCCATGTGCCAAGCAACATCCTGCCCCACACGGATGCGACCTCTTCCGACAGATTCCAACGCACTGGCTCCGCCACTCCCTCCGACAAACTTGGGCAGCCTCCACGGGCCCGACAGCGGAGACACCCCCGGCAGACGTAGATAAGCTGGCAGCGCACTGCCCTGGACGGAGTTGCGCGCGCGTCTGGTGTCATCACTCCTCACTCCTCAGCCTCTGGCGTCAATGTTTCAGCCTCCGGCTCCAAAGGTGGAAGGGGTGGGGGAGGAGGCGAGCCCACATCCTTTGCCACCCCTCCGCCCCCTCTTCCCGATTCGGTTCTTTCCCATCAAACAGAGCCGATCCACCGAAAGACAAAGATGCTACAACAACAACACCGCCAGCCGACATCGTTCTGCCCAAAATCCTGGCGCCTCCAGTTCCATGCATATCCCCACCAGCTTCACCCCGACGCAGATCCCCCCGCCAAGCTGCACACGGCAGCCCCCAGTCTGCCAGGCAGCACGCGTCCCCTGGCAGGCTGCGAGCTGCGCCATGACACCAAGACCAAGGCGGCCCGCAATAGGACACGCAAGCGGCCGAGCCTTGCGTGCTGTGCCTTTCCTGTTGTTCGCCGCAACCCTTGCAGCCTCCAGCTGCGTCACACAGGCGCGTCTCCCCCCTTGATCACGCGGACGCTTTGCAGCACACACCCCACCACGAGCTTCGCCCACAGCGCGGGCACTCCCTCAGCAGGATGCTCGCTGGCCTATTAGCACCACACCGATCCCCACGGGCTCCCCAGGAATTTTTGGGAGACGCCTAGTCGGCGCGGCGCTTGAAAGATGGCGCAGTCTGTGTGGCTTGTGAAATTTCAACAAGGGTCGAAGGCTGCGCCAATTAACATGTGGCGCGGTGTCGCTTGCTTGTAGGGGGGTCCTTCCAAAGTCGAGGCCCTTCGTGGGTTATCGTAGTCCTGCCGCGCACTCATTGCACCGCGAACCCCGCCCATCGCTTTCACCGTCATTCACCATCATTACAAACTCCAAAGTGTTCATCTAGGGATAAAAGATATCTACTCGCAAGCCCTTGGTCCGTTGTTGTATCGCATGGCACCCACGCACAGCTCCTCAGTTCGGTTGACCCAGACCGTCTGTGACTGTTAGAGCTCACGAAGTAGACAGATGGTCCATCCGGAATAGCATATCTTGGAGAATACATAGAGCGGCTGCTTTTCCCTCTAGTACAGGTGTGCCCTCTTCAAGAAAAGTCGCGACCTTGTATTAAAATGCAGCTTCTCAAGATGGAAAATTATCGGTACATTTAACTTTAAGAAAAGCCATAATGGAAGCTGTTTTTTGTGAGCACGCCCTGGCAGAAGACACTGCCTTTTGCCGCCTGGTCTCCAGGGTACCAGTTACTTGTCATCACGACCGCCGCTCCTGGCGATCCTTGGGTTAGAGATGTATGCTTGCATTAATACCGGCGGCATCTTGATTTCGGTAGCCTTGTGTCCCTTGTAAGTACCTCAAAAAAAAAACTATGTGTGGACCGACTCAAGGATATTACACTCAAGGATATTACCAGAAGAGAGAAGATGATCGATGGATGTTGAGGCGCATTTTCTGATTAAAAGCAAAAGAACATAACTGTGGTGTCTGTTGTCCAGCTGCTAATATCTTCTCCGAGTTAGAGGCTTCGGAGGAGGAGCTGCTGGCTGACGTGTCCTCTGCACTCGCCTCAGACTTCTCCCCAGACGTTGTAGACATCGCTTTATTGATCAGTGAGATATCCGGACCTCCGACGCCCTGGGATCATCGGGTAATAGATGAATATGTTGCGAATAGACAGAATGATCAATATCAATATGAAGGAAGGACCCATTATGAGACAATTATCTTCCTCCATTCTGAGACAAATCGAAATATGATCATACTTACTTTTACTCGCATCAAGTAGCAAAAAGTCTACAAGTAGGGGCTTTTCTATCTCTATCAGATAATCATGAAAGAGTATATAGCGGTTGCTGATAATACAGAAGGAGAAGCGGAGTATGGTATCCTCTAATTCTAAGAATACCTGACCGCTCGGGCGGAAGGCATGTCGGATTTCGTGACCGCCCTCTGGTCCGTAGAAATGGCCATGCAGATGAAGAGTCCCTTGATGCTGGTCCTCTTTGTTCTCTATTCGATGATGTTCCACCTCTGCTTTCTTCTCCGAGGACTGTTCTTCTTTGATGAGAGAGGAGGACACTGTGGCCTCTTTTTGTTCATTGGAAGAGGAAGTAGGAGTAGTGGTAGGACCTCGTCGGAGCTCTTCACCTCTAGGGGCCACTCGGAACTGCAGGTGGGTCATATGGTCCTCATTTTCGACCGATGACGCATCGTCGGTAAACGATGGAGCAACGACGCGACTGAGACCCCCTTCACTCGTCAGAGAGGACGCAAGTGCTTCTGTAGTCGCTCCAGAACGAGCAGCACCCCTTCGCATTGCACGCACCGTCTTCCTGATCTCTCCGTCGATAGTTTTCGTGCTACTAGTCTCTGAACTACCTGAAGATGACTGCTCTTCTGCGCTAGTCCTACCATCATCGTCTGACTCAGTACTAGAAGTCTCCTCCGCAGTAGCATCTACGTTTTCGCCCACCTCGGTTACTAGAAGATCATGATCCCGGACGTCGTTTCTGTGATCGGATGCCCCAGTCTGTACGAAAACCGGAGGCCGTGACCGCAATCCCTTCAGACCCCTCTTCGAGCGGCGAATAGTACCGACCTAGTGGAAGAAGGTAGTGGCGAAAGCGTTTGTAATAATTTCCATGGTATGTGTTGTATTTTGTCGAAATGATCTTCTAACTCTCTATTTTGTCATTGTCATCACGACACGCAAAACTAAATCTAGTATGGATACTAGCAATATTACAGTTGGCACCTCCACGTTGCCAGAAAACTGCTCGTCGTGATCTTCAACGGTAGCGAGAGATACAGCCCCAACGTCTGCTTTCTTCTTACTCGTGTTAGAGGACCGAGGTGGGAAAGACACGCACAAGGGTAGAGTGAATTGAAATCGAAATTTTACGTCCGTAGCTAGTAGGATAAAAGCAATGCTGCTCTTCTCAACTGTTATGCGAGACGGATGACCTACTAGAGAATGAAGGACAAGTCACAAACATGCTATCGTAGTTACACATGAGACATTGACAGTCTTAACTCTCTGAGAATCTTTGTGCCGCTCCTTTCCTCTTCCTGCCTTGAGGTCGTCGTTCTCGTTGCTCTCTTGCATGTTGATCAGATCTCGATTTATTTCCTCTCCCTCTGCCTCTAGTTCTCGCTCTCTGGCGTCTAGTGCCTTCCTTTCCTCCTTCGTCAGTCTCGTGCCTTGCAGCTTCGCATCCCTTTTCACTGCTTGAACCTCCTTTTTTTTCTCCTCCATCTTCTCCTGTGCAAGGCGCCTGTCTTCCTCGTCGTCGGCATCGAGTTCATCAAGGTCGTCATCTTCTTCTTCATCCTTTCTTGGAGTACTAGCTTTCTTCTTGTTCTGGTGGGGCGATGTGGATGCCGATGATGTTGCAACGTCCTTGTTAGAAGAAGTGCTAGCTTTGTCTTTTTTCTTTAAAGAACCCTTAGGGCGACCACCTGTGTCTTTTTTCTTGGCGTTGTTCTTGATGTTATCGTTATCTTCATCCAGGTCGTCCAAATCGTCATCCTGATCCCCCCCGTCATCTAGGGCGTCTAGCTCATCGTTTTCTTCTTCTGCTGTAGTTTTCTTGTCCTTTTCCTTTTCACTACCACCACTAGAACTACTCGAAGAAGATGAGGACTTCTTTTGATGATCAGCAGCCGATAGATTAGAGCTACTGCGTCGGCATCTGTGGGCGCATCCTTGGCTTCATTTTCAAGAAAAAAAGAGCCAGGGATGGTGCTGAGGATGGTTCAACGGAGGTAGCCTTAAATAGAGATACATCTACTTCCTCTTCTTCGTCCTCCTCCTCCGGCAACCCCTTGGCTTTTCTCTCAGCAGCTTCTGCTGCCTTCCTCTTAGCGTAACGCTCTGCCCAAGACTTTCTCTTAGAGGAAAGGGAGAGTATTGTTATAGTGTACCCGACTACGAGGTAGTTGTTGTAGTGTACCGGACTAAGAATTAGAAGCCGATTTAAATTCTATGTAGACCTGCGACGACTACATACAACAGGCTAAATACTAAACTACAGCCGCCTACTTACTCCAACACCGGTGATCATTACCCAGACTGGTGGCGCATCTTAACTTTCTTTGGTTTGGCATATCGCTTTTGATGGAGTCGCTCTTGCGCCTTCTTCCACCGCTCCTTCCCGTCCATGTATTTCTGCACCAAATACGTCACGCCGTGCTCGTGGCGGATAGAAAATGAAAGGAGGATGAGAGGAGAGAATGAGAAGTCTGAAACTGAATTCCACATCAAGCGTTTAGGTTTACTGCCAAACTACTTGTAGTTCGTGTCGTGTACCTACATGGTCAGCCATTAGCACCATCTGCTTTGTGGGATGCAATGTGCTGATGATGATGTTAGTCGGTTCGGAATTGTCCTACGACGCAATGTGCTATCTTTCTATAATTCCCGCCGCTTCATATTTCTTTCCCAGTCTCCAGAAATTGCTTCTCTCGGTGCTCGTGTTCTTTCTGCTGATGAGCGTGCACCTCATCCCTGTACTGCTCCCACAGCATATCGTGTTCGTCTCTCGTGTAAGCGTGGTGGTCGTCTAAGATCAGGCCTAACACTTAGAAGGTACAGATTTCTGTTATGAAGGCAGGATAGGATAGGAAGTTAGAGATACAACAGGCCTAACACTTTCTTAGAAGGTGCAGATTTCTGTTATGCAGGGAGGATAGGATAGGAAGTTAGAGATACAACATATTATAAATATTGCTGCATGGGATAAGCCTAAGTTTTAGAGGTAAAAACTAACCGGTTGGTTTTGGATCTCTACAACATATTTCATGTTGTATAGATGATTTCTTTCTCTTCTATGCTTGTTCATCATAATGTTGAGTTGAGAGCTCAGGCAATCGGACAAGCACTCCCGTGCGGGCCTTCTTCTCCCTCTCCTCTGGTGACAGTTTCATGACGTCTTGAACGTGCTTTTTAGAAGGCGCAGCTCCAAATGCAGGGTCCCCCCTTCTCTACAGAAGCATATAAACAACTAGGTAGTACAGAGATCCTCTACCAAATAGACCAATGACGCCTAGTACGGAGATTCTCTACCAATGACGTTGTTGATGCTCTACTTGGATATACACGAATTATTCCATGCAGCATCCTCACTTTTTATCTAAATTGTTTTGGCGACCTCTCTTTCATATAGTACCTGCCTTAAGCTTAGTCCGTCTCTCCTTGTTCTCTATGTGAGTCTCTGCTTTTACTCGGAGAACCTCATGATCGTTCTCATCGAGGTCAGTATGCAAACCGAATTTCGCGCTACCAATTGCTGATGTGTGGATGAGTAGTGTACCCAGTCATGCGGTATATTAAGTGGGTTATGCTCAATCTTGTTGCTGTACGTACAAGACTCAGTTTCTTGTTGCTGTTCATACGTGAAGTAAGCACCTTGCCATGTTCATTCTTAGAAGTTGCACAACTAACTATCTTTCAGTCTTGTGTAGTTGTACTTCTACGTAACATCCAGTAGATCATCTACATCTTAGAGTCCAGTACCGTAGTGCTCCCTGGCTCGTCGAAGCTTTCTTTCTTGTGCGGTCTCCTCATCATGTGCCGGATCAGCCATCTCTTGCAACATCGCGTGTTCACGGCCCTTCATCATTTTGATCCTTAGAACTCATCAAGATTTCGCTCCTTAACCTCAACAAGAGAGCGCTCGTCCGAGATGTACTTCTGAAGTAGATGAAGACGCCTCTGAAAATGGCACATGGGACAGGCTAGGATGCCTTGGCGGGGCTACCACACACGGTGAGAACTGAGAAGAGGATCATTATGCCGCACACGGTGATAACTGCGAAGATCATTCGAAGAAGCCATAAGATCCGTTCTTCATTCGACAGACCCGTCAAGCCTTCACGCAGCCTTTCTTGCAGGTTCACCTCCTTAGGTGCATTTTCTCCTTCTTCATCCTCATCGTCGTGTACGGCCACTCTGTACTGGCCTTTTGGTTTCTTCGACTTCCTTTTCGTAGCAGCACGAGCGTCTTCGGTGACTGCCTTGTTGTCACCACTTTCCGGCTCCCCATCTGCTGCATCGTCAGGGATTAGAGCAACATAGTCATAATGGCTCTATCGACGAGGGATTAGAGCAACATAGTCATATTCATAGTGAGTCTAATATCTTCGATGATTCATTTCAATGGTTTTTCTCATGATCAGCCTCGAAGCAGTACTTAGTACCTAGGGAGAAATGCCCTGCGGAAACAAACCACTCATTTAAGTAAGTCGTAAGCTCCCTTAAAGTTGCTACATGCTTTTTCACTGGCTTTCCCGTATCGTCGTCTGTTTTTTCTCCCACACTGTGCCGTGTTGCATCCTCGTCCCCCTTTTCCTTATTCGTTGAGGAGGCCTTGGATTTTTTTGACGACTTTGATTTCTTGCCACCACTACCACCAGCCTTTTTCTCTGCTGCTTCTCAGAAATGAAAGAAGTAAAACCGAGAACGGCTATCAGAGTGACAAAAATTCTATGATAGCCCTAGCATTCTAAAAATCTATAAAGGGCCTGCAATGATCTGATTAAATTGCTGTGGTCGACCTGATTGAATTCTCACACTCATCTAGACGTAACTTGCTATCCGATTAGCCTCTTCCTTCTGCTCTAGCAGCTCTGCTTCGGCAGGCGTAATCTCTAGATTTTCCGCATCGATGTCGTCCTCCTCGTCCTCCTCATCTTGCTCCTTGCTAAATTCGTTCTTTATGAAGTGGGAAAGGACGCGAGGAGATGATGATGATGATGAACTTCTCGTTCTCTTTAGTATTAGTGGGTTGAAAAGCGGACTCGTGGCAAGTTGTATCTAGTAGTGCTATATAGTAAGTGGTACAACGAAAAATATTTTACTCTTCACAGTCACACCCTTCAATCATATTAATAACCCAAGTGATTGTAGTAGAAGTGTCGAAAATATTACTCTTCATAACCTCATCCTCGTCCTCGTCGTCCATCTCCAACTTTAGGTCTTCCTCTGAGAGCCCACTAAGCTCTTCAGCTTCTCTTTCTTGGGCAACTTTTAGGCCAGCTGCTTCCATCCTCGCACGACCCGCCTTCCTCTCTGCCTTCATCTGAGCGCCGCTCTCGACTTTTTGCTCTGCTTTTGTTTAGAGGTGGTGGAAATGTTCGATGTACAAAGTGAGCCTGTTTTCATGTCGAAGAAAAGTAAATGTAAACTCAGAAGAACTACTGCACTGCAGAATTCTTAGGAAATGAAAGTCTCTCCATGATTGGGCTTGTCGCAATGCTTGTAGCAAGCAAATTCCAATAATTAGACTTCGGCGAAGAGCATCGTCTTAATCTATTTTTTCGCTTTCCAGCTTCATCTCGTCTGCCTTTCTCGCCTTTTCGCCCTGTTCCTTCTTCTCCGCAACTGAGCCACTGCCCTCTAAGTTTAAACTGATCACGTTCGCCGGATTTACCACCGTGGGTTCGCCAGATGTCGTTAGAAATGAAGGTCAAGGTGCTGAATAAGATCATCATCAGTGCATCCCAAATGATTGCTGATAAGACTATCTAAACAGAAAAGAATCATCATCGTTCTCGTTTCATAATTTCTCTGCCTTGGCACCCGCAGTGTCCTGTTTGACGCCGTTCTCGGTTGATGCTGCTTTCTGTTGATCATCTGCTGTCGATGACTCATACCCACTGGTCGGCTTCGAGACATCATCCATCTGCTCATGTTTCTTCGCCTCCGAGGACCTTTTTTTATGTGCAGATCTTTTATGCACTGCAGCGGCGATGTCATCTCTCGTCGCCCCTTGCAGCTTGTTGTCGTGAGCAGCCAAATGCTTCCTGATCGCCTCACTCGCCACAACCTTGGATGTTGAAGAAGATGATGATGGCTTTTCTGCTGCTGATGATGATGAAGGTGAAGACTTCGATGACTCTGCTGAAGCTGATGATTTTGTTCCTGCCTGTTTGTTTCCGTCATCTAGTGTCGAAGATAACCTTCCTTCCGCTACTTCTCCGCTTGATGAAGATGTTCTTGATTTCTCCTCCCCTTTCGCGGCAGCTGATGATTTTGTTCCCGCTTTTCCATCATCCACTGATGACTGTCCGTCAGATGTTCTTGCCTTCTCCTCTGATTTTTGCCCATGATCATCCGACGCCTTCTTTGACCCAGCAACTGCATCTCCACCCCCATCGATGTTCGTCGCTTCAAATTGGACACTAAATTTGTGCTTGATTCCGATCTTGTTCTCTTCAGACGACGCTACTTTTGCCTTGTCCTCTGAGTTCTCTTCGGTCAAGAGGACGTCACCGATCGTGTGCGCATCGACGCTGCCAGCAAGCCACAGCGCTAACGCTGCGCGTGGCGTCAACATAATAGTCTACTTGGTGGAAAATGTATTACTACCAACTTAGATCAAGTCTTGTCCCACTTCGATGAGGTAGTTAGAAATCTATCATGATTATAAGCATCCTATACATAGATACCCAGAATGGATGGAATCAATCGAGTACGATATCAGTCAAGAAATCGCAACTTTGCAGAGTCTGTCATTCGCTCTCGGTGTCTCTCATTCCAGTCGAACGCAGGACTACCTTCTCGTGCTAGCAATAGCACAGTCACGCTCACTAGACAATCCCCGTGCTCACTAGCCTTCTTTCTGTCCAAGGATATCGCGACGCGGATGTCTTAACCACCGTACAACTATTTTACCTTGTGTGGAGCACACAAGAAACAGAAAGAGCTTTGTAGCACCAAGCTCCTGCAGAGCCATCTCGTTCGGCGTTGTTTTCCAGATCATATCAGAAAGAAGAACCTATTCTACACGAGGCAATTCAAAAAAAATCTTCCGATTCATGTTCATGTGATTACTTCCACGTGCGGATAACCACGCACGCGAGTACTCCGATTTAGGAAGGACGATTCAAGAAGACGAAAACTTGTAAACTTTCTCAAAAATTCAATGAATTTTATCTGACACCCGCTGCGCAACGAAGGCCTCGCCATTGGCGATCAGGGTCGTCAGCGAACCAACCATTATTGGATAGCGTTTATCCTGTTTTGGTCATACATACTTAAAAGCAGAGTACACTACTGGCGGTGACTAGGGACCGATACTAGGAAAATGGCAAAGAAAAAGAAGAACTTCAACTCTTAATTTCGTAGCACATCATCGTCGAAACTCGGTGAATACGCTCTAGCACAGCCTGATGCGGCGGAAGATAGAGTTAACTGAAAAAATCATATTCTTCATCTGTAAGCGACTTACTACAGAAATCATCTTGAGCGAAGTAATGTATGACTTACTGCATCCATCAGAAAATCTTTTAGGGTTTTTGAGAGGAGTCAAGACTTATGACTTATTTAAGTTAATACTCGCACGATTAAGAAGTCTGCTGCTGCGTCCTTTTTGGTAAGCGTAAGGGTTGGACCACAAGAACGCAGACTGCTAAGCCTTGGCAAGTTTCTCGCGGAGAAACGTTGAACGAAGTCCCCCCCTTAAATATGCAACTGGACCGACCGACTCCCAACCTGGGACACGTGGGCCCCGGTTGTTCACGAATGACGCAGCGGCACCTTTCAGGCTACAGACTGCCACGCCTTTCAAGGAAGTTGCGCCACTTATATATTTGGCGGACTGCGTCCTCTCGGCCCGAGTGGTAACCGAGATGCAGAACGCCACCGCCGTCGATTTTGCTGGCTATGCAGGTGCTAAGCAAGTGCCTACACATACAAAAGAGAAGAGCCAAAGACAAAAGCCACGGCGCTTATGTGAGCTATGTAGCCCAGACCAGTGACAATCTAACAAACCAAAACACAAAGGCCAGACAGCAGCGCGCCGGAGTGCTTACGTGAGCTATGTAGCCCAGGCGAGTGATGGCCTAACACTAACACACTTTAACACAGCGGCCAACAGCGTGGGAGCCTCCGTGAGTCAGAGCCAGACACAAGACAAGACTACACGCCACACCGAAACACCGCGCGGATTCTATTCGCGGGCCTCTTTGTGGCATCTCGTAATACTGTGGCTTAGTGGTCTCTCGGCGTTGTCTCTCGAGAAACCGGCTACAAGTCAGTCCGGTGCATTCGTAGCAGCGGGCAGGAGAACAGAAAACGGGCCGGGCATTTTGTAATTGTAAAAAGTTACTTGCGCAGGCCTAAGCTAAGCTAGTGCAGGTTTGACCGAAGTCGCTCAAGTTCGTGCTTGTGTTGTTTCCCTGTCGGGTTGTTTTGGTCTTGAGGGGGAAGGAAATCAGTGGCGAAAAAGGTGGCGCATGCTTTGACAGTACTAGCACACGGATCGGACTAGTTTGAACCAATCGAAACACCATGGAGATACCAGCGAAAGGCCATCCAATGACGAGCGAAAGACCGCGCAACTTCTGGACTCGGATGCGGAGGCTTTGAAACAACACAGACAAGCACCAGGGGCATGGTCGTCAGTCTATTATTTGAATGGAAACACGAGCGGAAGCGCGTCGCTTTTGATACTTATGGCACTACAAATTTGAAGGGAGAGAGATGCAGACTTTTATTTTGAACAATAACGAGCACCGGGGGCAGATCTATGTCACCGACCGACTTTAGGTCTCTACTCGTTAGAGCTTAGCACCATAAGACTACAAGGCCACAGCCATACTTCTAGCGTGGGCCGATTATAATACCAGGCGGATCTATGTCATTACTAGACTCCCAAGGCGATCACAATGCCCGAACTTAGAAAGTTAAGAACTTGGAACACCATAAGAGCACGGATAATTTTATCGGTAAAGCATGCAGCTTTTAGAACTTAAGGCGCTGAGAACGTGGGGGACCGGATTGGAAGCGAGACAAGACTTAGGCCGGAGGACTCTACTGCGCATCTACTCAAGATCACAGCACAAGAATTCACTGCGCTTGCAGATTGTCAGAGACAGACAACCAGAGACAGCGCGGGCCCGCGTTTACATGAAGCAACTAGACACAAGCGCGGCCCTTCGCGCTACTTAATCTTAAGCGCATGAACATGGGCAGGCCTCACATCTCAAGCACGGACCCCACAAAGATTCCAAGCCGGTCCTGTCCCTGGTGCCACTATCACTGGCGGACGCTGGTGCTGACGCTGACAAGAAGGCCAAGCACATGCAGAGGCTGAACACATAGACACGCACCGCGTTAGCTAGGCAAGAAGCCCAGAGCCCTTGGGGCTCTCTTTGTGTTTGGTGGGTCAGTCACAAGATAGACGCGCCGCATGATCAGCGCCCAAAGCGTGCCGAGCCTATTAGACTGATCGACTGACTACACCTGCGCCGCTATCTTGGCCTGAATCTTGGGGCCTCAGTCGTCGGCGGCCCCCCGCCAGATCTTGGGGACTGCGTCACGACCTTGTCACCGTGGGACTCTGGAGGGCCCTGAGCGTGTTGGGCTATCCTTCGAGCCTGGGCCGGACCTGGTCGCACACTTTCGCAATAAAGGCGCCTGGGTAGTAACGTGCTACACGCACGCCTGCCCCACACTTCACGGCGGAGCCCGTGGCGGTTGTGGTGGGTACTTCTTACAGGTTTCACGCATACTCACGCGGCAAGCCGTTCCCAATGGGGCAGGTGTCAGACGTCGCGGGCGGTGCTTACTGTACAAACCAACGAGAGCAGGCTACGCGCTACCCAGCGTGCGACAGAATCTCCACCCAGACCGCTACCGGCGTCGTCCGTCGTTGTTGTTGCTGTTGTTGAGAGCCACCAAGCCAAGAACCACGAAGGCAGGCGCAGGCGGTCGCGAGTTGTTCTGTCTGGCGCGTCCACGCTGCCGCCGCCACACGTTGCCAGCGTGACAAAGCAAGCACGCACTCCCCAAGCCTTGCGCCACACACACCCAGACGCTCCCAAATGGCTCGACAGTCACCGCGCTCCCGCTGTTCTTTCCTCGTCGCTTTTGGCCGTTGGCCTGTGCCTGTCAGTTTCCTGCCCCTAGCTTACGGACATACAACAAGCCCACCCAGACCCAAGTCGTTGAACGCAGCAAGTTTGGCGCCGCTACATTTGTGGCCCCATGCGCCAGCACTGCCCTGCCTCTCAGTTCTCTCGCCGCCCTGTTCGACACCACTACAGCGGCGAGCCCCTTCGGCGCCACTGGCCTGCTTTTCAGTTTTCTCGAACCGCTTGGGGGTCGTCATCTGCAAGCCGTCCCGAGTTTCTCGAGGTACAAGCACCGCCCTACATGGAGGCGCGCGCGCGTTATCTGTCAAGTATGAGGGTGGCGCAAGTGCTAAGCCCAGGAGAGTACTACCCGAGAACGCCCGGCCATACTTGTCAGGACGCCGGGGCCATATAAGTGAGACAAGGCCGCGCCATCAACATCAAGTAGAAATAAGGCGCCCAGCGTTTGCAGATTCGCCGGCAGCCCCCGCAGTTTGACCACTTCAGAAGCCGGGCACGCTGGTTGGCTGAGTGCTCGCCGGGGGCCCTTCTCTCCACATGCGAAAGCGCGGCGGCCAGCCCTCCCCTTTTGATGCTTGTTCTCGAGCGTGTAAGACTGGCCACAGCATGCGGCGCGTAAAGTAATACGACCGGAGGCCCACGCCGCCTAGTGTTAGAGCCCGCCAGAGCTATGAAGAGCAGCCACATACACAGTAGAACCAGCAACCCTGGCAACTAACTAAAAGAAACACGCCAAGCCTAGAAGCCAACCACCAGAGCGATGACAGCTGAAACGATGGAACCACTAGACCTAGAGCGATGACAATAGAAAACACGATAGAGGCGGCCCGCTGATAAGACAGAGATGGCCGACCAATAACATAAAACGCGAGCCACTGAGCCGGACAACCTAAGGACCACACAGGCGGGCAGTTTCTCTGCACACGCGCCCACCTTGGTCGCGGTGTAAGTTTTTGGAACCTTTAAGCGCCGCAAGACCTGCAACGCCGCGCGCCGGTTTCGCTTCGGTCTGCCGCGAACCGCCCTCAACAGAAAGGCAACCCGCCAAAAGTTCGCCACCCACGCGAAAGCTCTGCGCGAGATTCCCCACACCTTTCCCCGGAAAAAAAAAGCCGCACGCCCTTCCGTCTTCCTCCTCGAAACACATAAGGCAGACAATGTGTCTAAATTTGTTGCGATCCGCCTCAGATCTAGGCGCCAGCCCCTGCGCAATGCGTCGGCCAATCTCTCGCCCCGTCTCTCCTCCAAATGCGCCAGCATGTGAGCGTCGCAGCTGTTAGACAGAGACGACGCGGGGGCGCTAGTGTCTAACAAGAAGCCACCAAAGCAAAGAGACCCACAGACAAGGCGCCCAAACTTTTAAAATTGGCCCCAAACTGGTCAACGATTCCACTGCGCCAGCGGATAAGGTGGCGAGACTCCAAGACCCCCTAGGGCCTAAACACATTAGCGAGAGACCCCCAGGGGGGTCCTGAGCGCCTAGACAAATAGCGCAAGCCCCTCGCGCTGTAGCTCACTAAGTTAGTCCGGTGCGCATAAGTGTAGCACATGAGGCCAATGCCTACAGTCACTAAAGCCAAGCCATAACTTCACCAAGACAGTCCAGCTTGCTAAGCAAGCTCTGTGAGGTTCGGCCTCAGCTTAAACGCTGCCGACAGCTTTCAGCCCGAGCTCAGAAAAACCAAGCCCGTCGCCCTTCGCCTTCTGCACGCGCGAGATGTCTGCGGACGTTGAGACGTCCGCCCTGGCCAATTTAACTGCGGGAAGCCCATGGCAGCGCCAGTAATGACTGGCACCCCACTGAATTAAAGCAGCCAAGTTCCTGGGTCCAGTTGTCCACTGCCCACG
Source organism: Amoebophrya sp. A25 (assembly GCA_905178165.1). Classification (NCBI taxonomy): domain Eukaryota; class Dinophyceae; order Syndiniales; family Amoebophryaceae; genus Amoebophrya; species Amoebophrya sp. A25. Next base: position 480,836 of record CAJINU010000024.1, on the reverse strand, counting down.
CCTGTCGACCAGGAACAGCCTGGCCCGAGCGCCACGCGCGGCCTTTCTTAGAACGAACCGCCTCGAGGTTCCTAGACCTGTGAACCGTTTCCTATTCTTTACCGAAACCGTTCAGAGTTTTGACCTTTTTAAGGTTTTTATCAGTTTTTTTGGGTTTTTTATTTGGGTGCCGGTCTCCGTTCGAGAGTTAGGATTTTTTTGGTTTTTCCTACGATTTTACTAAGAGCCCACGCAAGCAGACTCTCCTCGCGATTTATAGGGCTACTGGAAGCCGCTAGCTGCAGACTTGGCAAGTTATTTCTAGGAGGTCCTCTCCTTGGGGTGGGCGGCCGTCTCTTTGTGTTTTGTCTTTGAGTCTGGCGAGCTTGGTCCTGTGGTCGTTTCTTTTTTGCATGGAAAATAGTGCCCGTTCTCCGGTCGCAGCGCGTTCCGCTTTCAGTCATCGAACCCTCTGCCGCGACAACGCCTGAGCCTGAGTAGCAATCAACTGGCGCCCCCGTGGGGATCGCGTGGTGTGGCGCCCTGCTCCGGCTACAGCTAGCTGCAGCGGCAGCGACGCGCCCGCCTCAAGCACAAGAACGCGCAGGCTGTCTTCACTCGTCAGCACGATCATGAACCTCTTCCAAGATCACGGCTCGCCCAACTGAGCGAAAGCTACCAGATGAAGCCAGAAGTAGACGACGAACGCGGGACGTCATGAGTTGTGGGAGTGACCCGTAGCATCAACCACGACTGGCGCAGACCAATGGCCGCGGCCGCGCTCCAGCAACCGACTATGAGAGGTAGACGCGAGACATTTTCATCTACTACAACAAGAACTACAACAAGAGAGAACACAACTTGCCCAATTGCGTTTAGCAGATGAAGTAGCATCTACGCGAGAATAGCTCCTTGGCCATCTCGGTCTGCCTACTGCCAAACTACTACCACGAGGGCCACGCGGTGTGCATCTCGATGGCAAAGGAGAGAAGAATCCGCAGCGGGAGGGGGCCGGGGGATGCAATCTCTTTCTGCTTGCTCCTACCACGGCGGATCGCGCTCCTTTGCCAAAATCATGATAGAGGGAACAAGCTGAGCTTGCACCAGCATAAATAAATGGGCAGCAGGTTCTCGCCAAGGTTATCTTCGTGGCCGGCTACTTGTTGCCCACCACCACCTCCAAAGCTTGACCAGGGCGGCACCCGACGCCGGCAAGCAGCACGCCTTGTCCTCGACGCAAAGCGCAGCACCACTAAGAACCTACACGAAACTGCGGCGCCATGTTTTCTTTATCCTCCAGCAGTTACAACTTACAAGAAAAAGACGAGATAAACAAAGTCGCAGTCTAGTACTTTCGTCCTACGAGCAGCCAGACCTCCTGTTGATCATAGAGATGATAGCATAGCTAAACTAGTATAAGCGATCTGCAGTAGGAAAGTGAACAGCCTCAGCGTCAAGATCGGCCTTTTTTCTAATAGGGGCCACGACTGCACCGCCAGGCACTTCTTCAGCTGAACAATGAGAAATGCTTCGCGCAGCCCTCCGTGATTCTGATTTCATTCATGCATGGACTGATGAACCGAAGGTCTCACAGCTCGCAGCCGCGAGGTACTACTAGCAGGAGTCGCTCGGCAAGGATCATTGGCGTGCCACTGGACTGCCAAGGTTTGCATTTGCCAAGAACATATACAACATATCGCCGCCGATAAGATCCATGATAGGCGATCACGCAACGATTCAAAAGCGCGGCGGAAGCCACCCGAAATATCCAAAGCATGGGCAATGATTAGAGGACTCAACATTAGCATTAGGAACGTCCACAGCCGACCACCACTTCTACCTCAGGCACACGGCTCCTTCACCCAAAAAAACTAAAACTCCTGAATAGAAGAGCTGTCAATGAACGTTCTAGTTCTACATTCAGACACACACAACTGACTTAGTTGCAAACTCTGCAAGAAGATACTTTACCCAAAGTCACTTCGCGATCATTCATGCTTGACCATCTTAAGGAAGAACGGCAGCCGCGGAGTTCGCAGCGTGGCTCCTCCTCGCAACGTCCGGAGTTCGCGTTCGGTCGGTCTGGTGCTTTGCTTCCGCTCAGCATCATGTGGTTAGATGAAGGTCTCTACTGAATTACGACAAGGCGGGCGCAAGGTTGCTCACAAAGCGGCCCATCACAGTGGAGACGATTAGAAACGACGCTAGATATTATCGATGAACCCCCCTGGAAATGTTCGTTACAGGTTAACAGTGTCACACGTGTATCCTTAACGTTAACCTCACAGCTGTGCAACGTAGCAGCACGCGCACCAAGCACCTGCGCTAGTAATGCCCTCCACCGAAGTGTCTCTTCTGATGCGCGTCTGGAGTACTAGTCGTCCAGCCACGAGCTCGCCTGCCAGTTCTACTCAGGAGGAGACCAAGGCTCCTGAGCAGTGCACGCTTCCTATGACCTGCGACTTTCACTTACATCGTCGAGGGAAGAATAAACAACATCAGCTCGCTGCCATCTTTTCCAGGCGAATAAGCTTCATCTACTTCTACACGATAACACCTTCCTACAATGACAGCCACTACGCCCATTCGACTGCGCAAAACTATTACTTAAGCATTGTAAAAGCTATAGAATTCAAGGCCTCTACTTTGTTGACCATGAGGCTCGTTGGTGGAGGTGGATGCTTCTTGAGTGTGATTCATTTAGAGTAAAAGTAGTAGAATAACTCTCCATCAGCCGCCCTACAATTTTCGACTTTCAGACGTGTCCGTCTTGCGTATGAACTAGGCGGAGCGAAATGAAGCGCACTAGTTATCGTAGTCTGCCTCTCTAGCTCCACGCAAAGGGATCTCTCTCGAAGTTGCGAGTTGTCATATCTTCACGCACGACTTACTTCAGATATCTCCTTGCACACTCAACTTCGACACATGTTGCGACATATCGATCCACTGCCTTTCCCACTTGTCTACTCGTGATTAAAAAAATTACTGTCATCCATCGCTGTAGCCTCTTGGATTTATGGATGTCACTCCAAGTCCGCTTTGCGAGTAGAGGAGAGCCTTCTCCAAAAAATCCGCTTGGTTGCTTTTCTCTGCAGCAAGAGCAGCATGCTGCGCTTAGACTGACCGTTAGTATCGTTAATTTCTTACGGCGAGCGCTTTTTCTCAAGTAGTGGCTAAAGATCAAGCGCAAGCTCAAGTCCTTAGAAGTGCTTGCTTGATTGTGTGTCTCTATTTTTCTCTTCTGTTCTGTTTCTTGTTTTTAGGAGCATCGCCCACGACCACATCAGTTGACTGCTAGGTGGCGTAAGACCCGATGCTAACAAAACCAGCCATAAAGTCAAGACTTAATAGCAATGGCCCGCTGGGAGGCTAGGGAGTAGGAGTCCAGCTATCGTAGATGAAAGGACGGATTAATATTTTCGAAATTATTGAGGAAATATAAATCGACAAAGTGGATCTTTATGCCATCTGAATAAACAACATCGATGAGAAGAATGCTATTGCTTAACATAACAAGAATGATAAAAAAGCGGCCTGCTGCTCTTTGAAGTATTTATTCCACGAAGAAGCGTGCTTACGTAGCCCGTGCGCATCTGTCTGGGCGCTCACGGATATTTATACGAGCGCACAAAAGTAAGCCTGGCGCTTGTCCAGAGATAAGATATTCGACTAATTGCTTGCTCTCCTGTTCCAGCGTGATAGTACTTCAAACACCAACACACAACAACCATAATAAGAAGTAAGGTCTACGTAAATTCTGGCACGAGGAGATGGCACACGGAGACTCCTGTTTGCCGATCTGATCGCCACGCCATGCTTCACCTTGAACTTGATGCTATAGAAACTTGAACAATGGCACAAAATTGCGAATCTTGATAGTGTAAATATTTGGTCTGAATCAGCGGCACGATATTTTTGAAAATGAAAGAAGTAGGCTGTGCCTGAACTATATGAAAGAGCTTGCTTTTACTCGACAGCGTGAACGCCTGTCGCCATCAGTCTCCTATAGAAAACGAAGTCTAAGCGGTGCTTCTATCTGTCACCATGAGAAGACTTTTTTAGATCACGACCTCCTAGTACACGACACAGAAACTAATCACAACGCTTAAATAATAATCATCACGCTAAGGCTACCGCATTGAAAGCAACTTTTTTGATTATCGTGTAGAACATGTAGCTTTGCAACAACTCAGAAGAACCATCAGGGTGACTATCAATGATCACGCAACTGCCCTTACATTCCACAGCTTACGCACTACTTTAAAATTTGGACGAATATGAAGACTTAGTATGTCCTTCCACGAACCCGCAACAAATAGCCACCGCCTCCATTCTTGTTCTGGTAGACGCAAGCAAATTCAAACAAATACTATATTTCTGCTGTTGATGATGCTCGTCATACTTCAATTGCTCCGCAGGCCTGGATAAAACAAAAACAACAACAACAGCCACCACCTCTGGCACGACTCCTCCACCTCAAAGCCCACATTTGCGATCGCATCCGCCCACCGCCTCACGATCGTAAGACCGGTCATGATATGAAAGAGGGCGCACGATTAAGAACATCAAAGGAAGGGGAGAAAGAGGAAAGAGAGACATTTATCCTTCGAGGACCATACAAATACCAGTGCAGAGTAGTTACTGCACATCAAGCAATAACGGAGAAGCCAGAGCCGTCTACTGAATGACACGACATCCTTTCCATAAAAGTCCACGACGTTTGAGTTTGCGATCGTCGCAAGCTGCTGCTTAGAGATCGTTGAAAGCGTCCAGCTCATTCTGGATCGCTCGGGCGGCAAGAAGGTTTGCACCAGGGGCAGCAGCTGGAGGCGCATTGCCGAGGATCGAGCGGTGCAATTCCGAATATGCATGCTCGTCCCATCCTCTGAAGCGTTTGGCCTGCGACTGCAGGATAGTGGCCGCATCGAAGGAGTGCCCCATGGCGTCCTCCTCTTTTTCGCAGATGATGCGATAGAAAGTCTCCTTGGACCGGCGCCTGTAAAAAATTGGAGACATTTCCCGGAGCTCCTTGCCCACTGTAGTTACTTGATGAAGAAGAAGGTTTTCAGGGTTACCTATTTTGCCAGTATTATTAATATCTTGATGGTTCTTGTTGTTCTGTGGGTTGGTGCCAAAGTTAATAATGATTCTTAGAGGAGCAGATGACGTGGCCCCCGTGATCCACCTACAAGGCTCTACTCGCCGAGGGCGACCAGCCTGTCCGAGCCAACAACAACATCAACTTCTACACCTCCAAGAGGAGCCGTGGCCCTTCAAAGGACAACAAGTAACAAGGGGCAGCCCCCGAGGTGGACGCCAGCAGAGGTCCCCGACCACCGCGGCCACGCGCTCGCCCCCCACCTCGACGAGCTACTCGTCATCTTCTACAAGTAGAACTAGAAGAAAAATACTAGCAAAGAACTACAACAACTACAACAAGACGAGGAGGAGGACACTAGTACTAGTAAAGAGACAGGAACTGTGGCCCACCTGCTACAGCTAGCCGCAGCTGCGGTAGAAGTTGCACGACAGTGCTGGCGTCAGCTCCTCCTCCACCAAGAAGCGCCCCCGCCCCCCACCTACAACTAGAAACGCCGGGCCTACGTGATCTCGCTGCTGCTCCTCATCTACGAACAAGCACACGCCAGCGCCATGCCCACCCTATTCACACCTGGCCAAGAGCTACAAGAACAACTTCACCGCCCCCACCAGCTGCGCCAACAAGTAGCAAGAACAAGGCCGCAGATTATACAACAGAGCAAGAGGAAGACAGGCGCCCCCGTCTCCTGCTTCAACATCAATCACCAACAGCAACAACATCTACAACCACCAGCAGCAAACTACAACAGCGCCAGGCAGTAGGGTCTGCTTCTTCAGTGTGTATTAGTCTTCATGTGGGGACGGCTGCGGCTCGAGGGTCACGACCGACGCGCCCGCCTACAACCTCCCGAGCAGCTCGCCCCACTCGCTTGCAGCTGTAGTTCGTGAGCCCCCCAGGGCCCCCTCCACCTGCGGCCTCTTCCTCTTCTTTATTTTGGCGATCGTGGTCCGCCGTGCTGGCACCAGATTCGCGCGCGACCTTCTCGTAAGGCATACACTCTTAGCGCCCCAGGGGCGCCAGCAGGAGTTGACGTCGCAGGAGCTGGCAGCCAGTTCCTCTTCTGCTTGTCCTCGCACCAAGCAGCTAGCGGCAGCTATTGGCGCCTAGTTGCCTGGTGCTAGTTGTCATCTACTACGCGAAAACCCTCCACCCGCGGCCCGCCGGTCATAAAATAAATAACCACACGCGGGGCATTCACCACCCTGGCGGCCGCCCAAGATGAGAGCAATAAGCTCCAAGTGTTATATATCTCGCCCATCCTCAATGAAGCCGCTGCCCCCGCCACGGCCTTCGCAACGTTTGCAGCTTCTTGCTCGCCTCTACTTGTTGCAACTTTTCTGCAGCACGGTGAAAAGCGCGCAGGAGTTCCCAAACCTGAACCCCCGCAGGCTCCGCGTCCTCCATCGAGGGCAACGCGGTCGCGAAGGGCGACTGTGTAGCACGCTGCTCGCTCTGGTCCCAGTGATGAAGATGAACGTGAGGCGTATCCCTGGCATTCCTCGCCAGCATGGCCCTGCGGTGGATTCGCTCCGCGGCTGCCACTGCCTCCATCGCCTACAAGTAGCAGCACGCGAGGCAGCTACCAAGAGGCCTCGTTGCTTCGTGGTGCCTGCACTCCACCTCGGGATCTGGGTCCCCAGCCTCGTCACCGGGTGGCGACCATTCACGACAACGAAGTCTCCAGCGTCAACATGGTCTGCCTGGTGCTCCGCGTCAGGAGTCATCTTTATCGTGAAGATGACTATCGCCATGATCTCCACGCCGCGGCCCCGCTACTAAAAACTTGGGAAAATAAAAAGCGCCCGCGGCCACGCGGTTGCTGCCGTTCTTCATCTTCTTCATGGTCTTGGCCATTTTGGTGTAGCCTCGATATTATTGCGAATAGTCGCGACACCTCCCACGACGACCTCGCTGCGAGATCATGAGTAAAGCGATGCCGTAGCCGCTGTTTTTAAGAGAGAGGAAACAAGACGCCAGCGCGAAGCCTTAGGGGGCTGGCAAGCGATGAATAGAGACAGCACCCTCGTCCTGCGCGGCCGCTCGACTTCCGCGGGATTCTTCCGGCGCGGCCAGTCTTCACCCACCAAATCATCAACAGCTGCAACCAGCACGCCCGAGCCCCCTCCTGCCATCGCCGCGGCGCAGCATCAACTTCGGCGCGCGCGAAAACGTCGAAAAGAAGAAGTAGCTGGCCGATGATCAGTCAGCATCTTCTTCATCGACGAAGAACAACAACAAAAGCGAAGCGACCCCCTGCGCACTAGCCTGCTGGCGCGGCTTGTAGCCGGTCATCTAGCCTGCTGCCCATGAACAATACGCGCGAAGGCGGCCGCCCCCTCGGCGTCGTCCCTCCTGCTGCACCTGCGAGCAGCACCAGAACAACCCCAGGCCACGACCGCGGCACCAGTCAGCGCGGCGGTTCTTGTAGATGATCCTGAAACAAAACAGAAGCCCCTACTGCACGCGACCCAGGGGCGAGCAGGTGGAGGCGCCCCGCCTGGTCGTGGTCTGATGTGCTCCTTGTTATTTTGCTAGTAGTCTCTTCCGGGGTCTTCAACGGAGGTGGGGCCCCGGGGCCTCAGCCTCCTCCCGCCGCGCCATGATTGTAATAGACTAAAAGGGCCACACGCCCTGAGTGGCCACCTTGTTCATGCTTCTGCCGCGACGACCTCCTGGCGAGAAGTATTCACCAGCAAGGCAGGCCGCTGCCCCTAGTTCTTCTCGCAGCACCTACACCACCCGCGCGACCTGTTCCCGCGTGCTTGCCGAGTCGATGAAGAGAGCGCTGCCGCCCGCCCCGCGACCCCGCCAAGGTTGCAAGGCGGGTGGGCTTTCTCGAACACGGTGGAGCAAGCAAGAGCCCGCCAAGCACTACGACGCCGAGGCGAGGAGAAAAGCCGACCTCGTAGTTGCCAACTACGCAACTGCCTCCACCCCTCGGCGCCATCTTCTACAGCTAAAGCTGCTACCTGCTCCGTTCATCGACGCCGCCCTCCTCCAGATGACCGCCCTCCCTCGCCGTTTCTTGCTCAACTGGAAACGCCACTAGCACCACGACACGCCGACGAGGGCAAGAGCATGGGGACCCGTGACTCCCTCGCCCATCTTCATCGGGTGCCCGCCCCTCCAGGTCCGCCTTTTGTGCTGGTACTAGTTCCAGCGGAGCTGCCGAAGCTGCAGCCGGCTAAGAGCTGCAAGCAAGCCCCGAAAGAGCACCCCCAGGCCCCCCGTCGCGCCCACCGCGGTCCGCTAGCAGTTATCAGAGAAGCGCGCCACCTCTCGATCAAGCGCATCAAGCGACATCAGCACCGCCAGCGAGCACTCGCGATTGAATACGCTGGAGACATTCTGGCATTCATATATTAAAGTTAATAAACAACAAGAGGACAAAACAGTACCAGTTCTCAAGAATCGCGTCGACGATTCCCGGAATGTTTCCACCAGTGGCCTTGAGTTGCTCCAAGAGAACCTGCAGCTTGCCTGCCGTCTGGATGCAACGGGTTTGCTGTTCTTCGATGTTATGATTCGCCAACGAAGCAAAATCCGTATCGATGATCCACAAAATCGTTAACATGTCATAAAAGCTGCAAGCCACCAGCAGCATGATTTTCATAGCGAAAATAAACGAGGTACTTTGTGGAGCAATGTACTCCGTGACTTTCAACGGTGTGACGCCCAAATATCCCCACTGAAAGTGAAATGTAGATGAGTAGTCGTGGAGGAAATCCTATAAGTTTCCATACGACAGCGTCCATATGAGTTTTCTACTATACAGAACGACGAACAAGTGATAGCTGTTCTCCTAACGGAAGAGGATGACTCTGCTACTTGCTGGAAAAGGTTGGTCCTCCAAGTTACAAAAATGATGATCATCCGCATGGAGTTGGAAGCTACTGGATGAAGTACGAACGTGAAGTACCATGATGAGGTGGTGCTGCTTCGCATTCGCGCCCCGTCTGTCGTAGTCGATAATCGAAGTAGCGGACATGGCCTCCATCCAGCGCTGGCACCTCGCGCACGCGTCCATTCCAACTTTATCCATGAACTTGTAGTCGTTAGTACTCTTTTTAAATCCCAGCGCCTCGCCCAGACCAAATCCTGCCCAGAAGCACATCGGAAGCATCTCTGGCATGGCACCCAGTCGCAAAACTCTTAGAATGAGACGACGAAGATCATGACCAAAACACGTCAGGTAGCTACTATGCTCCTGCTTATGAACTGAGTGGAAGTAGATACTAGTCTAAAGATGATTATACTGCGACGGAGTCTGCCGCTTTCATCCTATTAAACATCAAGGCGGAGAAGTTACAAACATTCGGGAGAGGACCGCAGGTCGCTATTACTAAAGAAGTACACTGTCACCGAAAAGCATAACGAGGCGCCAAATCAACGGGGCCTACTTCTTCTCGTGCCTCTTTCGTTCATGATCTCCGAAGCCGTAAGTAGTTTATCAATAATAATAGCCCAGTAAGGCAAAGGCCTCTGCTACAGATAACTAAGCAACTTCTTAGACACGAACAAGCCGTAAGCTCAATGTTTCGAGCCCAGTGCATCTGATCGGCGGAAGACGTGAAATTAACCCAGCGGCTCGCTGACACTTCGTCTTTAAGTCCTTCAAGAAGGAGAAGCCGAGATCAGGAGCGATGTCCATGGTGATAAAGTAATCCTCTAACAGATTCCAATACTGCGTCTCGCATTTCACTGAGGGCGGAGGGATGAATGATAGATGAGAACAAGTCAAGAGAGACACCAGATTTGGTCTCGAGGATTGGGATTCAGGCACAGCACAACTTCTAGTAGTAGCGCATACACACACAAGTGACTATGTGCTACAAGAAGAGCCTCCAGTTTATTGTTCCATAAACAACGCTAAACACAATTGTTGCAATATTATTATAGTACCAAGGAAAACGAACAGGCAGCTGCGCAGATATTGATGAACAAATAAGCACATCCCGATCAGAACTGCGGACTTAGTCATTGACCCGGTCCAATTTGGCACCGAGGGACGCGGATTCGCATGACCAAATCGCGCCTGCAGGTACTCGGAAAGCTTGTTACCATTTAGCTGGTCCGTCGCTGCGTTGTATGCCATTGCGGCCAACTGTGGAGAGAGGTTGAAGAATTTCAAAATAAATACAGAGGCGCCCACCCCACGATCATGAGACTAAGGACGAGCTTTACCATATAGCAACTAGCTGACGCACAAGCGCAACTCAATAATAGAACTCATTTTATTGGAAAAGACATAGAGCTAGGCCCTGAGTCACAGTCTACATTTCTACTTCTTTTTATTCAATAATATATTGATAATTATATTAGAAAAAGAAGCGCTAGAGCTGATGGAGAAATCTTTGCAATTTTTAGATGTAACAGCAAGTACTTATAGAAATAGAAGTAGCTGTAGAACAAGCGCAGCCCGAGGAACTTCTACAAGCAGCAGCAGGTCGCTGCGTATCTAAATAAGAAGCCCGCGACTACTTCTACATCACCAGCGTCTTTCGCAACATCATCAAGATGAAGAAAGTCATCTGACAGACCTAGACGCAGTCAAGCCGCGACCCCTGGTGCCCGCGGCCAGCCAGAAGATGACTACTACAACTAGCTCCTCTTGGCACTCCACCTGCTCCTCAGCTGCAGCTAGAAGCACAAGAACACGACGACGAGGACGCCGGGGGGCAGGCTGCTCGCCCTCCTACATGGTCCCACGAACAAGCAAGCCCACCCCCCGCACCAACAGCAGCGCCCCCGCTCTGCTCTTCGACGCAAACGAAAGCCCTGCCCCCCTAGGAGCGGCGCGCCCTCCTGTTGTGGTATATTGTTAATCCTGCCCAGCACCGCCCTCCAGCACGCCCCGCGTGCAACTCGTCGGCGGGCGCAGTCTTGTTCATCTTCTTCCAGAAGAGAAGAAGTAGCACCAACAAGACGAGGCAGCAGACGAGGCCCCTTTATTCTTGGGAAGGATGAAGATCACGAGAGCAGCCCTAGGCCTCAGACTACCAGCTGCAGCAGCAGCACGCAGAACAAGCCCCGGCAGCCCTCCTCCTCCTGCAGCTGCTGCAGGAAGACCTGCCCCGCCATCCGGCTCCTTGTTGCTTGCGTGTCCTCCTCCGCGGCCGCCTGCTGCTCCCTGTACTTCGCGGGCCTGTTTGGTTTTTTTTCGATGACCACGCGGCCGCTGCAGCTTTAATACTACTTGCCTGCCACGCAAGTCAGGCAAGACCATGAGCGCCGCCCAGCACTGCCGCCGCCTTGCTGTAGAAGTATAGCATCACGCTGAGAAGCCAAAGAGTAGCGCAGAGAAAGCTCCGCCTCGACGTCTCCTCTCCTTGTCTTTGCAGCTCCGCGACTAACGTGGCCCCCGGTCCTTGTTCTTCTTGTGGCAACACCTTGACCGTGGCAAGCTTGGGCGCTTGTTTTGAGACGATTCTCCTACGCTTGTCCCCGTTAAGAAGTCCGGCCTTCTTCAGTCCAGCGGCCGCCTGCAGCTCCTGCCGTGCTAAAAACGTGGCAGAGCCTGGCTACTTGTCCTCGGCCTCTAGTGCGGCGCACTAGCAGGCTGCGGGAAATATTACCAACAAAGACGCCCGGGAGGCAGTAAAAACCTTCCACAGCCGCCGCGCCTCCGCCTCCAGCTGCGTCCATCTTCCTACATCACATCGCTACCCCATCCAGTGCGCCCCCTTGGTGTTCGTCATCTGCAGCAATAAAACCAAAGGCAACCGCCGCGAGGAAGTAACCCCAAAAGAAACAGAGCTTGGCTCTTCATGATCATCCCCCTGGCAGCAAGGCAACCCCGTCCGAAGCCCTCCAAACTACGACCCCCGCCCTCCTGCTCGCCGCGACTGGCTGCGCTGTTTCCTGTTCGGCCAGCAGCTCCAGCATGCAGCTGATGGCCTTCATGATCTACATACGCGACGGCGTCTCCTTCAGCGTCTACTTTTTATAATTTTAGCGCCGCGCCCGCCTGCTGCAGCTCAACATCACGACCCAAGCGACAAGGCCACGGCCATCCATCTCAAAGGGACGAGACCAATACCGACGAAAAGAAACGACCGCGGGAGAACTGCTGCAGATCGTGGCGCGGCTGCAGCTCGCAGGCCACCCACCCCCTCGCCCGCCCGCCGCGGCCAGCTACTAGCCGGCGCCGATGTTCTAGTAAGAATCTTGCGCGGCCAGCACAACTAGCCGAACGGCAATAAGGCTAGCCAACTACACGCCACAGCGGCGGGGCTACTCCTGGCCGCTTTGAAGTTGTTCTTTCATCTGCTCGCCCTCGTCTCGTTCTCCGCCTCGTCCTCCAGGCGAGCAAGCTCTTGCGTGCTGGTTGATGAAAGGCAACAGTCAGGCTTCGCCGTCTTCTAGACGAGGAGCAAGGACTACTACTAGTACTGTCTAGGGGAGCAATAAGTGGACGCGCAGAGCATATTCGGGACAGGTAGAACATCAAGAGCAACGCGGCGCCGCCTCCTCGTCCACCTGCTCCTGGAGGCGTGCGATAATCAAGAACCCAAAGAAGTAGAAGAAGTAGAACAACAACAAGAGCAAGTAGGGCATCCCCAGCGCCCGGCATCAAGTGCTTGAGTCTGAGGCTTTGGCGACCTCTAGCACTACTTATTAAGCGCTACACACGCCACCTCTACTAGGACCAGCTGGCTTCATGATGCTGGCGGCGTCTATCTTGGTCGCCCCGCCCATCTAAGATGGGCCAGCTGCATCCGTGTGCGGACGAACCTCCGGCGGAGACCTGGCGACCGCGGCCTGAGATACTGACACCTGGCCCGGCGATCTGAGCACCACTCAGCAAGATGAGCAGCGTGGTCCGCGGGAGAGGGCCTGAGATCTGAGCAGGAGCATCCATCAAGAACTGCAAGAACATGGCGGGGCGAGACCTGAGAGAGATGATGCCGCGACCTCCACCTGCAGAAGATCTGAGGACTCGTCCGCGGCACCAGACCTGTCATTCTGGCGACCATGATCCGAGGGACATGATCCCCGGCCGGGGCGAGACCTGCCGATCTCCTGAAGCTCTCTGGTAGCGGAGGCCTGGCGACGACCTGGCGAGGGGCTACAACATCAAGAACGTCCGGGGGAGACCTACAGACGCCGATCTGACTGGTGACGAGGGACGTGGTCCGTCGGAGACCTGACGATCTGAGGGAAGTCCGCTGGTGGAGGCTTGTTGCGCTGAAGATCTGAGGTGGAGGAGGGGCGACCCACGTCGGTGGGCGGAGGCCTGACGATCAGCATCTGAGGAACATTGTCCACCGCAAGAGGTGAAGAACTGACGACGTGAGGAGCGTCTTCCATGGTGGCACCTGACGACCTGAGAAACATCCGTAGGACCTACAACTACAACAAGCCTGACCGCGAGCAGCTGAGGTCTCCCTGGGAGATGACCTTCTGAGCGAGACGACCCACGACCAGACCCGAAGATGATCAGAAGAACGTCGCCCACCACGGGAGGCATGAGCAGCTGGCGAAGAAGAACATCCGGGGGAGGCCACATCCGACCTGGCGAGCATGGTCATGCTCATGATCTGAAGAGCTACAACACCCGCTGGAGCACCTGAAGACGACCACGAGGAAGAACGGCAGCAGGAGCTGCACCCGAGTAGAGCGGAGGCCACCACCAGGCGACCATGATCATGATCCGAGGAACATGATCCGCGGGGGACGACCCATCAACGGCGGGCGGGCAAGGCCTGACGACCTGAGGACCATCCGCGGGAAGCCTGGCGACCACCGTCTCTGCTCGAGCATCGTGGTCCGCGGGGGCGGGCCCTGCCGACCTCCCTCGTCTGAGGTGAACAATGACGAGCCTCCACCTGATCGTCCGTGGGAGGCCTGGCGATTCTGAGGAAGAACTACATCCGCGGGCGGAAACCTCCTCCAGAACAAGTGGCAGGTGGTCATGAAGAGCATGATGGCCATGACCATGAAGATCCGCGGGACGAGGCCCGACGAGCTGCAGCTGCTGGCGGGGACGAAGGGCAACATGCTGACCATGATCCGGGGGAGGTGGCCTGGCGAGGTGGACCTCTCTGAGGAGCATCCGCAGGAAGCCGAGCCTCGGCGACCTGACTCAGAAGAACATCCGCGGGAGACCACCTGGCGAAGATCTGAGGAACCAGCCGCAGGGCGAGAAGATGACCGGACGACCATGATCCGGCGAACGTGAGCGAGCCCACCTGAAGAAGATGAAGAAGCTGCTCTACTGAGCGGCATCCAATAATAATAGTACTAGCAGCACTGAGAGCAGCTTGCACCACTACCAGCAGCACGCGGCGCTGGAGACGGGAGCAGTACTAGATGTCAACATCTGGGAACAAACGTCCTCGTCCGTGGTGCGAAGCCTGGCGAGCTGCAGCAGGAGCTGAGGGACATCATGATCAACATCCGCGGAGCGAGGAGGCCTGGCCGACGACCTGAGGAGCATGAAGACCCTCGGTCCGGGGGAGACGACCTGACCACGCGGCAGCACGAGGAAGAAGGTCGTGATCATCTGAGTGACGACGAGGTGGGCGAACAACATCGCCGCCCCCGGGAGCCAGCAGGCCGCCGCGGCCTGATGATCAGCAAAGTAATGGGCTGAGGATGAAGAACAAGATGAACTTCGGACGTCGGTCTCCGAGACGAGCTGAGGAAGAACATGATCCACCACGGGAGAAGAACTGGCGCCCGAGCTGCTCCTTCTGGCGGGGAGCGGCGACGTGGTCCTCGCCCGAGGCCTGACGGCGATCATCATCTGAGGAGCAAGATCTTCCGCGGGGCGATGCGGCCTGGCGACTTCATCTTATTCAATATTTCAAATTTTGGGGCAAGAAAGTCCAGGGGGGGCTGCCTGGCGATCATGATCCGGGGGCCAGGGGTGGGCGAGGCCTGACGATCTGAGGGAGGACGTCCTCATCCGTGAGCAGGGGCCTGGCGATCGTCATCTGAGGAACAACATCCGCGGGAGGAGCCCTGATGAGCATGGTCAGCATTTTCTGAGGAGCCATGATCCGAGGAAGATGAAGATGAGCCAGCACGTCCGTGGAGGTGGACCTGAACAAGAAGAAGGCGAAGGAGATGAAGACGATGATGAAGACGGCCATCCATCCAAGCTGCAGCTCCATCCGCACGAAGACCAAGAGCAGGAGGACAAGCAAGACGAGCACCGTCGTCGTCCGCGGGACGAGACCTGAAGATGACGATCTGAGGACGAACAACACCGGGGGCCGCAGCTGCAGGCCTGACGAGATCATGCCGAAGACCGGCCATCCGACCACGTGGGAGCAAGCCAGCACCTCGTCCTCTCCACTGGCGAGACGAGGATCGTCCGTCCGTCATGATCGGAGGGGCGTGGTCTACTTCAGCCAGTACTACATCCGTGGAGGGAGGTCGCCTGGCGATCATGATGATCTGACGAAGAGCAACATGATCACCCGCGGGATACCTGATCGCCATCGAGGACAGCGGGCATCGCCATGGCGTGAAGTACTAGATCGGAGGACGAGGTGGAGGACGGGCATGAAGATGGTCCATAACCTCCCACCTGGCGAAGATGATCTGGGAAGCTACAAGTAGACCCAGGAGAGGCCTGGCGGCCGGCGAGCAGTTGTTCGCGGCTGAGGCGCGTGGTCATCGTCCGTGGGACTCCCAGGAGGACGAGCCTGGAGGACGATCTGTAGACGGGGAAGAACATGATCCGACGACCGACGAGACGAGCCAGGGGCGGCCTGGAGTGTTGGCCATGGTCCTCTGAAGTACTAGAGGGGCGAGAAGGTGAAGAACATCGCCCACGGTCGACCGCGGGACGAGACCTGGCCTGAAGAAGGCGGGCACGATCATGGTCGTCCGCGGGAGGCCTGACGAGCTGGCGAGGAACAACTACAACTTACTACTACAAGAGCAGCCACACCCGTGGTGGGCGGACGAGGCGACGACCTGGCGACCAGCGCCTGCTGCAGCTGCCCCCGAGGAGCATGTAGTTGTTGATCATCGTCCTCGGCCGGCGCCGCCCGCGGGAGAGGGCCAGCGGCTGCACCTGACGACCACGAGGACGGTGGAGGCTCTCAGACCGCTTCAACAAGGAGGAGCATTATGATCGTGATAATTCATCGCGGGCGACAGACCTCCGTCGGATGATCCGCGGGGCAAGGCGTGGCGATCGTCGTCATGCTGATCAGCGTCATCATCTGAGGGGCGTCCACCGTGGAGGGCCTGGCGAAGAAGATCTGAGTGAGGAACATCCGCGGAAGGCCTGGCGGCATGTTCTCAGCCATATGGGTAGAGCTCCTCCTATCTGTTCTTTTGTAGAAGTCTCCCGCGTCAGCCACAAAAAGCAGACTGCGCCGCCCGCTACTAGAGTAGACGCGACCACGAGACAGAGCGCAGACGACAGAACAAGGCAGCACCAGATGAAGAAGTGGACAGGAGTGGCAAGACCACGACAGACCACGAAGAAGTTGTAAGAAGACCATCAAACAACACAGACGACAGAAGGCAGACGACAGAAATAAGCCAACGACAGACCGACGACAGCACCAGAAGACGACAGCAGGCGGCGACGAAGTAGATCGACGACAGACGACGACCGACGACGAAGACCGACGACAGGCGCAGACGATGATCGGCGACCACTACATCACCCGGCGCAGACGCCACCGATCGGCGACAACATCAACAACAACAAGCTCCTGCACAGAAGACGAGGGTCGGCGACTCAAGCGCAGACAAAATAAAAAAATAAATCGACGACACCAGCAGGGGCAGACGACCGGCGACCAGTAGTCTAGGCACTAGCGCAGCCTGTCCTGATGAGGCGAAGACGATCGACGACAGGGGCACTTACTACAACAAGTACGACACGGTCGTGACAGGCGCGGACGAAGATCGAGGACAGGCGCAGACGATCGGCGACACCTCCACCACCACCAGGCGCAGACGAAGGAGCAGAAGATCGACCAGCACGACGCCCGCCGGGGACGACAGGCGAGGAAGACGAAGAAGACGGGGACGAAGATCGACGACAAGCGAAGACGACCGACGACGGACACACAGGCGCAGACGACCGACGACCACAACAAGCCCAGACGATCGACGAGGACAAGCGCAGACGATCATCGACGAGACACGACCTCCAGGCGCAAGGGAGCAGGACGAGGACAAGCGCCGAAGAGGACGATCGACGACACCAGGCGAAGACGATCGACGACAGGCGCAGACGATCGACGACAGCCGCAGACGATCGACGACAGCCCAGGCGCAGCGCCACTAGTACTAGACGTCGACCGACGACAGGCGCAGACGATCGACTAGGCCTCGACCGACGCGACCCCCATCCATCAAGCGGCACAGAGGACGACCGACGAGGACAGGCGCCGAAGACGATCCACGACAGGCGCCGCAGGCGAAGAAGATCGACGACAGGCGCAGACGATCGACGACAGGCGCAGACGATCGACGACAAGCGCAGACGAGCGACGACAGGCCCAGACGATCGACGACAGGCGCAGACGATCGACGACAGGCACAGACGATCCACGACCACAGGCGAAGTAGACGATCGACGACAGGCGAGCGTCTAGGTTTAAGGAAGTAGGCGAACAAGATGAGAAAAAGATAACCTTGGATGTAAGAGCTAGCTAGAAGAGCACAAGTACCGGCTTGATCGCCGACCAAAGCACTCTGTGCCCATCTTTGATGTGTGCCTGGTCTCCATTAGCAGCTCGCTCTCCCTCCTGATAAAACTCCACATAGTTTCGATCGCTTTTCGGAAGATACGTCGCGGCCTGCAGAGGAGAGAGAATTGCGATGAAGAACCATCATAAAAAAGATCTTTAACAGTTAAGGATCTAGTAGTCGCGGAGCGACAGAGAAGTAACCTACGAGAGGAAAAAAGTAATTGAGGAATGTTGGCCCTGCGTAAATATGGCCACTTGTATTTACGAAGGCAACGAGAGAGAAAATGCCCGCACTCAGATGCGTACGCGGTTATTACTCCTAAGCATTTGATTCTAGTCTTCTGCCTATCACAATATCCGCCATCATTCACAAGCAAAGAACAGACTGCCGCTAGTAGTACCAATTTGGCCACCCACTCGCACGCTTCTGACCTTTGCCTGCAGATCGGATAGTCGCTCAGCGAGTCCGCCCATAAGTCCAAGGTTGCTTGTTAGAAGAACAGATGGTGATAATTCGCCGTAGCTGTTGGGTCTATGAGTATATCTAGGATTGGGGGTAGCTAAATAAGCTGCTGAAAGAAGAGCTAAACATCGATCTCGATCCACTTCCCCTTCCCTACATCATACTAAAACTGAATCGCATGCAGCTCGTAGCTACGAGGTTATCGACTTTGAGTTCTTCGCTACAGCAGCTCCACGATCCAGCATTAAACATAACGAACAAGGAAAGTAAGCAGGTGGACAACGACACCACCAGCATCAAGATGATGATACTGAGTACGATGCATCAAGCCATAATTGTGCAGCTTCGCCAATCGCATGAAAAAGACTCCAGCCAGGCCGCGCTGCAAAACGTGAATCCGCGGCGTGAGGGCAGCCTGGGTTTTTCATTTTGGTAAACGAAGTGGAAAACTGCAAAAAGGAAGTCTATTCCTGCGAGGGCATCCGCCTTGTTCTAAGAGATATTCTTGGAGCTCCTGGTAATGATTAGAACAAACGTCGATAGAAAATGAGCTCAAACCTACTACTTCGACTAGAATTGCAAGGGGGCCTAGTAGTAGAAGTACGTCCAACAAGCAGACGCTGTTCATGTTTGCAAAATTTTCGTAGAAAGTAGAAACCGCACCGGCCCCAGTCATAATCTTCATCAATTTCGCTCCGTGTACGGCCAAGTTCTTCCACTCACTGTTTCCCCAGTTGAGCACTTTGCCCACATTCCCCGTCATCCATATGAGCAGCTGCAGAATCCAAGTGTGAACGCGTTGATAGACATTGCACGCGCGGGTATCAGCTGTAGGTAGTGGAGGTGAGTAAAATAATGCCACACCAGTGAAAACGCAACTGCAATAGGAATTATAATAGGAGTCACCATGTCCATAAAGTTCTTCAGGAAGTAGATTACGACGAGGAACAACTACTTGTAGTACATCAAGAAAGAGAAGAAGTAGATGGACACGAGCTAGAAGACCATGGACTAACTACTACACAAGAAGAGGGTGGAGCACAGGCACGACTGGGATCATGATATTACTAATTAAAAATAAAATAATTGCCAAAGCAAGCTCGTAAGAGCTGGCGCCATCATGATCTCGTCGAGATAGCTGTCCTCGCCCACCTTTCCCAACTACTTCTACAACATCATCAACACACGGAGAAGCAGAGCAAGACGATCGCGGGGCTCCGCCTCGTCCTCCTCCTGCTTCTACAACAGCACGAACTGGCCACAACGCCAAGCCCCCGCACATACTAGAGGAAGAACATGAACAAACGACGACGCCACGCGCTGACAGACTGGCACAAGAAGCCACGCCCCGCGTCTTCTAGCTCCTGCTAAACAAGAAGTAGACGACCACAGCAGTCAAATTCTAAATGATATTAGCGCGCTCTTCTTCTCCTTCTTTTTCTAGTACTACTTGCAAAGCATCACGACGACCAAAATTGTAGCTGATGCGGGCGGCGCGGGCCGCAGCGGCGCAACCCCCTTAGTGGTACATAATAGGCTAGTTCCCCTCTGGGCTGTGTGCTAATGCATCAGAGAGCAGCTGCTCCTGGCGCAAGAAGAACAACAAGAAGACGAAGCCAGCCCCCTGCGGCTCCACCACCCGCCCCGCCGCCGTGCAGCGCAGCTGCTGCTCATCTTCCGCCTCCTCCACCTGCTCCATGATTCATGCTGGTGGTGGTGCTACGGTCGTCGACCACCTCCTGGACGAAAAAACGCGAACAAGCGCGGAAAGACGAGGCGCACCCCCCTCCTCGTCCGCCTCCCGCTCCACCTCTGGCCCTGCTCCTCGTCCCTCAGCCGTCTCATCCTCCGGAAGTGGCTCAGCATATAAATAACTACAGCCGCCGCGGCGGCCACGACCTGACAGACGGCGCCGCAGCTGAGGACGATGCCCCCCCCCGCCGTCACGAAAAATGCCCCCCCGCGCTGCTCCTCGCTCGAGTTCTTCAGTTCTTATTTTTTGGCGATCTTGTCAGTTACTCTTACAACCACGCGCGCAAGAAGCTGCACACAGCCGCCACCTCGTCCTCGTGGCCTCCGCAGCCGCGGCCAGGCGCTTACTACATCAATGCATCCCAGGCCGGTTTTGGAACAGATTCCGCAGCCTCAGCCCTGCTAATCACCTAGATCCACACGCGACAACAAGTTAAAAAGGAGTAGCCGCGCGGCGCCTCGTTGATGCCCACAGCTGCCACCGCGCCACTCGCTGCGGCTTCTCCTGGCGTCTCAGAAGCTTCTGGCCTGCTTCGAGGAAACTGCTTGGACAGGTCGACGGCGTGCCCCGCTTCGGCTTCCACTTCTGCAACTTCTTCTTGGCCGGTCGCTGTCTTCTTGCTTATTAAGAACTAGGCGGAAGCGGTCAGGAAGAGACTGCGCCGACCACAGCTAAGGGCGGCTCCAGCCAGTGGATCTTCTTGGGCTTCAGTTGTTCGCAGCAGTGGCCTGCAGTCGCTGCTCTCCCGTTGGACCACAACCGCCGCCCTCTGCTCGAAGACCCACACCGCCAACAAGACACGACAAGCGGCGCCCACTTCTTTGATCTCCGCCACGCTCCGCGCCGGGCTGGCTCGTCCTGATGTGTCCACTCCTTGCCGCGTGCTCCTCCTTGTAGTTGCGGAGACACCTGGCCCCTGGTGCTACTTGTCTACTTCCGTCATCATGCTGCCCAGGAGGGAGAGACCCACAAACAAGCCGAGGCCCACAGTTGTAAGCAGACGGGGGCAGCCCCAGTAGCCACCAGCACGTGGCGGCGCCATCTTCGAAGATGTTGGCGCAAAGCTGCGCGCCCAAGTAGATGAACGAGGCCAAGAAGTCACCGAGCCGCAGCATGCAACAGGCGCGAGCCCATCCGCTGCCGCCGCTCTGAAGATACTGCACAGGTGGCCCGGGTGCTAGCCTTCGGCGTCGCCGGCGCTGCAGCCATGACGATCTTCGGAGCGTGCAACGAACTCGCGCTAGGCTCCTCCCGTGGTTGCAGCTGCCCGCGAGAGCGGAGCGCCCCCTCTTCAAGATGATGAAGAACAAGGAAAATACGCAAACAAGCCCCGCCCACCCCTGGCACCTACGCAAAGTGCTAGCGCTGCGCCGACCGGTAATCGTCAAACGCTGCAGGCGGGTGCTGCTCCGCCTCGCAGCTGTTGAGGATCTTCCGAAGATCAAAAAAGAACTGCAAAGCAAGTAGCTGCGTGAAGAGTTACAAAATATAGAAGATAGTACGACTCTTGTCCGTGTAGGTAGCCTCCAGCTCATGGCAGGAAGCCAAATTTTTGCAAAGTCTGGTAGTGTTTCTTTCGTTTTGGTATTCCAACTTAACTCGCGCAATGACGTGCGGCTGCTCAATATAGTCCTGGCTGTGATGTGGTAAGCGATATAGTGCGAGGTAGATCAGAAATTGATAACCATGCGCTCATGAGACAGAATAGAAGGAAAGACATAGTAGCCGCAGCCAAAGTTTGACGCAGAACAAAAGTCAATACTTTTCATCCATGATCTAATATAAACAAACACAATACCTCTCCAACTCCTGCGTTCATAGCCAATTCCATCAAGGCCGGAGTTTGCAGCAGTTCTTCTTCGTCATCCTTCGAATTTTTGTTCCTCTTAGCATTAGGAGTCCTGAATGCAATTTCGTCCGCATCATGTTGAAAAAAATTGTCTTCCGGCATCTTCGCTGCGGATGGTGTAGAGCTTGCCCTGCTACTCTCTGTTCTCGTTGTAGTTTTACGATTTACTAGTACTTTGCTAGTTTTTCTTCTCCAACTTTCGCAGTAAGCTTTACGAAGAAGGTCGCCAAATTTGATCAACGCTGGCTTCTCATCGATTGATTGCAACTCGATGGCTCTTCACGCCATCCTCGAAGATTAACAAAATTCGCGTCGCTATTCAATGGACCAACTGAATCAGTGATGCTGGACTTGATAAGCTTAGAAATGTGTCAAACTACTTTCGTCTCCTCTATGTCGGTGAAGTGGTGAGGAAAATGTCGCTGAGTTTCATAATTGATCATCAAAACAAGATGCAAAAGCATGCATAAGACTAGAGCTAATAGCAATTAATCACCAGCCTTGTGCGTGAGCGTGACTGCCTACAGACTTACCACTTTGGCGAAGATTTGTTTTTTTTTTGAACTGCCATTTGCACATGAGTCACAAGAAATAGACTGCACTTGGAACTACACGAGTCCCAGAGAACTAAGTCCACATTTTGAGATGATGGCATATTCTGAATTCCATATAGAACGGGACGAAAGGAGAGAAGGCTGCCTACCAGCAAACCGAAGATTTGCAACTTGTCAAAAGACCAGCGTAGCAAGAAGATCATGCCACAGTAGAAGCTTGGAACTGAGTGACTATGTACTAGCTAACCTTCTTTGGGAAAGCACGCTTCTTCGTCTGCCATCATCAATATGTTGTAGAAGCAGAGAGCAGTGCAGCAAATAGTAATCGATGAGAACACAACGTCAGACGGAGAACAACACACGCAAAGAGACAGACCACGCTAGTGAGCTGCAGGCCAAAACTGGAAATAAAATGCTGCGCATCGACGTGGCAAAGAGATTCTTTTAAAGGTGACACCAGAGACGATCCTTATGTCGAGCAGTCTGCTTCTCCATTTGTCTGCACAATGCCAAAATTGCTGCAGGAGCTATCTACTCAGCCGCCACGAAGGCTGTTCAACGGTATTCTATCAGTAGTTCTACTAAGGCCCAGCGTCAAGAACTGACAGATGATAAAAATGAAATGCTCACGCTTTTCGTTCCCACTTACAATCTTCATTTTTGTACAAATCTAACGCTTATAGAATGCCTCTCAGCCGACTACAGTCTTTATTCATTATGAGACGCAAGTGCTCAAAATGCACGACAAATTGGAAAAAAGACGCAAAATGTAAGAAAAAATGTACAAAAAACTACAAAAAAAATCGGTTTTTTCTAGTCGTGGAACAGAATCAAGGTCTTCGAATGTGAATCAAAAATCATGCGTCCTACCTGGAAAGATTCTAGTGCTGACACAAGCAAATAATTAAAAACTTTTTTTACTTTTTTGCTGCTTTTCTAAGCGGTCCAAAATGCCAATTTTGGCATCCCAAAACGACCCTCTCCAGACACACTTTTCGCCAGAATCTAGTGCGGACTGCGCCAAGAAAATATCCCAGAAAATCGTGACTCCAAAATTCATTTCAAAACTCATTTCAAATTCATTTCAAACGCATTTCACAGCGTCCCACTTTTGAACGGATACTAATGCGCTACGCGGCTTTTTGAAATGCGTTTGAAATGAATTTGAAATGATTTTTGCCTTGATCATCTTGAAAGAATTTCCTTCAAGACTCTTCTTGAGACTCTTGAGCGTCTTTTTTGCATTATGTGCACTTAAATTCTCCTGCTGAGTCATTCCTGCAAATCGACATGCGCAACCGTGTCTCGCCATAGGTGAGATCAGTCCGCTAGAAGATCATCTTCCTGATCTGGTAGGTGCCCGAGGTCGTCCTCAGATGAGGGCGCGCTCTCCTGCTCGTCGCCCTCCTCATCAGCATCTGCATCAGCTTCTTCATATATAGTGTCCAGCACGTCACCAGCTAAGACTGTTCCCAGAAGAAGCGCGTTGCCCCTAGACCTACTGTTACTCGCTCCAGCACGACTAGAAGATGAGTCCTGTTCTTCTGAGAAGACCAATCCTGCTCCATCTGAGGGCATCAGAAGGGGGATCAGCCGCGGCTCCTCCACACCTCCTTGATGCTGATTCGTACTCATAGACGAAGATGATGAATGCGCAGCGGCACCAGAGTAATTGAGATTGTTGGAAACTTCGGGAGTTGCTCGCGCTCCTGCCGAGGTGGTGCTACTGGTTGTTGCGCTGCTGTTGCATGCATTTGAAAAAGGTGGACGATCAATGAGGGCGTCTCTTGGTTTCCCTGGATGGGATCGCTCCTGCTCCTGGTCCACACGCGCGCTTCCTTCACAAAGTCCATCCCTATCGAAAAGGAAACTGCTTATACTAGAAGTAGACGTCGAGGAGAACGCTGAATAGGCTGGATGGTGATCTCCACGATTGCGACCATCACGGCCACGTCTAACGGGTGACGATACGTCTCCGCCCTGCTCGCTTAGCAGGCCCTGAGCAGCGCCGCTTCGGGCCACGACAGCCTCCCTCCTGTCATCTTGGTCTTGTTCACCTTCGCGCCCACCTGCTACAACGTTCAGATGAGAAGAGGAGACTGGATCTGACTCTGAGCGGCTGGCGCGGCTCTTTCTAGTTCTACTAGAAGATCCTCTGTCTGATGTGCGACTAGGATTTGTTTTCTTATGCTCGTGGACATTCGTACAGAAAGCGGGGATGCAGATTTGGCGAGGAATATGAAAAACTTCGACTGGCGCGAGACGCATGTCGGGAACATCAGAGAGACGAGACGCGACGCTGCCAGTGATCTCAGCAAGTTTATCTACTTCATTTTCCCACCGTTTCTTCTCTTGTGGAGTGACGTTGTGGCATGTCCGTAGTACCTCCTTTGCGAAGTTCGCAACCGGCGCCAGCGCTGCTTTGTACTTCTCGACAAAGTCCATACGTTGCTGAATGGCTTTCACGCAAGGCCGGGCCCGACTGTGCCACCACGGTAACATCCAACGGACCCTACAAGACCAAACGTAGCTCTGTGCGATAGCCGCTGGCATCAGTCCCGTCCTTGGCCAATTCTTGGTGAATTCGCGGTTTTTGTTGCGGCAAGGAAAAGCATCACGCGCATGTACCGCATCAAAATCCAATATCTCATGAAAGACTGCGCTTTGCGGACACGCGCCTGCGCCTTTAGCAGGTTTAATCCTAATGCGGTCACCACAATCGCTCAACATATTCACAATCCCCCATGCGCAACTCCCAAAAACTGGCAACCAATCCGATGGCGCCATAGAAGCCAGCGTTGGAGATCGCTCGTTCTTTCTGCGACTGCCTGCAAGACGATTTTCTTCGTTGGGATTGTCCAAACCAAGCACACGCCGAACAGCGGCTGCTACTCGGTTTTTCGCAGTCTGTACAGAACCTTCAGGCGCAGTGCTTCCGCTCAGCCACAGCCGGCTTGTTGTTTTAGTGTCAGCTGCATCACCAGCTACTGCAAGACCAACATCAAGGCTGGCGCTGGACTCTCCTGCGCCTGCTGCTCCGCCCTCAGTAGACTCTTCTTGCGCAGGTGTAGACGAGGCAGCAGGAGCAGCTACTTTTTCTATTCCTAATGATGTTGACGCCGACTGCTCCGCTTTATTCGAGATGATGACGCTCAAGGGCAAGCCTGTTGTAGGGTCTTGAGCATTTTCATCACCGGAAGCTGAGCGTAGAATTCCGGACTCGTAAAGGGCTCGCAGCGCAATTCTGTCTGCGAGGTCCCCACCGTCGTTGCGTCTCGAAGAAACTCCGTCTGTGCCTAAGACGTCACCAAAGAACCAGTTCTTATCATCGTCGGGGTCCCAAGCACTTCCATCTGAGCTCTCACTCGAAGGACTACCGCCTCCAGAAGGCGTGCCACGCTCCTGCTCTTTCTTCTCTCGTAATGCACGCACCAGACTGCTTTCCGCTGCTCCAGGTCGATTACGCGACTTTTCCCATGCTGCTATCCGCTCTGCACTATCCACGCCAAGCGCTGCTGCCGGTCCTGCAAGTTCTGAAGTGCTGGGCAAACCGGAATCGAGCACGTGAGCCCGCAATGCTCTGAAGCGATCATCACGACGGCGTTGTGCCCAGCCCTTGCCGTCCTCTCTTGGGCCGAGCATCCAGGGATCGAAGAATGCCCCCATCTCTGCTTTAGTCTTCCCGGACTCGGCGGCCGCTTCTGCCGTAGCTGCTTTGTTTGTCTTCTTTTTCGTCCGCAGCTCCTTCGCCTGAATGCGTTCATGCAAGCAGACACGAACGTCAAAGTGGCTCTCTATGGAATTCCAGTCATCAAAAGTGGAAAACTCCAGACTGGCAATATAGAGTTCGTAGGAGTCGCCAGCATTAGCCATCAAAGGGTGGTAGCTCGAGATGAAGTCTCCTCTTTTTAAATTCCACAGACTTCGATAAAGCGGAACCAAGCGCGGACTAGTGTGATCTACTTGCGCTGATACTGCATCAAAGCCGTCTTCACGATCATCATGCAACGACCGCTCGCGAACTCGAGCAGCCTCTACTTCTGGATCTGGGTCGGCAAATATGGACCGACCAAGAACAGAATCATCATCCTTTCTGCTTCTCAGACCAGCAGTAGAAGCGGACGAGGCGCCACCGCCGCGCTCTAGAGGTTGAGGTTGACGAGGATAAGAAGCCCCGCTTTCGGTTTCAGTCTCCATCTTGTTCTGACGAAGTCCTGGCAGCTGCGCTGCTGTAGTCGTAGTACTAGTCGCCGAGCTAGAACAAGATGAAAAGTGGCGAGCTCCTCGAGCTTGAACTGCTTGCATCGGCGCATTGATACTAGGGTCTCCCTGATCATGCAGAACACGCGACCTCGTCTCCATCTGCTCTGCTTGCTCTTGCAGGTTCACTTTCATTTTCAAAGCTTTTTGCGTTCTTGCGATGGGCTTGTTGAGCATGCACTTGTGGCTCTCCTCGCCAGGACGATGCATTTCGTCGACAACAGCAGAAGAAGACGGCATCAGCTCAGCAACAGCAGCGCCGTCTACTTCCACTGCCTGACGTTGAGCGCACGACAAAGTTGAAGACAACAAACCGCCTTGACCTTGGTCCGCATTTGATGACGCCGTAGGTGTGGAGGACCCACGAAGCCTCTTGGAAGGACCCTGAGCAAATTTTTCCGAATGACGGCTCGTCTCTGTTGTCTCATAATGAGATCTAGCTGCGATCCCATCGTCCCGTGGCTGCACCACAAAGCCCACGTCGTCCACCTCCTTGGTCAATCTGGAAGGAGGTTTCGTGTGTGCACCTGCAGGAGACGCACAGGAACCCCCACTGGTACCGGCGCCGCCGCGATGAAGAACAGGTGACGAAGCATCAGCGCTAGAGCTTTTCACTTCGACGCAGCTTTCACTTTTGAAAATACATGCTGCCTTGCTTCGACCAGGCGCGTTTTTCTTCGTGTTCTTCGCATCAAGATTGACAAAACTCCGAGGAGGACTCCCTAAACTCCTACAAGAGCTGGCAGCTGATGCTCTCGCCCGAGACCTTGACCTACTAGCCTTCTTAGACTTCTTACCACGAGCTGCCGGAGACGTCTTCGTGGTATCAGTAATTTGATCTAACGCGGAGGCACGAGCATCAGGAAATCCGGCCTCCATCCATTCGAGCCAAACTCCTATAGCGATGCCGCCGACCTTTTTTGGTCCGCTCCGGAGGAGTCCTTCTGCTCGACCAATGCGAGCCTCCCGATCCTCCTGCGCTTCACTACTAGTAGTCGAAGATCGGAAACCTTTTCGCATCCGTCCTGCGACTGAGGAGGAAGATCTGAGAAAAGCCAAGATGCTTTTCTTCTCCTCCTGGTCAGCGACGATCACGCTCCGCATGTCTCGGTGTTTCATAGGTTCCCGCCGCTTGGATTTCTTCAACTTCTGACTCGCTGCTATCTTCACGACGGACGCTTCGCTAGTATTCCGGGGAGCGCTTTGTCGTTGTCCGCCAGATCTGGCACCAGCAGAAGCTGTTGCCGCATCGAGACGCGCCACAACATGCTCGTCACGTTGAGATGCTTCACGCTCATTCATGATTGCGTCGCTAGTGACTGAGCTCAAACTGGGCCCAACTGCAACGGCTTGCTCCCTTGCACATTGATCCTCGTAAGACCACGCGTTCATCCAGTTCGCCTTCAAGAACTTGCGCAGTCTCTTCTTTATCCGGTTTTGCTGCGTCCTTGCCATTGCAGCTCCCCGTGGCCCTCCTCCACAAATTCCAAGTCCAACTCCATCTTCTCTGCCGACATCAACACGAGCACGACTGGTCCGTGGTGACGTCAAAACCGAGGACACTTCAGGTTCAGCACCACGCTGAGCAACGTCACACGGTGGCGAAGATGAGCTAGCTCTACTTGTTTTTCGCAGCCTGCTGCGCGCAACTCCGTTCGCGAGGACGCGCTCGCGCTGATCTAAAAAAGTAGTAGTAGTAGAAGTTGTGGTAGTCGCGTTGCGCTCTTCGTCAAGGCGACTAGCATCTGCGCCATGCGCTTCGCCGCTACGACGCGTCGACTCTGCTTCTGTCGTCGTTGTAGTGGTTGTTCCCGCTGCCGCAGCACCGAGGAGATGGGAGCCATCTTTGCCAGCAATCGACGCCACCACCTCTGTTTTGTTATTCGCCAGTGGCTCTTTATGCTTACTCATCTTTCGCAGCGCCCTCACGGAATTCTTAACAAAGCGCCGCTGAAACGCTTTCGCGGTGCGGATTTTCCTCCAAGTGCGAGCTGTGATTCTGACGGGGGTCGTTCCAGCGTGCAAGTGCTCCCTCATCATGGACAACGAGTTGTCAGTCACAGCAAGAGAAGTCGCGTCAGCATGATGTCTTCTAGTAGGACTGCTACAAGCACTGGGAATTGCTTCAGGGCGAAACGATGACGCAGAAAAAGGCTCCCCAGGTGAAACCACACCAGCGACCCGGCCTATCTCAGTCGCACCATGCGACAGCTGCATCGAAGCGCCTGTGGATAGCGGCCCCAGTGCCTCATCCTCATGCTCATTTGCAGCTAGTAATACTCCGCCACTTTCGTGAACATCAGTAGCTTTATGCACCTGACCGGGAGCAGCACACGACTGGTCGACGTTTCTAAAAAAAACAGACCCTGCGGTCTCAGCAGCCAGCTCAGCCCGAGGAGCTTCTTCCCGCAGCTGCTGTTCCTGTGATGCGTCATCAAAGGTTCTTGAACCTGTAGAAAATACAGCAGCACCATCTTGAGCGGCACGATGACCCTGCACTTCTGCAAGTTCTGTCTCTCTCTGCGGCGAGTGGTCTTCAAACTGCGGCTCACCTTGCTGCTGCATGGGGTGCTCCACGCCAGAGTTAGAATCTTCATCAGTGCAATTCTGCTTGATTAAATTCTCCTGGTCCACCCCCGAAAAATCGGACGCAGACGATCTTGGCCCGCTACGGCGATCATGATGCAACAGCACAGCTCCGAAACGATCCGGCTTTAACAACCACCCCAAAACTAGAAAGTAGAGCCATTCACCAGACTCGTTTTCGCATCGCGCATTTCGAGGTGATGCGCCATCCATGCTCCCCAGCTCCACGTCCATCGCATTCTCGATCTCGTTTCCAACTACTCCACGAGTCGAATGATCAGCAGCGCGAGACCCATGCTGATCTCGATCACGCGATAGAGGTATCCTGACCACAATCCATGTGCTCGAGCCTAAGAGATGTAAGCGGCGCTCTATAGGCAACGAAGCTAGTGCAGAAGTCGCATCCTCCCAAGGTCGTACATACGGAGAAGTACACGACGAAGTCTTGCTCGTCTTATCACCAGCGCACGACTCAGAATCGCCACTAGTTTCACGTGATTTATCACTGCCTGCTCTTACGTGTTCTTTACTATGACTTCTCCCTTCATGCCGCGACTGCTTGCCTCCCGCACCATCAACGCCTGACGTTGTTACGCGAGGCTCTTGCTTAGCTTTTTTCTTCACAGCCGCGCGCGTTCCTGCCTCACTCTCATTCGAGGACTCGCGCCTTCGCGGCTCCTTGTTCTTGTTACCCTTTGCCTGCGCATTTTCGTCGCGGCCTCGCTTCTTACTAGTAGTTTTTGCAGGCGACATCCTACCGGAAACGACACTGCAAGAGTCGTCCTGCGCGTCCGTCTTCACTCCATGCGCAGGACGGGCTGCATCGTCCTCACCGCGGTTTGGATTTTGCTGATCCTTTACTAGTGCTGCTGTCTGGTCGCACTTCGTGTTCTTGTCATCGAAGGCCCAGGACGAGATCGCGACGCCACTTGTGCTCTTACTCCCCACTGCGTTAGCAGCTACTTCAGAAACAACTCGGCTACCCATATTCTGCTCCTGCTGGTCCGCACGAGCTGCTTCCACGTTTTTGCCCTTTCGTTTGAGATTGTTCTTTTTACTCCCAGAAGCAGCGCTGTCCAAATCGGCTGGCTTCGCGGTAGTTTTCATAGTGCTACTAATGCTTGCGTTACTAGTTGCAGACGAAGGTGCTGTCGATGCAGCACTTGCGCATGATGCGCTATCCTTCGACGATGCGCTGCTAGTAGAACAAGAGGTCGCGCCCGCCGCCGCGGCCGAGTGCTGACCTTGAGGAGGAGCATCAGAATCAACCTTAGGAGCAGGCTTCAACATTTTCGAAAGAAGCTGCTGAATTGGTCCACTTTGTGGTATGTGCTCATCTCCTGGTTTGGCGACAACCGCATGCTCCACACGAGCAGCCGCTGCTGCCTCACGCTCCTGTTTGAAAGCTCGCCGCCTCTGCGTCGTCTTTTCTAGAAAGATTCCACACTCCTGAGCAACCAATGGAGAAGGGATAACGAGGGCACTGTAAAGACCAACTGCTTGGCGTCCGAAGTATGGAAATATGTCCATGCCGCCGGTGCGTCCACTGATCGCAGTGGCCAGCTTATCGAAGTCTTCGGATCGCGAGGTTTTCGCCCTGTCAGCGTTAGACGCGTCGGTTCGGAATCGTGCAGAAGCGTTTAAACGCCGCCGCGAGTAGTCCTCTATCGATTGAAGCCACGCTTCTTCATCCGTTGCGTTTTCGTAGCCCAGCGCGTCCTTCTCCACTTCCATCTTCTTCTCCAAGTAGGCGAGATCGTCTTCCAAGCGATCACGCCGCTTTTCATATTTTCGAAGCATCGCGCGCGCCTCTTTTTGAAGTTGCTTGATCCATTTGCTATCGTGCTTTCTCGCGTGCCACTCGTCGTAAGTTTCTGGCAGAAAGATCTTCATTCGGTCACCTTTCAATTGCTTCCATATTCGCGCTTTGTAAGCATGAAACGCGTTTCTCTCTGGTCGCCGTCGCCTGTGAGAAAACAGAACCTCACCCGACGTAAATCTGCCTAAGTTTCTCTCGGTGCGTTCCTTCTTACGTCCATACGCAGTAGAGTGAAACTGCCGATGAAGCTTCTTTCGTACCTGCGCGATTCGAATCCCTGTTTTGAAGACCAGACGTCCCTTAATACGTCGCAAAAGCATGCTTGCAGCCATTGCACTGGTTACCAAACGGCCACGAGGGTGTCCTTGCTGTCCCACTGTGGCACGGGCCAGCATGCCATTAGCCTCTTCGACTTTCCGCGTCTGTACGCGACGTCGCATATAGCTCCGCACGAACTTGCGCCAGACTGTAACGGCAGCTGGATGCGTTCGCAGAGTCTCTCGCCACTGCTCAATAATCTCCACTGACGCTAGCGTCACGTCCGAACGTGCGACGAAAGGGACCCACTCAAGAGTGTCCGTGAACTGCTCGATCCATTCCACGTCTAGCATGACACCACTCCTCGGCATCCACCCACCTACTTCTGCAGCGCACCCGAATGCGATGCCAGTATTATCAGCGAAAGTGAGGTAATGCTCTACAACGCGGTCGTGCGCATCGTCTGCATCCCAGATTCGATAGGCCGATACACACGGCAAAGCCAGAAGCCCTACGATGGAGGAACCGCGAAACCGTTCTACCTGACTTAGTAAAGACGGATGCACCGCATGATAAAAGCCACAGCGCGTCTTGGCCAACTGTGCAGAGGACAGCTTTTCCTTCGAAGCGGCTGCCCCACCTGCAGCTTCCCCTTCGCTAACAGCTTTACCAATACTGTCTGCCGAATCAACAAGCGAAGCCGTCGGCGCCCCTACTCGCGAGCCTTGGCCAAGGGCATGACTAGAGTCTGACGCAACCTTATTGGACACGTTCGGCTTGTAGTCGTAATTCTCGTCTTTCTTCATTTTCAGGTTGGATTTGGACAAAGACTCAATAACGGGCGAAACGCCGTCATCTCGCAGCTGCGCTGTGGGCATGCGAAAGCCACACGCAATTGCGGACAGATTATGCCAAGCCGGTGGCGTCAGTGCAGAAAGTTTCTCTTGGACTGCTTCAACCGCTTGTTCTGCGAGCTCGATCTCTGAGGTGCGTTCGACATCCTGCTTTTCGTCTGATGAATCCGCGAGAACACGACCAAGAACAACTTCGTTCGCACCACCAACCAACGAGAAAGCTTGCACTATCAGGACAAAAGCATCAACGCCTTTGGTTTCACCGCTGAGGCCAAGGTAATAACCGTCACCAATGTGCCCTCCACAGCCACCGACGACGCGTCTAAAGCACTCTAATGCGTGCACTGCTGTTAGATCCCCGCATGCGCGAAGGACCCGCATCCAACGATTAAACGGAACTGGACTAAAACCACGAAAGAAAAACTGCAGAAACATGCAAACCAAGTCAGCGTCGTTTGAATCTGGAAGAGGTGGTAGAGGGTCACTTCACACAAGCACGAGGCTTAATTGATGAGATAGAACGAACATCAGTTTTAGTATTTTCTTCGTCGAGGATGATGACACTGAAAATCAGTCATACCTATATCAAAAACGACGAAACAAATCAAAACTATTTACTTTCAAGGAGCAAGTAGACGATCACGATGCAGCAAAGCTTATATATAGATATTATACCTTCTTGACGAAGTAGAGCGAGCACTAGTTCCCGACGCGGTCACCTAAGCCTTGAAAATCACAAGAGGAAATACTGGCCAGAGTTCTTCTATCAAAAGCTGTGCCACAATATATGAGCCCAGTCCCTGGATCCAGAGCAAACGTCGGTAGGTGCGCCCTCATAGAATGTTCTAGATTTGCAGGACGAGTCGCGTCCCTGACTCTGCTGACGAGCTCGTCGCGGAACTTCTGATTGAAGCTGCGACCGATGCTGGTCTGAGAATTGACCTTCGTCGACTCGTCATGGCGACCTCGCTTCTTATTCCCGCACAAGCCTTTGCCACCTGTCTTCTTCCAATTCTCTCGACGTTCCCCCACTTCAATCTGCGCTCGCGTCTCTTCTGCTTTGTCGCGTGATTCGATGTATTTTGCCAACCAGTCCTTTACGCGCTCACTACAAAACACCCGTAGATACATCCGCGTATATACAGCAGACTGCTCAAACCTCCAACGCCCACCAGGATATGAAGACGAAGACCGCAGGCGAGAACGGAGCGAAGATGATGCAAAAAGGCAGATGTCCATTGAGCGGAATGCTAGAAACTTGCTCTCCCGATAGAGCCGATCCTTCACTTGATAAAGATCCGCACCTGCAACATCTAGTACAGTATCGATGGCATCAAACCCCGCTGTGTGACACGGATGTGCTCTGCAGACAATGATATTCAAAAACATCCCCACAGACGCAATCGCACGAAAGACCACAGCGACCACGCGAGCCGTCTTGAGCATCGCGCCGTCCACTGCCAACTCAAAGACGGTAATTGCATCAGCCCACGAAGCTCGGAGGCGATTTGTAATATCTGTAGACGATGCGCGAAGATTTGCGGACACGCTTTTCACTCGTTGTCTGAGTTGTACTAGACGATCCACGTCCACACCAGCAAGCCTGGAGTTGCCTCTCATCTTCGTTACTTCTATTTCATCACTTGCAGACGAAGATGAAGACGAAGACGGCCCACGTCCACCCATAGCTGTGATGCTCTCGACACCGCCCGCCGCATGATGACGAGGCCGTCGCTCTTCGCTTATGGCGTCTCCTTGTAAATTTCGCAACCAGCTTCCCGCCTCCTCTATTGCATCATCCTCGTGCCCGTGCAGATTATGTTGTTGATCGAATTCGAAAGCATTCTTGTCCAAAGCGTCATCCCTCGATAACTCTGGGGACAGATCGAACCCGAAGCAGGACTCCTCGCGCCGAGGCAACAAATCGTGCTGCGCTGGCTCTTGCACATGAGCGGCGGCATCCTCACGTTGCACGGGCGCTTCATCGCGTGCTGCCGGTGCTGCAGACAAGGCCGCATCTTCATCTACGGCGTGGCCAGCTGCTCTTTTCTCTACGATGCTGGTCAACCGTTTTTCTGCTGCATCTGCGTCCTCCAGCATCTCTTCGGCCTGGCCCTGGAGCTGTCTGCGACGATCATCTTTCGTCTGCAGCACTACTATGAATGGCAGCCATTCCTGGAGTATCTTCGCAGCTGCTCCAGACTGCCCGACATCTATAAACGGAGCCTGTGGCCTCATCCAGTGGGTGCCAGGTTGCAGCGACGTTTCTACGGAACAGCGCAGGACCTTGTCGTCGCTGGAGATGTTGGCAGATGGAGTTGCTCTTGCTCCTCTCTGGAAGTCGATCTCGTCTGTCGTGCAGCTAGTGCTAGTCGAAGCAGGCGGGCCACCATTAAGAACGGAGGTAGATTTGAAGATGGTTCGCTGCCTCTCGAAAAAAACACGCACAGAGCACGACTTATTTATCCACTTGGTCGCGCGATCAATCATCTGATTCGCCACAGGCAGCATCGAATTAGTCACACTTTGCACTTGTGTCTTCTCGTCAGCAGCATCAGAGAATAAACGTCCATGGAGTATTGTTTTGCCATCAGTAGAGCCACTGGCCCTGTCCGAAGATGAAGAGGAAAGCGCAGGCTCCCCTGGAGACGCCGTGGCTGGTGCTCCTGCTGCGCCACCAGAAACTGGCTGTCCCATATAACCATCCGCGGCACCTGACGCTGTCAAGGTTGAAGATGAGACTAAGTTGCCGACTTCTACTCCCCCTGCGCAACTAGTTGTACTGTCAGAACCTACGCCGCACCCGAAGGTAGTGCTGCACTTCCCTGCCTCTGGCCCGATGCTGCTGCTGCTTCCGCCAGTTTTAGCGCTCCCAACTTCCTCTCTAGTTCTTCCGCTCATGTCGGCACCGCCCAGCATGTGCTTGTTCTCCAGTCTAATATTGGAATACGCTTGCCCGCCAGATACTGTTCGATCCCAGCCAATACGAGACTGCCGGGCGACGCCATCGACTTCTGACCTAATAACAGCAAAAGCACCCGACGGAAGATACGCTCCTTCAGGGGGGCACTCACCAGCCGGAAACACATCAATTGGACCACATGAACCGCCATGGGCAGAAATGAGACTGAGGTCTTCAGCTTCACGATCTACCTCCCGCGCTGCAGCTCCTGCCCCGCACAGAGAAGACGCCGGACCCCTATGCAAGCTGCTATGATTGTCTCCTTTCTCCCGAACCTCTGGGAACAAGAGATGATCTCTTCCCCGAAGTAGCTTTTTGGTCAAGTTTTCACCTGCTTCACAACTATACTGAAACACACGCACGAAGTCCCGTAGCTTAGCTCTATCCTGTGGCACTCTACAATCGAAAAAATTACGAATCGCTTCGTTGCAGATTTCATCGAGATGTGAAGCCCACTCAAGCCGATGCGCCGCTGCAGTCATCATCTCGCGCTCCTCATGCGTAACAAGCGAGCGCTGGCTTCCCCTCAGCGATAATAGACTATCAGCACTAATTCCATTTGCAGCCGCATCCACATGACCATGACCACTAAAACACGAAGCGCCCGAAAGAATGCTGCCCGTTCCAGATCCATTGTCTAGCGCCAGCCGACTTTGCCCTGCGTTAGAATCTAAAAAACCTCGACGGCTTGTGGGCGCGCGATCAAAGAGCGCGACGAGCCGCTTTTTCCAAGAGTCGCCGATGTCGAATGGAAGGGGAAGTCTGGATATGTTATTGCTACTCGATGAAAGTGGACCTGCAGACGCGAGTAGCCTATTGCTTTTATACCCAGCGCAGCTCAATCCTGCTGCCCCCAGCGTGATGCGCTCCGCATCTTTGGACAAGCGAAGCACATGCTCTAACAATGACAGCTGCGTCCCGGCAAACGCATGGCCTCCAGGTCCATGATGGGTCTCCTGCGGCAGACAACGATATGACGCGCAGTCATCATCTTTCACATTTTCACCAAGGGACGAGAAACGCACGTCGCCGCCCATGTTCATCCGGTCTGAAATGTTAACAACATCTGGCAGCGTCAGGCCTTGCTGCCCTGAAGCAGAAGATCTACTTTGATGATGAAGTCCCGCAGAGTCAAAAGTGCCTCTAGCTCCACTCGCCGCTCTAGTGTCAAGAAGTGGGACATGCGAAAGTCGCAAGAGTTGCGGTTGTGAGTGGTCATCTCCGTTTCCGAGGACGCTCTGACGATCGAGACCAGCTAGTGCGCGCGCCAGACATGCAGTCGCGGACGCGTCTGCAGATTCGTCACGCCCATCCCAAAAGACCTTGCTGACCTCACTCCTGGACATCACAGCTACACGAGAGACTTCCGCTTGCGTCTTTTTTGACCAGGATACGTTG
This sequence comes from Amoebophrya sp. A25, assembly GCA_905178165.1. Taxonomy (NCBI): domain Eukaryota; class Dinophyceae; order Syndiniales; family Amoebophryaceae; genus Amoebophrya; species Amoebophrya sp. A25. The sequence goes on along the minus strand of CAJINU010000024.1, from coordinate 444,332 downwards.
TGACGCTTCTCAAATGCGCGACGCCACGCTTTTGCGTTTCGGTTGATCACAGCCTTGTTCTTTTGGCTGAGGCCTTTGAAAACCTGCGCTGTGTTCATGAGAAGACCCGCCTGCTGCGTTCCTACACTTACTGGCCCCGCTGGCGTCCCCAAGTATGCGAGAGGAGCCGCTCCGGCGTCCAGATGCGTCGTCTCTCCTGGCACTGTAAGGCCATCTACTGACGCAAGACGAGGACCTTGGAGAATATGTCCATCACTAGCTCGTAGTACTCTTAGTTCCCCATCCCCACCCATCGCAGCGCCTTCACCTGCCATGGAGACACGCAGATGCGAAGGAGTTCTACCACCGGCGTTGACGCGTTCCGATGCGCCCGAAGATGATGACGCCCTGGCATCGGGAAGTAAAGAACTAACAGCGCGCGCAGATGAACTACTACTCGCGAAGGTGAACACGTTGTCGCGCTGAGCTCTAGGCAGCCCGCTGTTTGTCAAGTCTGCACAACCAACAAACGCTCGCCCCTCACGTGCTGCGTCAGCCATAGCTGAAATCTGTCTGCTAGTCAAACCAAGCGCTGAGCGAACCCCAACAGTTCTCGTAGCATCATGACTTCCGGTGGTGCTGGCGCATCCAAAGCCCAAAGAGGTTAAGCAGCCTTCGACAGTTCCCGTCTTCGAGCCTTTCATCAAGTCCTTGACAGACACGCCCGACCAATAGCTAGCAGCGTCGCGAGGATCTGCGAAATTATCTATAGAAGAAGCTTTGTCCATCTCCCGCGCCAGTCTGGACTTCTCAAACTTCTTGCTTTCCAGGTTCGCACGCCTGAAGTTCTCGGGCGCAAGATCGCTGCGACGCATAGAGGAACCAGACGTGACCCCTTCGTGTTCCGGTGGTCCCAAACTCGTGCTTCTGCCTCCGATTGAAGAAGACGAATATGACGCCGCACCTCCACCTCCCGCCGATGCAGATAAGCTCCTCTGCGGTCGTGGGTCGAGCATCAAGTCGAACTGTGACGCCACCGAGCCACGCAAATCTCCCACACGCTCTCCATTTAAGACAGAAGATGGGAAACCCATGCTAACGCGCGCGATCTGCTCATGATCGCGATGTTGCGTTTCCGAAGTGTGACGCACTCGGAAACGCTCTGCTGCGCCGTGACGGCCGAGTGCAACGCTTCCTCCGTCCTCGAGTGCCGAGGACTTCTCCACTACAAAACTGCCCGCTTTTGTATCCTGCCGCGACGCGAGATAAATGCCAAGGTTCTCTGCTGCCAGAAGTTGCTTCCGGCGCTGCTCCACCGCTTCACTCTCTCGTTCACGTGCTCGAAGACGTTTCTCTGCTGCTGTGAGTAGTGGTTGTCCTCCTCCTCTTGCTCCCACCAGACGATCCGCTGAAGTTGAAGTTGAAGACGAAGATGAAGATGAAAACGACGGCAGCACAGTGCTGCTCCTGCTGCTGCTGGCCCACCCGGTCGCATCATGCGAAGACGCGGCGTCTCTCACATCCGGACCAAAAAAGGCCTCCAGAGGGTCATGCTGACGTTGACGTGCTGCCGTCGCAAGCTCACGCTCACCTCGGTTGCCAAAGCTAAAGCGATCACCTGCCAGCAGAAGTCCTCCAAGATCTCTTCCTTCTGCAGCTTCATTGCCTGGCCTCTGTATTTTTACAGTCTTCCATCTCTTCGATTTTTTTTGTGGCATCTTGGTCGATGATCAGATCACGAACTACGCCTCCTGCTGCCACACCGCCTGCCACCAGGAGTCCCCCACGACGATGCAAGAGCTAGATCAGGGCGATCGTCTTCGTCAGCAATAATTCCTCTCGTAGTTGCTGGTTGTTTAGGTGTATAGATATCCAGCATCTCAAGATGACGAGTAAATAAAGAACCCCCATGGACATAGTTCTGCTTTTTCAATCTAGTAACTAGCACTTTCTAAAAAGACGACTGCCGATGTGGTCATGGCACTTAGGCCATCCTTTTCGACCAAAGGACGGACCAGGAGCACGAGTAACAAGACTAGACTGCTATTAGCCATAGTCACCATTTGTTCCATCAACTGCATAGCTGTCACTTACTCTTACTCAAAGCAAGCAGACGAAATTCCTCAAAGTCAAATTAACTCTTAAAGTGAAAAGGTGCCAGTCGTGCCCCACTGGCGGTTAAGACGCACCGTCCGCCCACGTTCCACAAATGCGCGATGATCGAAGGCTATGCCGTTCTTTTTTACCACAAGAATTCCAGCCCAACTTGATCCACCTGCGCTTTTGATGCTCCTTGTCGCCTCCAGCTGCTGATCTATTTTGCATGGTCCTGGCACAACCACCAGAGAGGCAAAGCTTAATACTGCTCAACAGAGGCAGAGCCCATCTTCTTGATCTTCATGTTGATAGTGTTGTTTTGAAAAGTGCGGAACAAGATGTGGAGGTGGAGGAGCATTGCAAATGCAATAAGACTAGAAATAGACGAATGCATGATCATGGCGACGATGTAGATGTAGTCAGCTATAACAAGACACTTGGTCCTTGGACGCTAATCTACACCAAGTCGGCACACTCCTCGCAGCCCTGAGAGGGAGCGGGCGATACTCTTTTAGGGGAGCCGCCTACTCTTCTAGAAGATCTACATAGACGAGGCGACGCCTCTTCATCCAGTGCACGTAGTACTTCTACAGCCAGGCGCCAAGCCCGTATAATATCATGACCATACCTAGAGGGAGTCTGAAAGTCAAGTCAGTAGTTACGGTCTGCCACGTTGTCGCTGTAGCCTTCTCTCACACTCACGCTAGTAGCATTTTTTTCATGAGTTTGTTTGCAGCTCCTCGCCCTGCAGAATCAGTATTATTTTAGAAGGTATACATCTGGAGTTCTACTCTGCTCCAATACTACTCTGCTCAAAAGCAACTCCGCTTAAAAACTACTCTGCTCACGAACTACTCTGCTCAAAAACAAGGAGTAGTGGCAACGCACTCATTTCGCAGACCATGTTCTGAACTTCTTGCTCTGCTCCTGCCCTCATGGTGCCTCCAGCAGCACCCGCCTGATCCTCCTGATCGCGATTAGACTTTCAGACTATCTCATCTGCAAAGAATATATGGCCAAGGAGGCATCGCGAGCCACTGTGCTGGTGCATTAGTACTTCGTTTCAGAGTCGCGCATGAAATGGAGCGCCAACGAGAACGCTGCATCGTCACGCTCGTCTTGTTCGTTGCTAAGTAGTATCTCACAAAATGGCTAGTAGCAGCTTTGACTTTATTTGCCCCTTGGTTGTGGAGCAGTATGATCTTCAAGCTTCACATCGTAACGTCCTGTGAAGTCAGTGGAGTCGCGGACGCGGTGGTGTAGAACAGAGATGACACCTCTGCTCTGGAGGTCGAAAGCTAACTACTACGGGCGCAACTATACGCGCCGCTCTTCATATTATTCGCTAACTAGTATGGTACTGCGTTTGTAGTGCCTAAAAAAAAGTTTGAATCTTTAGTAAGCTCAGTCTTCAGTCATGCTTAATATTGGCAAGTCTCATCTTTCATCTTCCTGTGTCCTGCTCCTGTCTACAACTGCATGAAGTTCAGGTTGGCATTGAAATGGTACAAATCACGAACGTAAGCGAACAAGATCAGAGCAAGAAACACACAAGCACGGATAAGCAGACGAAGTTTCTAGACGTTCTATCTATTACTAAAAAGAGCACAACGTCGCTACGAGGTTGAAAGACAGCAGCTGTTTTTGAATCACAAGTAAGAAAGTGAGAACGAAACTGCCTGTACTGTTTATATTACGAACTTCAACTGCAACTGCTACGGGCATCCACCTTCATCCTTACGGTAGACCTTGCTCCCGTTGAAACATATCGGCCTCCACATGATCGTCGTGGCAGATCATCTGCAAGAAGAGCTACTGCAGCTTCTACTTCGTCTATACTGCTGCCAAGTTCTGGTCTGCGCGACCATCTGCGGAGCCGGACGTCGAGTATATGTTGACTCATATCGATCGCTCGGCTCCTGCTCCTCTCTACTGGCGGCGGCGCACTATCTTGAATAAAACGCAACCGGACCACGATGAGAGTGAGAATGAATGCTAACCCTGCGACAGTACAGCCTCGCTGTTCACCCACGAGCGCACGATAGTGCATGAGAATGAGATGTAAACTAGTATAGTATACCAGCTGAAGAAGCCAGCGCCCTATAATGTAGATACACCCTTCATCTACGACCACCGATCCCATCCTATTGTATACGCACACATATTAACAAGCAGCAAGACCAGCTGCTCTACATGAGTACACAAGAACGGAAGAAGGCGCCACTACCAGCACGAGAAGACTGCGCCTCCACAACTGACTTTCTTCTTGCCGCTACTAGATCAGATGTCACTTCTGCGGTCGATAATCCTTGTCCATCTGAAGCGTCTTCAAATGAAGAATCTCCATCATCTACTTCATCACCCACCTCCTCAGAAATAGTAGCTGGCTCGTCGTGGTGTAGAAGTTGCCGCCCGCGTGCTGTCAGGGTTAGAGCAGTTTGTAGATGGTGTAGTCGTCCTAGAAAATAAGGAATAAATCAAGACTGAGCAGCACCAGTTGCTAAAACCGCTGCGCCAGGGCCAGCGCGAACATCTAGTACTTTTATGGAATGAAGTCCGAGATCTTCAGTAGACACAGCTCTTCTACTAGTTGCGTGATCATCCAGCATCGACGCTCATATTTATTAGTCACTACAAGAGCTAGTAGCGTGGCACTCCTACGCACATCTACTACTTCTAGTACTACTAGAGACCCTTATGATATGCCTAAGTCATGCGTCGTCATCTAATTATCAAACGAAGAAAACAAGACGAAATCAGACCAGCGGATGAATTCAGTGCGGGATGGTCTATCAACTTCAAGGCCATACAAACTTATCGCCAGATCCTGCCACTTGCTCCCGCTTCGACTTCGCCACCGTGCTCTTGTGCTTGTTCTTCATCTTCACCTCCACCTCCGACGAAGTGGCCCTCCGGGAGATGAGCGCTGGCGTGGGCTGGTCACCACTGAAGCTTCCATCATGATCTCTTTCATCTTCTAGTTGTACAGCGACAGCGCCCTTTTTCTTGTAGTTGGCCGGCGTGGTCACATCAGTAGGCTCCGGCAGTAGTTTTCTTGAAGATGGCGTGGGCTTAGCATCTAGTAGCTCCCGTAGTTGTGCTGCTAGTCGAGCGGTTTCCCTGTCTGGTTCAGCTTCAGCTGTATCATCTTGCGCCAGAATTGCGCTTGTCTCGAGAGAAGCGGGAATCCCCTCGAGCTTCTGCTCTTTGGTACTACTAGCGCTAGAAGTAGAAGTAGCGTGATTTGTCAGCCAGAGAACCACATCTGTCGCGGTACTTTGTTGTCTAGGCTCAGTCTTTGAGACATCCCCTAGGGGACCACCGTAGTACCAAAATACTTGACACTGCGATAGCGCCTCCTTCGCCGAAAGTTAGAAGATGGCGTAGATCATCATGACGACGCGGAAGATAACAAAGTAACAGTTGCGGCGCTGAGATGACAACCGTCGCGATTCTCCTCCTCGTTTGAGAAGAAGTTGGCGCCATGCTCCTGCTAGTTGTTGTAGCGCTAGCACTAGTAAGAACTGCTAGCGCTACAACTAGTTCAAAAGATCGATAAGACGCTTCATCTAACTATTTAGACGAACTACTGGCATAATTACGCGACAAGAACATGCACTAATATCAAGAGGCTCGCTCGTGCTCTCATGCCTACTACTAGAGTGCACACGTAGACGCCCTCAAGAAAGTACTAGAAGAAGACGAACAGAAATAAGGCGGATTGCACTTTCTTACTTTGATCCTAAAAATCATCAATGTCTTTTTGATTTTCATAGATATGACGAGTAGCCACCTAGTACTACTACAACAGGCGCCTCCAGCGTTCATATTGCTGCACTAGCTTTAGTTACATTAATAATAAAGATTATCTTTGAGAACGCCACAGGCGCCAGGATCAGGAATTATAAAAGCGCTCGGCTTCACTGAGCTTCTATTGCATCATATTAAGCCACCAGACAAGCCGCAGATGCGTATATATTTCATGCAGTACGCTCTAGAAGTTCATCTTTAATCATTTCCCTTCTCATCTTCTTGCTAGCACGATTGGGATTGGTGGCAATATGGTCGCGCACGCGACAAAACTAGAAGAAAGGCGCAATCGACTATACCAATGACTCAAGTAGCAAAAAAGTCATGCACTCTGAGTAGCACTACGCCTAGTTGTAGTATAGCATAATTGGGATGCCCCGCCAGGAGAAGAATCTCCTCGCGGTGCGCCGCGTGCTTCTCCCAAGGGTCTTGCGATATGTAAGAGACCGTTACTGCTTGCCCGCCGCTAATCTTCGTAAAGACGTAGTCATAATTTAGAGGAACACCAAAGAACAAATAAAGCTTCTCGCTCTACAAGAACGCGCCATAAAGTACTATGCTCGTCACTCACCAGCCTTAAACTACGGCGAAGCGCCGCCTCTGCGTACCAAGTAGGCACTCTAAGGCTGCAGATGATGGACCTCGCATCGAACGGCTGAGACCGCGCAGCACTCCGCTGCGGGCGGCGGATGATGGCCGTAGGCATAGTCTTTTGTGTCTATTTCAACTACGCGGCGTCTGCTCCTACAGCAGCTTGCTGAGCTTGACCAGCATCAACTAGTAGTAGTACTTCTACGACGACCTTACATGCTGCAACACCACCAGCTTCTACTTGGAGCTACTAGTGCGGAACAAATAAACTAGAAGTAGCGAATAGATGCCAAGCGTAGCCCACTACAAGAACAGCTCTACGCCATCAGCTCCGACATGCATCTTCTAGTCACAAAAGCTGTCAACATCTGCACAAGTAGAGTCATCTCCTCGTCCCTGCTTCTACTAGTACTAGTAAGGGGAGCCCTCACCTGCATAAAGTGATAGATCTTCTTGATGGTGGCCCTTGTTTTCCTTTTTGTCCACCGTGGTTTTCTAGTAGCTCTCCTCTTGACGCTCTTCATCTGTCTTGTGCAGCTACAGAAGTAGAAGCTTTGCGCCGACTACTAGTAGAGCAAGCAGCTCACGAGCGGCCACTTTGACTTTCTAGCACTACTCTCACAGAAGCTGCCCGCTAGTATTTTCAAGAGCTACAACTTCACTGACGACACAAACTAAGTACATCAAGAACTCACGAATATCATCGCCGTCCCCTGTCGTCCTCGATGAGTCTTTGCCATTGCGCGGCCTCAAGTTATGACTTTATCTAGTACTAGAATGCTAGAGCACACAACTACGACCACCCCCACCACGACGCCAATTTGCAGCCCACGACCTCGCCCAAGTAGACCTACTGCTCGGCCACGACCACGACGCGGACCACGACCCGAGCGAGTTCTTACTCATTCACCGTCTAGCGCTTCTTCTTCATCAAATACTAGGCACTTCGATGAAAATACTAATCCACATCATGATCAGAAGAACTACAAAAAGTACTAGACGAAGGCTCACCCCTACGCCTACCGCCGCTCCGTCCCAGACCAAGCACTAGATGACCTGACGACGAGGACGGCCAGCAGCAGTTGCGCACTCTTGCTCGTCATCGTCTTCAGGAGCAACATTATAAAAATATTACTAGCACACGAAGCTGAGACGTCAAGTAATATAATATAATATAAGAACTATTTAAATTGGTTAAGTATATTATTCCCCAGCTGCAACTTCTTCTACTTCTCCAACTTGTTCATCTAGAAGCACACAGACACGTCATTACCTACATCGCACGACCAAAAAGGACTCGAACTCACGCTAGTACAACTACCAGTAGAAGGACGATAGTGGGAAAGGTGATAGTGGGAAAGGTATACTTTATCAAGGGCGTTTAAGTCCTCGAAATAGACGTGGCCCTCGCGGTCGTGAAGTCGTGGTCCTCGTGGCGGGCGGCGACCGTCGTGGTCGTCGGTCCACCTGCACCTGCTCCAGCTCGTCGCGCAACAACAAGGCAGGAGGAGCAGCAGCCAGCACCAGAAGAACAAGGGGCCTGCAGCTGCTGGTCGTGGTCCTCGTCGTCCTCGACATCGTCAACTACATCCGGCCGCAGCGCCAGCAGTGCAGCTGGGTGCCGTGGACCAGGACGAGCAGCACCACGACCAGGAGCAATCACCTCGTCCACCAGCACCAGCAAGGAAGAAGAGTACCAGGGCGAGGACAGCGCCGTGGCGCAGAAGCCCTAGCTAGAAGTAGACTAGTAATGTCTCCTCCTCCTGCCCCACCTCTCTGCAGCAGCTGCTCCACGACCTGCTCCCCAGCAGTGCGTGGCGATGATTGAGGTCCCTGATTGAGCAACAAGCTGGAGCAGAATACTTTTACTATACCCGCACGCCCCCGGGCCGCCCAGGAGGAGGAGGTGGCCGTCGCCGTCGACGACGTCGTCGTGGCGGAAGAGGTGCTCGCCCTTGTGCTCTAGGAACTAGTAACATTACAAAGTAATCTCCTACAAGAACAAGATGACCGCGCAACGCCCGCAGCTCACGTGCACCCGAAAGCAAAAGTCAGCAGCTCCTGGGGTCGCAGCTCAGAAGTCCTTCAATTGAAGCGCCGCCTGCTGCTGATCATGATGCAATATTTTACAATCTATCATGATCACTCTGATGAAGATGAATTATAGCACTAGAAAAAAAAAACTTGCTCTACTTCTACAACTAGGATATTAGTAGTCTCTTCCTGCAACTTAAAAATACTCATTAAAAAATCACCAATATGAAAAGAAGTTGTAGAACTAGAAGACAAGCCAGCGCTCGCCATCATCTAAGAGTAGTAGTTTTGATTTTTCCAGCGCCGGCTGCTGACCCAGGAGCTGACTGAAAGATGCCGGCGGGCACGGGCGTGCTCATCGGTCGAGCTGCATATACCTACCACCACCAGCCGAGGTAGTCCGACTACAACAGAAGTAGTAGAGGGCCAAAAGTAGACCAATCACGGCAGTACCTCCAACAACAGCCAGGACCTTCATCATCGGCATCAGCAGCAAGTAGATCTAGATGCCGAAGCGACAACTAGTAGTACTACAAGAAGAATCCAGCAGCAACTTCGCAGAGTTGTACAACAAAACAATTATCGCCACACCCTCTTCGCCTGCAGCTGCTCGCCCTGCTCCAGCAGCACGCGAAGACGCGAGGACCTTCGTCTTCTTGTTCTGCGCGCCAGCAGCTACTTCGGCATCAGCGTCGTCTCCTTGTTCTCCTTCATCTTGTTCTATATTCTTGACGCTACTCCTACCCCTTCTCCAACTACTACAACGCGCTGACGCTGCTCATCATGATGGTCTACCAAATGAAGCGCCCTGCTCCTCGCCGTCCTGCTCCTCGCCACGACCTCGTCGGTCGTCTACGACGAGGAGAACTACATCTACAGCTTCTACATCATCAAAAAGAGGAACAAGAAGAACAAGAACAGGCAGCCGAAATAAAATAAATAAGAAGAACAGCGGGTGGCCACTTAAGAAGCTGTAGATGTAGAAGCTTCATCCCCCACCTGGTGCTGGTCGATAGCAATTACTTACTTCTCGCTCCTTCGAGCGAGATGCTGAGCATCTTCAAGAACATCAACAAGCTGCTTCTACCTGTTGAAAAAAAGAGCCTGGCCAACCTGGTGCCTCATTCAAAAGCAGCACCAAGGTGGGCGAAGTCATGATCTTTCTCACCAGCACGGAGTCCTCCTCGGCGAGCGAGTGGCCCCTGTTCTTGTTGGGCGCGCCGCCTACAAACAGCTGCTAGATGAAGACGAGTAAAAAGCAGCAGCTCTTGGTCGTCGTCCTCTCCAGTTCCAACAGTTGTAACAACTGCGCCACCGCATAGCTGCATCTTCAAGAGCAGGCGCCACGACCGCTGCGCCGCCTCCAACAAGCAGTTCATGACAACCCACACGAAGACGCGGCCGGCTGATGATCATGACTGTAGTCGCCCTTTGACATGGACGAGACCAGTCAGCCGCGGCAGATTTGATGACTGAAAGCAGAACGCGTGGCGACCGGAGCACGAGCATCATTCTCCACACAAAAAAGACACGACCACAAGGCCACGCCCGTCAGACTGAAAGACAAAGCAGAAAGCACTGGCTCCCAACCCCAAAGAAACGACCTCCAAGAAAAATTTTTCCAATTGCTCAGCTACCGGGCTCCAGCAGCCATAAAAATTTTAAAAAAAGCTCGCCGCCGAGGGCTCTGATTAAGGACCTAGAAAAAGCTCCCAAACTCCCAACGCGCGAACGGAGTCCGTAAACCGGATAAAAAATCCAAAAAAACCAACAAAAACCGCCAAACACTCAAAATTCTGAACGGTTTCGGGAAAGAATAGGAAACGGCTCGCGCACCCATGCTCCTCGAGGCGGTTCGCTCTAACTTTCGCGAATCTTTCTGCCCCAGCCGGGGGGGCTTTCTTGGTGCGCTCCGCGCTCCTTTTTTCTGCAGCCTGCGCCTCTTCTTAAGAAAAGCGAACGCTGACGAGAAAAAAGAGGAGAAAAATGAGTAGCGAAGCGGATATGTATACGAGACGCCCGAACGCCGAAAGTTCTAACCCTGTAGCGTTATCCGTTCGAGGTTATTAGACTGCGAGACTTTTGGCAGGCGGAAAAATGTGAAGGAAATCGACAAGAAGCGCGACAGTACAAGACATCACAGGACACTATAAGACATTATAAGACACTGCCGGACGATATAAGAGCCCACCGAGCCGCTAGGGACATTAGAGGGCCCTAGCTATCCGCTCACGACAATAGAGGGAACCCCTCAGGGGGACGATCGTCAGGCATCGCAGACACTTTCGGACGAGTATGACGCTGCGGGCCCTGTCTACTGGATTCGCACGCGAGTGCTTGGGCTTCAGGATGGTCAAGATCTAAAATCTCACGGATCACATCACCAGGAGAAAATCGCAAGAAATCCGCAAAACAACACGGCACAGATTTAGGATTTCGCAGAGCTATGAGTTAGTGCCACTACCGCATAGATTTAGTCTCGTCACATCATGGATAAGAATGCGACGCAAGGTGTATGAGTCGGAGGTGTGTTAAGGTCATCGACGTCATACGAAAGAGGAAGAACGCAGCACGAGTAGGCTTCCGGTTTGTGACAAAGGGCGGCCCCACTCTACGCGGCCGACAATGGACGGCCTCACTCTAGATCCACTAGATCAACTAGCAGCATCTTACTGGATGCGGGCCACTTCTTTTTCCGCACAACCTCCCGGACCTCCAGGAGCTGGCACGCGGGGAGACTCTCCACCAAAATCCTGCACGCCGCTCTGTCTTCGGCCAGGACGTGCCTCCTGCACACCTTGGCCTCCCAGATGTCGACGTGGGTAAGCATCAATCTGCATCAGCATCCACAGTCGTACGCACACGCGCGCGACACTCTCGCCCACCGTTTTTGTAATGCTATGCGCTACAAGGGTGCCGGATTGCTTTAGCTTTTCCCTGTGCTTAAGCCAATGGCTCTGAGCTGTCTCCTTCAAGTCGTTGCCGTGTGCCTAGTCGTGGCTCGATAGACGCCAGCGCCCACCATGGTAAGCCGCCCAGTGTCCTTGCCGGAGTATGGATTTCATTGAAAGGCGGCGAGGTTCTTAGGAGGGAGGTCCTTGTAGATCTCTGACCGGAAGGCCAGTGCAGATTTTTAGTGGGTAGCCTTGCCATAACCTTACGAACGAGCGCCGCCACTTCTTCAACCTCAAGACCATCCTCCTCAGTAGGTCGAGGGTCTAAGTCGGTCACTTGCTGAACGGCCCCGGGGTCCTGTGCGCCGAGGTGCAAGAGTTCAGGGAGCGCGTCCAGAAAGAGGTCCTCCGGCTCCTCCGCGTCCAGGTCACTGCCCTCGCCATCTCCGTCGCCACCGGGAAAAAGCTCCTCGCCCTCCTCTGGGTTCTGTTGGTTCTCCTCTCGGGGTCGTCGACGCCGCGGGCCGCCTGCTCTCGCAGCAGCAACGCCTCCCTCGACTTGGACAAAATCGACGACATTCAGTCGGAGGGCGGTGGCGTCGCGATCGTCTGGGGGCGGTGGCTGCATCTCCACCACCAGCCGGAGTACTTCAGCACGATCCGGCATGCACTGCAAGAGTTCCCAAAGCGGAAGGCGCTGCAGGTGCCGAGATGCACCCAACTCCAATGACAGTTCCGGAGTGCTATCACCCGGCCACTGAAGATCGAAGCTAATGGCCCAGGGGATCGCCCCTCTCGGTGAGGCAGCCCCAAAAAACGACACCAGAACGCGCCTCAGTCCGTTTTCGCTCGATGCCATGACGCAGCGCCACGCATCCTCCACAGCGAAAGCCGAGCGGCTACGCAAGTAGAAGGTCGTAGAAAAGTTCGCCACACCCGAAGCCTTGTATGTATGTGCCCCTGTTATGGTCATTCTCGACCACCCTAGAGACCAGATGGCGGGCGATACCAAGATCGACACCCCCACACTTGCCCAACTTGGGAAAAGAAATCTCCATCAACCACCCAAACTCAAGAGCTTGGCCGGAATCAAAAGAAGGAAAAGCAGGCCGCAGTACTGTTAGCTTAACCAGAGTGGCGCTGCATCTTTTGCAGCCCCTAGCTTAACACACCACCATAAAAGTCAAACAGTTAGAGAATGAATTAGCCGAAGAACTCACGAGGTTTTGCAGTTCGCGCTCAACCGCCAAAACAAAAACTAATGGCAAGACAAGCCCAACTCCTTCAGCAATTAGATCAAGCCCTCCGACTTAAACATCAAGAACTTTTAATTGAACAGCGACTCCAGCACACCATCGTAACAGCGATCCGAGGAGGGAGGAAATTCCCAGAAGGAGCAAAGGCCAACAACTCATCTTGTAACTTTCCCTTCTTTTCTTCGTGCCTTTCGTCTGTTCACTTACTTAATACCCCCACCACTTTACTTATGTCTGTGGATTAATAAAACATAAAACAACGCTACTTCGCACCAAAGTTCAAGGACAAGTGAGCATCTAGACACTACAATACAGACTAGTCCAGAGCTTTGTCTCTTCAATATCGAAAGGACGAGCTCTGCCTGTCTTTTATAGTCGAAAACTCCTTCTATCTTAAGAGATCTTCACTCTTTGAACTCTTTTTATCGAGTCGTAGTAGGGACGCATAGAGGAAGGAAGATAGACAATCAAATGAGAAAGGAAAGCACCCACGTCGTCGACGAGTTGAATCTTCGAAGGCCAGTCTGTTGTGTCTACATACTCAAACCTACTCCCAGGCTGAAGAGAGCCAGAACTTTTCGATACAAAAGCTCCTACTTCTTCTTCAATGTTCATCGAGATTCTTGTCTCCTTGATTCTGCTCTCGAAAGCAATTCGATGCTCCGAAGACCAACGCTTCATATCTTTTTCGATCAAAGGCTGAAGATTCTCTGGAATTCCTAAACAAAGAGTATCGAACTTTACACGAAGGCACTTCAAATAGTCAATAGTCCAAGATATGTCATTGCGCAAACTCTTCGGAATTTTGAAACGAGCAACTTCATTTTGTTTCTTCAGAACTACCATCTGGCTGGAGGTAGAATACTTGTAGTGTTTGAAACAAAGAGCACACTTCCACTTTCCTTCTCGAGTGTAGATCCACGACTTTTCTTCTAGAGGAAGGATTCCGCATTCACAGCTGTGAGAGATGCTAACTTGGAAGTCTTCCTTGTTTTTGTAAATGGTTCTCAGATACTCGGAGGCTGCGGAAATTGAAGCATAAAGCTTCTTGTATATTTTTGAGTTAAGATCCATCTTTTCGTGAAGTTCTGGATTTAGAAGAAGAGTCTTGAAGAAAGTTTGATCTCCAGAGCTCTCGAAGGATAGATGACTAGAGATCTCTACGAGTGAATTGATTCAAGAGCTTTCGTTTCTTCTGAAAGTCTCCACTTTGGGCAAGAAAGTGACAAAGATCTCTGTGGCACTCTTTCTTATGATTCTCGTAGTAGAGGAAGACTTTGTCTAGAGTCTTCATCAAACTCGGAGAGTCATCCTTGTAGACCATCCATCTTTTGAGATTTTGCTCTGAAATGTCTCTTAGAACCCGAAAGGCGCCTTTTTCGAGTTCTGTGCTTTCGAAAATCAATCTGAAGAAAGAATCTAAATTCTCACGCCCGCTCTCTGTCTTCTCTCCTTCTTCCTCTTGCCCTTCTAGACCTAGAGTCACGACGTAGTACAAACTTCGAATCGTAGACTCAACAGCTTCAAGCTGTTCGAAGGAGAGAGACCTCAGACAGGAAATCTTTGCGATTCCAAAATCTTTCATCATCTGACTGCTCCTTACCATGGAGAGAAGAAAGCGTCTTCTTTCAGTAAAAGGCTGTAGATGTCCTTGGTAAAGATAAGGCCATGGAGTAGAATCGTCTTTGGAAGGAACATTTCTCTCTTTGATGGTACTCAAGTCTCCAAAGTTGATTTCCTGAAAACGAATATCGGGAAGAGAAGAAGTTCCGAGTTCCGCATCCTTGAGGTTGAAGCCAAAGAAAGTTTGAAAATCAAGGTCTTCGATCTTCGCGAAGTCTTCCTTTCGACAAAGAGTTCCTGAGATATACTCCGGCGAGGAAGTTTTCCCTTCTTCTTCGAAAGAGCCAGCCTCTTTGCTTTTCTTCTCAAGAAGATCTCTGGAGTGAAGACTTCGATCTTCCTGAAGAACATCGACAAGATGAGAATCTACTTCGAAGTCTTTATATTCTTCTTCTTCTCGGCCAGAACTTCTCGAATTTCCGAAGAAACTTCTTCTCTTTCCGCTAGATGAGCTGGCTCCTTCACTACTCTCTTCGAGGTGTTCCAAGTTAGAGACTTTGTGATACTTGACACCTTTGACAACCTCAAGGTAAGACGAAACAACTTTGGAAGCATCGAAGTCTTCCTTTTTCATTTTCTCCAAGATTTCAGCTCCTTCCTCGAGAGATAGAAACTTCTCGGCTTCTTTTTCAAGTTTCTTCTTTAGAACTCTTCGTGGAATCTTGGTTCCTTCTCTTGTAGGCAGTTCTTCGCGAAGAAGAGAGCAAAGGGTCTCAAAAGCGCCTTCTCGTGGAAGAAGCTTATTTCCAAAATCCATTTTTTCGCTTTCGGTTTTTTAGTCGAATTTTCGACACGAGTCAAGTTCTACCAAAAGGCGTTGGGAAAGTTAATAAGAGGAACTATCTTGAAGGCGAAGATGTTCAAATGTCTGCTTCTCAAGTAATGAAATTACCGAGAGTCTGCAAATCTGAAATCAGATCTCTCTAAGTCTCAAGTAATAAGAATGCGTTATGTTTAACTACTGGACTGACCGAGTAACAAGAGCTGAGGAATTGGAGTGACTGCGCATTTCTTGAGCCAAAGTGCTGTGCTAATATGGAACCAAATTAAATAACACCCCTCGCCCGTTCGTCCCTCAGTACACTGCCCAGCTGTGGCAATAGAATATGGCTGGCGTGGTATCAAATCTCATCAAAGGTGACGAAAATTCATCCACGCTGAGTGCTGCCGGCTTTGAAATACCCACGAAGCAGGAAACGTTACTTTTCTCGTCTTGAAGTTGAACGGTCACGCATCTAAGTCTCTTCGTTGGTGTCCTCTCAGCTCAACAACGTCCGGCGTCTACTTTTAAAAGGAAACCCGCCAAAGCAAGTCACTTCTATCTCATCAAAGGTCACGAAATGCCATGAACGCTGAGTGACAACCACCAGCACAGTCGCAGCCTTTACTTTTCTCGTCTTGAACGATCACGCATCCAAATTCGTGGGGTCATATCCTCTCAAGACAAAAATCATCCAGCATATACTTGCAAAAGAAAACACGCCACAACGCAACCCCTGGCATACGAATAGATTGGACGCAAGCACATTGGCCAACTTCATCGCTCACATTTGTAACATAATCCGCACACTGCCACGGGAAGAAGTCTATAGCGCTCAGTATACTTCATATCTTCAAGCCTCACCCATGCTGCTACGCTTCATACCTTCAAGCCTCACCCATGCTGTTTACGCTGGCACTATTCGCCCCAGAAAACCTGGATAAGAAGGCGTAGAGGGTGACGATGTGACACACGACGCAAAAGCCGAGGTATGGGATGAAGGAGCACCAACATGGCACGCCAATCACTCTCACTCTATCTAATTGCACCACCAAAAAAAAACAGCTTACCTAGATTAGCACTCTGCTCTTTTGCTTCCGACCATCAACGGTGCTACCGCTCCTCTCAGTCCAGTAATATCATGCCACGTCTCCATCCAACAAGTAGGCTACTTCACGGCAATTTGTGCGAAATTAATGGCCTGAAGTGAAGAAGAACAGCCTGAAGAGTGAGGATAGTGCTGCAATTTGAGTGGGAACAGACGCGAGCTCTTTTATTACACAAAATCACGCATCTTAATGCATGCACTCAGGGGGACGGCGCGAAGGGTGTCCCGGGAGAGAAGAGGTAGGCACAAGCGACAAATAAGGGGCGCGAGGACGAATGGGAAGTCGCTCACAATCAGATACGACATAGAGGACAAGGCCCGAAAAACCGAGGGGGGAGGGGGCGCCACTCAGAGTTTTCTAAACGCAAGAAACGTTGTCCATAAATTTAGTAGCGCGACGCACGTCAGCGCGGTCGCCGGTGTTCTGGGGAGCTGGTCCCGCAGGTGTGGCGCCGCAGCTGCGCCGGAGGGCGCCCGGAAGGTCCTACCACTACTAGCTCTGCACGCGCGGCAGGAGACCTCCTGTGGGAGGTATAGCACTCGCAAGTCCTCGATCTGATGAAGAGGGGCGCCATTATGTAGCGCCTCCCGCGCTACAACGTAGAAAAAAAAGATGCGGACTACTAACTCCTTGCGGGTGACCTCCTCCGCGGCTTCCTCCGCGTGAAATTAGAACAGCAGACCAGCAGACGCCTCCGCATGAAATTAGGCCAGCAGATAACAGAGCAAAGAAGTAGGGCACGGAGGCCATCTTTCATCTACATAATAAGCACAGAACTCTAGCAACAGAAACAACGACCGCAGACGTGTGAGGGAGTAGGGCCCTAAGGGAGTCCGAACATGCCACAGAGAGGCCAGAGGACTCGCCCCCTGCTGTGCAGAAGGCGACTTCGGAAAAAATCCCGACACGAGATGGGGAGGGGAGGGGCCCCCCCGGGCTCGGGCGGCCGCAGTTGGAGCTTTTTCGTATATGAGCCCCGACGCCTGCCCAGTTGGTTCCTTCCTCGACTGCTCCCCCACGCGCCTGCCCTCTCTCGGTTGCGTATCCTGTTGCGCTTCATCCTGTTCCACATTACCAGGGGGAAGAATCAGACACGAATCAGACACAAAAGCAAGCAGATGGCGCGCGACGGACGACGACGACCAAAAATCCGATGACAGATATGCCGAACTACAAAAACCAAGAAAATGCGACGACAAGCATAATCCAGGAAACCAATAAACACGCACAGACGACAGACGCCACACTACTACAGAGTAAGACAGGCAGAATCTACTTACCACCCAAAATCATCCGAGGCGCGCCCTGGGTACTGTTCCCCGCTGTTTTCGTGTGTTTCAGCTTTTTGGTGCTCGGCTTTTTGACGCCTGGGGAGCCTCTTGCGGATCTCTCTGCGCTAGATCGCCGCATGGTCTGGGCCTGAGGAGACGAGCGACGAGGTGTGGCAAAGGTCAGAACGAGCAGAGAAATACGCCAAAGGCCAGAACGAACAGAGAAAAGAGAGTCTAACTCTAGACTGTCAAGAAGACCGAGATAGTTACCGTATAGAAAAGAACGCAGAAAAAGGGCAAAGCTTAGACTATTAGCGTGCACGCACCTGGGGGCGCGCGTATCTCTCTGCGTGCGGTGTCGTCCTCGTTGGTCATTCTTTGGCAGGAGTAGTAACTTCGCGAGCAGTAGGAGTCCTGCGCCTTTCCCTGTAGCGTGTCCAGATAGAAAATAAAAAAGATGCCAATAAATACACTAAGAAGAAGACCGCGCGAGACCCTACGGGAGATCTCTACACTTCCACAGCTCTGCCATAACGGGAGCCCTGTGCATTCGCGATCGTGACCAAAGCGACCGCGGCCGGTATTTTTTCGGTCATCCACTTCATAGAACTTAATCACTGTCCGCGAACGTTGTGTCTCCAGGCCGACGATCGGGGATCTATTCCTTGTCACTACAAGAACGGGCTGACGATCGGGGATAGATGTAGCATTTACGCACTCAGTACACCCCAAGAACGCCCGACTGCGGGACGATCTGGGCAGAACAATTAAAAAGGCGGGCTATTCTAATTATAAGCGGCTCCCTCATTATATTGGAGCCGGGATGGAACGACTGCGGGAGCATCTGGGCGGAGCAACTTCCTCGGGGTGATCTGGGTGGAACAATTAAGAATAAGGCTAGCCTAATTATAAAGGGATCAGTATACTACGAGGTATACACTCAACGGGCTGACAAGAATGGGACCAAGGACGACAGTGGGGCGATGGCTGTGGGATGATCTAGGCGGAAGAATTAACTCAAGCATAAGCCTCATTATTTCTGTTCATCCACTCGACACGAGGTTCATAGTTATCCACTAACATAACTGCACGCCTTACCACTCCAGGGCAGAGCCTCAGATCGAAGGCCACAGGCTACAGGTGAGCACGTAGTTAATGACTGAGCCACGACCCACCACGGCCGAAATATTGGGGGCAGTTCTTCGGTCGGCGATGATCTCTCGGAGAGCCGGAGCTTTTGAGCGTCACAAGCTACAGGGGAGCACATAGTTAGCGACTGAGCCACGACCCACCACAGGCGAAGTATTAGGGGTAGTCTTTCGGTCGACGATCATCTTTCGCCAATCGACGTAGGCTCGCGCTGCCACGTGCTCCCGAGAATACAGAGCCCAGAGGTACCCAGCGGCGAGGTACATGCAAACAGTCCGAGGCGCCCCCGTGGTGTCGCCATTACCTACATACTTCAAGCGGAGGGGGCCCCAGTCGGTGAGCCCTCGCCACCGCGCGGAATCCGCGCAGCGCCCGCAGCTCACGCGTTCCCGAGAATAATCCCGGGCCCGGGCGTGCTCATCGGTCGAGCTGCATGCAATGCTACCAGTAACAGATCGCGTGGCCTTCGAGTGGCCTCACCTCACCCCGGGGGCGAGGAAGGTCAGCGAGGCGGGGCGAATTCCTAACAAGCCGGGGGGCCTTTTATAAGGTCCCACCTGCCCGCTATAAGGTCCCGCCTGACCTCTATAAGGTCCCACCTGCAAGTTTTCGAATGGGGTCAAATCCTAGGCCTTTGGGCGTGCTAAGTAATGCGCTAGCAGCCTTCACCAGGCCCACCGAAAGGGCCTCACCAGCCTCCATCAGCTCGAGAACATCGCGGACCTTCGTGAGCTTTTTCCTTGCTTGCCTGCATAGCGCATAGCCGCTGCAAAGTGCACACTTATGCGGAGCGCACTCGAACGCAATTACAAAGCACAAACTGCGGCAGAAAGAGACCAACGCACTGAAAGCCTGCCTCGCGCATCTTCGGCACGAAGCAGCGGAGTGCGGGGTGGTTTGCGGGCCCTCCGTCAGAGGCGACGATCTACACGAACCTCCGCAACTTTGGCCGAGCCTTCTCAGGGGTCAGGCGCTAGAAAAAAGCAAAGCGCTCCGCCCCAAGTTTACTATGACAAGCTACCTCCACACACGCCCACGCCATGCCTGTCGAACTTTATACACAAAAAACGGCCGCCCCATCTCTGACAGTTTCAATTTTCGGCGAACACTGTCAAGGCATACTAGTGCCACAGCCAATTAATAAAGCACAACAGCCGCCACAATTCGCTGCCGCTTCGAAGACACTGCGCAAGATGTCGAAGATTGACAAAGACAGCAGCCAGAGCGCCTTCGAGATGGTGCGTCGTGTCTTGTCCTTCGTTCATGATGTAGAGCGCGGCAAGCTGCTCGATGGCGTGCCCCTTTGTGCTGAGCCACCCACAAGCCATGATCTGGGCCCTTTCTTAGGGCTCGCCTCTGCGCGCTCATCTTGTAGAGCATCGCCGACACGCTTTCCCCTTGAGAAAGCGGCCAGCAATGCCTCGCGCTTAGCTGGGGCGGAATCCTTTGAGCAAGTGCGCGGTCTTAACTTTTCACCCGCGCGCTGTCACGCTGCCTGGTGGCATCTGAAGACGGTCGAAGCCTCACCGTGTCCCCGCCTGTTGGCAAGCACGTCACTGGTCTCCAGGTCGTCCTCGATCATGGCGGCGATGCGGGACTTGTTGCCATGCAAGATCTTTGCTTAGCGGTGCGCTTTTGGTGTTCGTCCCCGCCCGCCATGCCTTCCCCACCTCAAGAAGGCAAAACGAGCGACAAACAGCCGCCACTAGCCTGGCCCCATCCATAATTTTCGAAAACAACGTCGCGCAGTCTTCCCAAGTCCGTACGCGAAGGCGCGCCGCTGAGCTCGCTCGCCTCCGTTGCAAAGTGCCGCGCCGCCGCCGTGTCACCAGACAACATCACCGCCACTCCCATCGCCATGGTCGGCACCTGTTGCAGCGTCTCCTTCTCCCTTCGTAGCCTGCCGGCGAGCTTCTCCCAGTAGCGCGCCCCCTCCGGCCGTCCGGTGATTAGCGAGCCAGATAGATACGAAGGGAGACAAAGGCGGCGAAACGAGTCAGGGAGTTTTAGTCGCGAAGGCTTGTTTAGGTAGAATTTATTGGCGCAGCAGTCTACAAAATTCCCCATAACCCGCCCAGTGCCCCGCTCTACTACTTTGCCCCTGCTGCCAACCACTGACGGAGCTAAGAGGGCTACTAGTAGCAGACAGCAACCAACACGCCATAAACTCCAGCCGCGTCTTGGCTTTTTGGCCGCGTTTTGTGGGGAGTTGTTCGCGATCTTCAGGCGTAAAGCGCGGCCCGCGGCTCCTCTTCTTCGTCAGCTCCTTCGCCACCTCCTTCAGCTCATCGCGGTCCCCCCTCTTTTCCACGGATTTTGCGCCGACGCAGCCGCGGCCCAAGCGTCGCCCCGGAGGGCCAGCCTCGCTGTCTTCGAGGCCTTCTCTGCCGTCAGGGCGGGGCTCAAAGTTAGAAGGGGCAAGCCATTGGCGTTCATGATTGAGGCACGGTCTCAACATAGTCAATCTATGCCCCCCAGCTAGTTAGTGCCCGCCTGAAAAAGTGCAAGACTGACGCCAAGAGCAGAAAACTAAGCACAAGAACGCCAAAGCCTTAACAGAGAGAGCTCCCGCCTGACCTCTTTCGCCAGTCGTTTTGGGGCAAGCCGCTTCCTCTTTTTTCCCCGGCGCGCCTTTTTTGCCTTCGTCTTCTTTTCGTCGTCCTTCTTCTCATCATCCGACATCTTGCCCACGGCCCAAGTCAGTGCTTACTTTTTGACTTAAGTAAGGAAGCGCCTAAACGCCGCACCTCGCTGCTGTTAGTCATCACTTCAAGCGAAGAGCGAGGGCGACTCCCTCTCCGCGCTGATCTCATAAAGATAAAAGATAGACCGAGGAAAGCCAAAGGGCTGGCGTTCTTTTTACAGCAAGCGGGGCCGATCTCATAAAAATGACCGCGGTCACTTTTTGGCCAGGAGAACATCAAAACTAAACTACGCACAAAGGAGCCAAATGGCTACGGTTTGGGCTGCTTTCTTCATCATCCTCCGCGACTTCACCCCTGTCCTTTGGAAGGTGCTAACCTGCACAAGCACAGGAGGATCCTAAAAAAACGAGCAGAAAGGCACGCACTCGGCCTGTTGCCATCTAAGAGCGCCCCCGAGCTTCGCTCGCGCCTTTCACCCAAGCAAGCTCCCGCTCCTGGGCCATCGAAATACTGCACGCATCAACTTACTACTGTCCTGCATACGCTTACAGCCTTCAAGCTTTGGCGCTACTGCTGTTTTTGGCTTCGCGCTCCTTTCTTTCTGATTCTGCCTACTTGTCTTGCTCCTGTTGTGTTGTTTCTTTGGTCACGATGCTCGTGAATCGCTACGCTATTACATCGCCCCCAGACAGTACTAACAAGGCGATCTCTATGAGTACTTTTCTCAGACTACCTAGTAAGGACGACCTCGAAGGCGCTGCCTGCCTGCTTGCAGCGCTTCACGAATTGCGCTGCGGGCTGGGTGCCGTGCTTAGAGGCTGAGCGCCGGCGCATCTCACTCCGACTTCTATCGCTATGGCCTTGCTCCCTACTTGGAGAAGCCACAGAGATGCGCAGAGAGGCACCAGCCTGCAACCCCCAGCACATGACACGCGAGGCCTTGCCAAACTTAGACGCGACGACACGGAAGCCAGCGCGGTCCCCAGCCAAGCTCAAAAGACTGGCGCGCCACGCCTTGCAATCCTGCTCGCCCCAGCGCGTGCTGTCGAAAGTTAGAGCCCCCCCTGGCTCACCCCTCTAGAAACCCCCCCAGCGCACGCGTCGCGGTAGCTAATGCGTCCTGTGTCGAAGTGCATACTGCTGCGGGATATCTGTAGAGAATGACCAGGGGAAGCCTGAAGGATGACGCCTCTCCTAGGGCAAGAACTGCCTCAGCCTTCAATGGCAGACGCGGGAGAGAAGCCTGGACCGCACTGGGCAAGTTTGTCCCATAGCCTTCAGCGTCGACTTTGAGAGAGTGGGATTAGAATCCCGAGAACGAAACAGAGAAGAGACGCCCACCCTGGAGCAATGACGACGATGAAAAACCTAAGAAGCCCCAAGCCATAAGAGCAGCGCCCTTGCCTTCGAAGCCTCGACGAGGTCGCCCCCGAATAAATCGGGCAGCTTTGTGGTCGCAGCATGCACCTCCGTCCCGCCTTTGACAGACTTGAACTCCGACAAGGAGTGTCTGCATCTATTATATCCAGCAGCCTCCGGCCCCAGCAAGGAAAAGCCTGCCGCTTCAGGGCGAGACTGCTCGCACATTAGAGGCAAAGCCTTGGCATTTACTTGCCCCAGGTTGGTTTGATGCTCTTCCCCCTTGGGAGAGTCAAAACAAACAGCAGCGCGAACAGCTAAGGCCCACCCTTAAAGACACAGCCGCCGCCTCGATGACAGCGGCACCCGGCACGCTCATGGATAGAAGCTCGGCACTGTCTGAAACCGACTCGGCTACCAGCATACTCTTGGCCTGGTTGATTAGATGCGAACTTCTTCCAAAACAAGGGAGCGAGACAAGCAGGGGAGGCCGCTTCTCTACTAGAAGAAAGAGACGAGCAAAGCTAGCCGACTGAGAGGGCGGCGCGCTCCCTTGTTTCTTGCCTTAAGAGCCTCCCCCCGCGCGCTTCCTTGAGCCAGTTCGAAGCAGCCCCAATACTGCAGCCCTTCGAGCGTCCTCGAGTTCATCCACATGGAGGCCCCTCAAGAGTGTGCGAGTGTCTCCCTTACTTTACACCGAGGCGCATACTGTTGAGAGACCTCCACCGCGATGGACAGGGGGAAGCCTTAGCCCCTATATTCAAAACCACCCACTTCAGCTTCGCACTCTGGAGTATCGAACTGCAAAAGTTAGACCACCCCGACACCCATCCACATGAAAACCCATCCAGCACATGCGCCGCCACCTCCTCCCCTGTGTGTGTATCTACTTGGGCGCACCTGCTTGGGGGGCGTTTTCATGATCTACAAGAAACCAACGCTAAGAGTGTCTTGGGGGTATATGAGACGGCTGCTTCTTTGAGCTGCGTCGCGTCCGTTGTCCCTGGTTTTATTAGAGCGAGCGCGCCTGCGTCCCTGAGCCATCCACCGGCCCCCTCTTCCTTTGAAAAAAGAAGCAAGGACGAAGCTGAGGACGCTCCAGCGGCATCCACGGTCAGACCGTGACCACCTGCCCCCAGCTGGCCAAGACTCTCACTCTTAGAGCTTTCCCGAGTTTGCTCACCGGCCCCTTCGGTGATCCCTGGAGAGCAATACGCGCCACACTCTACCCCCCTGGTATTGGGCCGCATTCTGCTGAGGGATGTCCAAGGGGATGCACTAGCAGAAGCCTTACGACCTGCGCCACCACCTGCTTGCTGCTGCTGCTAGAAGAGCTCCCGCTGCCTCTGCTGCTGCTCGAGCCGCTGTCGCTGCTGCAGCCGCCGCCTCCGCCGCCGCTGCTGCTAGCGCTGCTTTTGCTTTTTGCTTTTTGCTGCTGCCGCTCGGGCAGCCTCTTCCTGCGGTGTGATAGGGGTGGCATTCATCTGCGCCACCTTTCCTTTGGACACGTTGCGCCAAGTATTAGAAAGAGCCCAAGACGCTACCAACATGGACACGCTGGCCCGCTAGCTTAGAGGTCAGAAAAGGGCAGAGCTGAGAAACTATGATGGGGCAAGAGGGCAGGGCGGTGCTGCTTTCCCATCGAGGTAAACCTACGAAGTCAGCCCCCCCCCCTTGCTCAGCTCTGCTTTTTTCTGTCTGGCCCTTAAAGCACGCGCCTGGCGCTGCGTCTCCTCGGGAGCGTCATCCCACGCCTGGCCCAGCAGGCCGCCAGACGAAAAACGTAGAGGAACTCGCTGACTGAGTGACGAGAAGCGAAAGCACGCGCCAAGCCGTTAAGAAGCCGGGAAAGTTTTCTTTTCTCCTATAATTAATCTTTCAAAGCATGCCCATACTGAGTTACTTTTGGCAGACGACAAAATAGCCTTACTTACACGAGACAAATTAAAGCGGCGCAATCTGAAGGACACGAGAGGCCGTAGCCTGAAAGGTGCCGCAGCGTCGTTTGTGAACAACCAGAGGCCATCCGTCCCAGGCTGTGCGTCCAATTGCATAGGGGAAGGGCTTCGCCCAACGTTTCTCCGCGAGACACTTGCCAAGACTTGGCAATCTGTGTTCTTGTGGTCCAACAGTAAGTAAAAGAGCCAGGTGGCCTTCTAAGTAAGAACTAAGAAACTATGCATGCGCAATTACTTCCTTCTTTGCGAGTGACCCTTGATGTTCTTCCTCAAGCGACGGTGGCGACTGCTTGTAAGACTCTCGAATCAGCGATGCGTATTTTGCATTTTCATCACTGCGATAAAAAGTCGTGGCCTCCTCGAGTGGCGCAGCAACGGTAACAAACTGACCACCGGCAAACTCCTTTTTAGAGGAGCTCAAAATTTGATTCATGATCCGCTCGCCTAAGGGGGAAAAACATCTATTCGATAAACTGAAATAAGCAAGTAACTAACAGAAATAAGCGAGATACTGAAGGGCGAACAGCGTAGTGACTCTTTTGTTTCATCTAGCTACTCGTCTATTTTCATTTTTCGAATAGAAATAGTCCAATGTTGAGTTGTCCCTGAGTGGGGAAAATAAAGAGCGATCATGAAGGATCTTCCACACGCAGTGCTGGAGATCATTGATGTGTTCTTTTATACCAGCCTTAACATTCCCTGTCCAAAGTTGGGTCCATTTAGCGGCACCTAGAGGATTCGCCACATCTCTACCTACACTTGGAAGAAAAACGCGCTTCTTCCGTTGTCCCGGTTTAAAGACTGGCGCGATGAGCAGTTCTGGACCTAAGAAAAACTGTTGCTCCCCTACTTTTCTTCCAGGCACTTCTCCTACTTGCTTCGTACTTCTATCTGTTCTAGATGAAGATGAAGTAGTAGGCTCTGTCCACTCAGGAGGACAAGGCTGTGGCTCGGAAGCAAAACGCTCAGAAGGTCCTAAACTTCTAGTAGACGCAGGCGCAGGTGACCCAGAGGCTTTTGCTATGCTACTAGTTGTAGTAGGCTCAGCGTCGAGTTGTTGTAGAAGTTGAGGCGAGAGCACAATGCCTGCTTTTTGCGCGGCTGCCACGGATGAATACACTTCGCAGTTCTTCGCGGCTTCCTTATCCTGTGGCGAAAGTCGCACTTGTAAAGGTAGTAGTTCTGCTTCTTGTTGGCGTAACGTAGTTTCGCCATGTACTAGTTCACCGTTTGCGTCGAATTCTAGCTGCGTAGATGCTGAGGATGTCCTTGTTGGAGAATCCGCCTGCTTTTCATCCTCCGATACGTCTTCCCACCACACTTCTGTTGAATCGTCTACGAGAGATCCATGGCGCAAAAGCGGCAGCAACGGCTCATCTTGATCGATTTTTTCTCGATACTCTGCGCCCCTTGCAAAGACTGTGGCCCATCGACGCAGGTGCGGCAAAATTTCGTCATCCCATGTTAGAGCTCGCCTTATAAGCTGATCCATGCATCTTGAAACTCTTCATGTAGTGGGTACCACTTTCCCCCTTGACCTTGAAAAGCCTCTCACTCCAGAATATCTCGGTTATAGAAGAGATGGAATAGAAGAAGCCTTAACCACGGTTGCACAGAGCTTCCTGGCTTAGTTCCCGGATGCGTCCGAAAAACAGCGTCGGCAAAAGCAGTATACTGCATCCAGCGAACCATCAACTCTGCTCCACGATGCAACGCCGGCAAAACGACAATGCCTCCATCCGGTCCGGGAAAACTGAGAGAGTGCGCACCACTGTGGAACTCATTCATTCATTCATTCGAACCACGTAGCAACTCAACTTACTTGTTCGTAAGAATCACTACACAGAAAAAAAAGGCTCGAACCTAAGTAGACTAAGAAGCTTGCTAGCAGGTCACTCAGTAAGATTGTGCACAATGTCGCGAGCTAAGCGCCGCAAAAGGGCGAGCAACATGAACGAAGGGCAAAGGCGACACACTTGGGCGCCTGTTTATTACTTTGAGCAATGACTTCCTGGCTTTCCTCATGCTTCCCAAGGTGTTGCACCGTCACCAAATAAATAAATGTAAGCAAAAGTACGCTGTTCTATCCGTCATGGTATATCCTCCGACATCAGCGTGAACGTAGCGCCAGCCACTAAATCCGCTCATAGTCGCGCCTATAGCCGCACTTTGAAACCCATCGTACGCATCCCAGGTTACTGTCTGATCACCCATCCAAAAACTTCCTAGAATTTGCGTATTCAACAACCCTGCTGCGGTAAGTTAGATGATGGGTGGGAACGAAGTCCTGGAATTCAGGGTCTTGGGGGACAGGTACAGAGTAGAAGAACTTCAACTTGTAGAAACTACAGGAATGTCAATTCATCCTGTATCTGTAACTCTCTTTTCTTGTTTTTCGAATATTCCAAACACATAACGAAAAAAGTTGAAGATGACGTCGCGCTTTCCCGTCAACCGGCTGTATTTTTCAACGACCATCCTGGTAACCTCTCCCCATTGTTCCAAGTAGCGCGTGTGACCAGAAAGAGCAAACCTCACAGCAGTTTTTTTGTCGCCATCTAAAATTAGACCTTGAGTAAATCTCCAGCTCAGCCTTCATCTTGCTGCTAATTTTCCTCTCGAGACTGAAGCAAGATCGATCCTGGCAAAGCTGGACTTTGTTCTAAAGCCTTATCTTCAATGTAGCCTTGTGACTAGTACTTCTAGTCCCGTCCTCAACACTGACCCAGCCAAGTGGACCATATTCACCGAAGTCGCTCATCCACCCATGAACTAGAGGACCCGCTTCACCCGCTGAGAGCTCAGGGCAACGTTCTGGCACTGGAAGCATCATCGCATTACAAAGCAGCACGTCGACGTACCACTCCCGGACCTCTCTCCGGTCTAAAGCCAGCACAGAAAATTGGAAGTCGTCGGTTGCTGACGGTAAACGAATTTGTTCTTGAGTACTTGTGCTCTCATCTTCAAGTGACTTTGATGGTGTCGTTTTGGAGGATTTCGGTTTTAGGGCACTTCTATCAACGTTGTTGATGTACATCTTCTGAAAGAAGCCTCGCTCCACTGCTTCTTGATAGATCGTTTTCGTAGCACTAGGACCCGCGGCTGGTGTTTTTACTTCTGCAGCTTTCGAAACTGCTTTGCCGCCTTTCTGACCTTCTTCTTCTGATCTCACATAGGAATTCACATAGGTGAGCACCCGCACACCACGCTTGAGCCACTTCTGCGAGAACTCTCGGAAGTTAGGATAGTGCGACTCATCTAGACGCCAATCCCAGCGAACTCGAGTACCAAAGTCGGTAAAAATCCTGCCGCTCCAGTCTTGACTCCACACTGCGCGCACGGGCACTTTCGCTGCATGCAGTTTCTCTAGAACCGCATTCACCACTGAGGCGCCGCCTGTGGATCCAATGATCGCCCCCTCCTGTGTCCACTTTGGGAGACGCCACGAGGGCAGGTTGATGTTTTAGAGCTTGCCCGGCTCCATCTTGGGATGCATCCTACGCACCCTTTACGTTTGAAAAGCCTCCCCAGGATGCCTCTGCAGATGGATTATGGGAAGCCTTAAATGTTCTCGTCTTTCTTGATGTCAGAGAGCGAACGCGCCTTCTTCAGAGGACCTGCTGACGTGATCTTGTTCTCGTCGTCTGCTAGTCCTTGTACTACTCCTCCATCCTTCGAGTTCGACTCCGAAGAACCACCGACCACTAAATCATGATATTCTGGTGACAGTTGATCTGCACGTCTTGCGAGGCTACGGATTTCACGGTTTACGTTGCGGACCGCAGAAGCAACTCCAGTCGGCGTTAGCGCTCACAATCTCTTACAGTATAAAGTTTTTCCCTCGTTTTGATTTTGATTTCATATTTTGAATTTTGATTTTGAATTTTGAATTTTGATTTTGAGTTTTGATTTTGAATTTTGACTTTTGATTTTGAGTTTTGATTTTGAATTTTGATTTTGAGTTTTGATTTTGAATTTTGATTTTGAGTTTTGATTTTGAATTTTGATTTTGAATTTTGATTTTGAATTTTGATTTTGAATTTTGATTTTGAATTTTGATTTTGAATTTTGATTTTGAATTTTGATTTTGAATTTTGATTTTGAATTTTGATTTTGAATTTTGATTTTGAATTTTGATTTTGAATTTTGATTTTGAATTTTGATTTTGAATTTTGATTTTGAATTTTGATTTTGAATTTTGATTTTGAATTTTGATTTTGAATTTTGATTTTGAATTTTGATTTTGAATTTTGATTTTGAATTTTGATTTTGAATTTTGATTTTGAATTTTGATTTTGAATTTTGATTTTGAATTTTGATTTTGAATTTTGATTTTTGATTTTGAATTTTGATTTTGAATTTTGAATTTTGAATTTTGAATTTTGAATTTTGAATTTTGAGTTTTGAATTTTGAATTTTGAATTTTGAATTTTGAATTTTGAATTTTGAATTTTGAATTTTGATTTTGAATTTTGAATTTTGAATTTTGAATTTTGAATTTTGAATTTTGAATTTTGAATTTTGAATTCTGGATTTTGACCTTGCATTTCGTCCAGAAGACGAGATTGATGTTATTTCACATTCATTTTGGCGAAGCATCTGTTTGCTTTTCTTGCACATTCACCTGCAGTTCATTTTTCTAGCAAATGTTTTGAAATTCCGTTGACCCCTGCCCCTGGGGAACCACTCCAAAGAGCTAGTGTAGTAACTTATCTGATAAGTTCGTAGTCACAAAATCCAAAGAGAACAATGAGCCAAGTAAGCTGTGAAGATGAATTTTTGAATTATCTTACGTCTTAACTCTGGGAGACTCAACCGAGCTTCAAAAACGTGTGCACGGCTTTCCTCCACCGCACCATAATCTTGCGGATACGTGATTACCAATTTCGTTCGCGCGCCCTTGTTGACCGCGGATCTTGCCTCTGCTTTTTCTGGCCGTACATTTACATTAGAGCTAGTAGTGGATTTCGTAACTGTAGTAGACAAAAAAGATGAAGAAGTCCTAGACGCATTGCGCCCTGTCGTTACTGTTATAGGCTTTTTTCCCCTTCCACAACGAGCTACAAGAAAAAAGCCGTTCCCTCGTACAAGAATAATTAGAAAAACGCCAAAACGCAAGGCATGCCGACGGCGTAGTTCTACAAAAATTTATCCCTAACTCCGGAATTCAAGCTATCGCTCTCCTGCTCGTCATCGAATTCAACAGTGGCATATTCGCGGTTTGTCAGCACCACGCCATAGGCTTTAGGAGGTTGATGCACAGCACCACCAGAGGCTGTAGAAGATCTAGTACAAGCATTTTTTGGAGAATCATCTTCGCCTGTGGCCATCGCAGAATCACGCTCACCTGTCATGGTAACTCCCATACGATCGACCCACGCAGGTATCGCAGAGTAGCTTTTGAAAGTGTCACCACCAGCGAAAGGGACGAATTTGTCGAGTAGATACGTAATTGGTTGCACTCCACGACCCACGCCACAGCTTAGAAGAGCTCGCGGAAGGGGAAAAAGGCCTAGAACTTCTGAGGACCCTGTCGTTACTGTTAGTGAAGTTAGTAGTGCTAGTAATTTCCCCATTCGGGGGGTAAGGCAAACATTACAAAGTTGTAAAGCATGTAGATGTAAAGACATTCATAACTCGAAAATCATGATGACAAGAATCTTGGCTCATAAACCTATAAGCTAAAATTTTAGCTTACACATCAGATGGGACACAATCTCAGACGCAAGAACTTCTACGAGTACACAAGAACTTCTACCACTACGCGTGCGACATCAGATGGGACACAATCTCAGACACAAGAACTTCTACCACTACGCGTGCGAAAAACCTAAGCATACGAAGAACATAATTGTTCCTGACTCCAAATCGGTATCTCACCTTTTCCAACCAAATCCGTGTGAGAAAACTGCGCACCAAGGCCCATTACTCGCGGCGGTCTTGTTGTTGCATCCAATTCTAGGCATGCACCCGGATCCGGACGGTCTCGCCCAAGATCGACGTCCATCTTTTTCGATTCCCAGGAAATAACGCTCCAGTCAAACTCCAAAGACACAACACGCATAGCTGTGCTCAAAACAAACTTGCTGCCAGCTTGAGCAGTCCACTGAAATTCAGGCGCGATTTCGGTTTCTCTGGGTACATCGATCCGGGATTCCATTACCAACGTTGATCCATCCTCGATTTTTGCTTATCTTAGAGCAGAGGGACTATTTTTCTGATGACTTGATTCTACTCGTGGCAGTGCATTGTAAATAAGGATGTATGATTTCCCACACGCCTTCTCCCAGCTAATCCATCCTGGTGCTAAATGCCTCTCCGTAAAAGATAGAAAGTCAGGTTAAGCGGAATTCGAATTTCTTGCTTCATATTCGTGCTCTGCAGCTCGTTACCCATCTTCGCTGAATCTGCTATCGTATTTACCTCCCTCATCAATTCTCGCAGCGACGGAGCTTCGGTTGCCTCCGAAGCGCTTGTAGCCGAAGAAGATAGCTTCTCGTGATCACCATCGCTCTGAAAATCCTCGCTGGTGTAGACGATCAGTTCTCCGGATACTGACAGACTTGCTGGAGGTAACGATTGCGACTCTGCTATGCCTCGTGGCTTCTTCTTCTTGGAGTCCACCTTCTCATATTCCGCATCACTGTTTTGCCCAACAAGTAGTGGAACGAATTTCGATCGCGGGTGCGCTGTGAAGCGGTAATTCCCAAACGCCTCTTTGGTTGCCCACCAATTCACTTGTGCCCGTACACCATGGAAACGCCAAGTGTGCAACAAGTGCGCACCGTGATGACACGAAGCATCTTCCACTTCCCGTCCAGCATCTGTGGTAGTTGCGGCCAGGCACTTCTTGGTACTGGTGTCTCCACCTGCTTTGTCAAGACCATTGTTGTTGCGCACCTCGATATCGAATCCAATACTCGACTCAGCGTTCTTCGGCGGTGTCAATCGCAGAAAGCGTTGTCCACTGCAGTCGTTCGCAAGTAAGGCAAACCCGAGAACGAATGCTGGTAACAAAGGTGACATGATTAATACAGTAGGATTTTTTCACTATTTTGAACATCTGGAGGTGGGTCCACGCCTCCGCAAACTTCACAGTATAAGCAGTAATTGACTGAGCAAATAGCAGGCGGGAAACTACTAGCATATCTGACACACATCTCGTTCAGCAGTCTTTCACTCGGTTCGCTTTCTCTTGAAGAGGACCTGCTCGCACCATCTTGATATGAACGCCTGAGGTAATTGCTTCGAGAACTTCTATCTCGCATTTCGTTTCCTGTCACTGCACTTCTAGTAGTAACATTGAGTTTACGTACAGAAAAAGTAGTTCTCCGACGTGACACCTTCGCAAAAACATCCTTCGATAACCCTGCAAAAGTAGAAGCCAGCAACGTCTTTATTTGCAGTATGTGGGTTCATCTTCCCGTTCTCAGAACTCAATCATGATTCACAGATATGAATTGCAACGTCAAAGACGCCGCTGCTATGTCTAGTAGATTATTTTAAGCTAATAACGACTTTGATGAGTACGAATTTCTTACAATACCAGGTAGAAGGCTAAATATTCATCAGGGAAAATCACAAGCACAGTGAAGCTTTACTTGGTTGGTCAGAGTCAGAAACTGTAGTTTCCAATTAGTGATAGTTGATATCAAGCAATACAAATTGCAGTCAAGCAATGTAAGTATCGAATCAAGTTCGAAATCTTCCAGTGTTAGCAAATCAGGACTCATCAGAAGTATTCGGTTCTTTAGTAGTATGATGTGGAATGCTAGAGATATGACATGGTCACGAAATTGGTGTTGTGATTCACAGCATCGGATCACTTGGAGTGGATGCACACAACGCATCGCATCGCATCCACAGGGTAGTTTAGGCACAATTAAGAACACGGCCACTGACCGTCTCTGGTGTAGTCTCGGTTCATCCGACCACGCCACCTCTTAGCTGAGACATCCGCGATGGAGAAAAAGACCACATCTCGTGTCATCCGACAATTTCCTTACGCGCCTTCGACGGCTGCTGCCGGAGCAGCATCGACTTCTTGAATCAACTTAGCAGCTACCGCATCACCCTCTTTTTGTTTGAGTTTGTTTGGTCATGAGGAAAGGACTTTGATGTGTATCAGAGATTATTTCTATGAAACCTTTTTATCGAGGTCATGAAGAGGTGATCAATGTTTGTCTTGGAAGTGAAAAAGTCGTCCCATAGAAGAAGTAGAAGAACTTGCAACACATAGTAGTACTACGATCATCCCGTATTCTGTATCCAACTACTATATTCAGTCGGTTTCGTAGATTCCTACAATTCTCAGCTTCTAGATCCTATGTCTAGTACATCAAATCTCTAGTCTCTCGAATCTCTGTAAACAAAAACTATTCTGAAACAAGACCGTCACTGTTATAGTCGAAAAATCTCGGAAACTTCCCTTCAGATGACCACTAGAATGATCTATACCAGCTCATCATGAGCACTAGAATGATCTGTTACCAGTGGCTTCCGCTGCTGGTTTCTCGCCTTCTTCGCCACCAACTGGAGCATCGAGATCGGGAAGGTCGTCGTCCTCATCGTCGCTGTCTTCATCACCACCCATGCCGTCCATACCTGGCATGCCACCCATGCCACCCATATCTCCGCCACCCATGCCGGCCATTAATTTACCTGTATCGGGGGAAAGGAGGGAGAGATGAGGAATTGAGTCTAGTACTGTGCCAGATGATACGTCGGTATCCTACTTGTTACAAAAGCAAAGGAATAACGAGGTGGAAGGATTTTTCACGTTTTAGGGAAATTTTTTTTCAGAGATAGAACATCATAGGTGAACGTTATCATAGTACGACGATTTTACTAGAGCTATCATGAGCCATTATTCCACTCAAGCAGTCCAAAATTATCATCTCAGAAACATCATGGCAACATTGCAATAAAGTCGGAGCTCACAACGTGAAGATAAGAGATCTGATTAGTATGTATACGCTTTGAAGTTCCATATCTACAAGAAAAAGTACTGAAATCCATGCCGCCCATTCCTGGCATGCCTCCCATGCCGCCCATTCCTGGCATGCCTCCCATACCGCCCATACCTGGCATGCCTCCCATGCCGCCCATACCTGGCATGCCTCCCATGCCGCCCATACCTGGCATGCCTCCCATGCCGCCCATTCCCGGCATGCCTCCCATGCCTTCCATACCTGAAAATAGTTGGAAACAACCAGTATTGAGCACTGTTGTACTACGGTACAAGAAGCTGCTAGTTATATAAATACATTCAGCTTCAGGTCCGCAAGGGATGAATGTGCGCAGCCGCGGGTTTGCTCTGCAATCTACTACTTTCTCATGTGTAGTTGCGGATATTTTTCTTGTACTGAAGAAAGACGAACAATAAGCAGGGAGCCCTTTTTAGACAAAAAAAGGGCTGATTTCTTTAGGACAACAGATCACACAATAAACAGGCGTTCTTTCAAACAATAGGCGTTCTTTCAAACAATAGGCGTTCGTTCAAACAATAGGCGTTCTTTAGGACAACACGTGGCGTTCTTTCAAACAATAAAAACAAATTACATGAACAATTAGTACCTGCAGTATCGAAGTCTTCTCCCTCGTCGTCGCTATCAACCCACTTGTTCCAGTCGATCTTGACGTATGGCAGCTTCGCCTTACTCAGTCTTGGCCATGAGTCCTCCTCTTTTTTCTTCAAAACCAATTCTATCACCCGCTTTTCTGTAGGATAATAAGAGAGATCGATTTTAATCGAATAACTTGGAGATTTTTCGAACAGACGGGATAGGAGGTTTGTATTCAATATATATTCCAGGGAACATAGGGTGATGTCGTTGTTGGTACATAGGAGGTTGTTGTTGTTGGTACATAGGAGGTTGTCGTTGTTGGTACATAGGAGGTTGTTGTTGTTGGTGGGTATTGTAGGGGACATAGGAGGTTGCTGTTGTTGTTGTTGTTGTTTTCGATGCGTTTTCTATGATGGAAACTTCTCATGAAGTCTTAAGGGATGCCGCGTAGAGTCGGTGTCTCTACATCGAATCACACACCAAGAATGGTACAGGTAGTTGTAAACAGCAATGGCACAACTAATTAGTTGTTGTCCTTCCAGGAGATTTGGGACACTAGGGGTTGTTGTGGTACTATGATTTAGGTAGTTGTTGTAGAAGGTAGTACCATTTATCTTGCTCTCCTCCTACTTGTACTTATCGACTAAATAATTGTAGAAGCAAATTTGTCTTAGTACTATTTATCTTGCTCTCCTCCTTATCGACTGCGGCGTGAAAGTCGAAGTTGAACTCGTAGGTTTTTCCAGAGGATTCTCCTTTAAACTTCAAACTGCTGTCGTCAAGGTCAATCTCAGGCTCTTTGCAATCCTTCACGTCAATAGTCATGAAGACCCATCCTGGTCGCTGAGCCCAGAGGATACTTGGTGTGTTCGTAGCAGCCGTCATTTTTTTTCCTTTCTGTTTCTTCTGGGTCCTAAGTACTTCTTAAGCTGAAAAGTTGTTGTTGACTCTCAGAGAGTGGTCTTTAACTATTATTCTATGAAATAGTCTTTGCGCTAGGTGGAATCGACCTGGAAAGATTAATTTAGAACAATTCGTGACGAGCTCTAGTTGCAAGCTGGTTCGAATTCTGCCGTTGGATCCAAATCACGCCGTAGTTCTCAATGACAGGAAATTCTCAATCGTCGTTCATCAACGGCCGCTGTACCATCATGCGACCAGCATGACCTACATCAAGATTGTAATTTTAGTACTGGTGATCGCATATAAATTCAGATTTTATTGCAGGTGTCAGGTACGAGAACCGCCGAGTGGAGATATTATCCAGAGCAGCAAGCTGGTAGAGACCTAGAAGATCTTCTGGAAAAAGCCACCACACTGATACAGAATGAGGCTCCAGAGCGCGGCTCCGTTCTTAGGTTAGTTCGACGATGACGTAGACCACAAGGGAGAACATTGTTGGCGTCCACGACTGCCAGTCAGCACTTCATCTAGGCAGGATTTTCAGTAGTTCACTTTTGCAGAAATTCAAATCACTGTGATGAGTT
Source organism: Amoebophrya sp. A25 (assembly GCA_905178165.1). NCBI lineage: Eukaryota > Dinophyceae > Syndiniales > Amoebophryaceae > Amoebophrya > Amoebophrya sp. A25. The sequence goes on along the minus strand of CAJINU010000024.1, from coordinate 408,744 downwards.
TGGATATGATTCTATATTTCGCAAACGCTGTCGTGCTTAGAATTAGAAGTAGGTGCAACATTTTCGTATGGATATTAATCCGAAGCATTCAATCTTCCATCCGTCGTTAAGACATCATACGACTCCGAAAAACTCCATGTTATTTGTATGGCACTTTATACTTCGGATCCATGTGTGTCAGCAAAAAACAACAAAGATGTAGCTTGTAATCAGAGCACACGACGTACACGATGTCACAGACAATGGAGAGGGCGGTAGTACCACCAAGTCGAAGTCACAAGCTAAATTCGGGGATGATTTTGGAACAATATCAAATGTAGACTTGGTACTTTCAAGTCACTGTCCCTGTAATTCCCCATTCGTGAGGCAGTAAAAATGCTGTTTCGAGGGTCCCCAGTCGCTTCCAAAAACCTTATAGACTCAAACGTTCCAACAAGTTCGTCCGGGAGCACTCGTCCTCTTCCGTTAAGTACTCCATTACGTAGAAGGATCACTAACTGCAGACTATATAAAGAAAAATATATCACCTCCATCAAGACACAACTTAACCAAAAAATGCGTGTAGACCCTAGAAGTTTAAGAATAACAGAAATTACACCTATTCAAGTACCTACAACTGCATCATAGGCTAGCACCTACAGCTGATTGGGACGTTTTATTTCATGAATGTAGCTCGTGCCAATCCTGCCATCGAAGGCGATAGGGTCGGTTAGGTGCGAATCCACGTAAAATGAAACGCCAACAAGACATTATCGCTTGTCCGCAAAACTATGAAAGAGAAATCTTGTCTGTTCTTACAAACATGAGACCAAATACGCCGACTCCAACTTAGACGATGAGTGTCTCCTTCTGCAGCATCGCGTTGATCAGCCGAAATGTCATGCGTGTGGTTCTGTCGCAGTCCAACATAACCACCTAAGGGACAATATTGCATAGAAGCTATGGCCTAGCACCCCCTATAAGCTCTATGATGACGATGATGATTGTACCTGCTCAAAGCAAAGCTATATTCATACTCAAAATAGATCTGGTGCCTACGTAGATTTTTTAGTCACTTATAAATGATAGATGGATGCTACGACAGAACAAACATGAATCACGCTTCCAGCCGATAGACATCAAAGAATATTCTCGAACAAAAGCATAACGGGTTAAATGTATTGTCCAATTGTGCAATTTAGTGTCCATCATGTAAAGTAGACTGAAGACGATCATGATGAAAGCATGTTATTGCTAATGATAGTTAGAAATCGTGATATAGAAAAACGGCGCCATCAGTAGACTGATTCTGATAGTTGAACAACAAATTATAAAAGTAGCAATTTTGGACATGGAAAAATCGAAACATGGATATGAGTACTTACGCAATAAAATTCTTTTGCCAAGGATGAAAATATATGTCATACGTTCAAATCCATTGACCCTTAGATCGTTAGTAGGCAAAATTTGGCATTGTAAGATATTATCTAGCTGATCGACTTGAAATTCAGCAGGGTTACTCCTCGCCCCCACCTAGTATTATAATGCCACTTGTCACACAGCAGGACTTCCACAACGCCACTCCCTACAGGACTTCCACGACGCCACTCCCTGCAGGACAGCCTTTTTTACTAAGAGGACTTCTAAAGTACACCCTTCGTTCACGGAGAACTATCAGGTACTTGCCCCGTTAGAAGAAGCTAGTCCATCCCAACATCGTGATTTCAGCATCTTGTACTCCTAAAGCCTTCTTAGTCCAATTTTTGGTAGTTATCCAAGAATTCCAACCCTTGTTAAAGCCTATTTCTATTAAGGGTCGGTCTCTAACTAGTTCCAGCCAGGCGTCTAAGCCTTAACTAGCTATAGCCCTCCTGCTCTGTGACCTCTGAGTCCCCCTCAACCCTAAACCAACCCAAACTAGTAGTAACAGCCAGCCACACTTTTTAGGAGGAACTAGCTGCGGCCGCGGAACTGCTCCCTTTCTCCTGTAGTTGCGGAGCAACACTGCTCCCACCGCTCTTTTCCGCCGAAGCCTCGAAAAGCCCACTCGCGCGATCGTCAGCGCGGATCTTTTGCGCAACAACGAGGATCACGCTATTGCCCTCTTGCTCATAATCCGTTAGAAGAGACAGAGAATGCGAGACTACGATTCTTCTCTAAAGTCCCTATCCAACTACGCCGAAGAGCTGCTACGATGCAGCGGCGGGGGTACGGTAAGGTACTCTCAACACCCATTGTCATTCTACGGGTTGCCGTGAAGAACTTCTGAACAAGCTAAAGGGGGACAAAGAATGTGAGAAGGAATGAGCTCGAACTCGTGTACTAGAAGAATTTTCCAAGCTCCTGAAGCAACAAGGTCGTCTGTAAAAAAATGCATGGCCAGTACTGCTCACTGTTCTTTGAGGTAATATTATGCTAAAATTATAGACAGCATAAGTTTGGCAGCGTCTCGCAGACATGGATCCTCCAGAAGGTTCTATCAGCCAGCATCTCCACCATCGCCGCTGTGTAATCTTGTGTCCCAATGTGCACGTAATACCCGCCGCAGGGCAAATTTTCGGCTATGCGCAGATTCGAAGAAGAGGTATGTATAATTCTAGTCCTCACTCTTTCATTCATTAGTGAGGAACCACGTGGAAACCTGAGCTGCCTGATGATGATGTACCTAGTTCTAGAGTGCTGTTCATCTTTATGCTATATTATAGTATAAAGAAATGATAGAACTTGAAACTTGTTGATACCCGCTTCGCGATGCTATATTGACATATTGCGAGTCGTCATCTAGAATTTGTTCATTTCTCGTAAGAAGAAAGGAGACCACGAACTGCGCTGCGCTGGGAATGGCTTCGTTAGAGGTTACGGACTTGCATATCTCAGAGCATCCCTGGCTTGGAAAGGAGCATAGGAAAAAGTTTCAAACTAGTAGGAAAAAGGCGAAGGAAGGAAAAAGAGAAAGGGAAAAGCGCCAAGGATGGTTTACGACTGGGGAATGTAACTCGGTGGAAACGAGCCTTAACTTCGAACACCTCGATCACCGAACCGAGGCCTCCCTTGCTAAAAGCGGAAATTTCCTCTTGTTTATCGGCAAACGCTTTCGCGGGAATGCCTGCCTCGACCAACTGGTCTGCACATTAGATAGTTCTAAAAAGTTGTCCCCCAGGAGATGGAGACGTTTATTATCGTATTATCTTCTTGTAGAGGCCTTCCCGCGATGTCAATCACTTCTCACCATGGATTGGAATGATTTACGATTGGATGAGATTACTCCCTTAAGGCAAGCGACCCGCGCGACGACCTCCGACCACGAGTACCGTTCCGCCACTCTCCCGAAAGCAAGGCTCTAGGTACTGGCGGATGCTTAGAGCTTGATTGTAGACTATCTGTAATATCCCTATAAGATATCGGAGCCGCGCACGATTATCGCTAGACATCTCCAAAAAAAGGAGAACTTCTGCAACAACAGGAGCAGAGGTCAGCCTCAAAGGAACAGCATTATTAGTAGAAGTAGTAGTCAGAGAAGTCTCTGGTCTGCCTTAAAATATAGCCTCCAAACGCGTAAGGGCGCAACAGCCTCGCTGTCCCTTCGGGTGCTGCCGCCGAATAATCCGTGAACATCGAGTGGCACATTGCAGGGTCGTGACCCTCAACCCAGGCGTTAGACGAGCGATAGGGAGTAGACTATTCATTCATGTGCTACACCCTGGCGACCTCTGAGCCTATGGGCAGTCTCCAGTGGTTGCAGATAGAAACTATTGCTTCGGGAAAGCATGATATCAAAGTTATGTCTAGAAGTCCATTTCCCTAGTACGACTGCTATGATGACGCTACAAGTTGTAACGTATGAATTGAGATGAAAGACTACTCTATCAGATTCAACTCTTATTGCATGAAGGGATACACCCAAGAATAGAGGGAAAACTACTCTGATTAGTTGTAATGTAATCTCCACGTAATGTAATCTGGGTGAGTGGACGTGGAGCCACTAGCGCGCTCTCCTGACGCGACAGCACTTGTGGTTTGTGGATCACGACTTTTGATGTCTACAATTCCAGTACCGCTGCCGCCAGCGTCTTCGGGGATACTCATGTATAAAAGGGAGTGTTCTTGTCTACTCCCCTCAACTACAGACAGGGGATCGAGGCTCCCCCTTATGGCCACTATAAACAGTATTTTAAACAGGGGACAAGCAGGGACAGCCTAGAAAGATCGTCTGTCATATGGGAGACAAAACATCATCCTCCATATCATTCCTGAGAGCTGGTTCTTCGCGACGTGACGCTTGCGACGCTCCTTCAACTCTGCATCGACTCCTCGGAGCAAATTCATGCGGTCCTCGTCTGAGTTAGAAGACCACAAAATCACTACACTTTCTCTTGAGACTCATCAAAATTCTTTTGACGTAGTTCATCTTTCAGTTCCTCTTATTGATTGCAGGGACAGCCAAGGATCATCATGATTGCCATACCACTCCCAGATAATTGTTGAAACATTTCTTAAGTACCTTCCCTAAAAACAACTAGTATTTCTATTTCAATCTACTGATCGAGGAAGGGATTACTCTCTTGGGCTACTTTGCCCTAACGTCAAGTCTAGTCCGAAGCCGTTTGACCCCTTCTTCTGCGAGGTAGGTAGCGTGAGCAATACTGTCGTCGGACTGCCGAATACGCTTCAACAGAGGACCCGCCGCAATGTTGTGTTCCTGTTCTCGGTGAATCTTAGACAATATTTGTGTGCTTGTTTCATCATCCGAAGGTTTAGAAGATCTTTCTCTTTGTTACACATAGTACAGTTTGTTCGTCCGTAATTTTGTCACCCATGGCGCTTGCAGGGCCCGTCGTACCCACATGAGTGTCATTTGACGCAACTCGGGTCGTGCGTCGACTCCCAATGAGGCCGAGCCTGCTCGAGGATCGCGCTTCGCTATCTGGTGTCGCGCATCTGAGTGCAGGAACAGGATGTAGGACCAAGCCGCCTGTCCGGAAAAAGTTAGAACTGTATGGATCAACTGTCCGATGTTAATCCTATAAGTACTTCTTACCCCTGACTAATCTATTCGGCGAGCTGCCTAAGATTTCCCTGACGAGTTCTACCACTATCAGACGTACTTCTTACCACTATCAGAAGACTAATGAGGTTGAGAATTACATCAGATCGTAAGTACTTACGTCGTACTTACCACTATCAGATAGTATTATGTAAATTGTTCATAAGGAAAGCGGGACTTCGCCAATCTTCAGTGACTACAGTTTCGTCCTCGTGGGGGGCATGGATGTCAGTGCCAATCGCACGTAGAGTGTCCCTGTACGACGGGATCATGTCGTATCCCCGACCGTAGGGCTGCACCCACTGCTGGGTCAGCGTCGACTTGCCACGCGCACGCAAAATGACAACCGCAGGCAGGAAGAAGTATCTACCAATCAACCGGCGCATCAGTGCGCGCTCAGGGAGATTAGAGCTGTCCTCTTCGCAGTAGTAGTTGCATCTTCTCTGGATGCAAGAGCATCCTCTCTGGATTCAAGAAAAAGGATCAAGAATAATCTTCCTGTTTCTAGGACCAGTATGGAAGAAATCACAATAGCATAATCTTCCTAGAACCAGTATAGAAGAAATCATAATAATCGCTCTGGCAGATTATCCTTGGCCTTAACAAGAGTGGCATCGACTTCTACAAAAAGTGCATCTCGCCCATAGCGCACAGCCGCGAGTCGGTGCATCTCGCTAAAAGCCTTGCAAATGCGACACGAAGGTAGAGGGATTAGAAAGGGAAGGGAAGCTACGGTGACCGTCTACTTCTTGAAGAACTTCTAAAGGCATTGGCTGAAGCGACTAACCTAAAAGTTATGAAGGAAAGCTAACCGGTTAAGTTTCTTTACGTGCTGTAGGATACTTTTCAGAGCGCTCTAGCTCGTCTACCAAGAGTTCATGCTGTTGCTCCGTCAGCCTGTATCAGCCTGTTTGGATTGAAGTGACTTGGTACTAGACTGTGTTGAATAGGACTTGATAGTATCAAGATGCCGTAATACTAAGAGTATCACGATGATACCCCGCTGATCTTCGGTAGCTCCATCCTTCACCTCTGCTCCGACTGTATTGGTAAGAAAAAAAGTTGTTCCTGAATTGTCCTTGAAGCATTCGAGTGACATTACTGTCAAAGGGACGTTGTTGAAAGATGCATCTAAACTTGTTCTAGTTTCATACATCAGTTATAATAGAAGAACATACTACATTTCTGTTTCTCAACAATTACGCATCAAGAACGTGTTGGGGAGGGTGCGAATCGTCCCAGTAACTTCTACCGAATACTAGCATACTAGTACAACGTGGTAAAAACATATGTTATGCCAGAGCCAGCGGTAGCATTATTACCTGACCGGGACCCTGCGATGACAGCGTGATCGCCCTCGTCATTCATTCCAGAATCAGAAGAGTGATAAGAAGCTTTGTCTGTGGTACATTAGAAGTGATCCTTATTTGCATCTCCTAAGGTAGAAAAACTGCGAAGGCCCACCCGCCCTTCAGATACTCAGCCACACATTTTCCCACATACAACACCGCTACTCATGACATCGCCCAAGCCCGTAAGTAGTAGGTACTAGGAGTAGTAGTGTGCCCACTCATGGGGTATGGATGCAGTAGTGTGGTAGCAGTATTTTTAACCGCTTAATATAATTCTTAGGTATAGTTGTGGTGGAGCTGTCCCAACTAGGAAAAAACACAAATTCTTAGGTATAGTTTTAAGTAGCCTTAAGTTGACACGGCCATGCGAAATAGCTGCTCCGCTAAATCTGTCGTGTTCCCGATGTTAGACAGGTTTCGGACGTGCCTACCATTCACAGCCTCATCGAGGGCGTGGCGGGACCTTTCGTCCACGGACACCAAACTTAGAAGGACCGAAGTATTACTATCCTTCTCGATCGGCGCAGTCTTAGTACTACTACAGGGTGACGCAGTGGATGATGGAAAGATAGTCATTAAGTCATCTGAGAGAACTCTAGGAGACTGTGAACTCTTCACTGCATACAGTCCACATCTTTATCTTTTTCCTCATCATCTGCTTCCATTTTGCTCCTTGAAAACTAACAGTGAGCTCACGACCCATAATGGGCTCAAAGAAGATGGGCCATTAATGAGATTGACCTAGGACTTTTCAAAGTCAGTATTTGTATGGGCTATGAAGTGCTGAAGCCTTAACAACCGCGTCTGGAGCAAGTTCACGAAGTCACTCTCGGTTCGCAACCCACACAACATTACGTTGTTCAGACTGTCTGGCGTCGTCCCAAGAACAGAGAACGGAGACCCACCTGACGAAATGGCGCATGACGGGAGACCACCGGACGAAAGTGGCGCTTCTAGTCCCATTCTTAGACGATGAACAGAGAACGCTTGCTAGTGTTACTGGAATGAGTAAAAGCGAACAAGTAAAAGAACATCCAGGGGAGCAGAAAGCCCAAAGAGGATGCGCCTAAGCAGAAATAAGTTAAAATAGATACAAAATCTTCATGCAGCACAAATCAAAAAAGCTTCAGTGTAAACCCCACCACTTACATAGAAAGTGATCTCGTATAAGCCTTAGAGAGGACCGAAGAATGAAACCACTCTTCTATGAAAGACAAAAGAGTATAAATCATTTCTGATTCTGTATCTTTGCAAGAATAACTTTTTCTGCGAGGAAGTATTGTCCTGCGAAGAAGTAGTGCCCTGCGTCGTCTCAACCACCGGCACCGCTTCAGGTCGCATAACCAAAAATCCACGCAGAGCGTCCTTATTCTGCGAAACCGTGCCATCGCGGTAGGGGAAGCTGCTTCCATCATACAGAGTGTCTTGATTACTCCCACAATTTAGCAGATCTATGTCATGACTCATTCATTCATATTTGACGAACCACGTGACAACGTAAGCTGCCTGATTCCGTCGTACTCAATTGACATACAAACATGATCAGAAACAACAAGTCCTCTGATGCAAGCTGCGTACTATAATAGATTTACGTTGTTATACGCTCAAGAAATACATGTCAGGAAGTCTACGACCACTATGCAACGCAAGTTGTAGCAGGAGTCAAGTCATCTTCATCTTTCGCTGACCATGATCAATCATCTTGGCGCCATAAGACTTGCAAGCGCGCTGGATGCCAATACATTGTCATTCGTTGCTGGATCCTAGGCGCAAAGGCCTCGTAGACGAAGACGGACCTTTCTCGGGACGGCCCACTCGAGAACAGAGCCGACATTGCCTCAGCGTCCACTTGCAGCACGTCCGACAGCGTTGGCAATCTTAGAAGACTAAATGAGATAGCCACATAATAGTCTCTATCTAGAAGCACTACCCATATACTTAATACTGGAAGACTGTAAATCTAGGAAGCCTTAACAAAGCCGAGTCATTTTCCACCGCTGCCGTGTTCAACTCGGTCAGGCGAGGAGTGTCGCAAATAGCACTGCTCACCACGCTGGTCGCCTCGCGATTAGCATGTAGGATTTCGGTTTGCTTTATCCTATTCTGTGAAGTATCCCATAACATGTACTCACAAAATGCAGCACATTCATAGTGTAGTTACAACTCTATTTGTTAGAAACTATTCTACGCATTGTCGCATAACAGTAGTGGGTGCTGTCACGACCGGCGCGCCAGCATTCAACGCGTCGCGAGACTTGAGCAAAAAGTTTCTTCCTGGGCCATTCGAAAAGAGCAAACTCCATTCCTTTGGCATAGGTCCTTGCATCTCTATATGGAAAGCCGGCAACCCATGGAGAGACACCGTTTGCACGTCAACACTTTTTTCATTTTTAGACCGTAAAGCTACTCATCTTGGGAGTCCTCTGTTGGGTGTGTGCCCCTTAGAAAAAGGGGCCAAAGATGCATCTCAAGAAGATGAATTACGGTAAGCCTTAACATTTTCGTCATGCGTTAAAATGCTGGCAACGAGGTCAGCGAAGTTACGCAAAAACATCACCTTCTCTTAGAAGAGCTCACAAAAATCATTTTTGTTCATCATTTTCTTTTAATTTAAGAGGTCATGCACATAATCATAATCCAAGAAAGAGCTGTCATATGAAGATTGCCCCGTGTTTCAGTTCAAGGACTAGAAACCCGAAAACAAGATGACGTGAAGGTGAGAAGTACTAAAAAATGTGCAGAAGAAAAGCAATTCTTATAGCGAGGAGCCTTAATTCTCCTCGTCCACGTCCTCACGAGGAACGGTGTCGATCACACACAAAGCGCCCACACGCGTACCCCTCACCACGATCGGCGCACCACAATAAAATCGGATGAAAGGCTCCCCAAGGACGAGCGGCGAGTTCTTGAATTAGAACCAGGCTAAGTTAGGTGTTGGTTCGCCGTCCACAGGGTGACCTGTACCGTCAAACGTTCCCATCTTCCTTGCGAGTCATATCCTTTTGAGGGCTTCTTTTTCCAGTACTAGAGAAAGAGCCAGGGATGATGCTTCCGAAGATGGAAGAGGAAAAGCCTTTGCTTTAGCGGTTATAGCCATAATTGAAGCGGGGATCACGTGTGGCGTCAGGCACATACAAGATTTCAGGCGTGGACGGCAGCAAAGTGTGAGCACAGAAGAAATTAGAGAATACAATCCATTCTTTCACAAGATCACGCACACATCACATACAAATTACAACACACTGATGAAAATGAATCAATGTGAATTATAAGGTCGACAACGAAAAGTTAGGACTTCCACGAGGCAAAAAAAAAACCTCCTTCACTAGACGAAAATTACACTCAGTAAGTAAGTACTTCTTCTAGGTCGTCGACAACGAGCAGAACTTACTACAACTACTACAACTACAGCCAAGTGGGCTTCCTTAAAAGAAACTTCACGGCTAGTGTGGTCGGAGCCCAGCTGGCCGATGCAGGATTTCCACCATTGATACTGGCCACCTACGACCGAGATCAAAGCAATCGGCGTGTCAAAAAAATGGGAAATCATTGCCACAACCTCGTCACACTGCTGCTCTTGCTCTTGGTTACCTTAGAGGTGCAAAGGAATCCTCAAGCTCTGGGAACAAGGTAGTTGTTCACTCGATCAATCAATCGAGGTACTTGTTCACTCGAGGTACTTGTTCACTCGAAACGAGCTCAATCAATGAACCGTATGCGGACTGACGAATCAATCTTCAGGTCTTAATTATCGAATTCGCCGGGTCGCAACGCAGGCAGGGCTTCCATCAAGTGAAGGCGAGCTTCCTCATCAGAGGGCAATATGGCTCCCTCATGCGTACTGGTGCTCGGCACATCACCTGCTTCATCTTCACATGCCGCTTCGGCACACGAACTCCCGCCATCATCGTTGCCAGTTTAGAGGCTGAAGAAGATGTCGACACATAAGGTGGATAATCTCTCTTTATTCTGTTTCATGAAGGGAAACTCTAAGGCTTGCTAGACGAGGGGAAGCTAACTGGTTCAGATTTCAGTCTACTCAAGCAGATCCAATGAGTAAGCTTGTGAACCTTAGATAGTCAAAAAGACATATTCCACTTGAGATGAAAAAAATCCAGATCACAGGACAGAGATCCCATGAACAATTTGAGAAGTAGGCCAGCAAAATTGAAATTTATAAATATCTCAATAACGCAGTCCTTAACAGTTTGGTCCCGTGACGCAATCCTTGCTTCCTCCAGTTGTCTGCTGTCCGGCCGCTTCGGCTGACGGATTCGCGTGTAGGTTGCCGCGGGAAGAGGTGATATCACTTGTTCTCCTGCGGGTACCACAACGACGCGAGTCCCGCATAGTAGTTCCTCCACTTTGTTAGAGCTCACTCATCCCAGTCGATATCTCTCAGAGTCCATCCTTGGGCCAGTGCTTTCCCGTTGACTGTTTTCCAGTTGAAAACGTCTCTCCCAGGATGCCTTCTCGGAAGATGGACCATTAGGGAAAACCTTCCTAGATGGTTCTCAAGATGAATTAGCACAAGCCTCAACTTTGATTGCCTGCGACGTCTGAGGCAGCGCCAGTGGCACAGCACCCTCGTGCCGCGTCTTCTTGTTGTTCTTTGAGCTGACGCTGTTGAGCCTTTAACTTTTCTTCGTCAAGGTGAAACACGTCGCGTTCATCCATCCACGTAGAATCTTCACCGCGAAGTTGCTCACTGCGCTGTCTCATTTGCTGTAGCCGCTCTGCGACGTTACTCGCCGTCGCCGCTTCGACTGTCTTCGCTGTGGCCTCTCTGGCCAACTCCCTCGCCAACTGACCGGGGCCTTGCAGGTTGTTCGGGTTGAAAACTGAATCCGCGTCCATCGCATTCGGATCAGATCCTCTTGTAGTTGCTTAGAGCTCAACTACGCTGCTCATTTCCTGCCTCATTTTTTATTGTAGTGCCATACTTATCCGAAAGGGAAGAGCCTGCAGCCCTCCCAATCACTCCTACGAAAGAAATACCAAAGAAGGAAATGCAAATAATTGTCCTAAGAAGTAGGAAATACAACTTAATAGGGAAAACAACCAATTCATAGTCTGAAGAAGAAAATACAACCAATTATCCTAAGTAACAAGGAAATACAAATAAGGAAACATGCGTATTAGAAATGAACTGTACTGAGCCTTAACTTGTAGTTCCCGCCTGACCTGCTCGTAGACTTGCCGGAGGGGAGCGTACCACGGACGAGCCAATGCTCGCGAGGGTTGACACGCGTCGGCCTCGAGTAGAAGGGACCGCGGACGACGCAGGAGGGGAACTCGATAATTAGATCAGGTTACGGAATCTTTACGTCATTCATCAGAACATGATCACTGGCTCCTTTCCTATTGGGAGGAAATTAGCCAAGTCAAGGATAGTATTGCGGAATGTAATTCGGAAAGCCTTAAGATAACGACGTTCCGTTGTTGGCTCCGAGTTGGAGTTGTGCGAGAGCATTCTCTGTTTTAGTTGTCATGATGTTAGTAGAGGGCTCGCCGCCTCCCGCGGTGCTGTTGTTGACATTAACCTGTTTTGCCACTTCATGACTTAGAGGTTGCGATATTGCACTCCTCAAATCACCCTTTTGACCCTTTTCCTACTGCAAAATGAGTGGAGGATGGTAGTGAAGAATGCAATGTCGAAGCCCTTAAATGACCCTCCTCCTTCTCCAGTTGGTGGGGAGACCTTTCTTGCTTGCTACTATAATGCTGTTTCCCAGCCAGACCCTCTGGTAAGGGCGATCTGCTGCCCTTAGAGGACGAGCCAGCGTTTCCGGCGTCTGCTGACTTAGAAGACTCTACGTCAGCTCTTCAAGACCAGTGGTACAGGTACACGTACATAACATAATTGATGTTTGAGATTGTGAGTAAACTTACTTTATACACTCATGTTTGAGTAAACTTTACACTCATGGTTGAGTTCAATCAGTATCTTGTCACGTTTATTTCGCATTCGTAATAGATGACGCTGGGCTGCGTGCGGGTGCAGACGTTTCGTCTCCGGGAGGTTCAGCTTCTTGATCTATTAGAGAACAATAATAGTGTAGTCTCTAGCCTTCAGTGATGTTTTAAACGCCTGCTACGTATGAGTTTCCATCGGAACTTCGTTCTCAAAGAAACAAAAAACTCTGTACTTACACGCAACATTCTCACCGGTATCAGTGTTTGAATGCTTACTATTATGGCATGCTCATAATGAAGATCATTTTGCAGATTCAGATAGTTATATTACTTATTTTGGATCTCCCGTACGCATACCTCATTTTTCCCCGTCGTTTCCGTTTCTTTGGTGGCTCCCTTTTTGCGGAAGGCTGTAGATGTGCCGTTCACTGCGTTTGCATCAGGGTTCGTAGCAAAGGACGATGGCCTGGCCGACGATGTGCCGGGACTTGTGACGAAGAAAGGTCCAGCCGATGACGACTGCGTCGTTCCAGTCGTAGGATTTTTGGTGCCGAAGGATGGGGATGAGGTTGCTTAGAAGAGCAACCTCTTGCTAAAATTCCAATCTTCATCTAGTTCTAGAAAGTCCTTTCAGCGTCTACTACGTGTGCTCTCTCCGACCCTTCAACAAAGCAAAGAGAAAGATGCCTTTAAGATGTTGTTGCGTTGTAAGATACATACATAGATGAAGCAGATTGTCTGAAAGGATAAGCCTAAGGATAGAGGGAAAACTAAGTAACCGGTTGTGGCTCAAGGATAGATGAAGCAGATTTCTTATGACTCAAAAGATGTTGTTGCCTCTACAACAGTTATCATGACTCTCAAGATGGAGGATGACTCTCAAGCCTTAAGTTGGAGTGTTACTGGCAGAGGATGGTCCCAAGGGAGAGGATGACCCGGATCCGCGAGTTAGCGGCTCCAAGTTGCCTTCTCTAGCTCTGAGCATATCTACGGCCCCCCTTGAACGTTCCCCCTTGAAATAAAGGGCCTAATAATGATATGCTCAACATAGAAAGAGCCCCCCTCACTTCCAAGAGCCCTTAACCGAGAGCAGGGAAGCGGCGCTCTATTAGTAACAGGAGTAGGTGAGTCCCTCGGAGCAACAGGCATCACGCTGAACATGCCCAAGCCCAAATCGCCGCCTCCATCGGATCCTGATGGCGATCCGCGACCTGTATTAGAGCTCCTAATGTGCAGCTTAAGTAATACGTTGACCAATGACAGGTTAGGTTAGGTTAGGTTAGGTTACGGATACAGTGCATGTGGACAAGGCTACACAGCGGCTGCACCATACGAAGCAATAGTAATCACAGGTTATTTTTTATGTAATACGTTTTCCTCTTTGAGAGTGTAGTCCTCTCTTCATATCATCCTTAGTTGGGTCGTGGTGGTGCTTCATCTAAATCACACAAAAAGTAGAAAAAGATGAACCAATGTCGGGGCTTTTCAACTCCCTTAGCAGGTAGTTCTACTTCGGCTCCTTTACTCTTCTTTCTTATTTCCACGACCTTTTTCCACTATTAAAGACTAAAGAAATGCCCAATGTGATTCAGAACACGGACTGTGACTCAGACTCCTTAACTGTGGATGATCCTGCGTTTTGTGTTCCTCTGCTTGCGCTGTTCTCCTCTGGAGCTGGAGCCACTCTGGAAGCTTTCTTTTGCGAAGACGACGAACCTGAGGAGCCTTTAAAAACCTTCGGAAACATCGGCCGCAAGGCTGATACAAAGACAAAACTCCGTCGGCGAGACCCTCCAGCATGCGTTGCTTGGCGCGCTTGGTAACTAGGAGCTTGGCGAAGATCGTTATCATGATTTTTAACATGCGAAGACGTTGTAGAAGTTTGTAACGTGTCGGAAGACCTCGAACTCGAAAGAATTTTCACAATATCAACATTATGATTGTTCTTCTTGTACTGCTGTTCAGAGGAAGTAGTAGAATTTGTGCGACCTTCGCATTTGCGAGACACCAGACAAGGAGTTAATGCTGCTGCGGACGACGAGGACGCTCTGGTATCATATGTTTGGTGGTCATAAGAAGAATAGCTGCCGACAGTGACGAGGGCTTCAGCATGAAGATCCTGTAACTCTTCTTCTTGGTCAATTGCACGGTTCCTCGAAGTCTTTTGCACACTCGAAAGATCCTTACCATCACTAAGATTGATGTTTCTTCCCACCTCAGGATGAACTGCGTCGTCTCCTCGCCACAGGAGGCCCTCTCCCGCCTCTAAGCCACAGGAGCCGTCGTCTCCTCGCCAAAGCGAATTAAAACGAGGAAAAGCATCCTCGAAGTGATAGAGGAGGCTGTCGAAAAAGGTATCCCCATGCCAGAGCAAGCTCCAAGCAAACGAAAGCCTCCAGAGAGAACGCCCAGCAGCACTAGAGAGGGACCTTTGCGCACCGTGTTGTGGGCGAAAGCTCACGCGGCCACAAGACGACCTTGATGTTGGTGCACTGTACTTCATCTTCTTGGTTTTTGCGATGATGGATTAAAATTGATAAGGTTCAATACTTATGTGTTTAAGCTTATTGCTAAGATTATAATCTTTTTTTTTTTGAAAATATACACTAGTCGTGTTCGTCTACAAAGATTGATATATCATTTATATTCAATAATGGCTTATGCACTTTTCAGTGTTCAACGAAAACAAGAAGATACCTACAACTAGAAATTCAAACTAACTCCTATATTTACGTAAGTAAAACAAGGTCGGTGGTGGATAAAGAAAATCTAGTACAAAATCAGTCCTAGGTCAAAAAAATCTAAATTGATTGTTTGTGGATATCTTGTTTGGTAGCATGTTGTTTGTTCGCATTGGTCGAAGCAGGCGGATCAATAACGCTTTCTCGTATCCTTCCAACCAGAGCTACTTGCACACTCGATCTCACCTACTCTCAAAAACTCACACGGTATTCTTCATGTAGAAGTAGACATGGTAAAAATTGAGATCACCAGCGTGGTAGGCTCTCGTTTCTTCCTGTAGTGCGTGCTCTGTCTTCTAGGAGTGACATGATGCCCTTCTCCTAAGTACTTCATAGATTTCGGAACAACGTATCCCGAACAAGCGCTCTAGAGCATTGCGTAGTAACTCGACTGCGCTTGTTTTTGCATGGCGGTGAAGGAGGTGTTGGCTTCTTCACTTATCAGTGGCACTAGTGTGCTAAATAGATGGATTTGCTTGGTTGAAAAGATCGTATAGGGACATGCTCTTAACCATACCTAGCGCGCGCAACTACCCGCATCACTGTTCTTTGTAGAAAGTCTTTCTTTACGCGTGGCCCCCATGCCCTCACCTCTTCTGAGATACCTTTCCCAACTTCTGAGAGACTCAACACTCTTGTGAGCCAAGCTTGCTTGTGATGGCAATACGCTCCAACTTTTCTAAAGAGCCAACTGAAACCCAGAGGTCCCGTAAGGGGGTCAGCTCAAGTCTCGTAAAAGGCTTTACCAGGCGACCAACTTCTGATATCCCACAGCAACTTCTGACAGGCTCGTCCACTAACTTCTGACAGGCTCGTCCACTAACTTCTGAGAGGCTTTACCAACTACCCCAACTTCTGAGAGGCTTTACCAACTTCTAAGAGACTCACCTCCGCGCTCTCCCTCGAAATAAAGGTGGTCCGTGAACATCGTCAGCCGGTCCTTCGTATCGAACATCTTGTGCGTCTTAGAGAGAGAAGCATGGCATCTTAAAGAAAGTCTTATCATAATCCATATACATAAACATACTCATCATTACTCCAATGTAGCCATAATCCCTTGACTCATCATTTCGCTGAACATGTAAGAATCACCCGACTTGATGCGGTCCAGCGCAACTTCACGCCTGCGCTTGGCAAGGAATTCTTTATCCCTATAGTGACACCTTCTCCATATGTACTCGTACTCGCGGCACCTGGTCGTAATTAACAGGGAATATGCTATATGTCTTCAATAGCAGCTGCACTAGGTAGTTAGACTTCACTAGTTCAGGTGTAGTAAAGCTATGTTGAAGAATCCCAGAAGTACTTTCCAGACGCCCACATCCGATCCATGCGGCAGTTGATCAAGTCGTCCTGTTCAGGCCCGCATTTGAAGGCGATCTCCTGCGCTATCACGTTGTTGATAGCAATGTGCTCACGCTTCTCCCACAGGCACCCCTGTCGCGCTTCCATGTACCTGAAGTAAAGGATATTCATCAGGATATTTTTCCTCAGTATTTCGTAGCTTGTAAACTAGGATAGGATAGGATAGGATAGGATTTGATTCACCGTCCACAGTTTGACCTGCATCCTCGGGCGAATGTGGGCAGCCACAGAGGGACTACCAATTCTGACTCTGTGCTGGAGGATGATGATGATGATGATGATAGAGATACCTAGTATTTACGGGTTGAGTCACTAGGAGTAAAAATAAACTCTGGTGGCGTGTCGGTCGGTCGTCCTCTTCGTAGTCTAGTCCTTAGTAGATGTACTACACGACCAATGGATATTAGGAGGACTACGAAGCTGCATACAAACGTTCTTCCTCCACACGAGCACAATCATGTCTAAGTACTAAAAGTGAGAGTGGGAAAGCAATCAAGAGTACACTCGTTAAGTGCTCAAAATCAATCGAATCAACACATCAATACGGCGTGCGCTGACATTTCTGTGATTCAAATCCGTATCCCTGTCCCTTTTTCGGAGCCCCTACTTCAACTGTCGGTGTTTCCGCGTACGGTGTATACTTACTTGATTCGTCCTCGGTGCTGCCATTCGCATCTAATTAGACTAAGAAAATCATTAGATGAAGATGAACATTAAATACTTCTAGTTTTTTCTAGCAACAGGTCCTCTAAACAACATCTTTGCATTTTTTTTGATGAAAGATGAGTACCTACTCTGAATACATACACCATGAGAGATGCCAGAGCAAGATAGTCTCTAAGAAATGAAGAGAATTCGTGAATCATGATTCAGGCATAAAGGGCAGTGTCCACCTCGCCCGCCTTCAACACGAGATACAGGAACGAGTACATGATTGCTGCGGATCCTCACGCAGCCGGGTCGGTCCTTGTAAAGAACCTACCACATGCAACCACAGAAAGATCACAGCATTTCCACAATCTCAATTTTCACCACGTCGTTGAGGAATATAATTATACCTAGAGTTGTTCACATCTCTCCTGTTCGGTTTCTACGCCATCAAACAGGAAATGATCCTATAGATACGTACTTAGTGTTGCCAGATCCTCTCCGTACTTAGTGTTGCCAGATCCTCTACGTACTTAGTGTTGCCAACGGGGTTACACGGGGCTAGTGGGCGTAGAAGAATCGACGTAGAAACATTTCAGGACTTTTTAAGTACCACGAAATCTCACACGACCCTAAATGTCTCTTCATCTCTCATGTCAAAACGCAATGAACTTCATTGGCCAACCTCTTCTATGGCTACTCACACAATTCAGACGGTGGACGCAGATACCGAGGATTTGGATTTGGACATTTTGGAAATACTGACTGTAGACCCGTACATCTCTCCCATGCCAAGCTGCATGCATGGAAGGAACAGCCACAGAAAAAGGCACAAGCAACGCGAGAAGCGCATTCAGGTCGAAGATGATAATCGGCATCACGTCTGAGGATGATAATCGGCTTTCAGACTTCGTAGCATTACCAACCTTCTGTTCTGTCTGTGTCTGTACTAGGCTCAGTAGGAGTTTCCCATAGTCTTAGAATTAGGCTCATTAGGAGTTTCGTGTTGAGGAGGGTCAGCACTTCGCGCCTGTTGGAGTAGCTGAAAGTCTGGATTACCAGTTGTAAACGGGTTCATAAAGTTGCCGCGTGTAGAGTCATCAAAGTCTCCGCTACCAGAGCAATCAAACTCGTGGGAGCAGTCAAACTCTTCAAAGTTGAACTCTTCTGAACTGTTCATGGTTCCAACGCCGATGAAGGGCGAAGCCGTCGTGTCAACTTTTCTCATTTTCGATGGCCTAGAAGACGAGACTTCTAGCACGCCAGGCGCATTATAATCTGAAAGAAGGCCATCATCATCCTCTGAATCGTCGGATATCTCAATCGTGTCTACCATACGACTTTCTTCTTCACGACGTCCACTACCCTTGTAAATGTAATGGCGCTGTCCTTTATCTTCTGCAACACGAGAAGTTGACGTTGTTTCTCTAGTACCATTGGTAATTTCATACTCCTGGTGTCCTTTAGTACCTGCAACACCATGATTGCCATCACACTGCGGCACATCAGTGGCATGGGCATCCTCAGTCGCATAGAACCAATAGGGATCGTCGTCAAAGATCGTCTTATCCGTGGAATAGTAACCCTTGTAATTACCCTTGTAATTCTTGTTGGAAAGGCCTTTCCATGATCGGTTGTAGTGCTTCGAAGAATTCGAATGCTGCTTCGACGAAGGATCATAACCTTTTTGTTGCTTTCCGCAAAAACCTTTTTGAGAATCTGCTTTCTTGCCACGACCTTTTCCTGTACCATTTTTGCCGCCTCCTTTGCCAAACACAGCACTCTCACTCTGATGAGCGCAGTCCGCATCCTGATCGTTGCTGAATAGTTTGTAATTATAGCTTTCCCTGCTCAACAGGGCTTCTCCGAAGTGATTTTGCGCTAGTAAATTGCCAGAAACTACAGGTTCGTTTGCTTCGTGATCCGGTCGTGATGGTGCACCAGCAGCATAAGAAGAGTTAATATTCGAAGAAAACCTCCCTCCATCCAACGTTTCGGCAGGTATGATGCCGACAACGCAGCCCGGCTCGAGGCCCAAGTAATCTTTTTGCTTTTGCGTATCGTCCATTATAAGTAGGTACAGAAGTGTCCCTAGCTTCTGAAGGAAATCCACTTCCTGTAAGGCAAATTCAGGTGGCCGCAAAGACGCAGACGCACTCTTGGACCTCTTGCAAAGAAAAGATACCTCTGGCAAAAGCATTTTTGAAAATTTTTGGAAAATCAGTCGCAAACCTTTCCGTATCTGGCCAATGGCTTTCAAGGCATGCGAAGAATCGAAAAAGAGCTGTAGGTAGCCGCCATTGAGGTGCATGATCCCCCAGTCGTAGTCAAAGCCACAAGCATGGCCAGGAGCCGTGACCGAGCCGGGGGAGGCACCTTCCATCACACGAGCTTCGTTGCCACACACAAAACCGCCAGTCTCACAAATGTGTTCCTTTTCCGCACTTATCTCCATGAAACTTCGAAATCGCACGTACGTCGGATGGAAAAAGGGCGCTGTTTAGTTTAGAATCTTGCAGCCTGATCCATCTTGAAGACCGTCTCCCTGAGACGTTCTAGCACCCCTTGAGAACGTCTCCGACGGACATGCTTCTACAGATCATGCATGGATTTGGATTAGGGTAACTGTTGAGCCTTAAATAGTACATAGCAGCCGCTTTATGGTTCTTTCCTCCACATTTGGACGAGGCACCTTTCTTTCCTCCATATTTCGACCAGGTCGACGTACCGCAAGAAGAACCTTCAGCGTCGCTAGGAGCATGTTTAATGTTAGTATTTGAGAACGCAGAATCAGTACAACCATCACCACCGGCCACTGCGGCAAGGAGCGCTAAAGCTGCACCGCCAACCTGAGTTATGCCCTTTATTGAGATCGGACTCGGGTGATAGTTAGTCTCATCTATGAAGGCTGGACCCTCAGTGTCACAGAAAGACTCGAATACGAGGAACTCATCTCGAACGCTCAGATTAGAGCTCACAGTAGTTCATCTCCGAGGCTCAAGCCTCGAAATCCAGGAAGGAAGGAATCTAGGAAGGCAATGAAGATAATTTTTTGTTAGCCTTACAATGTTGATATTGAGGAGAATTTTCTCTTCCTGATATGTGAAGATGAATTTTCTGTTAGCCGTAATAAGGTGTGCGGGAAGATTGGCGACGCAGGAGGCGCTTTGTGGCATGGCTGATGCGTTGCCCTCACATACCTCAACATCACGAGTCCTGCGTCCACTACGTCGAGCCGCCAAATTGGGGTACAAGCCAGCCGCAAGCGCCGCGATCAAGAGTGGATCGGATGGAATGAGAGGTTGCTTCGCGTTAACGTGATCATGATCTACTCTCGCCGCTGTTCTAGTACTGCTCCTAGAGGGCAGAGCAGGAATGCTCAGCCCCGAGTTGCGATTGCACCACGTGTGTGTGACTGCTGTCGCGCCTGCCTCTTCCGTAGGAAAATAATAATCAAGCGGATCATCAGAAGATTTAAACTCCTGCTCATTTTCTTCATTTGACCAAGAGAAAAGCAAACCGTTGCGGCTCATTTCACGTTGTAGTCGTGCAGTTGTGCGCACAATACCTGCCCCAAATCGCTGGCTGCGCGTCATGCGCAAGCGAGCAATTTGACAAGAAGCAAAGGGGCTAGAGAGTAGCAGGCGATCGGCACCAGGTAGTTTCCCGTCTTCCCCACGGACGCCGCTACTTCTATCTGCAAATGCACTGGTGTGGTCACCTCCCTTGTTGGACAATCCTTTCATGCCAGAATCTGCATTCAATCGAGTGCTACCTTTCGTGCCATAGCTAGGTAGCTTTGCTGTCAGCTGCAACCTCAAGAAAGGATCTACTGAGTCAGGGCAGAACTGAAATTTTACTAGCTTCTTAGACTTCGTGGCTCCTGTGTTCGAGGGAATACTCAGTCCTTCTCTTGTAGCGAGAACGAGACGGCTCAAAAGCTTGTCTATGGCCGTTTCCGATTTCCCGCTTCTCCTTGTTGCAGAGTCCCGCCTACTAGCGACTTCGCTCCCCGATGAACTTGATGAACTCGTGGTTAGGTCTATCACACCAGGACCTCTTCTATTGTAGTCTCCTGCCCAGGAGAAGTACTCGCTCTCTTTCTCCCGGAAGAGCCCTCTGCTGGAGTTCCCGCAAACACTGGCAACAACCAGCGCGTCATCTAGAATGCCGAACATTGCAGCCCAAAAGACGCTGCTGGCCGGACCGAGCGGGAGGCTGCTATTACACAGATATTGCCCGAAACGCGTGATCCTGCTCGTGCAAGAAGGTCTACTGCTTAAGGAGGCACCTCCAGGCTCTACTGAGCCGATGCTCCGTAGAGTTTGCACCGCTCGCTTAATCCGAGTTTTGTCTGGTGGCGTCGGCATTCCATCAAAAAATAACCGTAAATCTTGCACAGAACAACTTCTACAGGCTAAAGCTTCTTCCTCGTCTTGGGCTATCGATCTATTCGAATTTGCATTCCAATTTGAATTCGATAACTGTCGGAGACAGCTCGAAGTGACCAAAGTGTAAGGTCTTGAAGGTGTTCCACTTCCCGACTTAGCGGCTTGATGTGAATCAATCGGCGCACTTGAACACAACAAGGAAGAGCCAAAGAGCTCAAAGGTCAATCAACCTTGCTTATCATCTTGATGGTCCTGGATCCTTTAGGTAGGAGTAG